>JAGVSN010000010.1:6250000-7500000 GCA_022651745.1 Parapsyche elsis
AATGAATGACCATAAATCTGAAAATGTAGTGTTAACTAAATATATGTACATACCTACACCATTATTAGACTTTTCTACTTTCTCTTCGACTTGGAATTTTTATTCAAAACGTTTTTGTTTTATCCATTCCAAAATCCATTTTGACCAAAATGAAAATTGTCAATGGAATGAGTATCATTAGTTTTAAATTTTGTTTACTTAAGTACTAGTTCTTGATTTTAGTAGAACTTTCATACGCAATTTCAATAGTAAGCTAAGTAAGCAATGTGTAAAAATATTTAAAGTTAGATTTAAAAAAAAGCTACCTAGAGAGCAAAAGTTATCCATCGAAAAAATCTAGTTTTACTGAATCTACATACATATGTACAGTTACCACAATTGTTAGCCCATTCATTATTATACTATATATATATATATATATTAGCGTAAGCGTCTGCGTGCCTGCCTGCCTGCCTGCCTGGGTCAATGCGCACACTTTTTTAGCAGTGTGTTGGTAACAAGCCGCTATCTATCAAAGCTGGTTCGAGACGACAATACGATTTTACAGCCATACACCCATTCAATCAACAGTACATACACTACACAATTGTTTCACGTACTGTACTGTTATTTTATGTATTATTTATTAGTGTCTCTATCATAATTATGGTACCAGTTACATAACCAAGGTTGCCAGTTTTCTAAAATCACAGGTCGGGACAGTCACCATTTCATTATAATTAAATTATAATACATATATATAAAAGAGAACATGTAAAAAATAGTCACAGAATAATCATTCGCAGAAATCACATTATAATATATTGATTAGATACAATCACAGGAATTACATTTTGATTTGAATACAAAAAGTTATACAATATATATATATTTTATTAAAAAGTATTTTTCGGAGCTTTTTTTTAGCTTGTTTCTATTATATGTATGTCTATATATAAAATTTTATTCTACATACATACATATGTATGTGTAATAGATTTATGTAGTTGTTATAAATATGCAATAGATGTAAGTTAAATTTGCTAATTAGCTAATATTATATAAAATAAATAAATAAATAAATATGTACAGTTAATTCAGCTTCTACATACAGTTCTGCACTCGTTAGACTAAATATTCTTTCGCAAATTGCATTGGAATGTGGAATTGAGAGTATGTGAGCCACGATTTTAAGTGGGGTGATCTTTAAACAATATAATCCATTTCTCATCTATTGTTTTTTTCTCGTTTGCTTTAGTCATATTCGGTATGAATTTGTTTAATACACAGACATCTTCGTATACATCAAAAACTCAATCACAGTTTTAATATTTATTTATTTATATACATAATATAGTAGCTAAAGCCAATTACACAATCCTTAAATAAGCACCTATGTATACAGAGATGTTTTTACTTTATCCTAATCGGATAAAGTATTGTGATCGTGCGAAAATTTTTCCTCGAGATTTTGACTGATTTGTATCAAGTATCATCCCCTAATCACATTTTCATGATTTCTGGAAAATGTCTGTATGGCTGTGTGTCTGGGTACTTATGTGTGTGTGTCTGTATGTGTGTTTTCTCCGAAACTATCAAGTCTATCAAGCTGAAATTTCATATCTATTATTTTCACGTAAGGCGTAAGAGCCATAAGGAATTTGGTCAACATCAGTGAACCGGAAGTAGAGTTTTTTTCTTGTAGAAAATTCTAAAATTCTTTTACCACAGAATATTTCCGAAGCGGCGCCGGCGATTTTGTCAAAATTTCATATCTATAGTTTTCACGTTAGCCGTAAGAGATACTGTGATTTTAGTCAACTTCTGACGAGCGAAAGTGGCAGTTTACTCTTAAACGATTTTTTTTAAGACTGTCAAGAATTTATCAATATTTTTGGAACTTCTAATTCCATCCGGCAGTCTATTATATTCTAAAACACCTCTGTACAAGATCTATTTATTCTAACATTTTTTATAATTAAATTATATTCACATACATCCTTTCCTCTCACAATAAATTTACTAAAATATGATTATCTAACTTAAATATAAATACCAACATACATACATGGCAAACAACAACTCAAAAATGACCCCTTCACTTCTACTTTTTGTGTTTGCTATTTTTTTTAATTGCATTATCTATCCACCGTTGTAGTTTTGCAGACAGATTTTTCTTATTTGTCTTAAACATAATGGCGAGAACTTTAACTGGTTATTGTGGTATATCGTTCGGGAATCGGAAATCAATTTCAATCAACCGAGATCTCCGGCTCTCGGAGCGTTGCCGTCGGCCGGATACTATTTTCAGTTTCACTTCGACTACGAATGAGGTTACGCGACTTCACCAAAACGGCAAACCGTCAAAACGCTGACAGAATAACTTGAATCGTCGCCGCGACTGAATAACACGTTCAAGTGTCAAACGCCGACAACGTAGGGGGTGTCAGTCGATTTGACGGTTGACTTGCGACGTGTCGCGGAAAATTCCGCTTTGTTTACTTTCGCAAATCACACGCGAGCTGGCGAGAAGGGGTTAGTGGGGGTGAAAATCGCTCGCCAGATCCAATTCGCAAACAAATATCGATCGAAATCAATTGAAACAATGGCACTGTCGTGCCGTCGATCCGTGAGTATTTTTCATTTTTGTTCATTTTCGTGCGTGAACTCTGATCGAACTGTCAAAAGTGTAAAAATAGTAATATGCAAATTTTGGCCAGCTAACTAACGTGCGCGTTTCGCTCGTGTTCGGCACGAATTATCGCCGAAATTTAATACGCCGTGTGTAACCATTTTTTTTATTTTTTATTATCAATTTATTAATCTCGAATTAACGTTGTCACGCAAAAGCGCAATACGTAATATTTTATTTATATTTTTGCGGTCGATTGTGTAATTAATGTTAATTGCTCTCGTTACGTGTGACACTGTAACAAATGAATTTCTGGAAAATTTTTGACATGTTCGTTAAATACATAATTAATATAATATATCCATACCTCTGAAATATTAATTTTCCTCTCGTCGGGAAATTATTTCATTTTACTATACATGTTAATTCAGCGGGTGATTTCAAGTATTGATTATACATTGTTAAATTCCTTTCTATGGAATTGTTTACGCATTTTTAGCCCCAAAGGGTTACCTTCAAATATCTATATATGTATGTATCTATTTAAAGCACTGAAAATATATGTATATTCGCAACGGTATATTGTATGGCTATTACATTTATTGTATTATTATAAAGTTGATATAAATTGTAACCGTTCTACATACATATATACATTTAAATGCGAAATGTCTTTCTTAGGATTGTTTTTCCAATAGAATCACCGCTTATCGAAAAGCTTTCTCGGAAAATCCCACCATTATTCTATTTGACGTAATTCGATTAAACCTAATAGTGTATAAAGTTTCGCTTAATTCGAACCCCTATTTATCGGATCGAATTTCTTCGCAGTGCTCGTCCCACAATTAACCCTTTTCGTTACCCTAAAGTATGTATTTCCATTTAAAGTGGAAGCTTTTTTGTTGTGAAATAAATTATTTAGTACGCTTTCCTTCGCGGTTTTTCGATTTGATTTCAACGGAATTGAGATATACCATTCTAAAAAAGTTGCGAGAACAAACATACGAGCGAAAAACACATGTCTTACACCGATTTTCGTAGCTGTCGTATAAACACTTTGTGCCGTAAAATTATATCGCGAATACGATTTGTATTTTTTTTTTGGTTTTATTATTTTTTAGGATTTTTTAATCGTTCCAACATCAGCGCGGTTTCCGTCCGTCATCAAACATTGGCTCTACGAGCGATTCAATTTTTTTTCTTTCCTTATATCAACATCACATTCCTCAATCGAATCATACAAATTTTTATGGTATTTTATTATATATTAAAGTGTCAAAAAAAGTTTGCCAAACGGTATCATCACTCGGTTTATCTTCAACGTGATTTTCACAGTTTAAGCAAATCGCAAGTTGGACGATGGAGAGGCTTTTACGAAAGTGCTTTTTTTGCGAAAGTTCGCCGCTAACTCGCTTCGTCAATATTTTCCAGCGAAACGACAATAAAGAACGGCCGCCATTTGTCGACGTCTTTGGGGACGATAACGTAGTATTGTTTGCAGCAACTATGTACCTACATACTTATATATAACGATTTTCGTTTTTGTCGTAAAACGTGCCTCGAACGAAGGCCGATTATGCGATAAAAATTAATTTGGTGCAAATCACCCACGAGCGACTTATGCAACTCGACCCATTGGCCCAAATGGCCCAGCGTTCCCGTCTAATTTAAACGAGAGACATTTATATTATTTTGAGAAATTGCCGTTGGAGCACCTCGGAAAATTCACCATTTAACCAAACTGACCGTCAAGTCATTTTTTAAATACGCAGCCGTCAAAGTTACAATTCATCACATCGATACGTTTGATATCATCCATGCCGTAAATAGACGGTCTAAACACGATAGCGGCACTGTTAAATTGTCAATCAAACCCTACTCTTTACGTTTGACGGGCGCTTTACACCATTATCGGCTCGTCAAATTAAAATTTCATCCAGATACTGAGAGCGTCCATTAAGTGGCGCGCGCGCTTTCAAACGCGGAAATCTCAAAATGGCCGTCTGTCAAACGCCAATTATAATAACTCAATATCGAATCGGCGTCCATGAACGACGGGTCACACTAGAATATTAAAAAAATGAATCTCGCAACACTCTATTCTCGATATACATATATGTATGTATGTTTATTTTGTGTGCGGTCGACAATCCGTCAAACGTCAAATTAAATGGAGATTAGCGTGCGACGCGCCAATACGTCCCCGTGTAAACACCTACAAGGCCGAGCTGGGGTTTTTACGACCGGAAAATTAGATAGACGCGTTTTATGGTGGCGTCCGAGAGCGTCAGCTCGTCGTTAACCCTTCAAGATCGACACGGGAACGTACGCGAGGACTTCAAAGGGTTAACGTCGGTGCTAACAACGGACGCCGTGACGTTTCTATTTCTAAGCTTTCCACATTTGACGCTTGAGACGCTGATAAAAGCAAACTAGACTTTTTCATTAACATTCCTGAAAGCATATTTATGAGGTGACAATGACCACATATCAATTTAACATCTCGTACTTACGAAAACGTGAGATAATTTTAGCTAAAATTGAATTCTCGTCAGTCACTGCTCATTCCTTATATGTACATTTCAACACTTTAATCTAAGCTTTGCAGAGTTACATCCTATGATCCTGTGGGTCTGGTAGATATTACTAGACTAACGCTGAATAGGTCCTTACAGTTTATAGCTCAGTGGTTACAGCGAAGGTCTGCGGTTCGATCCCCGCATGTTCAATGATTTCAATTATTGTCACAGATGTAGATACATACATTTGTAGGTGGCACACAATTTGCGCTTTCAGTGGAAAAGCTTCTGAAAACAAAAACTGTTTTGTTTCGAAATCAACACCAAGTTTTCACTTTTGGAATATTACAAATAATAAATTATAAATCTTTTAAATTATAGTCTTTTGAGCGAATGTCCGAATGTCGAAATGATTTTCTCAACTTTTTTCGACCTTAATTATCGTCATTGGCAAGATCTGGACATTACTAAATCCAGATCGGCCGTCTCCTGTTAGAATTTGCCAATTTATTTAACTTAGTTGTGAGGCGGTTCCACCGAAACTTGGCACCTCCTATCCATTATTCCTATGTTAACCTGTTATTGATTCTGGAACCTTGTGTTCTTAGAACTGTTGCTTAACTTCCCCAACAAAAAAAAACAATTTTGTATGTGAGAAAAAAGCTATCTATTCCAATAGTACGTTTCGGCTATAAACTTCATTCTTTGAAGTATGAATTGGGGATTTTCCTTGTCCATCTATGCCGTTTTTCGCCTTTTGTGTGCCATCTGAACCAATTTGTCGCACTCCACGTTTCAAGTTCGCAGGAAAACATTCACAATACGCTTGATTTCATACGATATGACATCGTTACGGTTCGATTCCATTCGAATGGTTGGATAACGATCGCGTCGACTGAGTCGTTAGCTTGAAATACGGTGTCGCCGTTGACTTGACGGCTTTTTCCTCCTTTTTCCGTGTCATTTCCGGGCTATTGTGGGACTACCAGACGATATCTCAGTGGGGCTCATCAACACGTCGTCGGTTTCGGTTCAACTCAGATGTTTTATGGTGATCCACCCGCCCAAGAGAGGATGATGGCGGTTCCGGAGTGGATCGGAAAGAGGGCCGATAAAATTCAGACAGAAATTGCCGTGTTGAAATAATATTGGCAAGCTAACGCCCCCGTCAGTTACATTCCAATAAATATGCTAAAGCAGACGGAAAACGTTTCGACGATACAAAAGTAAAACCTGCGTGTGAAAATGTTATGCTTAAGGCTTTGTTATTTAGATACGTTAAAATATGGAGCACTTACCTTACACTTACCTAGACTATGGCGTTTCCATTTAAGGATATGTAATGTGAAATTTCATTTAAAAGTATTCAAAAGAACACTCGTGAAGATTTTCAGAATATTGCTTCAAAATCGACCACACATTATAATTGGGGTTTACTAGTGAGATAAACAACGTTGACGTTATTTTCTATCTATTAAAGCATTAAATTATCGTGCCACAGTCGATCTATCCTATTCTAATGTGTACGAAGCTTATTTTGGTTTTGAGGATCGAAATATACTTCATCCACATGCCTTTCGCCGAAGCGTCACTGTGCGATTCAAAATATAATAGTTTCGTACGAGTATGGGTATTGTGGTCTAAATAAGCTTTTCCGTAATTCACAAAGTAGACTTAAGTTGTGTAAATAGTCCACATTGACAACAATATAGTGCAACTCGATGGGTTTACACTGAAGTGATGGATAGCGTGGTAAGCAAAACACATTCCCATTGCTCACCCACTACGTCAGTGATTCGAAATGTAAATAAAGAAAGCTTTGCGATGAGACATTAATGAAAAACAAATACACATTAAAAAGCTATTTTCGTTATGCTTTTATTAAATGCAGGATAAATATTTTCAATGTACGAATTCGAATTTCGATACCCACGTTAATATCAAAGCACTTTTTTTTTTATTGAATCGATTTCTTATTGTACGCTGTGTAGAGAGAGACGCGATTGTATAAGCATGCGGTTTATTGCGGTCTTTTTGATTTTAATCATGTTTATAACAATATTTAAGTTGTGCTTTCATCCCCAATGAGTCGTAAAAGCAATTTGCTTTATGTGAAAAAATTTAGCTACCTATGTACATATGTACTTGTGTAGTTTGTTTGACGAAGCGTCCTCAATAAAATTCGTAAACTCACTTAAAGTTTCAAAGTAAATTTTTTTGGATTTTTTTTTTTAAACGCTATAGATTCGTTAAAATTTAATTTACTTTTCCCGATGAGTCCAAACGCTTCGTAAATAAACAGAGACGTTACACTTTTTCGAGACAGAATTCGACAGAGTCGCCGTTCAAAACGTTTTCAAAGGAAAAATTTAACGAATTGATCGAAAACCAGAAGGTCGACGTTGAAGCGATTCACACAGTGTTTGTAAACTCGGGGGCCGCATCGGAGCGAATTAAATATTTCGCAACCTACGCGCGATATTTTTGGATAATTGAGTAAGCGGGGGACCTCGGGCACTTCCTCGGGTTCCATTTTTTTTATTTTATTTTTATTTTCATTTCGTTGTGTATACAAATGGTTTCATCGTTCATTTTGTTTACATTACGGCCGACAATGTTTAAAGCTTTCCAATTCTGTGCGGAATTCTTTTTTGAACCTCCAATTTCGGAATTGTCAAACACAGTACGCTTTTAAAACATACATACATACATATGTACATATTTCAACTCTTTAACGCTTTCAAGCAAACAAAATTACAGGATGGACATTATTATACCATCTTTCTCGTAAAGTTTTAACCTTTACATTTAAAATTTTTAAATACTACACTCACCTTAAACAGTTTAATATTCTTATATCGTTCCAAAATCATTCCAATCGGCACGAACATTGCACGTATCGTTCGTTGAACTATTGTTGCGTTATAGCGTTTTTCCAAACTTCCGTGAGAAAAGGGTATCAATTTTCCGGGTTGACCGCGTGTGACATTTCCGAGACATTTTCGCTAAAACCGTATAGTTAACGTTGTCAGTTTAATTGTGTCAGTGGAGCGACAAACTGATCGTAACAGCTGGTCTGCACTGAATTAATCGTCCAGTGAATGTCAGCGATGCACTAACGATATGACAAATGCAATCCGTTAGATAAGTTCAGGTTTAAATGCGGTTTTACATACTTGCGCAATAAAATCAGAGCATTGAATTGAAATATTTCCATTTAAATATGAATCGAATACAATGTAGAGCATTTTCCTTTCACACACAATGAGTTTGCTTCTGAATACCAATTTTACAATGATTGTTATTTCCCTGTAACTAATGTGCTTGGTTATTAAAAACATATTTCATCTCTTATTGCATATTAGCCGCTAAAATGAATCGGAAGTCAGTTTTTCCCAACTTTCTTAGAGTTAACTTTTGCACTAAAAAGCGTGATGATAAGATCTATACTTATACCTAGTTTTAGTGTTAGACCGTGAATACGAAGCGATAGTCATTCCAAGCTTATTTCTAATTAGATTAGCATAACTCGGTTAGTCGTAAACATTGACGTTATCTACACAGTCACTATGCGTCTAATTAACAATTATCAAATTTTGCTTTGAAACATAACAACATAATGTGGTGATGAAAGGTCATAATTTAAGACGTTAACAGAAGCTTGAATTTATTTTTTGGGTCATAAGGTTCAATTAAGCTCTTTTGTGTCAGCCTTTCATTCAAATTAAGCGTTAGTCTTAAAAGAAAATTCGAAACAGGACGCTCGTAAATTCGAGAGTAAATAAAATTAGCGAATTTGCTGAAAGCCGTTTTGACATCTCATTCAAGATTTATAATCAAATATACGTCGATTGAACGTAATTTATTTCAGATGGCGACTTTTCACTATGTTGTTCGACAAAATTGTGCGAAAACATCTCAAGGGCAAATTTTCAACCCTTAAACTAAAAATGAATTTTTTACTAGAATTTATATCAAAACTGTTTTTCCCTAATTTGAAACTTCGCTGAAATCTTTTAATATTATAAAAGTATATTATATTATTATTATTATGTAGGTCCGCTTATTTCATATTAAAAATCTGTAGTATGAATTGTTGCGTCTAGTTTACGGAATTATTCTATAAATATACATATGTATGTACATACATGCAGACAGCTGCATATTTTATTTAAAAAAATTTATATGATATATTTTATATGATTTCATTTTATTTTATATAACTTAAAATTTTTATACATACATACATATGTATACATATTGTGCTTATGAAAGCACAATACCTACATACTTGAAAACGTATGAACGTTTTCAAGTAGGTATGTATTGTGTTTTTCATTAAAATATCGATGTTTGTTGATACTACCACTGATGGACAAACATTTCAGTTCACATCGTACTACATTACGGTAGCTTTGCATCTTTAAACTTGAACAGAATGGCATTTCCGGTATTGAGCGTTTCTCGCCATTGCAAAAATAGCATCAGCTTTTAAGATATACATATTTTAAGATATTTTTTCACAGAAAATATTGATTTTACCGATAGGTATATTTTCTTTTTCAGGTTTCAATCTTCTGCAACATGCTATCAATTAATAATCATTGGCTCTGCCACTAATTGGGTTAAATCGATTCTCTAGTAAGGTTCAAATACTCAAATTTCATTCAAAATGTCGGGGATGTCAGGTGGAAGTATGTTAAGAACTCGCCGGAAAGATGCCAACGTCAAACCTAACAGACGGTATATATAAATAATTTGTTTAAATATATGTATGTGTACATATACTCAACTATATTTTCTAATATTGATATTTAATTTATGTAATTGTTTAGATTGGATAGAAAATCTTCACGTGGCATGTTATATGAAAATGAAGAACTTCGTTTAAGAACAATTAATATCAATGCCGAAGTGGAAAGAGGTTATGTTTGTAATAATATATTTGTGATTATAATAATATTTGATAAATTGTGGTGCAATTTAAATAACTGTAATTTGTGTTATCTTCACAGGACAATCTGACATAAAGAAGCTGAAGAGGGAGAATGAACAGTTGAGACGGGAAGTGGGCGCTCTTCGTGGTGAATACGACCGGCTGGAACGATTACTGAAAGCTCGTCACCAACAGGATAATTCCGATGCTGAGGTTACACACATTAATATCCCCATACATTATTAACAACGAATTATTGTAAAAAGCTTTTACAGCCGTTTGTATGGTTTTTTTTTTACAAATTTACATCACAGACTGTTCTTGGTATGTTGCACACACTCACACATACACACACATACATACACAAATTAATTGATTTATTTTTAAGACTTCTTCATTGTATGATTGCTATTTTGTTGTAAGTTATAACTTTCATTGCTGGATAAAATGTTTCATGAAATCACAGATTTTCCACAAATCACAATGTTCGGTGGGAGTGATGGATGTGAGACTCAAGTGATGGAATTGTGTACATTGAATTCTTCTAGATTAATCGCATAACGTGTATGTGGGTGATTCATTAATTATACTTTGTCTGTGTTGCAAAGAGTTGCATTATTAAAAATTCATCCCGGAACAATTTTATCCCACCGCTATATCCAGCAATGAGAGCCGACTGTAAATATGTTCATTATAGTGTACAGAAATAGTGATGTGTTTACTAATAACCGATTACTAGTAAGAATTCAAGTGAGCATGACGTTTTTCGTTTTTAAGTGTAGTCCGACGATGAATAGAAGTATTAATTATTCAACAGGGCTCGGGCAGTTGTTGCAGTGACTGCGAATCGGAGTGTTGCAATACCCAAAACAACGTAAACGCCGCTTGCGATGTTAAGAAAAAGTGTTGTAGAGACGAAAAGGTCGTCGAAACTATGTTTTGTAAAGACGAAAGTGAGGGGTCTTGCAGTATGGTCGAGTGCGGAATGTCGACGTGCGGAAAGCTGAGCGCAGTTCCTGAAGAGTCCATACTGCGAGTCCCCTACACACAGCAACAGGTAAAAACATTTTCAAGAGTGTGCTTTAAAATCTATATGTAATGAAAATTTTACTGTACAATATATGTACATTATACATGCATGAAAAAATTTACTTATATGAATGAGAAAAATAAATACATATGCAATCACATAAGTCTATTTCGTACTGTGGTATGGAGATTCTTTCAGTGTCAAGGTATGATAGAAAATTTAATCATAAATTAATAACTTAACGTATTAAAAACGTGTGTACAGTACTTGTGTATCATATTTAAAAAAAAACTATTGAACTAACTAAAATTGATTTTCAAGCTTTTTATAGTTTTTTTTTGTATTTTTACTATATACTTGAATTTGTATAGATGATTAATATTACACAAATAGATCAGTAATGTAAGAGAACAACCGTAGTGTAAGTGCGAGCCACAGGAATTAAAATGTTGGCACCGTTTCAAGCTTGGGCCTTAAAGCAGCCCAATAATTTTAGTATAACAGAAAATCTTGGTTAGAGAGTGTGTGGTTTCATCTTTCTCGTCGTTTCATCAATTAATTGACTTTAAAACGCTTTTAACATCGAACGCAAGTTTGAAGATTAACTTAATACGCGTTTATAAAATGAAATACACCAAAAGTCCATGATTTCATACGTTTTATAAAAAAATTTACAAGAGTTAAACGCACGTGAATTCATTTTGATTTCACTTTGTCGAATAGTGAATTATGAATAAGAAAGGAAAAAAAATATGTGAACGATCCAAGGTGAATTTTATTTATTCTAAATTATTAAGTATAAAAAACGTTAAGTGTTAGTAATGCACGTTTTGGTCTTCACATACTTTTTTATTTGTTTCAGAATCTTCAAGCTTGCAATTGTCAAATACCACCATGCATTATCAATTCCGATAATCCAGCACCGGTTCAAGATTATTACAAGGCAGTGGTTACGGTGCCAATGGCGTCTCATCTGCCAGATTCCCAAAACATTCAACTGACCGCTTCGGACATATACCCAAAAACGGGACTGGACATACTCATAAACAACAATAATAATGCATTTGAACATTTCCAAGGTTTCACCGTATCACCTCCAATCGGTTTCATCATACCACCGCAGTCCGATTCTCACGATTCTCGTGATTCATATCAAATCGTACCGAACATCAACATTGATGATGTTCGCGGAGTGGACAATTCAGTCAACTTACGCGCACCTCTGACTTGTAACGAATTTCAAAACGGTGGAAATGTAGACGACTTTTTAAATGATTTAGATTCCAATTGCTCGAAGGATTCTTACTTTGTGTGCAATACTAAAAAAATTATACAACAAATGACTGTTCAAAATACAAACATTGTCAGTACGAGTAATTGCAATTGTAATACAAATTCTAATAAAGATTTATTAAATCCCGATATAATCATTGTCAGTTCGAATACAGAAGCTCTCGATAAACCTTCGTTCATAACAGAAAAAAACATTGAATTAAACTATGACTACCCCAAGTCGGTGTTGAACAATGTTAAAGATGTAAATCAGAGTCCTATGTTAAAGTGTGAGGAAATTACGAGTCAAGATATAACGCAGACAACCCATACGACTACAGAAGTAAACACGGTCATGATGTTTGGAAGGAAAAAAAAGTCATCTAAGGAAAACAAATTTGGTAGGTCTCATTCTGCACCAGTGGAACCGCTAAGCGATGAGCCGATATATGCAACGGTTCAAAAGCTTCCAAAAAATTTGAAACGATTACACATAAGGAAACTAGAGAATGAAATTAAATACATTCCACCCGAAGATAAAGAAAAAGAAGACTACGACGAAATAGCTGAGATTACGAAAGATATTTTTGATGATTCCGACACGGAATCAATCGATGGGGTGCCAAAGTCAAACGGAATTATGCCCAAATTAAAAGTTAAATTGGATAGTTTCAGCGAATCATCAGACAAGAATGACAACAACGCCAGAAACTCAATATCAAAAAGTCCAATAGTGCGAAAGAAAAAAAGATTTTCCATTCACTTCAAGAGGAAAAATAAGAAGTCCAATGAACAAAAATTACCAGAATCGACTCAAGTTAGTAATGAAATAAAAAGCAGTGAAGAAAACAAAAACAAATGTGATTCAGATAGATTGTTAGAACAATCGTCATCGGTCGACTCCCAAGATACTAATCAATTAAAGGATTTGAGTCCTATTTTTATTTGTAAAAAGCATAAAAAGTTAAAGCATATGTCGCGTCACGATTCTTTTAAAGATAAACAATTAAAACATGACAATCATAATGGACATCAATGTGACAAGTGCTCAGCTCAAAAAAAACAAGAAGGGAGAATATGTGAACATATAAAAAAGAATTGTAGTCCCGTTAGAAATTATTTTAAAAATGAAAGTTATCAGGTATGAGTTAAAAATTGAAATGGATTAAAAATTAAACACTCCAAATAAAAATCAAAAAATATTTTTAGCTCCATATTAAGATTTTGTCAATTGAATATAAATTGTAACGAATTAATTATTTTGTTTCAGGAGATAACAACGTCACATTCTGAAAGAGAAAGAACCAACAGTCTTTCTTCTTCGGGTCATTCGGGTTTCAGCCTGGCTACGAACAAATCTAGGAAAATGTCAGCCACCCGTACAGAAGATAATATTCCCTGGTGTGGATGTTGGGGAAACAGTTGTCTTTAACAACGGCGAAAAAGTGTATATACATTTATAAGTGCATGGTGCGATCGAAGCGTTCAGCATTGGCTTGTCATAACATGTTCGGTGACTCATCTAAGATGGATATAGTGACTCTTGAGTCACTCGCCTATTACAGCGAACTACAAATGATCAGGAATGTTTTCTGAAATCTGTGCAAACAAAAATAATATTTGAATAGTCCATATTCAGCGTGAGAAACTTTTGATCCAGCCTTTTTATGCATATAGTGAAATTATAGTGATATTCGTTTCATTTAGAATTACAAAACACGGAGAGAACTTCTACATATACATAAAAAAGTGCCTTATTTCTGATTTAGTGTTAGAAACACTGGGACCATATACATATGTAGGTATTGTTAAATATATATGTTTTTTAAAACGATTTTTACTAGCAAAATAAAATTAAAAAACAATGTGCACACTTTCTTTGAAATTCCATTTTCAATGTATTAAAATTAATATAAACGTTTCATTTATCTGTATTCAGTAGCTGAAATTAAATCAGGTAAATTTTACAGACTATAAATAATCAAAAAAAAAAAATGTTAATTCAAAAATTTATTAGCTACAAAATTTCACATTAAAACATTTATGTATAGTTCATATAGGTATGTATAACAAATTTATGGTGACAAAGATGTATCTAAAATTATTATAATGATACACCTAAGACTCTCGCAATAGTGCCAAGTTTATGACAATAGACATAATAAGTATTGTTGAATAGATTGTCATAAGATATTTTGAAATCACAAAACTTCAGACTAATTAACTATTAAGGTCCCCCAAATTTAAAAAGTTAAATCTGAATATAATCACACATTTATCTAAGGTCTCATTACATTTTCTAATCACTGCAAGTAATGAACGCTATTATTGTTCTATCGCCTTGTACAAATAAAGTGGACAACCGAATAAAAAGAACCAAAGTTTAAGTACAAATTACAATATATGTAGAATTAACAGCAATATTTATCTACAAATAAAAAATAATAACAATCATTTAAAAATATAAGTAAATATTTTTTTAATTTAACAAAAATTCAAATATATAAACTCGAGATATAATTCAATAATAAAAAAACTAAATATATTGCACTGATAACAGTTGTACTAAAAAAATATGTAATTGATTCGATACAGTTTAAGGCAGTTCACATATTGAAATCAGTACACAATGCGAGAATGAAATGAAGCTAACTCATACATTTATGATGCATTTGTTAGACAACGATAACCAACTCCCCCAATATGTGCGCCACCTCAAGAGATTGCACAAGAAGATTTAAAATCAATAAAATGGAATGATTTATAAAATAATTAGAAACATTGCAGAAAAATGCAGAAAGTTTGCAATTTTATGCGAAATGACTTACAAATTTTTAATAGGTCCATTCAAATTAATACAGTACAAAGTTAAATAATAAAAACAGAGCAAATATTCATAACAGATTCTCGTTAGACCGTTGACATTTGAATCAGTTGTGCGGCCATCAGTTAATCCTAAACTATCACTAACCAACCATTAAATAAAGCCAGTATATTTCATATTAAATACATTATCATTTGATAAATGATATTTTAAGCGAGAAAAAATAATGATGCAAACAATAAGCAATGAAAGAGAATAAGCAAGACATTTGTATATATTTTTACATATACATAACTTCACAATAACAAACGAGAGACTTTTAGGCAATGGATAACCCGAAATTAATAGAAATATGAGATGAGATCAGAACTATGTGCACGATAAGAAGCACTGGAAACGTATTTGGGATTCCATTGTTTACATACATATACATATATGCAGGTGATGATTATGATGATTTTATGAACTCTCGTTTAGATATGCAATTTAAAAACATTTGCACTATCAGTGATAGATAAATACGCATACAATGTTAATAAATAATACACATTATAAAGACACAAAACACTTAAACTGTTAATGAAAAGGAATGTAAATATTGGAAGGATATTATTTGAAAATTTTTCAAATCAATTTCATAATAAAATAAAATAAAAAAGATTTAAAATGAGTAATTCTGTAAGATTGTCATTAATAACTTCTAAATTTAGAAAATAGGTAATTGTTATGATAATATAAAATATATAATTACACGTGATATATTTTTAAAATTACAGGTCAAGGATTCATATTAAGTTTCCAATAAAAATTATTATTTTGGCACAATTTAAAACATCAAATACGTCACTATAATTTATTAACAAGAGCAAAATCACTTCAACTCGCATTAAAAATTGCTATAAATTGAAAAAGTGATTAATACATAACAACAACGATGTACATACATATGTACATATGTATAACATATTATAAACATTTTTATAGTATGTTAGATCAAACGTGTTAGTAATCACACATTTATTTATTAATCTTTAAAGAGAAAAATTCATATTTTATTTCCATGAAAAACCTATTTTTTTTTTTTTATAACATTTAAAATGTTTTTTTAGTAAACAAATTAACAAAGTTGCATCATCTTAGAATATAATCATACGTACATATATGCACTGAAAAATTGACTATTAAAAATACAAAGCATATTTAATCAACAAAAAACGTAATCAATATGTATACGAGAATGATAATAAAGTTTCTTTTTTTTGAAAATGACTAAACTTCACTCAAAATAATTACTTAAAAATTTAGACAATATTTTGTAATATATTATTCGATGTATTTACTCACAAACTAATAAAATATATTTCAAAAATCGTGAAAGATTGGTAATGCAAATATGAAATAAATTTATCTATGTATATGTATATTATTGATAATATTTGATATAACATGAGGAAACAGCAAAACTTTCAACAAAATCTAAAATACACAATTATCATTATATTACATGTATGTATATGAGAAAAAATTTTAATTTACATATTTTGCATGTAAGTTGATGTTGAATTAACGAGTGCAATTCTCTGTTTTTGTTTCCGTTGTTCAGTCATCTGAAAACATTACATATACATATACCTATAGAGCTAATTTCAAATGTAAGTACATTAGAGCAGTGAGCACCATGCTGGTGTGCCGTAACACTGGACAGGCAGAAAATGTCATATAATTATATTAATTATATGAATTTCCGTTGCTGTACTATTACTGCAAACGGCGAAAACATTTTTCGAGCAATGGACGATTTTATAATTAAATGCATGGCATCGAATGAAAATGTTGCACCAGTGCAGTGCAATGTTTGCACCAATAGAGCCGCAGATATAACTAGGAAAGTCAAGGAATAAGTATCACGCATCAAAAAAGAAAATCCACTAATTCAATCCACGTACTGTTTACTTATCCACTAATCCACCGTGAAGTACTTATGGCTAAAAGTTAACCGAATGAACTATCAACAGTTTTAGGTTAATGTATCAAGATTCTTAATTTGATCAAATTAAGGGCTCTCAATTCATATTTATTTGAGATGCTATGTAAAGAAATAGGATCACAGCACCATTCTTTACTTTTCCACACAGATGTTTAATGACTGTCAAGAGGCAAAATTGAGGCGAAACTGTATGAACTTCGAAATGAGGTAAAAGAATTTTTCTGACCAGTCAAAATGAGACAGATTTGAGAAAATTGATTGAAAATAGCTTTTAGCTGCATATTTATTACATACTCAAAAATTAGTAAAAAAAATATATATGTCACCTGTTCTTTCAGATCTGTAAGTAAATGCGTAAGAGTTCCCAACTTTGCTTGTGTATGCTCCAATTGTGATTGAAGGGAACGTAATTCAACTTCAGCTGCTTCTCCTTCACTAACGGCTAACGAGGTCGCACGAAGTCGAGGAAACCATTCCAAATTACATGCCTGAGATGAAAAAAATAAATTAAAACAATAAAAGTTAAAATTTAATAGATAAAAATGGATACAAAATATAAATACCTTAACCATCGAGTACACATAACTTTCAGGTCCAGTAAATTCAGTGGGGTCTTTGACTCTTACTAACACAATGAAATAAAGATAATGCCACATATTGTGTTCAGAAAGGGTGTGTTCTTCAAATGATACCGTTTTATTATCAAAAGCAGATCGATTTAAGCCTGAAAAAGAAAATTTAAACTAATTAATCAAACAGTTCAAATTTCTGTTGAGATAAAAGTAAAAATTACGAACCGCATATGAAGCAAGTGTTCTTCAGAATTAATTCTTTCTGTTGCTTTTCACTTCTGAGATCGGCAAACGTGTCGATGATTACACCAAAAATGAGATTCAAAACGATAATAATCACAATGAAGAAGAATAAGAGATCATATATTACTCTGGCAACAAATAGCGGCTCCTGTTGTGCAATAAATTTAAGATTGTAATTGATAATAAATTAACAATACAAATGATAGATTTGAAATAAATGTTCAATTTACTGAGCTCGCTGGAGCCCGAAGTATATCTCCGATTCCACCGCCATTCCTGAGACCCTGATTGAGCGTAGTCAGTATGCACATAAGCAAAGAGTCACAAGAACGCTCTCTCAATTCACCTCCAACATTCACAACTCCAACGGGATTCGGCTTTTCAACCGTACATTTGTCACCACAATTCTCAGAAGTGTCCGAAGGTGTACAATATTTTAATGGAGAATCTAAAACATAAATATATTTTTAGTCGGTCAATGTAACATCAAAATATCAAAATTGAATATTATTTTTATACCTTTTAAATATTTATTAACCGAATCATCACTGCAACTTGGATCGAAATTATCGGGTAAGTTCTCTAAAATAAATAATTAAATTGATAAGATCTCAGGATATCACTGGTGGTTATCATAATATTTAACAGAATAGTCCAAAAGTATCGTCTCTTCAAGTTGTTATTACATATACACAATGCCATAACTAAGGGGTAGGCAAGTAGGCAGGTGCCTAGGGCACCGAAAGTGTAGGGGCGCCGGGGCAGAATCTTTAAAAATGCATTTTAAGCAATTTGGTACCAAAGAAGATATGCACCAAATGGAAATACTTCAATATTTTGTTGAAAATGATCTTAGGGACGTTTTCCCAAATTATATAGACATTTTATTACGACTATTCTTGAAGTTACCCATTGGAATTGCTTTGGCTGAACGAAGCTTCAGTAAATTGAAGATTATTAAAAATTATCGTCAAGCTTCATTAAGTCAAGAAAGACTTAATTCCTTTGCAATTCTGTCCATAATATGAAAAAGCGAAATTATTGAATTTCGATAAATTAATTGACAAATTTTTGGCACGGAGAAACGATAAAATTTAGTCATCTTTGCTCATGTAATTACAGCATAACTACCCTGTAAATATACTTGTACTCTAAAAACAGTGCTTTATTTTGATTTTTTTATAGTAAAATCTAAACTCGAGTCTTTCATGTATCCTAAAAATGAATACAGCACGTTCTGGACCAGTTTTCAGAGAGGGGGGAGGCGCGGTTCGCCTAGGGCGCCGAAAATCGTCATTACGGCTCGGCATATACATTACATACTGAAATATTTATAAAGAGTAATTTATTCACCAATTTTAGGTTGATCTATTTCATCCACCGTGACTAGAAAATCATCTCGGAAGAACATGAAACCGACAATTGAAAACATATAAACAAGAATCAACGCCAAAACTGCAGTTAAAACAATCGACCGTCCATTTCGAGTGACTGATCTGATCACGTTCAACAAAGTTTCTTCACGGTATACGACATCGAACAACTGGAAATGGATTGGAAATTAACATTATAGATTTCAAAAAAAAAATTACATTCTAACAAATACTTATAATTATCAAGTTACCAAAACGCTGAAAAAGAACGGATGGCCAAATATTCCAGAAAAACAAAATACAAGATAAGTCAAATGGTACAACAATTCTCTATCGGTAATAATTTTATCGATAGATTTCGATAAAGTTCCTTGGTTCCCCATTATGCTGACTAAATGAATACCCTTAACGGTTACCTGAAGATAAATTCAAAAACGATTATTATTGTATATATTTCGTAAATACATATGTATGTACATATATTTGAAATATTGCAAAAAAATTAAGTAAAACAATACGTACTGTAAGCATACCCAACACGACTAAAGTAGGCTGTGGACCTGCCGATAAAATGAGTCTTAATATACAGCTCGCACCCAGAGTCCTCAATCCTGAAGCTCTAGGAACTACTGCAACTAGTCCAGCTGCCCCGAAAGTTACTGCCCAAACAGCAAGAGATAAGCGTGTGTCCACTTCTACAAAAGAAGGGCATATTAATACCCAGCGATAGCTTTATATTCATATTATTAAATAAAAATAAAAAAAACCAAACCTGGAGTTCCACCACCAAATGGATAAAAGAAAGCTACAATTATGTTGATGAGAACGGCAAAATTGAACAAAATATTACTCCACAAAGACATGTACGAAGATACCCAAAACAGAGCAGGTTGCCCTGTAAAAATTAAATAATACAATTAGTTATATGGCAATTAATAATAAATAATTAATCAAATAATAATTAGTTTAGTATAAACCTCTTAATGTCTTTTGCCACTTCATTTCATTGAACATCTGAGGTGTACGCTCGAAGAAATCGGTCACTTTCGATCCTTGATCGTCTCTTTCGGCTGTATTGAGGATTTTATGCTTCGTTTCACCAGTCAAATACTCGCAAATCTCCGGTATCGGAAACACTATCTGCTCTAAAGTTCGATCTTGTCGCACTATCTGAAATTAAAATTAATATTAAAAATGATGTAATCTTTATGATATTCGTTGTACTCAATTAGAACTTACTTCAATTTGAGCTGTATGTGAAGCATAGTATTGCAGAGCCTGCCTATTTTTAGGATCAGAAGCTGAACTAGGCTTTAGCAACGCCGCTAAATCCTTATTGTGACTTAATAAAGAGCTTAATGTGTGTGTGTCTGTGTGTGTGTCTGTGTGTCTGTGTGTGTGTGTCTGTGTGTGTGTCTGTGTGTGTGTCTGTTTGTGTGTCTGTGTGTCTGTCCCGTAACGAATTTTTTTTATGACGTCACTATTTTTTTTTTTTTTTTCGAGTTTTTTTCTATGAATATATTTTTTGAAAATTTTTTTTTTTTTTTTTTTTTTGGATATTTCCAACTTTTTTTTTTTTTTTTTGGATTTTTTTTTTTTTGGAACTTTTTTTTTTTTTGAATTTTTTTTTTTTTTTTGGATTTTTTCAACTTTTTTTTTTTTGGATTTTTTTTTTTTGGATTTTTTGAATGAACTTTTTTTTTTTTCGATTTTTTTTTTTTGGATTTTTTTTTGAATTTTTTTTAAATGAATTTTTTTTTTTTGGATTTTTTTTTTTTGGAACTTTTTTTTGAATTTTTTTTTTTTGATTTTTTTCAACTTTTTTGATACCCCTAAAGCCATTCCGGATTTTTTTTACCACCCCACAGACCCCTACCCCTACGGCAATTTTTTTTCAGCACTCCCGAAAAGCTATGCCGACCCCTCACCACCCCCCCCAGACCCCTCCCCTGCCCCTACGGCACCTTTTTTTTTTCTGCACTCCCGAAAAGCTATGCCGGCCCCTCACCACCCCACAGACCCCCTATCCCTACGGCACCTTTTCAGCACTCCCGAAAGCTTATCGGACCCTCACCACCCTTTTTTTTTTGACTCACTTAAAGCCATGCCGGCCCATCACCACCCCAGAGCCGCCTTCTACCCCTACGGCACCTTTTCAGCACTCCCGAAAAGCTATGCCGGCCCCCCACCCCCACAGACCCCTACCCCTACGGCACCTTTTTCAGCACTCCCGAAAAGCTATGCCGGCCCCTCGCCACCCCCCCCCAGACCCTCCACTGCCCCTACGGAATCTTTTCTGCGCTCCCGAAAAGCTATGCCGGCCCTTTACCACCCGCCAGACCCCTACCCCGGCGGTCTTTTTTTGACTCCCAAAAACTATGCCGGCCCCCTTACCACCCCCTTTTTTTTTGACTCACTAAAAGCCATGCCGGACCATCACCACCCCAGAGCCGCCTTCTACCCCTGCGGCAACTTTTCAGCACTCCCGAAAAGCTATGCCGGCCCCTCACCACCCCACAGACCCCCTACCCCTACGGCACCTTTTCAGCACTCCCGAAAAGCTATGCCGGCCCCTCACCCCCCCACCCCCCCTACCCCTACGGCACCTTTTTTTGCACTCCCGAAAAGCTATGCCGGCCCCTCACCACCCCCCCCCCAGACCCTCCACTGCCCCTACGGCACCTTTTTTCTGCACTCCCGAACAGGTATGCCGGCCCCACCACCCCCCCAGACCACCCCCTACCCCTACGGCACCTTTTTTTTTTGCACTCCCGAAAAGCTATGCCGGCCCCTTACCACCCCCCCCCAGATCCAAAAAATCAAAACCATTAAAATTCAGCGGGCGTTGATTATCAACGGGCAATAAGCTAGTTATATTAATAAAGAGCTTAATGTGTGTGTCTGTGTGTGTGTCTGTGTGTGTGTGTGTGTGTGTGTGTGTGTGTGTGTGTCTGTGTGTCTGTCCCGTAACGCTATGACGTCACTATAGGATTTTTTTTTCGAGTTTTTTTTCTATGAATATATTTTTGAATTTTTTTTTTTTTTTCGGTTTTTTTGGATATTTCCAACTTTTTTTTTTTTTGGATTTTTTTTTTTGGAACTTTTTTTGAATTTTTTTTTTTTTTTGGATTTTTCAATTTTTTTTTTTTTTTTTTTTTTTGAACTTTTTTTTGAATTTTTTTTTTGGATTTTTTTTTTTTTTTTTTTTTTTTTTTTTTTGAATTTTTTTTTTGGATTTTTTCAACTTTTTTTTTTTTTGATTTTTTTTTTGAACTTTTTTTGATTTTTTTTTTTTTTTTTTTTGGACGGCACCTTTTTTCACTCCCGATTTTTTTTATGCCGGCCCCTCACCACCCCCAGAATTTTTTTTTACCCCTGCGGCAATTTTTTTCAGCACTCCCGAAAAGCTATGCCGGCCCCTCACCACCCCCAGACCCCCCCCCCCCCTACGGCACCTTTTTTCAGCACTCCCGAAAAGCTATGCCGGCCCCTCACCACCCCACAGACCCCCCCCCCCCCTACCCCTACGGCACCTTTTTGCACTCCCGAAAAGCTATGCCGGCCCCTCACCACCCGCCAGACCCCCTACCCCGGCGGTCCCTTTTGGACTCCCGAAAACTATGCCGGCCCCTTGGATTTTACCACTTTTTTTTTGACTCACTAAAAGCCATGCCGGACCATCACCACCCCCAGAGCCGCCTTCTACCCCTACGGCACCTTTTTTTTCAGCACTCCCGAAAAGCTATGCCGGCCCTCACCACCCCACAGAGCCCCCCCCTACCCCTACGGCACCTTTTCAGCACTCCCGAAAAGCTATGCCGGCCCCTCACCACCCCCCAGACCCCCTACCCCTACGGCACCTTTTTTTTGCACTCCCGAAAAGCTATGCCGGTTTTTTTACCACCCCCCGCCAGACCCCCTACCCCGGCGGTCCTTTTGGACTCCCGAAAACTATGCCGGCCCCTTACGGCCCCTTTTTTGACTCACTAAAAGCCATGCCGGACCATCACCACCCCAGAGCCGCCTTCTACCCCTCTGCGGCAACTTTTCAGCACTCCCGAAAAGCTATGCCGGCCCCTCACCACCCCACAGACCCCCCTACTACCCCTACGGCACCTTTTTTTCAGCACTCCTGAAAAGCTATGCCGGCCCCTCACCACCCCCCCCACAGACCCCCACCCCTACGGCACCTTTTTTGCACTCCCGAAAGGTATGCCGGCCCCTCACCACCCCCAGACCCCTCCCTGCCCCTACGGCACCTTTTTGCACTCCCGAAAGCTATGCCGGCCCCTTACCACCCCCCCCCCCCAGATCCAAAAAAAATCAAAACCATTAAAATTCAGCGGGCGTTGATTATCAACGGGCAATAAGCTAGTACTATTAATAAAGAGCTTAATGTGTGTGTGTCTGTGTGTGTGTGTGTGTGTGTGTGTGTGTGTGTGTGTGTGTCTGTCCCGTAACGCTATGACGTCACTATAGGATTTTTCGGTTTTTTTTTTCTATGAATATATTTTTGAAATTTTTTTTTTTTCGGTTTTTTTTGGATATTTCCAACTTTTTTTTTTGAATTTTTTTTTTTTGAACTTTTTTTTTTTTTTTGGAATTTTTTGAATTTTTTTTTTTTTGGACTTTTTTTTTTTTTTTGGAACTTTTTTTGATTTTTTTTTTGGATTTTTTCACTTTTTTTTTTGGATTTTTTTTGGAATTTTTTTTGATTTTTTTTTTTTTTTTTTCAACTTTTTTCTATGAATATATTTTGAATTTTTGAATGAATTTTTTTTTTTCGGTTTGTTTGGATTTTTCTAACTTTTTTTTTAATTTTTTTTTTGGATTTTTTTTTTTTTTGGAACTTTTTTGAATTTTTTTTTTTTTGATTTTTTTCAATTTTTTTTTTTTTTTTTTTTTTAAAGCCATTCCGGCCATTCCGGCCCTTACCACCCCACAGACCCCCCCTACCCTACGGCACCTTTTTTTCAGCACTCCCCGAAAAGCTATGCCGGCCCCTCACCACCCCCCCAGACCCCCCCTGCCCCTACGGCACCTTTTCTGCACTCCCGAAAAGCTATGCCGGCCCCTCACCACCCCCCACAGACCCCCCTATCCCTACGGCACCTTTTTCAGCACTCCCGAAAAGCTATGCCGGCCCCCTCACCACCCCCCCAGACCCTCCACCCCCCTACGGAACCTTTTCAGCACTCCTGAAAAGCTATGCCGGCCCCACCACCCCCCAGACCCCCCCTGCCCCTACGGAACCTTTTCAGCACTCCCGAAAAGCTATGTCGGCCCCTCACCACCCCCCAGACCCCCCTCCTGCCCCAGCGGCCCCTTTTTTGCACTCCCGAAAAACTATGCCGGCCCCTTACCACCCCCCCCAGAGCCCCCCCCCTACCCCTACGGCACCTTTTCAGCACTCCCGAAAAGCTATGCTGGCCCCTCACCACCCCACAGACCCCTCCCCTGCCCCTACGGCACCTTTTCTGCACTCCCAAAAAGCTATGCAGGCTCCTCACCACCCCCCAGACCCCTCCACTGCCCCTGCGGCACCTTTTCTGCACTCCCGAAAAGCTATGCCGGCCCCTCACCACCCCACAGACCACCCCCTACCCCTACGGCACCTTTTCTGCACTCCCGAAAAGCTATGCCGGCCCCTTACCACCCCCCAGATCCAAAAATACAAAAAATTAAAAATTCAGCGGGCGTTGATTATCAACGGGCAATAAGCTAGTATAATAATATTAACCTCCTTGGGAGAAACTCCACCATCGCCATCTTCTTCGCAATCTTCAGTGGATACTTCTTGGTGGAATGCAGTACAAGCAACGTCAACCTAATTTAAAGATTTTAAAACACTATTGGTTTATTTTTTCAAATAAAATTTCAAAATATATACAAATTTTCAATTGAGGAACCTACCAACTGCTTGGGATTCATATTATACAGTATTCTTTCAGAATTGTTTTCAGAATCTCCGCGAGATTCCATAATGGCCAAGAGAAGTTTAGATGCATTATTTTTTAATTCAAGAACAAGATCCATACGACTTCTACCAAGTGGGTTGATATCATTTAGAATAAGCGCAGTAATTATATCTAGGCCATTGCTTTCGTGCATTGCTATACAATTTTGATTTTCATGACATGGACCTGTTTGAATAAAAACATACTTTTAATAAAGTTAAACTAATAGACACATCAAGATAATAATTTTATAAAAAAAGTACCTTGACAGTATTCAGTTAGAGTTTCCAGTGTTTGATTGATAAGCGTTACATTACTCTCATTGATGTATAAACCTAAAAGTCCAAGTCCACCAGTGGTCGAACCGCAAATGCAATCCAAAAACATAAGCGTCTCGGAAACTAAATTATAATTAGTTTTGTTGGTCTGATTACGCAAAAGATTCTGAAAAAGGATAAACATGAAAAAACTTGCATATTTTAATCTTATTTTAAATGATTATTGTAAAATAATTAGTTACCTGAAGTTCTGGATTGTGATTTTCGCACAAAAGCTGTAAAAATCGAAGTACAGGTTGCATAACTGCAATTTTTGGAGGTAAACAATCCTGCTGAACGGTTTCCCTTTTTTCGGCCAGTAAATCTTCTAATCCGTGGGTACCTTTAAATTGACAAATTAATACTTTGTGATTATGTATTTGTTTACAAGTTGAATTAATGTGGATTGAGCATGTAAGTCATACCAGGTGCCATATTTCTAACGGTTGAATATGCTTGGGCCGTTGCACGAGCTGCCTGTGCCAATTCCTCTTGTAATTCATCTGTCATTATAACTGTTTTTGAACCACCTACAAAATAATGAATAAATGAAGATAAACATTCAAATGTATGTTAACCTAATATTTGCAATGAACATAAAATAGTTTTCATTCATTTATACCTCCAGCATTTCTGCTCAATTTGTCAAATCCAATATCTTTATCATGATGCTGTTTGGCGACCACTTCTGATGTATTAACGCACACAGTAGATTTAATTTCTTGTTGTGCTTCACGCATTTTGTCATAAAAAACCTAATATGTAAATGTTAAACAGAAATTTTAATATGTACATATTATCAAAGAATATAAAAATATTTAAATATTTATGTTGATTTTTACTTTGAAAAATGCCTGGGAAAAATCTCCAGTTTGCAACTTGGTACAACAGCTATGTTGAATTATCGAATTTCCTCCTTCCAACAATGCAATACCTATAAAATCATGGGGATTTTTTGTAATGACTAAAAATATAAATAGCAAAACATAATTATGAACTAGTTAGTTATACCTAATTGAACAGCTTCTAAGAATATAGCAGGTGAATTGACACTTTTGATGACAAGCTCCACGACCAACTCAGAAGCGCCTTCTTTGTCTAAATGAGTCTGCACTTCGGCTAATGTTTGACCAGTTCTTATGAGAACTTTTGCTATAAAACAAATTATATTTTAAAATATACATATTTAAAGTGATAAGTAAATCAGTATAGACTTTATAATTGTGTATACCAGATCCAATAATGATGTTTTGCAAGGATAAATTGTTATTAAGTCGAGGTTCTATTTTTCTACCAACCAAATACTGTGATAGAAGATTATTTCTGAGTTGATTTCCCTGTAAGAAAAAAATAGTAAACTCTATGCGATATAAAAAATATAATATATTAAGTGATACAACAATTATTAACAAAATTATTACCTTTTCACCATATTCTGGATCTACAGCCATCATTTCATGAAGAGTTCCAAGTATCTTGACACATAAGGTTTCTTCCTTTTCTTCCAAAAGTCTTTCTGTATGTCTAATAAGCTAAAAAATATATACACAAATAAAATAATTACATCAACAAGCTAAATATTAGCAAATGTTTTTATTAATATTGAACCTAGATATAAATATTCCACTAGGATCGCGATTAGCATTAGATGCTGCGAGTGCCGGTATGGTGGCAACAGGAAATAGCAAATGCGGTCTATATAAAATATCCACCAATACTCCAAGTTCAGCCTGCACTAAAGGTCGTAATTGTTCTTCCAATAATGCTACAATATCTTGAAGACCTTCCATGATGGAGCGATCGGTGCAAAGAATCTAAAGATAAATTTAAATAATAAAAATTGTATGTATGTATGTAGATTTCATACAATACAAGTTAGAATGAAATCGTAAAATATAAACCTGTGATTGAGACTTCTCCAACTTAGGAGTTTTGGAAGCCAATAGCCATTTACTAGTTTGACGGGATAAGATTGCCACTTTGTGAAATACGGCTTGAACTTTTGATTCCAAATCCAGAGGAATTGCGATACTTCGAGATTTTGCTAAAAGTACGACATAATATGGCTATAATTTTTTGAATATGTGTTGGGTAAGTTTAAATTATCATTTTTTTCGAGTACATACCAACTTCACAAAGTGTTCTGATACAATTCTCAACGTTAAATCTCTGTGCAGCTGTGAGCCAAGGCCACTGATAAAGTCTGAACGTCGTTTGAAGAAGTCGTACGAAAATTGATTGTCTTGTCTGAAACATGATGAAAAATAAATGTCATCGAAAGAAAATCAAGTTAAACCTACATACATACATATAGGTATTATAAGAATATTTTTTGTTAGAAATTTAAAATGAAAATTCACCTGTACAGCTGTTGATTGATCGCTGAAAGGAGAATTGAAGAAAGTGCACATAATACGAGTAAGCTCTTGTGTCACATAAGATAGTATGGACTTTTCGGAAGGCTTTAGTAAAGACTGTGCTGCTCCAGGCACTGCATCTATATCTTCTTGATGGGCTAAAATAATTACTTATTTAGTTTTTGAAATAAACGTGAGGTCAAATTGAAAAATGTTTTACAAAAAAATAAATCAAAAATGAAAGCTCATTGTAATATAATATAATTGAAATATAATAGTGAAAAAGTCTCATTGATTGCAGATAATAGAGGACGTCGAGTAAATTATGTGTGTATTGGTGATTTTGTACAATATAGAATGACATGAAGCCAAATCATATTGTTTGCGCATAAGCGTGTACCAAATCCAAATTTGGGCGCCTGTAAGCGAAACTAAAAATCGCAAGATTTAAAAAAACATAATTTTTTATTAAATGAACCCGACTCTTACCCAATCTTTTCATCCTATGATTTGCGGGATTCGTCATAATTAGAAATAAAAGTTATTATTATTCGCTTCAAATTATTTTTTTTTTGTAAATTAGATCGAAGCTTTCAGTTTGAACTACAAAACTAAAAACTGCTAGGAAATAAAAAATAAACGAAAAAAAAAATACTTTTAGGAATTTTTTCTGCACCGGGTATTGTGATGTTGATCACTTTCAACATGTCGTCAATAAAAGAGTTCTCAAACAACGTCCACATGTGATTTGAAGAGTAAATTTCTTTCATTTCAACTTCTGTATCGATGTAACAATGATTTAAGAAGCCAACGTATGCCTCTTTGACCTAAAATACAGTGAACCATTTTTTAAATAAACGATTCATAATATTTATTAAAATCTAGGCAAAAATAATTTACCCCCGCAGTACAGTCTTTGTGCGATATCATTGCGACAATATCATCCAACGGTAAAAGACTGTGACATTTAATTTCAGTGTAAACGTTTTTACCCATCGTACAGCAAGTGAGTAATTTGACCAATTCAACGTGATATCTGCAATACAAATATAAGATCAATCATGAAAAATAATCGTCTGTAGATTGGAATAAATAAATAGCAAATGAAAAAGTACTAACTTGAGGGCAGTGCTATCGCCGATATTGTTTGCATCGTTTCTCATCATTTCAACAAAATGATTAAAAGATACTTTATCATTGTAAAATATAAGGACATCTTCACCAGCATTCACCAGCTAAAACAATATGTTTACGTTAAAATAAAATAATGACGGATATATGTACAATTTTATTTTAGAATTGATTTTACCTCTTGCATAACCATATCTTGACTCTTTCTTATGAATTGTCCCTCAGCTCTAACGACAGTTTGCAAAAATTGCAAATATTGCAATTTTCGACCGTGCGCCTCGATGCAATGTACAAAATGTTGGATTACCCTCTCGTTGACTTCATCGTTACACAATTTGGTGTTATCGCGAAATATGGCACAAACAGTTTGAGCTTCTCTAATCTATGTAAAAGTAATTAATTCATTCCATTATAAAAAGTACAAAATATTTAATATTACACATCAATAAAATTTCTACTTACACCGGCATTTAAAAATAGATCCAAATGATTGTGAAGAATGGCTTGATTTTGGGGATTGGCAAGGCAAAAGTTTTGGAGGAATTCATGGGCCAGTTGCATCAACTCATCCATCAAAACATCCTCAGCGTCATAAGGTACCTAAAATTTTAAATCAAAATGAGCGTAAACTTATCAAACAAGATCTAAGTATAATTGGTCAAATTAACAGCATGATTGTACCTGGAGAAGATCTAGAACTATATTATGAACACCGATGTTTCGTAAAAGACGTTGTTCATGTCGTCTTGGTTTACCTTCAGCAGCCGATGCCTTTCCTTGCACACAAAACTTATTCATACGCATTAAAATCTGCAATATTATTAATATAAATTGAATGAAAGCTCACAAAAGCATGATGGCATAAATTGAATCGATGAAAAATATTATACATCACCTGCTTAATTTTTCTGTACTCATTCAAATTTTCAATTTGATGCAATGCACCATGTCCAAAACCCTCACCTTCAAGCAAACAATCTGAAGATACGTCTCTGTCTAACGGTGGACAAACGCTAGGTCGGTGATTGGTCGATTCGCTATTTGACAACTGGTTTAATGGCATAGGATCAGATATAGCTTTCAAATCATCATCATAATCCTTTGTTTTTGATACTGAGCTTACTGCAAAAAATTCGCAATTCTTGTTTAAAAACATTTAAATATGCAAACACGTTTTAAAAAATTATACATACCATTCAAATTAGCAGTGTGTTCCTCCAGCGGACCTTTACTCTTGTACACCCAAAGTTCTGATTTTTCAACGCACTGTCTTAAAATATCTAAATCTGCCTTTATTTGTTTATATGATTCCACATCGCTATCAGATACGAGCAATTGAACCTGATCATAAAAAAATATTATTATAGAGAACTTTGATTTAAAAAACCATAATAAAGTAAAATACCTGTTTAAAAGCTTGCAAAACTTCTTGCCGTTGACTAAAGTGTCTAAAGAGAAGCGTCAAAGCGCCGCTGACTAAAGACGGTGCCGAATGTTGAGCGCATAATTGTAATAGCACTCTTAAAACAACCAAACCATTCGCTCCATCCAAATCTAATCCATCCCTTTATAAAAGAGCAATATTTTAAATTAAAATTATATATTAAAAGATAAAAAGCAAATGTACATTCCGATAAAATAATCAAAAAAAACACAGACTTGCAACTGAATATTCCTTCAGCTTGCGCTCCAACTGCTTCTAAGTCTACATTTCTGATTCCTCCTGAAAGCGGTTCCCTTCCATCTCCACTGGATTTTGATACACTTGTATTAGTGCTTGTCGTAGTACTTATGGATGTTCCATCGGAACTCTTTTCGCTTACCAATGGCGATACTGGAGCCGAAGGTACATTCTTCTTTTCAGAATCGTCAAATTCTCGTCGAAATATTGACAATAGACAACTGATTCGATAATCGAGACGTACATCCAATATGAACTAAAAACATTTATGTAATAAGTACAATTACAAAATTGTGAACCTCAGGTTGGAAGTTGGAAGATACCATACCTGTAGTATTTCAATGATTTTGAGTTTAGTATCCATGACAAGAGGGTGTTCTCTCGCGAGAGCCATGGCTGAGGAGGACCTTTGGAGTCCTTTTGGAGAGTTTGGTGGTGAGTTTCCACTGCCTGACACCGAAGTCTGACTTCCCAACTAAGAAAAAAAAACTTAAAACGATACAAGCATACATGTACATAAGTGATCGCTTAAAAAAAATCAAAACTTACTCTGACCATACTTCTTGACATTGAGCCTAAAGCTAAAGATGTCATAACAGCTCCCATGTCTCCAATTGATCTCAGAACTCCACCTTCAGCTGTAAAATATACAAAATAAGTAATCGAAAATAGAAATAATGAAAAAATATTAACACGGAATTTAACCTTTTGTTACGTCTTCCTTGTCAGCTTAATATAATAGAATTGCAGAATTTATATAAAATTTTTGAAAACAAGTAATTAAGTTAAAAATGTAAAATATAATACTTACAATCTGTTTCGCCCGTTAAGCCTCCAGTTTCGCTGAGCAAATCAGCTTCAGAAACACAGTCCAAAATACTAAGTAATGTTCTAGTCAACCGCAGCAAATCACTGAAGCTATAAAAATAAAATTCAGTTTAAATGAAATCCAAAGAATATATAATTGATAAAATTAAATATTAATTACCTGTAAAATCCGAAATATATAAGATCTCTGGCAAGTTTAACAACTTCAAAGGTTAACTTGTTCTGATCATGGTCGGCAAATGACCACATACAAGATACGACGTTGCAAAGATAATCTTCAACGAATTGAATGGTCGAGGCAAATTTCGCTCTAACAGCTTCCTTGTTGGGGTCTGGACTCGACTTATTGCAAGCATAGCTATATTTCAAAAGAAATACTCAAATTATATGTAAATGAATACAATGAAACACAATACACCAATGAGGCGGTCAGCGGAGAACTGGCGTAAGCCATGGGTAAAATTCTTATTTTTAATGCAAATAAATTTCAAATACATATGTATGTATCACTTTCATTTTGACATTGACATTTTAGAAATATAATATCTCGCCACCAGAATTTTAATAATTTTTATTTTCATCTGATACATACATACATACATATGTACATACATATACAATAATTAATTAATTTGGTAATAATTTCAATTATGGATTACCCCACTTCCAGCTGGTCACCTCAATTACAAAAGTAATTTAAAAGCAATTTAAATCAGGGAATTATCGGCGACACTGCATACCAAAATAATACGAAATAATAAGGAGAAATATTTCGGGTTGCTTAATACAGATAATACAAAATTTTATACTAAAATACATATGTACATATAATACAATGGTAAAAAAAGTAATATTAAGACATTAAAAATTAAGATTGGCAATAGAAAGGTATAATAACAGTTTGGAAATGTTTAGCATAATTAAAAATTAGAAAAAATCATTTAATAATTATTTCAATATGTATAAATAGCAACTTTTTATGTGTACGAGGAACTTTAATTTCTTTTTAGAAATAGGTGAAAGAAGAAACATTAATAAATAATTTACAATACTTGGAGTAAACGAAAAAAATATTAGTTTAAAAATACTCATAAATAATTTTAAAGAACAATACATAAATACTTCAATACACTTATTTTATTTTAAAAAGGCATAAAAATGATGTAATATAAAACATGATAAACAGATAAAATCGGGGATTTACGATATTACAAATACGCATTGAATAATGAAACACTAGCATTACAAAATCAAATATGAATTCATCAACAAAATAAAATCCAAGCACAATAAAATTTGATAAATTAAAAATATATTTACGCAAAACTTACATTCTATAATCCATCGGCCAGTAAAACCAATAAAAATCATTAATGAGTGTGAATAGGTGATTAATGATGAAAAAGCGAGTGCATAAATAGCTTGATGAAAAAAATAAAAATAAATACGTCTTCAGTAAATTAAAGTTAAAAATTAAATTAGGTAATTATTTTTACTATAGGTATAGTAAAATTTAAATATAAATATCACAAGATTTATTAAAACTTTTTAACTAATAGTATTCATCAATTATTATTTTAATAGTATTATAGTGAGTCAAATTAATATCTCAGTCACATGAATATACCATGCTATGAATTCAAATAATACAATAGTAACACTTACTCATGAATGCTAATCTTTGAAGGTATTTCACTCCACAAACGTGCATATTTAACGGGTGTGACAGGCTCTTGAGGATCTCTGTCAGCATGAAGGTGCAACATCAAACGACAAAATGATGCTCTCAATTCAAACGGCAATGCAGCATTCGACATACATCTGAAAAATTACAATACATTCACACATTTAATAGTCGATGATTTATTTTCAATTTTTACATTTAAAAACTGTTTCAATTTTTTACTTAAGGATGAGATCAATGTGCAATTGCAGTGACAGGTTGTTCAACGCCAGATATTGTCTATTTAGGCACATGTTAGAGAATAAATTTAACTGATGTCGATAATAATCCAATATTGCCGCAGCCTCGGAATTCTGCCGACCCATGGCTAATTCTTGTAATGATCGTGATTTCTAAGAACATTCACAAATTACATAAAAGACATCTCAATGTTGAGTAAAAATTATAAAAATAAAAATATAACAAGCTCTGTTCATTAACCTTTTTATTGTCCCAAACTAAAAGAACATCATCTTCCACACTCGAAACCGGAGATGTTTTCAGCGGTAAGAAATCGTCAACTGGTGATGAATCTTTACTATCTTCTTTGACCTCTTTTATATTGTCGATGTAATGGACTTTCATGAGTCTTATAAAAATAAAAAATTTAATATTAAGATATTATTGCTATAACAAGACATCAATGCATTATTCATATATTATTTAATATTACCTAGTTTCAATTAAAATGTCTGCATTTTTGGCACACAAAACACTTTTGCAAATTAATTCCTGAGTGACAGCGATGGCTTTCTTATTAGATATGCAAAGATCACTCAAATAATCTAAAAACCGAGATTCCCAATTTGCCATATTTTTTCTGACCAAACCTATAAAGAAACGTAATAGCATTTTATTCAAATACAATAAAAATTAAATTCATATTAAAAAATTAAAATGTTAAAAATACAAATTACCAACAAAAGTTTCTATTTCAGAAGCAGTAATATGTTTTTCTAATAGCTTTCTATTGTTATGTAACAAAGCAGTGATTGTATCTTCAGCTAATATATCATACCCAATTTGTTTTTGCATAAATCCAAAATGTTTTGCTATATATTCCTGAAATAATAAATAATAATTAATAATCGTTATTGATATTCAAATTAATTTCATTAGTACAATTTCAAAAATAATATCTACTTGATTTTTTCTATAATCTTGCTGGCTGATTCTGAGCACACGGTAACAAAGTCTAAAAATGTGTTTATATGGTGCATATCGTGGATCACTAAGCTCTTCTATCAAAAAAAATGGTTGTTCCCCTTCGAAAGGTCCCTGAATACAAAATAATTAACATTATAAAATGTAATGTAATAACAAAAAATTATAATATGTATACCAAAACATAATAATTATTATAATATACCTGGAGAATCTTGAACAGCTGCTTCAAAATATATTGTTCTCTCATTAGCTTTTGCCTATCCCTGTTCGGATTCGTAACAACTAATTCGAGAGCCTCAGATTTATTAGGCTCATTCTCAAAGTCAGCTATGAAATATACAATATCTTGCAACAAATATGTAAGTGCCCTAAAAAAAGGAATAAATTAACATATTTATTTACATATATATTTATTAATATTTACAAACGACAAGCAAACTAACTTTCTTTCATTGTGATTTATATCACCCGTGCGCAGTTTTGACGACATTGATGATAGTACTTTACAAGCATCATTGGCGAAATCCAGGTCACGTACTTCAGAAGGTGACACTGATATTATCGCAAAAGCTTCTTTATCTTCTTTTTTTTTAGAACAACCAACCTACGACAAGGTAAACATTTTTTACGGTTTAAATTTAAACAAATAATTCAAATAAATCAAATTTAAACAAATAATTCAAAATTTCACTTGCTCGCTTTTGTGACTTATGTATAGGTTATATAGAACTTACTTTTGACATGACGGGTTTCTCTTCATCCTTATCAATTGGAATAGACGTTGAGTGCACCCATGAGTGAGTGCAAATGTGATGTAATCTATGAGAAATAAATAAAAATTTTAGAAACTTAATTACCGCATTTCATTAATCGCTAAAATATTACAAAAATGAATTACCTAACATAGCTGCTTTGCGGTACAAGAGAATCTGCTGTAGTCATGGTAGTTGGATCAAGCTCAAACAAGGTTGCAATATCAGAAGAATAAGCAACAGATACCAAATGAAAAGCGGTAGCATTTGGATCAGAGACTGGATTGTCCCTATAAAAAAAAATAAATTATATTCGTAGCCTTAATACTATTGACTCATGGCTGATAAAATTACTTTGAAAACTCACAATGGCGAAGCAGCTTCAGCTGCTAAATAATGTCCAGTAGCGAGGTGTTTGAATCTGAACAATGAATTCCAATCTCCCGCTCCGCCTCTGCATGGATCGTGTTGGACAACCTACAAATTATGCAAATAGATATTAATTAATTATTGATGTGATAAACATAGAACAAGCACAATTACCTCTATTTCCCACAAAGCTTTACTAGAAGTTGCAGCAGTAGCACTTGATCGACCGGTCGTTCTAAGAAATACGTGTTGTTGTTTTTTGTATTCATCCATAGTTAAGAACTTTTCCTGAAATGTTTCAAATTGTAAATTAATTTTAAATTATCCAAAATTGATGAGAAGAACCATGTTATTACTAATCAAAACGACAAAATGAACCTGTTCGGCGTGGAACAGCCTAACGACATCACCACCTTTTAAAATCTCTTCTTGATTTTCTCTATGCTCCATAAACAAGGTGACTTTCCAAGATGTTGAAGAATTCACCACATTCACCTTAAGTATTTCATCATTATATAGGTATCACAAACGAAATGCATATCAATGCAGCAAACGATGCAATTCACAGCAATAAGTAGTGCCGACAAAAAATTACTATTGAACCGTAAAAGTTTTAAATATTTTACAATTAAAATAAACTCATAAACACCTCCATACATCCCAAGTTATCGGGCAATTCATGATTAGCGGCAACGTGAAGGACTTGTTGGCCAGCGTTGACCGGATTTAAAATCACCTTATCACCAACCACCACATTATCTCCTGTGCATGAAAGCAAATACAATAAACGAGTTTAGCACAATGCAAAAATTAATTTAATACAGTGAACGAGTGAGGAGAATAAATTATACCCGAAGAGCGCAGTTTGTAAAAAGGCATAATATAAAACCAAGAGCCTTCATTGCCATTGGCGTCGAGCGATACTCTCATAGCATTCTTTTCCAATAATGCTGGAAGTCGTTTATTTACCTTAAATGGTAAAATAGATAAAATTTTTAATAAGAGATTTCAATGCACTATACTAAATGTAACAAAAAATGAGCATTGCCTGATTATAGTTGGCATTCTTCAATATTAAATATGAATATTAAACAAGATTACTCACTGTAAGATATTTATTGGATTTAACGTGCAGCAATTGTACAACACCGCCATATTGTACAATGCTTCCCAGCAATTTTTTGTTTTCAATTTCATTTTGCTTCTTTTCAATTTCAGCCGCATGCTAAAATCAATAAACCGACATAAGTTTACGAGTCCTCAAGCTGTAAACTGTATTTCACAACGGCAATGTAATAAATCAAAATTTTATTACGTATGAAAAGTATATAAATTTAATACATTTAGCAGTATTTTCAAAATACCACACCGTAAATTTTGGCTAATACTCACATGGAGTCGTTTTAATAAGCTAGTATCTGTATTTGTCTGCTTGGCAGTGTTCCAAAACTGTTTTTGAGCAGAATATCTGTTCATAGGGCATATTTTAAATAAGCAATCTGAAAAATAACACACACACACTCAAATCTGTCTACTTTATTGTTATTCCCTTGATTAATGCGTGCAGCATGCCTTCATATTAATCATCAAGTCGTAAAAACATGTCTGTTAACATACATTAATAATACAATCATCATTATTATAAATAAACCGTTCGTAAATATACTAACAAAGAATATCAAAATGTGATGCTTAGATTGATCAAACAAACTGTGTAATAGAGAAATTGCGATATTTTCACACGAAAATCATTTAGAATAAAAATATTCATATTTTTAAAAATGTAATAGGCATGTTTCAAGCGAAAATTCCTAGATCGATTATAACCGATTTTTCAATAGAATTTATACCAACCCCTGAACTTCTTCGGAGGATCACTAAGATTTCCAGCTTCGGGGCAGACGACAGTTCTGTCATCTACTAATCTGAAATTTAAATAAAATATTCAGTCATTCCGAATTTGATTCTTACTTATTTCTTCATAGTAGTTCAATGATGAAATTCTAATTACCCTAAAGTACTGAGAAAGCCGCACACGCTTCCTTCGGCATAAAGCGATACGATATCGCCGACATGAAGAAAGACAGCTGAGCATATTAGATTATCGCCCATGCTCAACTGCCGTAATTGTAACTTCTTATTTTATATCTTTCGGTGTACATCAATACTGAAAAAAAATATAAACAAGTATTATAGCGACGATCAACGGGGTTGAGGCTTAACAAGTGATAAGATGTTATCTTTTATGTTCTAATTGAGACTGGTGTGTGTGTGAATGAATATTTAATAACCCGAAAATAAATTATAGTCATTGAACTAAATACAGAATACATTAGACCGAACTGTTATTACACAAGCCAATAATAACCATAATATTCTCAAATACTAGTCAACTCCCATTAACAGTGTCATAATTTATGTACATACATATATTCCTATAGGTATTTAGTAGTTCAAAAAGTAGTAGATAGTTGAAAAATGCGAGCGCTACCCGTGCTGTGAGTGTGTGAGTGAGTGAATGTATGTGTATGTGCCTTGTGTATGCGAGCGTTCCACGGCTACCCAGTCAGGCAGTACTATTACGCTAGTACTATAAATAAAATCCCAGGAATCTGTGTCCGTCGGGCTCCCATTTGTCTGGGGGAGACTTCAACGAAAGGTGAAACACGTAACCAAAATTTACACGCGTTATATATGTAAATAAAGTAATGACGTTGATATTAATAATTTTATCAAACTGAGAGAATATCTTAATCATTTCACTTACATTGCTACTAAACTTAATTTTTTTTAATATTATTTCTATTGAAATTGCTTTCTTATTAAATTCATTATTAATTTAAATAATAGGGGACGCACAGAAGAATTAAGGTATACCTTCATATTCATACAGCCTTGGCCGTAACGATTGACGGCCATTAAATATCCTAAAGACCGATTCCCAAGTGTGAATATTTCATGTGCTAGAATTATTCAAAACTGTACAGTCAGAGGTTGCGTTTAGCATTTAAATAGTTGAAAGTTTTAGATGTGACGATTGTTTGAATAAGTTATTTATGATATACAACTGACTGCTGTTGCACATAAAACTGTCCCATCCAGCATCCCAAATGTATGTATATTTAACCATCACAAGCAACACTTTTCATACAAATATGTACGAACACAAAAACAATAAACAATTATGTACATATGTATGTACACATATGAAAAATCTAGATTATCACTGAAAGACTGTGTTGGTAATTTTGAATACGTTTGATATACAAAATATTATTTAGCATCAATTTAAAATTAGCTGTGTGTGTGTGTGTGTTGAATAATATATGTATGGTGATATGTTTTGTCGGTGTGTTATCAAAAAGTGACCGAATCATGAAATCAGCAATTGCATTATAACAATTACATAGGTACTTTGTTTAATTTGATTGTTACTTCGATTCGGTGATCATTGCTGCAAAACTCTGTGATTTATTATTTACCAAATTTAAACCTGTAGATGTGATATGGACTGGAAAAATTATTGAGAATGGAAACGTATTGGAAACGGAAACTTTTTGATCAAACCCCCGTATACGTGCTTTGATCTTTTACTTCATTATCTCAACTTTGATCTGCAGACTTGTTCGTTCAATCTGACACATGCCATTCATTTTCTAACGATATTTTGAAACGGAAATTGCGACTCCGAACAAGCTGAAATTCATTACTTCCTTCGCATTTGAACGCCCGTTCCAAAGAAAATTATTATTACTGTACATTGAACTAACGTTTACTATAAACAAAATTCACATTTATACGATGATTTAGTTCTCAATAATAGTACAATGAAGTCACGTCTCACATACATAATTGACGAATTTGTTATGAAGCAACGAAAACATTCTACGGGCCGCACTTCAATTGCTATCTGGAATGATCATCTTACGGATCAATTGAAATAATGAGCGACACACTAACAATTCCATTGCACGCATCAATATATCAATGACACGTGCCAACAAGGAATTATTGAGACATTCTAAATGTAAATTTTAAATTGTGAAATTGAAATAAGGTACAACAAAAATATCTACAAAAATAAACTACTATACTCTGTCTAACTTAAGAAACACCTTAGTCCTCATGCACATATAAGAGAGTGGCTCATCACCATCTCAGCGTCTTTGAATAAACATTAACGGTAACCAACTAAATAAGTTACAACATCTACAAAATAAACTACTACATATACTCTGTCCAGCTTAAGAAACACCCTAGTTTTGACTGATTTAGAGTCCTTCTGCGAATAAAAGAAAGGGCTTAAACAGCTCTAAATCTCAGACAGCCACAACCCTCTATTTTTTAGTTGCGCGAGAAAAGGGTACTTCTGAAGTGGGACAGAATATAATTGAACATAAAAACCTTTTTTTAAATTTACGGATGTGTGTAAGTGTGTTCTAGTACACTAATGGTGTTTTAATTTACACTAATCTACGATGATTATTTGCGAGGACAAATTTCTATTTTTAGCTTACTATTCTAGTTGGTTTCGAATGGGTGTAAAATTGGCCATGTTGAGATATACATACTGCAATTGAATGATGTATTTGTGTACATAGATGCGTCTTACGAATGCCACATTTATCTCAACGTGTTTAAACATTATTTGATAAACAGCTCGAAAGGCAATATTCGTACAGGTTATCTACTTTTATTATGTTTTTTTAACTTAAACGAAAAGATGCATTTGTTTCGCCAATTGCGATAAACCAACTTCTTATTTTCGATACAATCATATATTATTTTGATGAATTCGAATCGGTATTTCATCTATGGATGAAATTAATTTTATTATTTTCACTGAATAAACCTTGGGTGCTCAACCAGTCGATTCCGAATACGATTTTGCTTTGTAAATTTTGAAATGAATATTGCTTTCTGTTTTACAAATTTTCTACAGTGCCATGGTTCAATTTTGTTAACTAGCTCGGGGCAATGACTAAACGGCCTTCCTGAACTTGTGCTTATCTGTTAACGAAAAGGATTAATGGTCAAAGGGATATGTAGTTATTTTTTCGCACTATGAATTTGTTTAAAAATTGATTTTCAGTTACACTAACTAATTTGTCAAATGAAGTCAAAAGGACTCCTTGGAACTTTGAACATCTGCTCTATTACAATACCGCACACTTTCTTCGAAATTGCTAATCCAAAACAGGTTTTATGAGACACTATAATTAAACAACTGCATTCACCAATGCGGGTTTGTTTGACTGATGATCACATTTAAATAAGTTTATATTTTAATTGATAGCTTTGAAAAACTAAAAATAATTTACGAGAAATGTAAAATTCTTATAAGAATCTTATTAGTATATTATATGCGGACCTCCCCCTAAATTCTTGCATGGAAGTCGATCGCCGTGTAAATTAAAATAAAAAGTACATACATACTGAAAAAGGTTGAGTGCCCTTGGCCTAAACAAATACGTTTTAAAATGATTAAATAGCGTAATGATCAAATCGACTAAATTCAACAATATAAGCATATTGGTATGAAACTGTCAAACTCAATACAAAATATCTTATAATTTTAAAAATTTAACCTATATAATTTTTTTGACATTTTTTTTAAATACGATTGAAATAAAACGTAGCGTCAGAGTGATAAATATTTCTTAAATTTAATTTAACGTATCAAATATATATATTCTTACTTTTCGGCAGAGGAAATGACAGCTGTAGCTGACGGCCACTACGACTGGCGTTGACCGCTCGCCATAACACCGATTTACACGGCCATGACACACAGTGCTACCAACCACACATTGTGTAATATTTTTTTCACTTAAATTCAATTTTACCTCAACCTCCCTACTCAGATTATCGGTATTCGTCCACCTAATAAATTCAATGTCTGCCCATAATTTTATTTTGCTCAAACATCGACGATACGTTGCAACTTACAACTCGGTCCATCTATACGATTATTATGTGTAAATCGGAGATTTAATTATAATAAAGCGTATTTATATATTACAATAGATTTCGTAAGAGAATCAAATATTTCAATCGGGACTGCTAAATTTTCAAAACAGCATAATATTATTTTTTTAATACATTATTTGTAGGTATTCGGTGAACCGATGGGCTGGGGTTGGCATCACTGTCTCCCTGACGGTTGGCAACACTAGTACTGGCGACCGAGTGTTACACAGGTCACTCCCACTCATAAACACTACCAAAACGTCCACTGCGTGTTTCAAATTCAACCTTTCCCCTCGCACTCTACACATTTAATTGAACACTTTCATGCTACATGCTTTTCATAGTCAAAATCAGACATTTTTTTTTATATTTGATCTAAATTAAATGAAGGACTTATCTTTAAATAAATAATGCAAGCTGAATAAGAACGAGATAACGTAGACACGCAAAAGACACTGCGGCAATTGAAATATTGCGAGCATGGCGTACGCAGGCTTGGGAGTATGGGAATTCCCGGCTTTGTAAGGTTAAAGCATTTGGCGTCGCCTATTACACCTTGTGCATTTTAGCCCACTTACTAAACATTCAAAACTGCAATTGTAATCATTATGTATTTTTAGTTCGATTTAAAAATTTACTGTGCAAATCGGGAATTACAGACTGTCGGGAGTCGGGATTACAGTTTCTAGATCGGGACATTCCCGCTGAAATCAGGACGCATGGCAACCCTGATTCCGATTGATCTGACAATTGTTACACATGTGTATCTGCAATGGGGCAAACCATATTAATGATAAAATTTGTTCAAGTATATTTGATATACATACATATGTAAATTACATTAAATTTATGTGGGATCTTTTTGGAGGGTAACTCAAATGACAACGACGAATGATAGGTTGAACATATATGTATTTATTGGCGTATAACCCTTCCGACTTGCGTTGAGCAAGTAAAGTTGTTTATAGTAGTGCAGTGTTGCCAAATTAAAACTATCCACACACTCATCATTCTTACGTTCCGTAATAGTTCACTCAGCATACTTCACCTTAATTAAACATACACATACATACTTCACCTTAATTAAAATCGAATCCTACACATATAATACTTCACTGCATGTTCATGAATTATCATACCTACACATATCATACCCCTAATGTATAATCATTTGATTATTGGCAAAATCGTCTGGTTTTTTTGTAACAACGAATATGGTTATGTACTTTAACCTTGAAAGAAATGTAGTATAATGATGAATATTAACCATTGGTAATTATATAGTACAGTATTTTCATCTCACTAATGTGAATTCCTACCCTTTCTACTGCGCATATTTTAAATAAATTAAAGGATTAAATACTCGTTACAAATAGGTTCGACTTTTGGTTACTGCGAATCTCAGGATGAGGAGTGGGGATTCATATTCGTGTATTATTATTATTATTCGTGTTATATTCTATATAATTATTTAGGACTCTGTATAAGACAAACACACAAGTACACTATAAATAGTTGATAGTTTGCACAGTGAAAAATTGATAAATATTTTGTAAAAATAAATTAACACAAGTGAGATAGAATGATATATTTGTTTCTCAATAAAAGCATGATAATATTGATGCTAAATTAGCACATTAAAATAAAGGAATAGGTTGAGAATACACGATGGTGATTTTTTTTTTCAATGATTTCCATTAAAATAAAATACAAAACTGATCAAATAATATTCGAAATTTATTAAATATTCTAAACTTCAACTTTGTAAGGTGATCCGGGAATATGGTCATCACCCCACTTGACTAGCAAGAGATATTCTCCTCTGTCTCTTACCAAATAGGATACATCGTAATTATTTCTACCCTTATGTTTTACAAATACCTCTTCGCAAGGTCCTTTCGGTCCATAAACACCCACGTACAACATATTATTCCCTGTAATAATAAACAGAATGTGAAGAAAGTGCATTGAAAGTTTTAAAACATGCCAATAAGAATCACAACTTTTACGAACCGGCATCAGTGCAACAAACAGTAAATTGATTTTGCTTAGCCAAGTATGCTTTCTTTAATCCCATTCCTTTGGAAGTTACTTTGCTAGCGTCCGATTTGAAGTGCGGAAGAACTTGACCTGCTCGCGCTCCCGACTTGGAAATCTTTTGCACAGTTTCTACAATAACTGAAGATGTTTCTTGAGCTCCAGCTTCTGCTAAATTCTCACCTAGTGCACAAGTATACAAGAATCAGTAGACTATTCTCATTATACATAATTCTGTCAAACGAAAAATTTCGAATTCTCACCTATACAATCAATCTTAAAAGGTGAACCTACTATGTGAGCACCGTTGTACTTGATACTCATGTAATAAAATCCAGGAATGAGCGGTGTGTAGCGGACTTTGTAACCTTCTTCTACTTCTGTACAATCCATTGCCACTCTCGATGGACCATCAACAGTGACAGCTAACGTACCAGCTCCAGCATTACAAGTATCGATAATCAAATCGGTTTTCACCCCTAACAACAAATGTATAACAATGCAAATATATAATAAATTCACTTTTGAAGAACACTGTGTAATAGCTTTAAGCTAAAATTAACCTGTTTTAACTTGAGCCAATCCATTTCCATGTGCATGAACTGCGGCAGGGTCAGCATCATCTTTTCCTACCTTTATTCTCAATGGCGATGCCGGAATATGGACACCGTTAAATTTCACGTGGATGTTATGAATACCATTTTCTCTGGGCATGAAGCGAACGCTGTATTGTTCACCGTCAATATTTTGAATGAAGCAATCGTCTTCGCATCCAGATGGAGCTTTTATCTAAAAATATGAATAAAATTTGCACCAACACTTGGATTGATTGAACTGTTATACCTGTATAGGTACATAGAAGTGTGAACCAACTTACTCTAGCATCCAGTTCACCGCGTGCTCCATTGAGACGGATGTAAAATTGCGCTGGCTTATCCACTTGCAATCCTTCGGGGAACTGAGCAACTTCCAAAAGGTGTGCATCTCCTATAGCCGGAGAAATGTATACACGGAACGGAGAGTCCGGGATGTGTTGATCGTTGAACTTAAGTCCGACACGGTATTCACCTGTAAATAACAATTGATTTAGTATTTTAGGAATAAGGAAATACAAGTGTGTATAATTTTTGTATCCTGTTTAATACCGGGCTCAGCAGCTTTGTAGCACACATCGCAAGAGCCATCACGACGATCCTTAAAATCAATTTCAGCTTTGGATGGACCCTCAACGGAGATGGCCAATTGACCACCACCAGCCTCGCGTGTCCAAACATTGAACTCGTTCTTAGCATTTTGCTCACCGCGTTCTAAGCCAGTACCACCAGCTTTCACTAAATGAGCACCAGAGTCACGCAGTGGTCCAACAGTAAATTGGAATGGAGACCCTGAAATTAAGATTTTTAAATTTCAAGATTATATTGGGAACCATTTCATCAAAGAGTAAATTCTATTTGGTTCAAACATTTTACCTGGTATATGAATTTCCCTATATCTCACAGATACAGTATGAACGCCTAGCTCTTTAGGCACAAAGTGAACCGAATAGAGTCCATCTTCTACCTCCTGAATTTCTGCATCTTCGGAAACTCCTCCGGGACTTGTCACAGTAGCGGTGAGATCAAAGGATGTGATACCTTAAAAAATAATTTATTAGCACATTTTAGACATGGCTTTAAAATCATTCGAAATACAATATTAATTATGTATTACCTGGCATTTTGAATGTTAATTTACAATTGGTGCCAACTTCTGTTAATGGTACAGGTTCGCGATTCCTTTGAATCTTTTCCCTTTGTCTATTAGAACCTTCTCCGGTAACCTAAATTAAACATTAAGTGTAAATTATATTATATTCAATGGTTTGTTTGCTTGCATTGTGCTATTTTTCTATATATCAAATTACCTTCACGGTGAAAGGAGATCCGTCCACGTGATGATCAGCGAATTTAAGATTAACAATGTAATATCCGGGTTCAGAAGGCTTATAACTGATATTAAGTACTCCATCGTTTGAATCTTGACATTGAATTTCCGCCTTGCTAGGACCTAAATAAGAAATATACATTGACTATTTTCTTTAAATTCAATTTTTACAATATACATACAAGTACATGTAAATTCTGATACGATATTACAAAAGTACCTTCAATAGAGAGTGAAAGACCACCATAGCCGGCATTTTTTGTATCGACAGAAAAAGTATTTTCAGTTTTGGTTTTGCCTTCATTCAAAGCTTTACCTGATACCTATTTAAGAAATTTTTACAGAAAAATATTCGTATAATAATATCTTTTAGCCATTTTTTCTTTGAATTACATACATATGTACATATATTATATTAATTTTTACCTTGACTTTTTTTGCATCTCCGACTTCTTGTTCTGCAACAGTAATGCGGAATGGAGAATTGGTTATATGTGTACCCATTTTTTTCACCGACACGATGTGTTCACCAACTTCCCGAGGAGTAAATGAAATTCCAATGTTTCCAGTTGGTAAACGCTTAAGGAAACACGGTTCCTCTAATCCTGTGGGGGCCTACAAACGTTACAAGTATTTTAAATTTCAATAAACCCGTAAATATTAAGATAAATTACACATTATCAATCACCTGAATGGAAGCATTGAGACTCTTGATATCGGCATCAGAAATCTTTCCTGGCAATGACACCTCACTACAACTTCCTACTGAGATTTGATTGCGCTTCCTACCTTCACCGGTTACCTATTATAAATACATGTGTTACTAATTAGTTAGATATTCAATATTATTAAAAATATTTTTCTATTGTTCATTCCCCGATGTACCTTGGCAAGATAAGGTGACCCTTTAATATGCTTATCTCCAAATCGTACACTAATTTTGTATTCTCCGGGAGCCGTTGGTAAATATGAAACGGAAACGGTGCCGTCTTTGTTGTCGTTGGCAGTTATCTGAAAAATAATGTTATTTTTCACAATAAATTGCAAAGCTAATATTTATATGTGAAGCATATGAACCACAATGCCACAAATCTTGTGTGTTTGCATACATAAAATAACATTTGCTCGCTAGATCTGTGTAATCAAAGTTAACGACCTCATAAACTTGAGCTATGTTTCAAACTTACTTCAGCTTTGCTTGGTCCTTCAACAGCCATAGAAAGACCACCACCACCTGATCCTTTAGTGCTGATAGTAAAAAGACTAGGCTCACCGCTGACTCCGGCCGAAAGACCGGCTCCATATGCTGTCACATACCCAGTGCTAAGCGAATCCACGTGGAACTTGTAAGGTGAACCTTTGGTGATGGTGAAAATTTGTATTTGTGTATTCAATATACAAATTTAAATGAAGTATGAAGTATAAGAAAGTATTAATCAAAAGTTTTCAACTTTGTCGTTACCCTGTACGTGTTCTCCGTTATATTTGACTAGAAGTTCGTGAGATCCCTCTTCTCTGGGTTCATATTTGATGCTGACGGTTCCGTCGCGGTTGTCTTCTATCACGGGTATATCCGTCTTTCCCGATGGCATTTTTACTTCAGCTGAAACGAAACAAAAAAAACATTTACACTTCATGTTGTTACAAGTGTAACTAATTGGTTGAATAAAAAATCACAAATTTTAAATGGATTTTCGATGCTTTGACACGATGAATGCTATGAAATATCTGTTGGAATGCGTCCAACAGATGTTAGCGAACCACTTTGACGCTGTTGTTGTACATCACAGTGATTGATAATAATGTAAATATTTCACAAATATATTTTATTCTCTTTTTAGCAATAAAATTAAGATCAAAAGAATAATAAATTAAAATTCATGCACATAATGATTTTTCCATTCACAGTAACAATAGGTTCAAATGTACCTAAGCAGAATTTATCAATATTCCATATATTCTAGCTATTCACAGACTTGTATAATTTCAAAATTTTTAAAAATATTCTGTCTACTGTCCCGTTTTAATTACATTACATAAAATTAATATAAGTGAAACAGGGGATAAGAGATATGTAGATTTTAATATACTGCTTTATTCTTGTTTTTAGTAAATTTAAACTAAAGAAACAGTCAGCTCACATAATTATATCGCCTACACATTATGTGAAAAAAATGCTTAAGTTTAAAAATAAATAAATATAAACGGAATCATGTTTATTGAGATCGCTCGACGTTTGACACATTAACTGTCGCATATCGTACCCCAAAATACAAAATGTTACATATTGCCATGCAAGCGATCGATGAAATCGTAATAGTTCTCCTGTTTTTTTTATTTTTCTACGTTAAAATTTTCAGCTGAAAAAAAATTTAAAGACACGACGATGTTTTTCAGCGTTAGTTACACAGCTAAATCTTGCGATTTTATAACGCCTCCATAATCTCAATTATGTGTCATTTATTTATTTCAGACGTGCAGACTTATGTAATATGTAGGTGTAATTCTTAAAATTTTCACGTTAAATATTCAACACATTCGTGAAAATATCAAAATACATCTTTAATCTTACATTAAAAGTAACACTGCCAGTTATTCAGCGCTTTCAAATTACCCACTTCGTTTCACTGCTGTTGAATATTTTATACACGTTTGCATCTGAAGTTCGACGCGAAATATACATAAATCATGCATTGTACTCTCGCATGCACATTTTTCTTCCGTTTCAACACGCTATAAAGGTGTTTACGTTATATTCTATTTCTAAAATTGAACGCTGGGGTTATGTTTGTGTACTAAAGTTGTTTATTAAACTTTTCGATCGAAGATCTTTGTACTTGTGTAGTTGTAATTGAAATTCTGCCTGTTAGTACGTTGTTTACTATTATACTAATATTTTTTCAGAAGTTGTAGTTGTATTTAATCAGATAGATAGAATTGACCCAGATAGTTGCATTTAAAAAAATCGGGACCAACTGTTATGCTATTTCGTCTTCTTCGAATAAAAAATCAATCTCGAAGATGTTTCGCATTAAAACGCGCCATTTTGACGCAATTGAACGCAGCTGCGGATCGTAAATCATAAATTAAACATTTTTCATAACACATTAGCTCCAAATTGAATGCGAATACATTTTAATTAGCGAATATATTTACATTTTTATACCGCGGCAAAGCAAAATTCGATAAGCACTAACAACCCACTGTACCTGGCTATTGCTGATATGATCACTATTACCTGATTGTTCGTAAAGCTCTACTAATGTTAGATCACTGCCGAATATTAAAATACTCGCTACCATAAAATTAATGCAAAAGAAAAATGCTTGTGAGTTTTGACCTTTCCTAGAGTTGAAATAGTAATACGAGAGTACAGTGAGGGGAGTGAAGTCTAATCCAAGTCCAGACTTGTTGAATGCTATTTTGTGGACATTCGCGTAAACGGATGGCTTCTCCTCCCTGTCACACTCTGATACGGTGATGTTCTTGAAGTTATCCTTTCTGAATGTGGTAACGTCCTTGTCGGGCTCGTCCTTTTTGTCGTCCCACATACCGTTCAAGAAGGCCATCTACCAACTATTATCCCACAGACCACTGCCTCACTTTATTATTATGTCAATTCAATTACGGTAAACTAGTCTAATTTGTTCGTTTCGAGTCCTTTCAGATACGCGCAAACACTAATCGACATTCACAACTGTAATATCGCAAAATAAACCATCAACGATTGCCACACTCACATTGAATACAAAGGTTTAAGAGTTTACTTGCTTGAAATTTTCACGTATTCGTCCAAAAAAAAGAATTAAAAAGTTACTTTATTGCTGTCTATGTAAGTAAGAGTGGATCATTTTTTTTTATTAAAAATATTTATGTGAATGTGGCAATAGGAAATTTGATTGAATAATGAAATTTATTCACGATTTCGATTGAAAGATAGTTTGAAAGGTTTTCTTCAATCACTAAAAATTTTTTTTTGCTATGAGATGAAGTCAAGTGACCCGAACCCCGAGCTGGACACCCTCGGCTCCGGATGCCAACGCGTCCAGCCACCAACTAACTGACTTCCGAAGACGGAATTCCGGGATCCATCGTCATGGAGGCGATGCACACGCCACTCATACCCACAAAATTTAATATATGTATATGTATATATACATATACACAGACACACGATACCCCTTCTATAACGTCATTCGTGCGAAGGGAATCCCTCGTCATCAAATGTTTGTCTAATTTTACGAAATCGCATACGCATCTCAATTGACAAAAAAAAACCGCATCTAAATCCAGATTTTCTGATATGGTATGTTTTAATTTATATACAGTGGAACTTCTATGCATCGTTTTTCAAGGGACCGTAAAAATAAAAAAAAAAAAAAACGATGTATGCAGAAAAAAGGTACTTGTACCGTTTTTTTCTTGGAATGTCAGGCACAACTACATACCTGCTTCCACCACTTTGGTGTAGATTGCAATCTACAGTGTAATTGTTTAGAAATTTCGAGAAACGTTTCACGTGTGACAAAGAAAAAAACGAACTATCATGGTAAAATTTGTGACGGGACCGTAATATTTAGACGATTGATACAGAATAACGATATATAGGAGAACGATGCAAGCGAGATTATTTAACAATGTTCTTATTGGTGATTGGCCGGGACTATGAAAAATAGCGATGTATGCGAAAAAACAATGCATGCGAGAACGATATAAAGGGGTTCCACTGTATATATGTACATAGGTACCCTACATACATACATAGGTACAAAATGATAAAAATTGTAATTTTAAAGGATTCGTTGATTTAACGCAAATGGTGTATTAATTGATCTAACGGACACGACGACAGCTAAGCCGTCTTAAAGAAAAGATCTGAACCAATTATAAATGGAAAAATTTACAGTACCGATATATCATGACGATGACATATTTATGTATATCGTAACTTAGCGATGATTTATTGAAAGATTTTGCTTTTTTGAGAATCTTTATAATGTTTAACGCTCCTTTTTTTAAATCAATCTACATATACAATCCTCAATCTACATATACAGCTTTCACAGCCAATCACAGCTTTTAAGCGATTCTTCAAAACAAAAATTGTATTAAATTTTACACCGTAACAAGCTTCAATGTTGACCGCACAAACTTTTAAATTCACTCATATTAACTTCAATAATAATTGGATTCATACAACTGTACTCGAATCTTTACACATACATAAATTGTAGTATAGTTGAGTATCATCATCATTTTCAGCCGTTCCTGTCTGTCTTGAGCAATCAGCATCCACTTGACTCCACACATTCTTCTCAATTCATCAGCCCAACTTCCACTCGGTCTACCTTGCTTTCTTTCGCATCCTCTTGGATACCATTCCAGTATTTCTCGCGTCCATCTGCCATCCATTCTTCTCGCTATGTGTCCAGCCCAGTGGTCAGGAACCTTTTTCGAGCTAAGAGCCAAATCAGGGAAAACCCTTCAAAATTTGCAAGTTATGGAGCCGCAACATACTATAAGCGTTACTCCTTTATGAAATGGATTGTTGTAAGAAATAAATTATCTTCGTGATATTTCTTAATGTTAGACAGTTTATTACTAAAAAGTATTTTATCTTAAAGCTTTTTATAGCCATGAAGTTGTGGAAATCGGATTAATTTTGATTTTGTTTAAATCGTGTCAAAGAATTGTATTTCACGCAAAACGTTGGATGACAGCGAGAGCCGCAGGTTTTCATACAAAGAGCCGCATGCGGCTCCGGAGCCGCCGGTTCCCGACCGCTGGTCCAGCCCATTGCCACGTCAAGTTTTTCACACGTTCTGCTATATCTGCCACTTTGGTCATACTTCTTACCCATGTATTCTTCACAATTGAGTATAACCTGTTTAATTTCAACTTACAAGTCTAATGCCCTTCTAACTAAGCTGACTAATTATATATATATATTACACTTGTCGCCTTGCGATCAAATCGATCTAACCAAGTTGGCCTAGAGACTAGTTTGACTGGCATGCTAAAAAATCACTCACATGTCAAATATTTAACCAGAAACGTGCCAGAAAGATAAATATACGGCGGTGCCAACGAGGACGACCGGATAGATTTGGTGATTCGACTAGAAATGCACAAATTGCAACACTCGATGGTGCAACCGAGCCACGATGAATTGCATCGCTTATGAGCGTCGATTGATACGCGCTGGTACAGTTTAATTCGAAAGCGAATGCAGTTTAATTCCTCGCAAAGTTGTCCACCTGCTTTTAATATATAACGCCGCTCGGTTGGCAATCGTGAGCGTCTAAAATTAATGGGAATGCCGTATATCAAATTCCTTGAGGGTACTGGAACACCGGATGAATGAGGTTTAAATATACCCGGGACCGACACTTTTGAATTCGATAGGAAAAAATGGCAATATAATCGCATGATATATCGAATGTGACGGTGCACTGCTTAGGCAGAGATGGGCTATTTATATATTTTATTTAAATTATATAGATCGTGAATGAATAAAAGATCCAAATTTTATGCTTATACATACTAGATAGATAGGTACATGATTTAATGAATTATTTTCTAATAGTTTATTGTACTGAATTTCACATAGGCAGTGCATATTGCCCAAATATATGTATGTGTGTCGGAAATATAAGTTTCAGTTCACCCCTGGTAGCTGTGATGGATCAAAAACGATCTCGTAGATTGTCAGCCGCTGTGTATTGAAAAAACTCAGGCTTGGGGTAAAAAAAAAGAAGAAAATGATATCAAAAATCTACGATGCTTAGTAGGAGTAGGCGTGCTTAGCTATTTTGGTTCGATATAAATATTTGGAAACTTTACAGATAATAAACAATGTGCGGATTAAAAAATGGGTGATTTTATTCAATCGAATGTTTTGGAAACGTTTCAAAGGAAAGCAAATGTTATAAAACTTAGCGACTGAAGTTTTATGCTCTTAAGAAAAATCATCAGCATAAATAAATAATTTATCTACAACCTATTTTTGTCGAAGAAAATAAGCATTTTTACTTACATTCTCTAATGTAAATTTTCCAAATAAGGTCAAATATGAGATTAAGCTCAATTTTGTATGGAATGATTACAGTTGATGTAGTTATTTTTTCCATTATAAACATAGTGACGCAACTCACAACCATCGACGTCGTTTATCGAATAAAATAGTAAACAAAATTAAGCTAAAATAATTTAATCGTTCTGTAATCCGTATATTCGAGTACTAAAAAAAAATACTCGATCACCGCCGTTTCCGGTTGGCACGTCATAAAATTTATTTTATAAAAGTTTTTATGAGTTTTTGAAGAAAAAAAAACCGTATTTTTAGAACTAATCTACCTCAAGCAATGCGAATGAATACAAAATCTGGCAGAAACGTAACGTAAACCCGTCGACCACTAAATAAATTCAACTTGAACTTTAATTACACTCTAGTACAAATATTATTTTCAATGCATCGATAAATATTTTTACGCTATTACAATGCGATAGGATTGTCGTTAATGGTTGAGCTTTTATACGGATACAACCATAGAATTTTAATTTTAGTGCTAAATCGACACGTCCTGTTTATTCAAACACTTTCAGCTGAAACAGCGAACGTTTTTCACAGATCGCTAACGATAACAACTTTTCATACTCAATGAACGTTCAACATCATTCAAAAACCTTCAAAGAACTAAAAAATACAACAAATAATTTATATTCGTTTATATTTCTAAGCATTAAATAATTAAATTAATATTAATTAATTAACTTAATTAATTTTTTTCATTTCAAATTGTTTTCAATGTAAATATGATCTGATCGTAGTTGAAAATATACCCGGGCATCGCTGAGTATTTACAGTTCGTCATACAAACATTTTACTTCTCTTGTAAAACTTGACAGTAATATTATTGCCATATATTTTAATACCGATACTTTAACAACCGATTATCCTCTTCGCGGCTCTTCGTAAGTTATTACTAGACGGCGGAAAGATGGATGCTTTTGATAACGTGCGATATTTCGTTACCCACCCAAACTCACGGAATATTATTCTCTCCATCCTTTACAGAACAATTATTTACAATAACATATAATGTATAACATAAATACATATAATTACTCAATAATATTACTTTTATATTTTTTACATACCCAAAAATAATTGTTTTTTGGGTAGGTATGTAAAAAATAATAAAAATAAATAAATAGTAAAAAATAATTGAGGTTTTTGTGTTTTATTGTCTTTAATTGGCGAGAAAATGCTCTTAATGTATTTTTTTAATGCGCTCTATTTTTTTCTTAATATTTCTAGCAATTACGAAATATGGTAACTTCTGCGAAATGCTGGCTGTCTGAGATATGAGGGTTTTTCCTTGAATATTTTTATTCTATAAACTTGAAAATTATATATTAAGCTAAACATGTAATTTATTTTATACATATATGTATGTACATACATGCGTGCAACATATATGTATGTACATATAAAATTTAATAAATAAATACATAATATTCATTATCTCAAGCGAAAATTGGGGTGGGTAACGGCAACACCCAAATATACCTGCGGCAAAAGGTTCGAGAATCCGAAATTCCGAGGTCTAGTAATTACACTCGGTTTCAATAGCCAATTGAAAGACGTCATCCGCCACGCTAACCTTTCCGAAGTAAGTAAAGTTTTCATAACTTTTGGCTCGTCGTGTATTCCGCGTACAGGCTCAATAGTATCTATCTATGCCAAATCGTTTAAAGTGGAGCAATCTCGTCGAAATAAATAGCCATTTCGCAACACGAGAGCGCACAACCGGAAGCAGTGTTGACTTATTGCTCGCGTCGGTTTGCATAAATACGCGCATGTGCACACACCCACCTCGCACACTTAAGATTAATTCGAGATTCGAATAATTATAGTGCATCGTCAAAATGGAAAAATTTCAACGACTTCTCAACCGTCTCTCGTCGCTAGAAATCAAAATAAAGTGCCTGGCGAGTCAATGAACCGCAAAACTTTGGACGAATGCGAAAATTCGGAATAGAAGGCGATTTTTGTTTGGAACGATAAATAAAAATTCTGACACGCCCAATCGCGCTGAAGTATTTCGGAAAGCTTGAAAGGACCGCTACGTTTGTTTTGACAGCGACTTGATACATCGCTTTAGTAGTGGCGCTAAAGAACGTATCCTAATGGTGATAAACTCTTCTTCAATATTGACTTTTAAATGAGTGGGCAAGTGCCAAAGTTGCCTATCACACATTGTGTAATTTTATAGTACATCTCAAAGCTATCAGTCTGAGAAGACAATGTGTGAAATTAATTATCAAAATTCTAAACCAAACCAATTCTAATCTAACCTAACCCGATCAAAAATAGCCTAAACCAGGGGTTGGCACTTATTTTTTTTTTCCTTAAGTACTTTTGAAATAAAATTGCTGGATTTAACGAGCAGGGAGTTACGGAGCTCCAAATTCATACGCTTTGGTAACGAAATAGAAAAACTGGAAAAAAAAAAATGCGATTTAATTTTACAACCCAAGTGGAAAGCTATGAAAGATTGTAGATATACACTAAAATACATAGAGTACCTAGTTTTCGTATAGCTTCCTAGACCTATTTTTTTGTATGAAGATGAGCAGGTAGCTTGGTGAGTGAAAAGTGGTGCAATGTAATAAGATGCTCGCAACCGTCAAAAAAAATCTGGTTGTGGTTGTGGTTGCTCAGTGTTAATATCGCTCTAAGCAGACACAGTGATTTTTGATACTTGGAATAGCCTTCCAGACTCGTATTATGTATGATCAGTTAAAAAAATTGCATTTGCTTCGGCTTAACATATTCCTGCGAGCAAACATTTTCAACCATGAATCTTATAAATAGCAAATTAAGAAGCCAAATAACTAATGAGAAATGGAGTCCTGTCTAAAATTAAAAACTACCAGCTTCATACAGAAGCTTTCCCAAAAAATGCAAGGCCATCATTCACATTAGTTTTAAGTAAATGGATATGTTTATTTGAACATGATATGGTTTACATTTGTGTAATGATTTTTTTAATGTGTACATAAATGTTGGTTTTAAACACATTTTTAATGAAGATACATATGTATTTTTGTATACTTACTTACTTTTTTCTTAATAATAAAATAATTAAAAGCCATTCTTAGTCCGAGATAATATGGCTGATGAAAAATTTGTAGATCATTGTACTAGACGTATTAAACTCTTTTGTTTCAGAGGTTTTCCGACCCCTGGCCTAAACTAATCGAAAAAAGGCTAACCTTCCTCATTTTCTTTTATATTTGTGGGCTAGCTAGGCAACTTTGGCTCTCACCCACTCAAATATAGTGCCTGTTGAGATATCTACGAATGAAAAACAAACATCAACGATGTTATTGTCTTATTAGCGAGCCACAGTTTGACTGGATGATGAAAGCTTGTTTACGACTATGACGACGTGCACACCTTGCGAGTAAATTGCACATCAATGCAGAATGCAAGGACAAATAATTAGCCGACGTGCAGATTATCAAAATCGTTTTCGAATCCAAAACGAGATTATTTATAGTGACTCTACCCGAAATATCTTCGGTCTGCGAAAACATTAATTATATGGCACTTGCTCGAAATTATTATGTCTATTATGAATGATGAGAAATTAGCGTCGCAATATACGTCAACATTTATTGCAATGGATGCGTTTGCGCATTTCAAATAATTTTAATTTATTTATCTGCTATCGTGTAACGTCAATTGATATGGTTGCTTGACATTTCCCAGGAATTTCAGATGAATACAAAAATATAATTGTAGTGAAAATCTTGAAATAACAATCTATACAGTATGTACCTACAAATAACTGAAAGTTTTCAGAGCTACTTCCAAAATACTACATATGTATGTATATAAAACTATGTACATATAATGTAGGTATATATGTACTTATTTGCAATAGTGTATCAACATTCAAAGAGCCGTATTTAAATTATATTCGTTTCGAAAAAAATATTATATTTAATAAACACCGATTTAAAATATTTAGATTTGATATAAACAAAATTCTGATATCCAATTTTGATTCTAAATATATCAACTTTATTACCACCGATAAAACACGAACATGAGTGACGTTTTATGTTCATGTCAAATTTTAGAATGAATCATCAAAGGCACTTACTTGCCAGCGAAAAATATACATTATTAATATACGCAAAACACCCGACCAATTTTTGTCACCTTCAAAACGTAAATATTTTCATATTTTCATTCAATTTTTGCGCGATTAAAATACGACATGTGAATTTTCCAAGTAATTTCGGAGATGTAATCAAAGCTTCGGGAGGGAAAAAATTTGTGGAATCCGGTACGGGATAAAATATTTTTCAGATGTGTCCTTCAGCTGAAACCGACACCGCATATAAATGCAATAATATAAATAAAAAAGTTTCGCATGTTAACCGCTCGTTAATGTCACTTGTAGTGTACGCTGAAAAATAATTTACCACAAGTGAAAATCATTCTTTCAAATTTATTCAATGAACAGAAACCATATCGCATCAGTACAACTGAGATGAATGAACTTGTGGATTTCCACAAGCTGTGAAAACCTACCTGTCAACTCAAAGCTTGTGAAAATAATACCCGTTTCCAAAGTAAACAAACTCAATAAGTGCTTTGATACTAAAATCAGTGATGTGCATATAATAATCGGGAAAATACTATTAAACAATCATTATGAAACGATATAAGCAATTACGATGATTAATGATCTTTGGTTGATTCGTTCGACGCGCGTTCGAGCACTCATCAAACCGATGCACCTGTCGTGGTATGTCCGTGAGACGCGTTTCTGTTTTTTCGCGGTTGTGTATAAATCATAAACGGTGCCAACTGAGAAATATTTCGATACGTTGAAAATTTGCCACAAGTTAACACCAAGTGTAACTGCAAGTGAAACTTGTACACATACAAACATAACGTTAACTATAGCAAAAGCCTCGGCATAGTGGCATATGTTTCCAACTCGAGTGCTTACATTATAACAGTGACCTTTAATAAACTCCACTAATTACACTGAGCAACAAAAAATCACGTTTTTGAGTTACCGGAGCGGAGACCCAAAAATTATTACTAATTCTGACTAACTGAATCCGAATATGATAATGAAATTTATTGGTTAACTTTATGAGAAATGAGCGTTTAGAAAAATGAACAATTTTTACATTTTTTTGACCTTTGCGGTCTATAAATCAATATTTAGTACTTTTATGTTCAAAATGAGTATTGGAAAAAAATAGTCAGATGTTTTAACTATTAATTGTGATATTTGAAAGTTTTAAAATACTTGTGCGTCATCTAGTAAGTTTTAAACGTCAAAAAAATTTTTTTTCTTTGGGATTTTTTCCCGGTGTTATTGTGTCTTAGATTGGCTAGGTTTTTCGTTTAATGCAGGGATCCCCAAGCTTTTTGGGAAATAAGCCGGTTCAGAATTTTGAAATGTATAGAGGGCCGGATGAAAAAAAATCTTATTGGAATCCAATTCAAACCAATTTGCATGTATTTTTTATATACATACATACATATGTATGTAAAAAAATTTACATATTTCATTTTGGAAAACGTCTGTTCGCATATGTACATATGTGCTACCAAATATTGATACAATTTTTTTAACAAATGCTTTTATTTTCTCCACTCCTCCAATATAGCATAAAATTTAATTAACGCTTCATTTTTAAATATTGACTTCAAACCATCATTCGCTTGAAGATCGATTAATTCTAATTGAAAATCTTCTTCAATATCGTTGATTTCGATATCAAATGGATTTTGGAAAAATTGAAACACTTTTAAATTACTCTTAAAATATATAAATCCTATCCATCTTTAAACGCTATCTGTAATAATTTAATATTGTGAATACTGTTTTCGATTGGAAAATTCTGAATGGGTATACTTTTAGACATTAAAAAGGAGACTTTTTTCACAAATATTGACGAAAAAATGCGTCAATCGTAAACTGAATTTAAGCCATGATGTACTCAACCTAACGTCGCGAAAAGTAGACTTTTTTCACAAATATCGACGAAAAAATGCGTCAATTGAAAACTGAAATCAAGCCATCCTGTACCCAACCTAAATTCGCAAAAAGTAGACTTTTTTCAGAAATATCGACGAAAAAATGCGTCAATCGAAAACTGAATTAAAGCCATGATGTACTCGACCTAAAATCGCTAAAAGATGACTTTTTTCACAAATATCGACGAAAAAATGCTTCAATCGGAAACTGAATTCAAGCCATGCTGTACCCAACCTAACGTCGCGAAAAGTAGACATTTTTCACAAATATCGACGAAAAAATGCGTCAATTGAAAACTGAAATCAAGCCATCCTGTACCCAACCTAACTTCGCGAAAAGTAGACTTTTTTCAGAAATATCGACGAAAAAATGCGTCAATCGAAAACTGAATTAAAGCCATGATGTACTCGACCTAAAATCGCTAAAAGATGACTTTTTTCACAAATATCGACGAAAAAATGCGTCAATTGAAAACTGAAATCAAGCCATCCTGTACCCAACCTAACTTCGCGAAAAGTAGACTTTTTTCAGAAATATCGACGAAAAAATGCGTCAATCGAAAACTGAATTAAAGACGACCTAAAATCGCTAAAAGATGACTTTTTTCACAAATATCGACGAAAAAATGCTTCAATCGGAAACTGAATTCAAGCCATGCTGTACCCAACCTAACGTCGCGAAAAGTAGACTTTTTTCACAAATATCGACGAAAAAATGCGTCAATTGAAAACTGAAATCAAGCCATCCTGTACCCAACCTAACTTCGCGAAAAGTAGACTTTTTTCAGAAATATCGACGAAAAAATGCGTCAATCGAAAACTGAATTAAAGCCATGATGTACTCGACCTAAAATCGCTAAAAGATGACTTTTTTCACAAATATCGACGAAAAAAATGCTTCAATCGGAAACTGAATTAAAGCCATGCTGTACCCAACCTAACGTCGCGAAAAGTAGACATTTTTTTTCACAAATATCGACGAAAAAATGCGTCAATTGAAAACTGAAATCAAGCCATCCTGTACCCAACCTAACTTCGCGAAAAGTAGACTTTTTTCAGAAATATCGACGAAAAAATGCGTCAATCGAAAACTGAATTAAAGCCATGATGTACTCGACCTAAAATCGCTAAAAGATGACTTTTTTCACAAATATCGACGAAAAAATGCTTCAATCGGAAACTGAATTCAAGCCATGCTGTACCCAACCTAACGTCGCGAAAAGTAAACTTTTTTCAGAAATATCGACGAAAAAATGCGTCAATTGAAAACTGAAATCAACCCATCCTGTACCCAACCTAACTTCGCGAAAAGTAGACTTTTTTCAGAAATATCGACGAAAAAATGCGTCAATCGAAAACTGAATTAAAGCCATGATGTACTCGACCTAAAATCGCTAAAAGATGACTTTTTTCACAAATATCGACGAAAAAATGCTTCAATCGGAAACTGAATTCAAGCCATGCTGTACCCAACCTAACGTCGCGAAAAGTAAACTTTTTTCACAAATATCGACGAAAAAATGCGTCAATTGAAAACTGAAATCAAGCCATCCTGTACCCAACCTAACTTCGCGAAAAGTAGACTTTTTTCAGAAATATCGACGAAAAAATGCGTCAATCGAAAACTGAATTAAAGCCATGATGTACTCGACCTAAAATCGCTAAAAGATGACTTTTTTCACAAATATCGACGAAAAAATGCTTCAATTGAAAACTGAAATCAAGCCATCCTGTACCCAACCTAACTTCGCGAAAAGTAGACTTTTTTCAGAAATATCGACGAAAAAATGCGTCAATCGAAAACTGAATTAAAGCCATGATGTACTCGACCTAAAATCGCTAAAAGATGACTTTTTTCACAAATATCGACGAAAAAATGCTTCAATCGGAAACTGAATTCAAGCCATGCTGTACCCAACCTAACGTCGCGAAAAGTAGACATTTTTCACAAATATCGACGAAAAAATGCGTCAATTGAAAACTGAAATCAAGCCATCCTGTACCCAACCTAACTTCGCGAAAAGTAGACTTTTTTCAGAAATATCGACGAAAAAATGCGTCAATCGAAAACTGAATTAAAGCCATGATGTACTCGACCTAAAATCGCTAAAAGATGACTTTTTTCACAAATATCGACGAAAAAATGCTTCAATCGGAAACTGAATTCAAGCCATGCTGTACCCAACCTAACGTCGCGAAAAGTAGACATTTTTCACAAATATCGACGAAAAAATGCGTCAATTGAAAACTGAAATCAAGCCATCCTGTACCCAACCTAACTTCGCGAAAAGTAGACTTTTTTCAGAAATATCGACGAAAAAATGCGTCAATCGAAAACTGAATTAAAGCCATGATGTACTCGACCTAAAATCGCTAAAAGATGACTTTTTTTCACAAATATCGACGAAAAAAATGCTTCAATCGGAAACTGAATTCAAGCCATGCTGTACCCAACCTAACGTCGCGAAAAGTAGACATTTTTTCACAAATATCGACGAAAAAATGCGTCAATTGAAAACTGAAATCAAGCCATCCTGTACCCAACCTAACTTCGCGAAAAGTAGACTTTTTTTCAGAAATATCGACGAAAAAATGCGTCAATCGAAAACTGAATTAAAGCCATGATGTACTCGACCTAAAATCGCTAAAAGATGACTTTTTTTCACAAATATCGACGAAAAATGCTTCAATCGGAAACTGAATTCAAGCCATGCTGTACCCAACCTAACGTCGAAAAAAGTAGATTTTTTTTCACAAATATCGACGAAAAAATGCGTCAATTGAAAACTGAAATCAAGCCATCCTGTACCCAACCTAACTTCGCGAAAAGTAGACTTTTCAGAAATATCGACGAAAAAATGCGTCAATCGAAAACTGAATTAAAGCCATGATGTACTCGACCTAAAATCGCTAAAAGATGACTTTTTTTTCACAAATATCGACGAAAAAATGCTTCAATCGGAAACTGAATTCAAGCCATGCTGTACCTAACCTAACGTCGCGAAAAGTAAACTTTTTTTTTCAGAAATATCGACGAAAAAATGCGTCAATTGAAAACTGAAATCAACCCATCCTGTACCCAACCTAACTTCGCGAAAAGTAGACTTTTTTTCAGAAATATCGAAAAAATGCGTCAATCGAAAACTGAATTAAAGCCATGATGACGACCTAAAAAATGCTAAAAGATGACTTTTTTTTCACAAATATCGACGAAAAAATGCTTCAATCGGAAACTGAATTCAAGCCATGCTGTACCCAACCTAACGTCGCGAAAAGTAGACATTTTTTTCATAAATATCGACGAAAAAATGCGTCAATTGAAAACTGAAAAAGCCATCCTGTACCCAACCTAACTTCGCGAAAAGTAGACTTTTTTTCAGAAATATCGACGAAAAAATGCGTCAATCGAAAACTGAATTAAAGCCATTTTCGACCTAAAATCGCTAAAAGATGACTTTTTTCACAAATATCGACGAAAAATGCTTCAATCGGAAACTGAATTCAAGCCATGCTGTACCCAACCTAACGTCGCGAAAAGTAATTTTTTTTTCAGAAATATCGACGAAAAAAAAAATGCGTCAATCGAAAACTGAATTAAAGCCATGATGTACTCGACCTAAAATCGCTAAAAGATGACTTTTTTCACAAATATCGACGAAAAAATGCTTCAATCGGAAACTGAATTCAAGCCATGCTGTACCCAACCTAACGTCGCGAAAAGTAGACATTTTTCACAAATATCGACGAAAAAATGCGTCAATTGAAAACTGAAATCAAGCCATCCTGTACCCAACCTAACTTCGCGAAAAGTAGACTTTTTTCAGAAATATCGACGAAAAAATGCGTCATTCGAAAAACTATTTACTATAAAGATATTTACATCTACATATGTATGTACTTAAATCTAGGAGACTTTTTTCACAAATATCGACTAAAAAATGCGTCAATTGAAAACTGAAATCAAGCCATCCTGTACCCAACCTAACTTCGCGAAAAGTATGTAGACTTTTTTCAGAAATATCGACGAAAAAATGCGTCAATCGAAAACTGAATTAAATTCAGATTCAGTGGGTCAAACTTAGTAAAGATTAACTAGTCTGCGCTCCGGTAGTTTTTTTTATTGCACATTGTTATAAATAAAGGGGCACGACCACTAACCTATCATAGTACCATTCGTGTCAATGGATATACATATACATATGTAGGTATTTAACTGTTTGAGATAACTTTAATGATTAAATCTTAAATCAAGTGCGACGACACAGTCATCCTACACATTTTTCGACGCGAGAAATTTTCTACTTCACCCACGGAATATTTACTGAATCGTACCCTGGCATGGGACTGTATGAATTATTGCATTTTATTTTGCGCCACGCACTCTTGACTCATGACTCATGACTCGAGACTCAAGCGAGGTGGTAACAGCTCTATCGCATCACTCTCCTGGCAGAGTTTGTGCAAAAAACTTTGATATATTGCAATACTGTCGAGAGAAACGGGATGGGCGGGGCGATAGACATGGATCAAGATAATGTGACCCATGCGTCGTTCGAATGGTACACATGCCTAAGTTAAAGTTAAACTAAGGTAAAGCTTATGAATTTGTATTTGAATAGTCGAATATACATACATCGTGATAAAAGCCTTAAAAACCGACTATGAATAATAAATTTTATTGTCTATTGACGATTTACGTGAAATTTCAATCCATTTATCACACATCAAAAAGTATTAATATTGAAACCTTGACGCTTTACATTGTAACGTGTTAAATTAGTGGTATTTATTTAAGCTAATATATTATGATTTTGTGACATTCGGATAAAATTAATGAAATCAGACGTGTCCAATTTAGTGCTGTGATAAACGGCACTGTAGCCATTTCATTTTTCACGATGAATTTATTTCATAATGCAAACAACAAGTAAAGGCATATCAAACATACGTGCTTAGTGTGTCTATTAGTTTTTTTATTATTTTTTACTTCGGTTTTTCATTCAATTGTGCATACTCAATTTTCATTGATATAATAAAATTGCGCAATATGAAAATCTAAATTTCTTGTTAACAACTTTTATTGCCGGTTACGCCCGATCAGTGTTTACAGCGAGAAAACTGCTAATATCAACAAAATATATCTATTTATGTAATTCAAACTCGCCTTACTTTAATTTTGAAATGAACTTATTTTTAAATACGTCTGCCTGTTTGCGTTCCTCGAATACAAATCAATGAAACGCGAATTTAACCAGAATAAAATAGTGAGAGATGAACGTAATATAAGAAAATGGAAGGCTTACAAACCTTCCCAAATTGTATAGGTATACATATTATGTATATCAATGTAGGTATTAATCAATTTGGTGGGTTCAGTTACGCAGTTATCAAATTGAAAATTATTTGAAGAACAACACGTGCGACGAGAAAAATTTTAAGCCAATATTAAAATGTGTGAGAAAATATATTTATGTTTATCGGTCCATTATCTAGTTGACCCGTTTGCCAAAAATCACATCAAAATATTGCAAACGCACAATTTTGGCCGACGCTAATGCAAACAGCGCCCAACGACCCAGTCAATTTGTCGTTTTTTTATTTTATTTTTCGCTTATTATAATATATCACTGTCTAAAATTTAACCTAGTCTCTTGGAAAATACAAATTATTAATCAGTTGATTGCGAATATAATCATTATTCAGCAAAACACGACCAAAGCATGTTGCTTTAGGCATGGTTTTATAATTTTTTAGATACGAAATACGAGAATATACAATACATATGTATGTACATAGCCTTCAATAATATGTAAATAGTTGTTGCGTCTCCAACAATAATCATTTGTTTAATCCGAATTCTGTCTAAAAATTTCACGATTTTTTATATTAAATAAATATTTTATTTGAGCGACATCTATGAAGTCTTTCTTTAAATGAATTGAGACATTATTGAATAAAATCCTGAATTAACTTCTGAAACTACGATTTCAATTCACCATTTTCAGACAAAATAAGTTTTCTTCTCTTTCATAGATGGCGCTGCATAATTGAATTAAACAAAATTAAAAATATTTTTTACAACAGCTTCATTATGAAATAAATACAACACTTAGTTTATTAATTAAGCAATGAAATAATAATATGTGTGACCATATTAATACTTGATACTTATCGCCACAAACTAAAATGCATTATGAAAATTATCAAATACATGAACCGACATTTTCAATAGTTTTTCCAAATTATATTCTTTTGATTATAAAGTTTTTCAGTATTGTGATGAAATTCAACAGTATATACATATGTAGCTATATATATATTTATATATTGTATTAAATATAAGTTCAATACAAAAAGTAATAATATACACAAAATTAAAAAAAAAAGCTTTTTTACTTAAGCTAGGTCGCAAACCAGAAATTTTCCACAAATGACATTCGAAAAAAAAAATATTTTTCACAAAATTTCTTACCCCCTATTCTTCTATCCAACATATGATTTATGGGACCGTCTCCCATGTGTATGGTGACCAACAACATGTCTTCTTCACACGACAAGTCAATCGCGAGAGTATCGCCCATGTTGTGAACCTCGTCTTTGTCTCAACGTCGCACAACAATTATACTATTTTCGACAGCGCGATCTGTTTATTTCATATTTTACGAGATGTAATATCACAGACGAACAGTTCATTCTCAAAATATTGCCATAATCAATCCCTATCAAAACAAATAAAAATTCAAAATGGCCGCCAGTCTCGCACATAACCTACACCTACACATTTGTCAACACAAAATATTGCGAACTTTTTACATATATGTTTTCAGTTTATAGCACATTCTTTTAGACTTTAATAACAACCATTTCCTTACACGATCGACTATAACTTCAATTGAAGGATAGTGTTTATGGAATTTAAAGCGAGTGAGCTTTTACTTTTTGTGTATACGACACACACTTTTCTCAAACATTTGACCGTCGCGAGACCAGCTATTTTCTTTTTTTTAGAACTTTTCTAAAAATACGTCGCGCTGTGTTACAGAAACGCACCGCGTTCAAAACTCGCGTCGTACACTTTGACAGAGAAACACGGGCGAATCGCTAACTTGGACCAGTGTGTGTGTGTAAAACAAGCACACCATGTTTCAGATGTTTTGCAACAACGTGAACTTGCACAAAGAGACCGGAAACACTGTATAAACATACGCGTTTGTACGATTTATTTCAGATGCGAAGAGCTTATGAATTTGCGCATTAGGATTGAATGTAACGGGATATACAAAGTAGACATAAAATCCAATGTAATAAGTGTTTCAAAGTATCAAAAACCAATTAGGTACTATAACAATATATGCAACTTTATTCAAAATAATAAAACATTGAAATTAATAACGACTTGTGTGTCATTTTGATAGAGACAATTTGAAGCTCTGTGTGTAAAGTACTTTACCAACTTCAAATCGAGTATGGCGTATGGAGTATGGATATGTATCGATCATTTCTGAAACAGGGTGTGTTTTATTTAAATCGACGCAAAATGTAAGTCGTGATCTTGAAAATAGACGCGGATAGTCCGGCTGGCTCACCTTCGCCGAACAAAACGTCCTGGCGACATTCACACACATTCCACCACCTCAAAGTACACACTTTTACCAAAAAAAAATAATATTTGAATCCTTAAAAACGTCTTCTTGGTGAGCTTAATCCAAAAAGTCGTCAATTTCGTTCGTGGCTTATTTTCAAATTTCACCTTATATGAATAGAGTGCCACGGCTGAATTTGAAAGCTCATCGTTTTTAATTTCTGTATAATATCCATTGTTGGTTGATCAATTTTACAAAATAAAATACGAATAGAAACAATTTAAAAAATAAATGTAACAAATGCGCAAATAATTGAAGATTATTTAAATTTTCAAATCGAAATGCCAATTGGCACCGATCAAAAAGGATTAACATTTACGATTGTTTTTAAATAGTTGGCTTTAATAAGATGCTTCCATTATATTGATAAGATTTATGTATTTCGTTACACGGGCAATTAATATTTTAATTATTTATCATCGTCTGTGAGACAAATTGTAAGCGTTTTGTCAATTGAATTAACGAATTACAAAATTGCCAATGATAAAAATGAAATGTTGCTCACCTTCTAAAACGTAATATGTTTCTAAGGTTAGGGAAACGTTGAGGGCTGATGAAAATGCTGAAGAGATATACCAAACGTCTTCAACCTCACCCAGCGTTCGAACGGCTCAGATTTTAAAACTGCAAAATTATAAAAATAATAATAAATTTTACTTTTTATGCCTTCAGAAGAATAATACACATATGTACATAATTCACACCGTCTAATTCTATCAAAAGTATTTTGCATATTTTCAAAAGTGACATCTGTGAATTGAAAGACACAGATGTAGCTTTATCTATACACACACAGATGGCACAAAATTTGTGCTTTCAGTGGAAAAGCTTCCGAAACCGTTTTGTTTCGAAATCAACACCAAATTTTCACTTTTGGAATATTACATATAATAAATTATAAATCCTAGAAGGCTAGGAAGGCTTAATGGTCAGAGCGTAGGTCTTTTGAACGAATGTCCGAATATCGAAGTGATTTTCTCGACGCTTTTTTTCGTCATTGGCAAGATCTGGACTTTGCTTAATCCAAATCGACCGTTTCCTTTAGAATTTGTCAATTTATGTAACTTAGTTGTAACAAGGTACCGTAAAAATTGGCACCACTTATCTATTATGTTATGTGGTATATGCTAGACCGATTTAGTTAACTGATCCCCAAAAAATCCAATTATCATATAAAAGTTACAATTTTCATCAATGTCTTTTATATATTACTGAATTGGGTCAAGGTCATCATCGTACTCCAATGTGTACGTTATTCGTACAAACAAGTAATAGGTACTGTAATAATATTGAAAAGTATTAGAAAAGAAAAGTTTTATTTAGTTATTTAGCGTACTTTTAAATTACAATTAATATTTGTAATTATAATATGTAGAGATCTATTGCAATACCACAGTGAACGTTCGCTAAATTTTACAACATATTTTAATTAGGAACTCTCGTGTAATTAATTACAGGGATTGTTTAACGTTTCTGATCGTGACTGACACTAAATCACTGGGGCGTTGACATTGCCAACTCGTCGAGTTGGAAAAGCAACTAAATGTAAACAATGTGTACATATTTTATTCGTTTCTTTTTCACGATTAGCAACACCGCCGTATCGGTAACTCAACACTCGCAAAATGGCGCTTGCCGCCATTTCCCGGGCGCGAATTTAAATTAAGACGTATACTATATAATGATTTCGCTTCGTTTTTTGAATTCCAACTTGACGCTGTTGTTTGATTTATAGCCCTCGTAAATTTAAAAATTTTACGCTGGAAACTGTATAATTAGATGAGTTATAATTCGGCCGCAGATCTCGAAGTGTCTCATCAATAATATCAAAACAAACAAACACTGTTGTAACTTTATACATTTTCCGGAAATTTTCTGACATTTACTCGACTTAATTGACTTCAACATTTGTATACAATATCTACTATATAAAATTCAATGTTTGTTTGTTTGTGATTCCGCTATGCAAATCTACAGTTTTCAATTTAGAGCCACCAAACTTGGTATACTATCTCATGATACCCCAAGTCAGACCGTAGGTGGGTTTTGGAAGGGGTCAAGGAGCCCCCATACAAATTTTTTAATCAATTTTTGTTTGTACTGGAGAATAAATGTTTATTTCGATATTCATTTGTATTATTATTTGAATTCACCCGGCCGAGCAACGCCGGGCAATTCAGCTAGTATAATATATAAATAAATAAAATAATACTTATGGAAAATTAATTAAGTGTAAATCGATATTCCACAAACATTTTTACAACAGTTTGACATGCCTACAATTTTCCAGAACACTAAGCCAGGCATGTCAAATTCATTGGGGTCCGTGCGCTACATTGCAAAAGAAAAATTGACCGAGGTCAAAATATATAAGGTGCAAAAAAGTATTTGAACTAAAATAAATATATTTTTCATACAATAATTAAAAAAAAATCAATTTATAAAATAAAAACCGAAAAAACCAAAAATATTTAATTTATTCTAAATACAGAATCACACTGCAATTCAATTAGTTCCATTTGTATATCTTCATCTGCTTTATGGACATTGAAATTAAATAGTGAAGTAACCATTGCAAAATTTTTTCACAACTTTATTATGTTACATATCTATTTTTATGCATTGTTTCATAATGTCGTTTAATATTGTATTCTTTGACAAACGAGACATAAGATGTTACTTTTCAATTGAATGCAGAATTTGAAGACAAAATAAAAAGAAAAATACACGTGTACATATGTATGTATGTATATAAATATTCCATCAAATATGTAGTAGATATGTACATACATATGTATTTCAATTGAAATTCTCCGAATTGATTTTGTGTCTCAAAAAAAAGGTTCGCAAGAAACCATACAACCAGTTAAAATACTAAAATCTTAAAAGTTTTATGAATGACAGCCGTCATGTGAAATCAAAAATATTTATAAAAATATAAATAGGCCCGAGGGTCAAATCCATTGCGGGCCACATGTGATCTGCGGGCCGCAAGTTTGACATGGCTGCTCTAAGCCAAGGGTTCTTAACCTTATTGCGCTCATTTCCTCTCTTGGAAGTGAACACAATGTTCATTCCTCCCCTCTCCCCTTCATATCCTAAAGACATAATTAAAATAATATATGATTTACATATATTCTCCAATTATGTTCAGAAAAAAATATATAATATTTAAAAATTGATAAAAATAATGAGTTTGCTGCTTTTGTGTGCTTTGTACGCCAAGTCTGGATAGGCAACAGTTTGAGAGTATCAAAATTCATTATGGTTTTGATTTGAGAATTCTTGAATTCTTAAATCAAGCTTGCTCTGTAAATCGACGAAGTCGTCCTTCTACGTATCAGCATCAGACATGGAGTTCAAATTAAAACTAAAAGGATTTCGTGTCAACTTTTCATTTTTTAATGGGGTTGAAAGTAATCGTCGAAGAACTCTATTAGATTTTCCAAATGCCTCAAAATATCGCCTTGAATCAAAAATTAAAGATTTATTACAATTCTTTTGGGAAACAGATTCCTCCCTTGCAGACCTTTCATTCATCCCCTAGGGAGAAAACCACTATAGGCTAAGAGGTAGTTGCTCTAAGCTCTAACCCAGCGTTTCGGAAAATTCAGTGATTACTATACATATAGCATTATGGGATATAGAAAGTAAACGAAAATCTTAGAAATTCTACATGTTGTATATTGAATTTAAAGACACGAGTGGGGCAACACTGTTCTAGACTTAAACATGCAATCCGTAAATCAACACTGCGTACAAAAATAATCATACTTATAATCCGATCGAGACGCGGCAACTAAACGGAAATAGAACAACAGCTGCCATAAACAATAGTTCGAACCATTTCCGCTTATGTATTTTATTATTAACGAAATTAACAATTGATTTGCAACCGACAGACGTAAAATTTAAAAACAAAGAGATGCTGTTAACTGTAAAGTCTTAAGCGGTGTCGTTAAAGTTTAAGCGTGCGTCGATGTCTCCGAAAGAAACCCACCGCAATAATTCACTACGCATGAGTTGACCACTTGAAACAGACCATTAATTAAGTTGCCAAGTGACTTTATGTGTTGCGCTTTCTCTGTTTATTTTGATAAGAAGCGAATTAACCGTCTCGGCTTTAGATAAAGCAAACACTTCTAGAACAGACGCTATCTTTACATACATACAATAATTAGGTTGAAGCAGATAGTTATACATGTAGCTTACTTGAATTATTACCGCACAACTCTACTCGTATATTAGATATATTTTTAAGTTCGACGTTGTTGCATTTGACGTTGGTGTATTTTTCGAATAAATTCTGCGTCACGTTTTAGCACATTTTTAAATTGCAGTGACACTGAAAAATTATTTTCGGGAACAACGTTGTGTGACAGCTTTAACCATCCACATCGACGACAACGGTCAACATCTCAATTTTCGGCGATACAGCCGAGACTCAAAAGTGTTAATTAGCTTCTGTCGGCACGCTTATCTTCGCGCCGAAGATCGTCTATTAATTTAATAAAAATAGAATAAAAAATGTTCATCATATACTAGATATTCTAAAGAATTTCCTCGCGATGAAAATCTTCACGCCGCGCCGCGCCCCTCTCATTTATCAGTGGGAAAATCAAAATCGTCACATTTAAAAAATAACAAAACATCGGATTTTCAAGTGCAATCTATAGTATCATGGTACTTTGTGGATCTGAAAGCCGTGTAACCGTGACCAATAAATTGATAACTCACAACGACATCCCAAGCATTCATAGTTAATCGTCGCTGATGGCATACATATCTTGCCAAATGCATCTTTAATTAACTTTCACATCGTGTAACACTTCGTGAAACATTAATCAATCAGCAAAACGAAAGTATTAATATAAAATATTTTTCATTCAGTGCTAATACATTTTATCAACATTTGAATAAATAAAATTGATATTTGTGAGATATTTTAAATCTAAGAATAGTTAGTTACCTACGTCAAATGTCTCATATCTAACGTATTGTTAATCTTAATTTCGTTGTATTTTTATATCACCCAATTTAACATGACACTTTTGACACTTTAATGAAAATAATTAAAGAAAATACAGCATGAAAAATGTGACGTAAATAGTCTCGGAAAAACTAATCGAAACATCAGATTGCGATTACAGAACACACAAATTGCAAAAAAAATTTTAAATGATCTTAGATTCAATAAGAATGCAGGTTTACCAATATAAACGAATACTGTAAATTCTACGTACCTAAGCGTTGAAATCTATTTATTATATTAACCCAAATTCCCTGAAAATTCGACGATTTTCCGACGACTTTGTCCGTTCGAATGATTTACGAGCAACGATCAGTGGATCGCCGATTTTTTATTATTAAACTTGATAAACAGCAGTGAAAAATGCACTTGTACGCCAATTCAAAAATATTTCGAATTACATAAGCATAGAACGTGTTCCCAGAACACTTACTATTTCGAGGAGGATGCATGACATAATTAAATAAAAATAATAATAAAACGCAAAAAAAGAACGACGTGATAAATTACGACACCAATCGATCTCATAACGGCGAATTGGTATGTTGCCAAAGCCAACGGTCCAAATGTTACCACTTGTAAAGTATTAAACAGCGAGATGGTTCCCCTATTTTTCACTACATTTTTTTTCTCAGTCCTTTCACTACTGACTTCTCTGAAATACGATTTGAACGTCACCAAATTGTAAAACACGTGTACGCCAGCCTAGACGTGTGACACGACAGGCATTCTTGGCCATCTACGATTAATTCGAAAATTTCACGCCATTGCATGCAACGGCAATATCTCGTTAAAATCGTGCTGGGCAAACAATCAAACCGTTTAAACGCAACATATCGCAATTAGATCTCGAAATATCGAACGTCTAGACTCTAGACCTAGAGACTATACTCGACACTATGGTTCGGATCGCCAAATGGCATAACGATTAATTCTTGTCCGCAACTGTTTTTCGGGTCGTTTGGTCTTGCAGACGACCCAAACGATCCGCAACGACTTAAAAACCTTAATGAATAATGGCCACCATTGTCTACAATTCTATTATGATGTGAAATGTGAAGTGGCTCAAACTATAGACTAACAAAATAGTTGAAAGAATGCGATTGGAAAAGCTACGAAAAAATTTCGATTTGATTTTTACACGTTTGGAAATGTTTCTAGTATTATATGTATAATACCAATCTTCTCAATTCATCAGCCCATCGTCCACTGGTCTACCTTGCTTTCTTTCACATCCTCTCGGATACCATTCTAGTATTTCTCGCGTCAATCTGTCATCCGTTCTTCTTGCTACATATGTGACAGCTCATTGCCACTTCAACTTTTTCACACGTTCCGCTATATCTCCCAATTTGGTCATACTTCTTACCCATGTATTCCTCTTACGATCTCCTCTTGTTATATCAGGCATACATCTAAACATGTTTTTCAAAGTGTACTGGATCTTACATAACATTCTTGAATTCAGCATCCACGTTTCACATTCATACGTCATAAATATGTATGTGTATATTTACATATGTATGTTGGTTCAATTAAAAGGTTGATATTTTTCAAGAAACGAAAGTTTTATACATACATATATATATTTGAATCTGAAAAAAATTGGTTACTATTGAAATATAGGTATAGATATACCAAATTCTAAGTCTATGATTGACGTAATAAAGAAAGGAAAAAAAGTTTCATATATTCAATCCATAACTATTTTTTGAGTTCGTTTTTGAAGAAAGATTTGGTTAATACGTGTTTTACTGAAATTTCATTCCATAACCCAAAAAAAGCATCCTTTACATTCTGAAACTTTTAAAGTTCAGACATTCAACCCTTCGTACTAACTAACTATGTATAATACGAATAATATAAATTCTCATAAGTTAAAATTAGCCACTGAAGCAGTTAAAAGCACTAGCTATAGGTATATAATCAAAAGCTGTCGCTGCGGTACATCCGAGAAGTTGATGAATTGCCGGTAAAACGAAAGATTGCGCATAATGAGGTAGACGTGTTATGATATATGAAAGCCTAGTCATCTTGACGTGCACGTCTCTGCACACAAATTGCAACACGCTCCTGGATTATTGCACCACCCTGGCGAATTTGGCCCACCATCAAAGACTGCAGTGCTAACATTTTAATAAATTTGCATTAAACGCTGCGGATTGTTCACGTCTTCCGGTTTAATATTGACTCGACCGTGCTATTTCATTATGATCGTTGTAATCCAACGACGAATATGTATGCGATACAAAATCAATAAATGCATACATGTAGTTTCTGAATAAGAAAATTTATTAATATATACGAAACTATCATCAGAAATTACACACAAAAGCTTCGAAAGTTGAAAAGAATTGTCTTTTTTCAAAATTCACTTGCACCAGTTAGTTTTAATTAAACAAAATATAAAAAAAAATAGTAATTACACTACTGTTACTATTAAATATTTGAGACAATAAAATACACAAGGATGTTAAATTCAATAATTGAGTCATTAAAACATAATTAAAATATATATTGAAAGTAATTGAATACGGCAACTAATTAATCGATTGGTCATTTAAGTACCGACATTTATAAAACTTACTGACTATCAAAATTACCCACCATTTGGTTAAAATAACTGACCGAAAGTCGGAAAAGTTACTGACCCAATAAATACAGGCCATTGAATACAATTCAATAAGAAATTCATAGTGATGACCAAAAAAATTATACTCAAATGGAATATTTTGAATAAAATTCACTCTAAGTAGGTTTAGCCGCAAATTTAGATACAAAAGTGTGGTTGTGCTTAGGTATGTTACCGTTGTCAATACGAACAGGTGGTTGTCTCCACTCAAAGGTCTGGGTCTCACTGAAGTGAACCGACTCCTAAGGAACATTCCCAGTATGAGGAGAGCCCGGAAAATCCCCAGCAACTATCAAAATAGTTGTGCCGGGCTGCACTTGCCAGGAAAGTGGCATTCGATAGTTTTAAACACTCACGTACACATATGCAAACTCAAAACTCAAAAATATTTCATCGGGTGACCCTTGAACCTGCTACAGCGAGTTCAGCGAGTGAATGCTTCGCGAAATCTTTCGGTCGTTTGCTGATTCGAGTTGCTATTATTTTACATATGTACATATGTAGTTGTAAAGCGTTGATTGATTGAGCGATTGGAAGTATTTACATTGCGAAATCACTCTTAGGTGCCAGTGTTAGGATGAGAATTTCAAATTAACCAATGTATTAGTACAAACAATGGATATTTACGATGAACTACAAATGGTTAAGCGCTCATTCGTTAAATCAGTTCAAAGGTGTATCAATGTCTACAGATACTTGTAGAACAACAATCGTAGCTTTGACTTTTCTTTGATCGCAGTGTCTCAAATCTATTCTCGGTGGACTTAATCGTCGTTTTTACAGTATATTTCTCACTGCTATTGCCGTCGAGCTACTGAACTTTATTTATAAATTACATATTATATTAAGGTTTATGAGAGTAGATTTCAAAATTTTACCCAAGTGATAAAAAATAAAAAATAAGATGAAATAGTTTCATGTAAGTGACACCTTTGCCTTATAATTTACATATTTCTGATGAAATCGTCAATTGTTTTACACACGATGAAAACTCACGTATGTATGTAAGTAAATTTGAATCAGTCTACTCTGTATAGTAAACTTCATCCATAGAAGTTAATTAACTAGCCGGTTTGCCCGTCATATGATGGCGGATTCTAACCCCACACCCCAACCTCCACCCGTGCGCGCTGTTTTTTAAAATAACAGTACAGCAAATAGCCCGCTTGACCGTACGTGAAAAAATTGTAAAGTTTACCGTCGATTGAATGGGTGTATGGTTAGAAAATCGCATTGTCGTATCAATCCAGCTTTGACAGATAGCGGCTTGTTTCCAACACACCGCTTTGTTAAATTGGCAATGCTGGCGTGACCGCAACGATTCAGGCAGGCATGCAGACGCTTACGCTAATACATATATGTAGTAATCATCAGTCTTTTAATACTCATATGTTACTCAAAGAATTTTCAATATTGCTTCAAAATTACATCGAACATATTTTTTTCTACAGCGGATTATACGAATGAGTTAACTCAGACTTTGTCAGATTGTGTTCAGACTTTTTTTTAAGAAATCATCTCACTTTAAATTGTCAATCAGAGTTTGTCTCCCGCGATAATTTTCAGCAACAGTTCATTTGAAATGTGAAATATTAATCATAATTTTGACAACGTTGACGTCACTGAATCCTCAACGAAACAATAATTTAATATTACCCAGTAAGTTTACAATATATTTCTATACTGTACTTCAGTACCTATTTTCTCACGCAAATTTCCACATAAGTTGCAGCTCGACGCTTACAAGTACGACTAGTTCAATCCCGATTTTATTTATTTCTTGTGACATTCCCTCGACATGCCAATAAATTATTCGGTGGCGATTAGAATCGATCGAAAAGCGACAGTCGACCGATTAAGAAGACTCGCTTTTTGATCAGTGGCCAACGACAATCCGTCACGAGTGCCACTCTTCGAGATGACTCAAAGCCTAGTAGGACAAGTGGTGAATTTTGACGTTCGGTCGGGTTTGTTTGTGCTGAAGCTTCCAGGAGTTGACAGGACGTCTCGAACGATGAAAGGCGACGTGGCCACGTGTATGAAAATTGACGTGGTCTAGTGTTCTTGAACTGAAATTTGTCATCAGTACGTTTTCAACGAAAACATGTTGAATAACAGAGTCGGCTATCACATAATTATTGTGTCTTGTATTTCATTTAGCAGAGTATCGAATAATCAATAATTACGACTCACGACTGTTAGTGTATTGATTTTGTGAATCGTTCTGCAACGAATTAGTTATAATGTGAAAATAGCTTTTCGTCTTGTTTAAGCTTTATGTGGTTACTTTAGTAAATACTTATTATCAAAATAAACGATACGTAGAAAATACCAATAGTAATACAGGAAATTCCGTGTGTTTGCGTAGACGTGTTTAATGTGAGCGCACGCTGAAAATATCAAAGGAAAATTAGATTTTCCACCGAAAGTGTGATACACATATGTACATATGTAGTACATATACATATGTATTCATTCATACGCGAATCTATTTGTAGAAATGACAAAACTATGTAAGTCAATTTCATAATTTGAAAACTTTACTCTACGATGAATTGTACTTTTTATTGTAGCTTTATAAACCATTTTATTTATACACTTTTAAATTACATATTTTGATTCATATGCGACCTCGATAGAGTAAAACACATTAAAAAAAAAAAAAGGGGTTAAATTCGATAATTTACAGTTTTTTTCAAATTCTGGACTATTTCCAGGCCTGAGACACATTATGTATCTAAAACTGGAGCAATTAAACTAGAGAATAGACCGCTAGATTTATTGGCATTTTCAAAGTTTCAAAACTATTTTGGAAATTGCTGTCATTATATCACATACATATGTATGTATGTAGGTACATATAACACATTCAAATATAGTTTACTTAATTAATTTATGTCAACCAAACAAGTTGTATTAAGTATATAATAAATAACAGCAGTTAGTTAACGTTTGTGCAGATAAGGAGATTATAATTAAAATTCACATGTAATTCATCTTTTTAGAGGAACTGATAGATATGATGAGAGATGGAAAGACGATATTAAAAGAAAAAGATACGGATAGTATAAATAAAACAAAAAAAAACCAACAAATCAGTGAAACAAATATATAAATGAAATACATATACATACATACATACTTATATTATGTAATTTATTATTTGAACGGATGTAATTTATTAGATTAGTGTGTTTACGCACGTTGTCCTCTATCCAGTAGGTATGTACATATAATGCGATCGTTGACTCCTGACAAGAATTCACATAATTTTCTATTATAGACTGGTACTACATATTTTTCTAAAAGTTTCACAGCTGTTTCGCCAGAATTGCTATACAATAAAAATTATACGATCGCCATATTTTAAGTTCGTCTTTTTTTATTGCTCGCAACCGCCGCCATTGCGGCCAAGCATCCTTCAAAATGGCGACGCGTAAATCAAATCGCCATACAACTTCGCTATTATTTCAAACCGAAACATATTTATATGATGTTTTCTATAAACAAACATATAACTCTTAAATATGTATTACAGTTGGAAGAAATTCACAGTGAGATAAGTATGTATGTGTGTGTTTATTTTAATCAAGTTAAACGATTTATTTACATATCCAACTACCGATGCTGGACACGCACACTCGACGTGTGGATTAACAAATTTCGACCTGATTATCAAGATTTCGTTGTGATAACACGTATATGTATAATACCGTTGGAAACATTTTGGATGTGGAGCATAGTGTTGACGTTTTGGTAGGAACATTATTTCCTTCGTTTACGCGATGACGAAACAAAATCGCAAATAAAGTGAGACCTTTCTAAATTAATTGCTAAGAATGTGATTCTTTAAGGTGTTGTAATAGAACAGAAGCAATCTAAAATTAAATATACTTTCAATGAAAACATTCTTAATGTATTCTAAATTCAAAGACTACAAGCTACATCCATATGTATGTATGTATGTATAAGTAATGAAAATAAACTGAACATTTACAATAGATATACATATAAATTAAAAGCCACTGAGTAGGTAACTGAGTAAATGCATATATGTACATAGCACTATTTTAAATTACTACATAGATATTCCGTTACATCCAATTGACAATTTTTCTAAAAGTTCTTTTGACTAGAAAAAGTGAGTGCTAAGCGGGCCATTTAGTGTCGCCATAAATTTTAAAAGCGCTGACGTTAATCGTTCTGACTCAAAAAAATACTCTCAAAACGATTTTCATAATTTATGCTTGATTTTGGTAACAACTACATATTACCTATTCCAATAAATTCCGACAAATGTTATACCATGTGCGCTAACTTTTGTGATCGTTTTTGAAATATTTAAGTAGTACGTATCATTCTACTTCAACCAGTTTCATTACTATAAAACGCTACAATGTGTTATACCTCATAAAGAAGGGTACCTACCTATTTACATACACATAAATTATTTTAAAAGTAAAAATACCTACATATGCTAAGACAGAAAGATGCTTCTATCATTTTTTATGAGAAAATGTTTCAAAGTGAGATACTTTTTATAATAGTTTTTAATATCAGTCCGATAATGTACGTAGAAATGATTTGTTCAAATTTTTTTTTGACTTGTAGGGTAATGAAGAACTTATCTTATTTTATTTTAGCCGCTCAGATCCCGAACAAAGGATCTAAGTTTTAATTCGTTTTAAGAGTTTGGTTAAGTGTGTAGAATGGTCACTTACCAAGTTTACAGAGGTTGTAAGTGGCTGTTGACGTCGCCGCTGAAACACAACGACTGTAGTAAAGAAGAGCAAGTCCCGTCTGGCTGGATATCAAAAATAGTACAACCACCACCAGGAATTTTCGAAATAATATGGAACCATGATGATGCTGACTTGGCCAGAAAATCGATGGAAGACATCTCAATCAGCTACATATATGTATATACATATACATATAATATTGGTTGACTCGTACGAAACTTGAAGAACTAGTTCGATTTGAAAATCTCCAATAAAAACCTTACCTTAGATCAGCGGTCATCAACCTACGGCCCGCGGGCCAGATCCGGCCCGCGAAAGATTTTCATCCGGCCCAAGGAAAATATTGACTTGATTTTTAAAAATTAATTTAAAATTTTTGACCCAATCGTGATAATTTATACAAGAAAAAAGGTCAAATCCCTTCACAATTTCTATTTGGGTATCATCATCACATCAATCTCGCAACAGAAGTTGGTGGGAACACTAGTTGTTACATTTATTGAAGTAAATATCTTTATAGAAATTAATTTTTTTTAATACCTATACGAAGCTACATAGGTTGGGTACATCATGATTTAAATTTAGTTTTCGTTTAACGCATTTTTTCGTCGATATTTGTGAAAAAAGTCTACTTTTCACGAAGTTAAGTTGGGTACAGGGTGGCTTGAATTCAGTTTTCGATTGGCGCATTATTTCGTCGATTTATGTAAAAAAAGGTTACTTTTATCGAAGTTAGGTCGGGTACAGGATGGCTTGAATTCAGTTTTCGATTGACGCAGTTTCTCGTTTATATTTTTGAAAAAAGTCCACTTTTCTCGAAGTTAGGTTGGGTACAGGGTGGCTTGAATTCAGTTTTCGATTGACGCATTATTTCGTCGATATATGTGAAAAAAGGCTACTTTTTTCGAAGTTAGGTCGGGTACAGGGTTGCTTGAATTCAGTTTTCGATTGACGCATTATTTCGTCGATATTTTCGAAAAAAGTCTACTTCTCGCAAATATAGGTCGGGTACAGGGTGGCTTGAATTCAGTTTTCGATTGACGCATTATTTCGTCGATATTTGTGAAAAAAAAGTCCACTTTTCGAAGTTAGGTCGGGTACAGGGTGGCTTGAATTCAGTTTTCGATTGACGCGTTATTTCGTCGATATTTGTGAAAAAAGTCTACTTCTCGCAAATATAGGTCGGCTACAGGGTGGCTTGAATTCAGTTTTCGATTGACGCATTTTCTCGTTTATATTTTAGAAAAAAGTCCACTTTTCTCGAAGTTAGGTCGGGTACAGGGTGGCTTGAATTCAGTTTTCGATTGACGCAGTTTCTCGTTTATATTTTTGAAAAAAGTCCACTTTTCTCGAAGTTAGGTCGGGTACAGGGTGGCTTGAATTCAGTTTTCGATTGACGCATTTTCTCGTTTATATTTTTGAAAAAAGTCTACTTTTCACGAAGTTAGGTCGGGTACAGGGTGGCTTGAATTCAGTTTTCGATTGACGCATTATGTCGTCGATATTTTCGAAAAAAAATATAGGTCGGGTACAGGGTTTTGATTTCAATTTTCAATTGACGCATTTTTTCGACGATATTTTGAAAAAGTCTACTTTTCACGAAGTTAGGTCGGGTACAGGATGGATTGAATTCAGTTTTCGATTGACGCATTATTTCGTTTTATGTAAAAAAAAAGTTACTTTTATCGAAGTTAGGTCGGGTACAGGATGGCTTGAATTCAGTTTTCGATTGACGCAGTTTCTCGTTTATATTTTTGAAAAAAGTCCACTTTTCTCGAAGTTAGGTTGGGTACAGGGTGGCTTGAATTCAGTTTTCGATTGACGCATTATTTCGTCGATATATGTGAAAAAAGGCTACTTTTTTCGAAGTTAGGTCGGGTACAGGGTGGCTTGAATTCAGTTTTCGATTGACGCGTTATTTCGTCGATATTTTCGAAAAAAGTCTACTTCTCGCAAATATAGGTCGGCTACAGGGTGGTTTGAATTCAGTTTTCGATTGACGCATTTTCTCGTTTATATTTTAAAAAAAAGTCCACTTTTCTCGAAGTTAGGTCGGGTACAGGGTGGCTTGAATTCAGTTTTCGATTGACGCATTATTTCGTCGATATATGTGAAAAAAGTCTACTTTTCGCAAAGTTAGGTTGGGTACAGGATGGCTTGAATTCAGTTTTCGATTGACGCAGTTTCTCGTTTATATTTTTAAAAAAAGTCCACTTTTCTCGAAGTTAGGTCGGGTACAGGGTGGCTTGAATTCAGTTTTCGATTGACGCATTATTTCGTCGATATATGTGAAAAAAGGCTACTTTTTTCGAAGTTAGGTCGGGTACAGGGTTGCTTGAATTCAGTTTTCGATTGACGCATTATGTCGTCGATATTTTCGAAAAAAGTCTACTTCTCGCAAATATAGGTCGGGTACAGGGTGGCTTGAATTCAGTTTTCGATTGACGCATTTTCTCGTTTATATTTTAGAAAAAAGTCCACTTTTCTCGAAGTTAGGTCGGGTACAGGGTGGCTTGAATTCAGTTTTCGATTGACGCATTATTTCGTCGATATATGTGAAAAAAGTCTACTTTTTCGAAGTTAGGTCGGGTACAGGGTTGTTTGAATTCAGTTTTCGATTGACGCATTATGTCGTCGATATTTTCGAAAAAAGTCTACTTCTCGCAAATATAGGTCGGGTACAGGGTGGCTTGAATTCAGTTTTCGATTGACGCATTTTCTCGTTTATATTTTTGAAAAAAGTCTACTTTTCACGAAGTTAGGTCGGGTACAGGGTGGCTTGAATTCAGTTTTCGATTGACGCATTATGTCGTCGATATTTTCGAAAAAAGTCTACTTCTCGCAAATATAGGTCGGGTACAGGGTGGCTTGATTTCAATTTTCAATTGACGCATTTTTTCGACGATATTTGTGAAAAAAGTCTACTTTTCACGAAGTTAGGTCGGGTACAGGATGGATTGAATTCAGTTTTCGATTGACGCATTATTTCGTCGATTTATGTAAAAAAAGGTTACTTTTATCGAAGTTAGGTCGGGTACAGGATGGCTTGAATTCAGTTTTCGATTGACGCAGTTTCTCGTTTATATTTTTGAAAAAAGTCCACTTTTCTCGAAGTTAGGTTGGGTACAGGGTGGCTTGAATTCAGTTTTCGATTGACGCATTATTTCGTCGATATATGTGAAAAAAGGCTACTTTTCACGAAGTTAGGTTGGGTACAGGGTGGCTTGAATTCAGTTTTCGATTGACGCATTATTTCGTCGATATATGTGAAAAAAGGCTACTTTTTTCGAAGTTAGGTCGGGTACAGGGTGGCTTGAATTCAGTTTTCGATTGACGCGTTATTTCGTCGATATTTTCGAAAAAAGTCTACTTCTCGCAAATATAGGTCGGCTACAGGGTGGCTTGAATTCAGTTTTCGATTGACGCATTTTCTCGTTTATATTTTAGAAAAAAGTCCACTTTTCTCGAAGTTAGGTCGGGTACAGGGTTTTGAATTCAGTTTTCGATTGACGCATTATTTCGTCGATATATGTGAAAAAAGTCTACTTTTCGCAAAGTTAGGTCGGGTACAGGATGGCTTGAATTCAGTTTTCGATTGACGCAGTTTCTCGTTTATATTTTTGAAAAAAGTCCACTTTTCTCGAAGTTAGGTCGGGTACAGGGTGGCTTGAATTCAGTTTTCGATTGACGCATTATTTCGTCGATATATGTGAAAAAAGGCTACTTTTTTCGAAGTTAGGTCGGGTACAGGGTTGCTTGAATTCAGTTTTCGATTGACGCATTATGTCGTCGATATTTTCGAAAAAAGTCTACTTCTCGCAAATATAGGTCGGGTACAGGGTGGCTTGAATTCAGTTTTCGATTGACGCATTTTCTCGTTTATATTTTAAAAAAAAGTCCACTTTTCTCGAAGTTAGGTCGGGTACAGGGTGGCTTGAATTCAGTTTTCGATTGACGCGTTATTTCGTCGATATTTCTGAAAAAAGTCTACTTTTCTCGAAGTTAGGTTGGGTACAGGGTGGCTTGAATTCAGTTTTCGATTGACGCATTATTTCGTCGATATATGTGAAAAAAATCCACTTTTTTCGAAGTTAGGTCGGGTACAGGGTGGCTTGAATTCAGTTTTCGATTGACGCATTATGTCGTCGATATTTTTGAAAAAAGTCCACTTTTCGCAAATATAGGTCGGGTACAGGGTGGCTTGAATTCAGTTTTCGATTGACGCAGTTTCTCGTTTATATTTTTGAAAAAAGTTCACTTTTTGCGAAGTTACTTTGGGTACAGGGTGGCTTGAATTCAGTTTTCGATTGACGCATTTTTTCCTCTATATTTTCGAAGGAAGTCTACTTCTTGCGAAGTTAGGCCCGACCCTCACCGGGCAACTAGTCTGCCGACTAGTCTGCGGCGAGTTGCATTGAGCAATTTGCTCCGTCGACTTAGTTGCTCACATTGCGATGTTGGTTATCTTTAATTATTATGGAAATTCAAAACTGATCCGCAGAATCGGTTTCTTAGACAATTCTATAAATGAAACTCGAAAAAAAAAATTCGGGTGTAGCCAACCCATGACTTTATCCATATATTTGAGGAATACAAAAAGTAACGAAATTAATTTTTTAAGTACGTAAGTAAATAAAACGCATACACCACCACCACACCAATCAAAAAACATACATATGTATGTACATATCATGAAATTACTGTGTTGAGTGCGCGCGCGTATATAAAATACGATCTTCGGCATATATTCAAATAAGAAAAACTACCACTTCCGGTCGGCGGATTTTAATCAAAACCTTATCAACTCTTAAATTTTATATGATAATTATAAATATAAATTTTCGACTTGATCAATAGGGCAGTTTCTGAAATATTCTGTGGTAAAATTTTCGACAAAAAAAAAACCCTACTTCCGGTTGAATGATTTTAATGATTTATTTTTTCGTAACTAGCAATTTTACTCAGGAGTACAAAATTATAATATTGTGACGATAATACATATTTAAAAGGCCGAAAAAAATAAAAAAAAAAAAATCGTTCAAGAGTAAACTGCCATTTCCGGTAGTCAGATGTTGACCAAAATCACAGTATCTCTTAAGGCTAACGTGAAAACTATAGATATGAAATTTCGACGAAATCGCCGATGCATTTTCGGAAATATTCTGCGGTAAACTTTTCGACAAAAAAAAAAAACCTACTTCCGGTTGACTAATTTTATTAATTTATTTTTTTTTAAATATGAATTTCTCTCAAAATTACAACATTACAATATTGTGACGATACCACATATTTAAAAGGTCGAAAAAAATAAAAAACAAAAAATCGTTCAAGAGTAAACTGCCATTTCCGGTAGTCAGAAGTTGACTAAAATCACAGTATCTCTTAAGGCTAATGTGAAAACTATAGATATGAAATTTGGAGAAAATTCCCGATGCAGTTTCGGAAATATGATTTTTTACCGGATTTTTGAATTTTCTGCACGAAAAAAACCCTACTTCCGGTTGACTGATGTTGACCAAATTTCTTATGGCTTTTAAACTTTACGTGAAAATAATAGATATGAAATTTCAGCTTGATAGACTTGATAGTTTCGGAGAAAACACACAGACATACACACACACACATAGTACACAGACATACAGACATTTTCCAGAAATCATGAAAACGTGATCAGGGGATGATACTTGATCCAAATCAGTCAAAATCTCGAAGTCGAATTTTCGCACGATCACAATACTTTATCCGATTAGGATAAAGTAAAAATCGGATGTGGTTAACCCATGACTATTTCCATATATTTGAGGAAAATGAAGAGTAACCAAAAGGTCAAAATCCGTGCACAAAGAAAAATAACAGGATTTTTGACTTAACAAGAAAAAATTATTCATATTACAATATAATGAACATTACTAAATATTTAAAGGGCCGAAAAAATTTAAAAAACATAATCTCGTTCAAGAGTAAACTGCCACTTCCGGTTGTCAGATGTTGACCAAAATCACAGTATCTCTTAAGGCTAATGTGAAAACTATAGATATGAAATTTCGACGAAATCGCCGGTGCAGTTTCGGAAATATTCTGCGGTAAACTTTTCGACAAAAAAAAAACCTACTTCCGGTTGACTAATTTTAATGATTTTTTTTTTTTTAAATGGCAATTTCTCTCAAAATTACAACATTACAATATTGTGACGATACTACATATTTAAAAGGTCGAAAAAAATAAAAAACAAAAAATCGTTCAAGAGTAAACTGCCATTTCCGGTAGTCAGATGTTGACCAAAATCACAGTATGTCTTACAGCTAACGTGAAAACTATAGATATGAAATTTGGACTAAATTCCCGTAGCCGTTTCGGAAATATTCTGTGGTAAAAGAATTTTAGAATTTTCTACAAAAAAAAAACCCTACTTCCGGTTCACTGATGTTGACCAAATTCGTTATGGCTCTTACACCTTACGTGAAAATAATAGATATGAAGTTTCAGCTTGATAGACTTGACAGTTTCGGAGAAAACACGCATACAGACACACACACACATAAGTACAGAGACATACAGACATTTTTTAGAAATCATGAAAACGTGATCAGGGGATGATACCTGATACAAATCAGTCAAAATCTCGAGGTCGAATTTTCGCACGATCACAATACTTTATCCGATTAGGATAAAGTAAAAAGAAAATACATGAGTCGATTGACCCTTAGAGTGGAATGGAATTTAAGCATGGTAATATCGACCTTATGCGACCATTGCATTAGATTGCACAATCAAGAATTCTCTACAAAAAGTTTGGTAAAATAAGTTAGGTATGTACTTAAATTTAGTATCATTTTGATTTAATTAATTTTTATATCGATTGAAATAATCTAAGTGAGCGTGTTTTCAAAATGTTAGAAAAATAAATTTTCAACGCGAGCAACTATTAGAAAAGTTAAAATAACATACATAGATACATGATTAAATATTGATCATCAGCGTATGTAAGCTCATCCCTCGTTAAATAATGAAAACCACATTTCTATTCAACAGTTTTATTTTCGAAACACACATAGATAAATATTTATATTTGCGAAATTTTTTTGACTAGATACTTCTTTACCACTTTGCGAATTTCTCTTAGCGGAATCTGCGTCTGAAAGTGGCTCCAAAACCATAACTAGGTCGTTGACGACCTCCGGGACCACCAAATTGTTGTGAGTATCCTCCGTAACCTTCGATTTTAGAATGCCTATCAAATTGATGAATAGTACCTCTTGCTTGGGCATCCACCTTTTGAATAATAAATAAAATTATTGAAATGAAAATGTAATTATTAATATAATTATTGAAATTATTGATTGAAAAAATTCAACTTTCAGATGAATATTTGAACTAAATAATTTCCAATAAACAGATACCTGAGTTCCAAGTCCTCTTGTATGCAGTACATCTACTGATGCTCCTCCCCGATTGCCAGTCCAGTCTAGACGTCCTCCAGCAGCTGACTGAGGTCCTCCCGGAAGACCCAAAGTTCTACTTACATGTGCTTGTCCATCAACATTACCGTAATTATTATTCATTAAGTTGCGTTTGTAACCAACCATGCCCTGGAATAAAAAGAAACAAATTGATAAAACTTGTGAAACACAATCTTAATAAATGAAATCAATTAAATTAATTAATAATACCTGAGCTCCACCAGTTTCGGGAACACCGAGCGTTCCGAAAACAGTGCCATCACCAACTTTTCTCTCGTGGGTAATATCTCTTCGTTCGCGAAACTGTCGTCCGTCTACAGATGGGTGAGCACAAATTAAGGCCAAGGAAAACAACAATACTAAGACAGTCTTCATCATAATTGACTTTGAACTCTTCGATTTTGAACGAGTGTAGACAAATCGCAGTTGTGAATGATACAGTCAACTTTCGTTGACTTTATATACTAAAATCATACAATCATATTCTGCAAATTATTATAATTTGGAAATCCAGATAGGGGAATTTTCTGCATTAGGAAAAGAAAAATCCCCTTTCGCGCTATATCGTCAGCTATAAAGTATATTATTATTTCTCTTAAGCGTTATCAGTTTTGTTTCAAAACAGTCTTTGTAATTATCTCACTAGTTGTATTCGAGGAATTATCAACAAAAATAACAGATAACGCATGTTTTTCATAAATGAAATGCAAATAAAGCAAATTTAAATATAATAAAAAGCGTAATGAGAAACTAAAATATAAACAAGAGTATTAGAATAACAGAAATTATATTTCAATACGATTTACACAAGAAAAATTACAAACTATACAAATAAATTTTTAAACATGAATATTTAATGGAAAATTTGTACAAGTTGTTAAAAACATATAGGTACATATATATATAGCATAAGAAAAATAAAATAATAAAAAATATACCCGTGTCAAATGATAATTTAATATGAAATGTGTATATTATTATTAGAAGTTGCAAAGTTCTTCAATAAGACAAACTTCATATTCTATCTATATATGAGTAGTGTAAACAACAAAATAGGTAGTACATATGTAATTAATTGCACAGCAAAAGTAATTTATTTATAAGTAGGTAATTATAATTTTATGATAAGTAAAGTCATCATTTTTCACTGGAAGTCTTATAAGCAATTTCAAATAAAAATTCATAAATATGGCACATTAGCTGTCATACATAATGGATGGATAAATGGTGAAATAAAAATTTACACTATAAAATAAAGGATTTTTTACAATATTAAATGTGAAACATTTGGAATGAATTAACGGTTGAACAAAATGATTTATCAATTCCTCTGCTGTCATAAACAGTTCCGTCCAATTAAACGCTGTAACTGTAACTTCTTTTTTTGCAATTTCAGCAATGCCTCTTTCCTTTTACGCTCAATTGCCGCATGAATATTTGCTTGTTTTTCGCAATCTTTATGTTTACCTTCATTCAATGAATTTAAATTTCGAGTATTTGAAGCCAATACAATATTGTTGGATATATTCTTAACATTCATTGAAGAATTTTCTTTCATATTATTATGAAACTTATCGAAATTTTTAGCACTATTATTTAAAACTACATTTGTATTTTTGGTTGACCCAGATTGGGAATAAATATTTCTTGATACTTTGACGTGTGAATCTTGTTTTTTAGACAGCAATCTTTCTTTTGCAGCTTGGTGTTTTTTCCTAATTTCCTCTGGTGTACAACTTATACTTTGTGAACCTGCAAACAAATTAAAATCAATAAACATTTGCCAATATTTGGAATATAAAGTCTTAAAATAATTTTACAAATAAAAACCCACCATCAATTCCGTTATTATTAACCAGTTGATTATCTGATGGCATTGATTTATGTCGACTCAATGTTGACATTCTGTTATTGGTAATGTTTTGATTACACTTCATACTAGGAGATCCCGGCATAGAATTGTGTCTGCTGAATTTAGTTTTTGAATCATTAAAACTACTGTTTCTTAATAAGGATGATAAATTTAATGTATCGTCGGAAGTTATAACATTTATATCACACTTCATTATATTAGAGGCATTTTCTAATTCTTTCTTTTCAACCATATGTTTATTTTCTAAGTTTCTGAGTGGTTTATACATATCTTGATTTTTATTCATAACATCATTTTTATTTCTATTATTATCACATACTTGCGTTAGACCATCTATATAACTATCATTAATACCAGAAATCAAGTTATCAAAAGAATCATTCTTTGAGTTAGTCGATTCTACTTCAATTAAATGCTTGTTCTGACATTGAACTTTAGATTCCGTAATTTCATCCTTCTTTTGAAATTCATCTTCAACCATTTGACTAGCTTTTAGTAGGCATTCATTCATAGAATCGTCAGATTCTAATGCTTCATTATTACACATTGAAATTTTATCTGTAATGTGAGCTTTGAGAGGTTGCATATTCTTAAATTTATCATCAGGCGTTTGAGTGCATTCTATGATAGCATTCAGAATTGAGTCGTCGAATACATGAACTTGATCTGAATCCTTTCTAACTGGAGTCAAAGCAATATCAACATCGCCATCATCACCTTTCTCAGACTGGGTGTTCGAATCGGAACTGACCAGCTCTTGAACTTGTTTGTTGAGAGTCACAAGTTCTTCTTTTAACCCCTTAAGAAAATCTTTTTTGATATTCTCATGTCTCAATAGTTTTTTCTTTGTTGAAATTCGAGATATTGGCGATTGATCGTAATATATTGGCCCTTTTCTTTTTCTCATCGGAGTTTTATTAAATCGGTCTTTTCGAGACGCAGGCGAGTAGTAATCCCAAATTACATCATTTTCACCGTGAGATCCGTCTTGAGTGCACATGAACGGAATCGGAGACGGTGAATTGTGTGAGGGTGAAGAGTCTTCGAACAATGGAGGAGATTGTCCTGGTCTATTCGAAATTGGTGTAGAAGCAGTTTCTAAAAATAAAAAAGTGCAAACATTAAATTAATTTAACTGTCCTTGTAATCATCCATAGGATGGCCAGATCAAAGAAACAAAAAAGCAAGGTAAAAAATGTAGTATGTGAACTGTTCCATTGTCGAAATCACCCGTTTTTACTATATTCATATCCGATCGTGTTGTGCCCAAAAACCCAGAATCGTGATCGTGCGAAAATTCGACCACGAAATTTTGATTGATTTATATCGGGTATCGTTCCTTGATTACGTTTCTATGATTTTTGGAAAATGTCTGTATGTGTGTCTATGTGTGAAATCGCTACATCTCAAAAATCGTTAATTCTATCTAACTGAAACTTCATATATGTATATAAGTTTGGTAACAATTAATAAGATTTTTTTCATCAACCGGAAATGGTAATTTCCCTTGTAAGTCAACTAATTTTCTATTTTCTTTGGGAACTTTTTTCAGCAAGACTGTCTAACAAATTGGACTGAAACTTCGCATATGCACTATGTGCAACCTTCAAACTAACATAATTTTGTTTCCAAGCGGAAATAGTACTTTTACTCTTGGCTTTCAATGTTTTTCGGTTTTTTTTTATGTAAGGACGATCATGATACTGAACCAAAACCACGAGATTTGCAGTACCACTATGTTAAATTAGTTATCTATTACTACGCAAATCTAAAACACGAAATATGTACTCAAGACCATAAACTGCAGTGTAACACAGGGTTGCCATACGTCCCGTTTTGAGCGGGACTTTCCCTAGTTCAATAGACAAATCCCGAGTCCTGCATCGCCTCTGAAAATCTCGATTTAACAAAAATTGTATATGTAGAAAAATGATCGTAGTTAAAGAGACTCGCTTAATGCAGCTGGAGCTGCAGCACCCCCAAGCAAATTGAGGAAAAATGTAATTTTATATATATGATATACATACCTATGTATAATATAATATATGATACAACAGATATATTATATATCTATTGTACATACATACATATATTATTATATGAAAATATAAGTACAATTTGGGCGCGTATTACGCTCGCTGTTCTACATGAATGTATCGATGAGCGATGCTGCGTATCTGTGCAGCGCGCTCATTCGATAGAAGAGTGTGTTTGCAGGGTTGTGCGGGGTGGGGGGAGTTTCGCCATTTGAGCGAGGTATCGCGCTGTCGTTTGAGCAGCGCTATCGGTTGTTTCTCGTCTTGTAGCTAGCGCAGTTGAATCACATTGCATCTTTACTTTCTCTAACACCTCTCGTTGTAAGTGTTTCATTCCCCTTAATCTGTATGTCAAACTCCTTATTTATTAAATGCGATATTTGCCCCTATTTTAGGATTGGAATCATGACTAACTGTGACAGAAATAAAAGATATGAAATAACAATGTTGTCTCTTGAAGAAAAAAAGACAGAGGTCGTCCTACTACAGATATTTTAATAGCTCAATCTCAACTAGCCATAATAAAAAATATTTCGAGCTTTTAACTCAGATTGGTAGACAAAGAAGAAATGGCTTTGTGGGTGTGAAATGAGAAATACCTTATTTTGTTTTCCATGTTTGTTAATGGGTGGAAATTCAGTCTTGACAGAAAATGGCTTTAATAATAATAATAATAAGTAGAAAAAAGAAAAAACAGAAAACACATAGGTAATGTCGTATGTTTGTCATTATTGGGTAGTGTAAATATTATAGAATGTCTAAGTGAATCATACAGACAAACAATTATTAGACATAATGAAAATGTCATAAAAAATAGACAGATCTTGTCAAAAATAATAGACTATTAAATTTTGTGGAAACTTTGAACTTCCTCTTCGCCAATGACTACCGCAGAGCCTGAGAGGTGTTTTTCATCAATAAAAAGAATAAAAACGTTTCTAAGAAATGCAATGAATCGGGAAAGATAAATAGCTTTGTCAATGCTATCGATAGAGAAGAATATGATAAGCAAAATACCAAAATTTAATGAAAAATTAATAGACCTATTTTCAAATAACAAAAATAGACGGATGAATTTTATTATGAAATAAAAAAATGATTACAATTATTTTTAACATTTAACAAACTTTGATCTTTTAAATAAAGCGAAATTTTTTTTTGTTTTTTAATCTACCACAGCACCCCTATTTTAACCACGAACCGCCACTGATATGTATGTATGTTTTGCAAACAAGTACTGTATACACATGTTCGATGACAGTTGATATGAGCTGATTTAAAAGGTGAGTAGTGAGCTTACCAGTTCGGCAGTGCGAATGCTGCGGACTATATGAAGGACTATGGGAAATGGCAGAAGTGACAGATGTGGGTCTTGAGCCCCCATGGGCCTCCGCCCTCACACGAGGCAAACGTCGGCCGCGACCCATAGCAACATGCCACTTTTGGCCATAACGCTCACATTTCCACATGTCATTTGACATATTAAACCGTTTTTACATTTTTGAATTTAAATCGTTAAATGTACATAAACCCATGCGCTAAACTCATCATAAATTTATAAAAGTAAATTAAAATATAATATTCCTCAATCGAGTCATTATTAGAGTGGGAAAATGTTTATGTGCTAATCGTCGCCGTGTTTGTTCCCCAAATCTGCAATGTATAGTAATTTACAAGCTAAATTCGTGTGTCTGACACGAATGAGGATGTTAATATTAACTACATGCAAATTTAACTCGTAAAAAACACTGTCATCGGGAACAAAAGTTGAATATATCACAATATCACATAAAGCATCGTTTGGCGAATGTGGAGGACTGGAGGCGGTGCGTTGGCGGCAAAAAAGAAGGGGAAGTAAGGGTGTGGGGAGCTTGTTGTGACCAGAAGGGGAAAGAAATGATGCAGGAGGCCAGCCGCGACCGACAGTTTTTTTAAATTATATTATAGTATATTTTGTATTTTATTTATTTTTTGAAGTACCTACAGCAAATAAATTACATGTATACAGAAGTGTAAGCGGCTACGCAGTTGCGTGTGATGAATTATCTGCGTGTGGTCCAGAATACTGCTTCCGTGAGTACGTCTTGATGAGGCGGTGGCGTGATGACGCGCTTCGGGTGCCCAGGTCAGGATCCGTGCATAGCGGCATGCTATGACAAGTTTGTTCTGGGCAGTGTGAGTTCGGCTGACGAGCGTCTGTCAAACGCATCACACCCAAGCCGCCACACGCGCCAAACCAAACTGTCAAGATTTAAATTCTGTCAATATCAAATCTGTGCAATACGCCTGTAAAACAATGGATAGTAAATGGATCAGTGTGTCTTACAATAATTGATCAATTACACGCTAAATTGAAATATTATCAATGACGTAAAAGATTAGCTCCGTGTGAAAATAAATTATAATCATACGGTCAAAATCACATTTCACATTTTCACATTTTCACACATTTCACAAAATCACATTATATATTAAAATGAAATTATTATTAAGTATGTGTGTAACATTGAGTGGTGTCGTAGTTTAATATTAAAAATTAAACTATTTCATGCCCTAATATGCATGTACACACGGAATAACAAACATCGCCAAATAGATAAGATAAGACAATAAAATGATCAAATAATTAAACTCGTGAGCATTATATTGCTATGTTCAACGATATGTATTCGTTTACAATGTCATCGTAAACGTACACGATAGTTACAACGGAAAGTTTTATTTTTCCCTATAAAACTTAAAATTGACAAGTTTGTTATTTTTTTTGTTATGGTATCCCTGATGTTGTTCGGCCGGCGAGAAAAGTCCGTCAGTCGCTTGCGGTTCGTTGCTTTGTGTTGTTGTGTCGCTCGTTCGCAGAAAACCGGTGTTAATTTGTCGTCGATTTCCATACTTCCGTTTACTTTTGGCGCCAAAGATGTGGCCAGAGATGCCTCTGAGCTCGTTCGTGTGATCGGCGAACGCTCCGTTCGGACATCTTGTGTGTGACGTTTTACAAATTCAAAGAAGATGATCGCAGACGGCCACTTGGTCGGCGATGGGTCGTGGACGCTCAGGGTATTCGTCACCGACGCCAACATGGAGAGAACCCTCAGAGTCAAGGGGGACACTCACATCGGTGGAGTTATGCTCAAACTAGTCGAAGAACTCGGTGAGTTTCGTTCCATCCCTGTGGAAGACCGTAAATAACAAGTTCCCGGGAAAAAAAAGGCAGTCCGTGTGAAAGTATCCGCTCTATAGCGTATAAAAAGGACGTACGCAAAAACATTTGTCGAAAGTTTTGTATTTGTTCGTGGTATAATTACATTTTTAAATGTTCGCGCGCAAATTCACGTGTTTGTATTTGTGAAACGGAAGGACGGCAACTGTCAAGTGTGGCACGAGTTTTAAAAATTCTCGCGTGTAACTAGCGCCCGTTGACAGCGTCATTGGGTGGTTATCGTTTATATATATATGTACATACATATATGTATTTACATATCAGACCGTATATGCAATGTGTACGTAGGTAAAATATTCAGTGTAATTTTTAAACTCTTATTTATTAAATTTTAAAACTATTGATGCAGAGGGGTAGCGGTGCTGGGTAAGATATAGAAGGCTATTTAACGCTTTAGTCTAATTACTCGTTTTACTTGATATAATATTCAATTTGATTTTTCACTACAAGCCCGCTCGCGTCAAATAGCTCCTCACGACGTATGTACTCCCGGTAGAATATTAAATTTTTCCAGGTATTTAATTTTTCACACATTTACTCGTGTCGAATAGCTCCTCACGACAATTACGTTTTCCTGTTTAGAATGCTCTTCTTGGAATATTCAATTTTTCCATATATTGACAGGGTGTATTTATGTATGTACGTACATATGTAGGTATATGTATGTACATACGTAATATACTCCTGGTACGGTTTCCCGTGGTGTGAGTGTTTGTGTGAATTGGTGAGGCTATGTAGCGTGAGCGTTTCGCACAACCCGTGTCGTGTGTGTGCGTATGTGTACGTGCCATGCGGGCTATCCGTGCCGAGAGTGTTTTGTGAGTTATGTACATAGAGCGAGAGTTTTGTGCAAACCGTGTCGTGTGTGTGCGAGTGAGTTAGCGTATGTGTACGTGCCGTGCTGTGCCGTGGTATGCGAGCGTTCCACAGCAGTCAGTTGGTCAGCCGTGCAGATCCCAGCCCTACTATTTCATTATATTTGTCAACACTAAATTGTTAAATGAATACGGAATGAAGTATTCAACTGGCATAAAATCAATCCTACATTTTTCTTCAATGTTCTCATAATTATTTTTATTCGTTTGTAATCGTTTGCTTTGAAAATTACATTCGGTTTTTTTGTTTTTTTTTTGTTCATGTTTTATGTGTGTACTTATGTGAGAAATTAAGATAAAAGATCGATTAATTTGAACGCGACCGGTTCGAACTGCGGTCTATATGAGATCGAAGGTCAGCCATAACCCGATCTTAGAACACGAACGGTATTATTGCTTTAATCCCCTTTTAACACCGATAAACGAACTAGGTACCCACTCATCGTCACGAATGTTCGATTATTAAGCTGTTAAATGCTTCATTAGACCAACTTCTAAAAAATACCTCAATCGGAAACAAAAAAAAAAGGGTAAAAGTGATGAACCAAATTTCATAGTTTTATATACAGATTTAAGGGCGTCAAACACCGGAGAGAGGGGTTTTTTTTTTATTATACATATAAAGTTATATGTACAAAGTTGACGTAATATAATTTTACATACAACGACTTTATGCGTTTTCCCTCCCACCTCAACCCGGTATCTTTTGGCCGTATAAGGCGCGGGTGTATAATTCGAATGTTGTAATAATTCGAAGCGCATTATTTATTAGTTCTGGGTTCCGATTTGGAAGTCTCGACGACCAATTACGGACCAGAAAGGTTTCACGCGGTTAAATCTCAACGTGAACTATCGGAATTTTAAACGTTCTCGTCGCTCATTTGTCTCGTTTTGGTCAGCGTGTCGTTGTACTTGGGTACCTACGTACGTATGTGTGGTCCAATCGACGAATTCGACAGCTCGGTGTTATTAGTTCAACGATACGGTTTAGTTGATTTCTTATCGGTGGAAACAATTTTCATTATTTTCAATCTACGATGTCACCCCTATCTATGTATGTATGTATATATGGCCTGTTAAGTTCCAACGTCAATGCTAATTAGCAACTTTCACGGTGTGAAGATCACGCGTCCAATCAAAGGTTGTTGACAAACTGTTCATGAGCTAAAAGTAAAATATCGAAGTGTGGAGATCGTCAATCGTTAACAAACTCAAGTTAAGAAATCCTCTGGGCTCATCTCGGCCCATTAATTTGTTTTCAAATTCCCATCAAGATATTCCAAAGCACTTTCAATTTTTGTATTGTCGTTTAATACAAAACAACAATGGTTCAATTTGGATAAGGTGGCCAGAATTTGAAAATCTTTAAAGATACTGCTGCAGTATTATTATTATCAGAATGAACAGTTCTTAAATTCAACATCCCGCTATGCTTAAAAAAGCTGAAAAACACCGAAAACCAAGAGTAAAAGTACTACTTCCGGTTGGAAAAAAATATTTAAAAATTATATTATTTTAAATTTAAAGTTTCAGTGTGATACGATGAACGGTTTTTCAGTTATAGCGATTCCACGCATAGATACACAGACATACCGACATTTTCCAAAAATCATGAAAACGTGATAAGGAATACTTGATATAAATCAGTCAAAATCTCGAGGTCGAATTTAGCACGATCACAATACTTTATCCGATATGGATAAAGTAAAAAGCCGACATACGACCGATGCGTATGGATGTGAAACTTGCATGTTAAATTCAAGAATGCTACGCAAGATCCAGTGCACACGGATTAGCACGGAAAGGTGTATGCTCGGTGTAACAATAAGAGATCGTAAGAGGAATACATGGATGAGAATCATTGTCAAAGTAGCAGATACAGCGGAACGTGTGAAAAAATTGAAGTGGCAGTGGGCTAGACGCATAGCGAGAATAATGGGTGGTAGATGGATGCGAGAAATTCTTGAAAAAAAAAGTAAAAAAAAATAGTTGAAGAAATCGAAAAAACAAAATAATAATAGTTTTTATAGCGCCATCTATATATTCTATTCATCTATTGAATAATTTAGCAAAGTCGCGACCCGTTGTGATCCACTGTTTAAAAAAAAAAAGGAAACGACACCACCTGCGATGGCGGATAGCGTAAGCGCGATTCCTCCCGACCTGGTGGTCCCGGGTTTGAAAACCCACTCGTTCTGGTTTTTAATTATTTACCGAGGCGAGCGTTATCAGCAGACAGACAGACAGACACACATACGGATTTCGGCTATTATATGTACATACATATACATATATATAATGGAATTTTTTTTACCACGACCAAGTTTGGCAGGAAGGATATACATATGTATGTATGTATGTATAACTTTTGGGTATGAAAATCTTATTCTCCCGAAAGGACTACATCGGGTTACCTTAAATTGGAGAATCCCTTCTAAGATCAATCAATCTGCAGACGTTTCAATTGATACTTCACCACTGACTAGATTGGAGCAGATAGATATCAATGCAGTTTTTATTAAGTGGCTTAGATACTCGATGGTACTTCTAAGCGCTTTGCGCTCTCGTTGTGCATCGGTGTCCTCGTATCGTGCCATATTAGTCAAGTTGTGTTGCAAATGGCGGCTGCTAAGGTGCTTTGCTCATGGGGACAGCCAGGTGAGCGGATGAGGGGGTGGTGGCAAGGCCGCTTAAGGCCGCAGCAGGTGTCTCAGGGAAACCGGGAATTGCCTCTCCTCTCCCCCCCTTCCCGTCTCCGACCTTGGAATGCTGATGATGATGGAGACCAGCATCGATTTCGCCACGAGGAATTCCTCGCGCGGAGAGCGTCCAGTCGCGGATGAGCTGGGCTCGCTCGACCGGATCGACCAGTTTCCTCTCTGGTGACGATTTCGATGCGAATTTTTCACAATGACAATGTAGCCTAGCATTGTTGGTGCTAAAATCCAGTGTCATAGATCACGCTCGATCGCATCGACAACGTTCGAAATGCTGCGCGTTGAAAAGTTCGATCTTGCAAATAAACACGCTGTGCTTGCTTTGCCCGAAGAACGATGGCGCCAATCGATCACTAGCCGTTGGTGTGTTGCAACAGCGATCCGGTTGTATGTTGTAGGACGTATGTACATACATACAGTCGTATAAGATCTTCCGATTTTTCAATATTGCCGTGTGGTATGGTCAGGAATCGCACCGACCAAATGTGTCATACAGGTACAGGTTTTGTACGATTGCAATTAGAAATTGATTCGATGACCTTGATCAAAATGCTGCCAGTTGTCGATCGAGTGCATTGAAGATCTGATTTTAAGTGTTTGATTATGTTTTGACGGGCTGAATTGGTGGTTTAAGTCGTTCAAACTAGTCGTTGTCCGTTGATGGTCTTATCGGGTGGTTATCATTTATTTTTTATTTATTTATTTACATGAACGTCGTGCAAGACATTACAGATATAAATCCAGATCGCCATGCAGGGAAAACAATACATATATGTATATAGGTATCCTTAAAACCACAATAAAAAATTAGAAACATTAGATAGATGTATGTACATACCTATAGAATATATGTAAACATAGCACATAAATATAAAATAAAAGTTAGATAAAATTTGTAAAAAAATTATAAAGAAAAAATGAGAAGGCTCATGAATCATAAAAAGAAATAAAGAAAATAAATCTTATAATCTAAGCATAGTCTCTACCAGGTTAGCATAACTACCAGTAAATATATCAATAGAGTCTGCCACCAGGTTGAGTGAAACAATAGCTTAAGCAACCGGAGAATTTAGCATTATATTGGTACGTGCCGCCGGTGAATAAAGCAGATGTTGCCTGGGACACCTAAGCTGACTCGGTACCCACAATTCAAGCTCCATAAGAACCTGAGGATTGTGTATCAGACCAACTATCAGCTTTTAGAAGTGTTTACCCAGGTAGACCTTTCTTCTTGATTCCAAAGAGTAAAATCTCTGGGCACCCAGAAGGAAGTCACTCAGGTACATCCAAGGATACCGTCCATATATTGTCATATAGAGATACCTAAGGAACCTTTTCAAGTTTAGATATATGGGCCTTATCACAAGGACTCCATATATTTGAAGAAAATTCGAGAACAGTCCGTACCAATGTTTCATAAAGAATCATATGTATAGGGTTCCGCGGCTGCCCGTGCTGTGAGTGTATGCGAGCGTTCCGCGGCCATCCGAGCAGGCAGGTAGGCAGACACTTGCAGATTTATAGTACATGTTATGTTTTTGACGTGTTCGGTTGGTTTAAATTTATTTTAGTTATATACATATACCTACATATATATGGCACCCGTTTTAGGATGTGAAGCCCAGGTCGCTGTTTGAAGTTTAAGCTGCTAAATTTAATGTTCTATCAAACTGGCCCGTCTTAAGCATTAAAACCACTTTTTAGGCAGTTCTTTGCTAACCGTGTGAAACTGATGTCTATAACCAGATCAGTTTTTTTTTACATAAGGCGTTCAAATCCTATCCTTCACTTTGGCTGAATACTAGAAAAAAATACAAGTTATTAACCAATAAAATTGACTGTTTTATTGCTTGTTCGAATTTTGTTTCCAACAAAAATTTATCGTATCATTTTGCTGCATTTCCTTTGGATTGTATTGCAACTTTAATAGCATTGTATTTAAAATTTGATTTTAAATCTCAGCTGATATTTCAGTATCAAGTCTGTAATAAAATTTTCGCAATCGACGCAAAAAAATTATCAGATTTTGATAATTATTTGCGCTCTTTCGTTTTTATCTTTTTCGTCGTCAGATGTGGCGGATTAATTTTTGCGCAACCGAAACGAATTTTCTTCGCGGATGTTTGCTTCAAATAAATTTCGCCACGCATATTTTCACTTGCGACTGCAAAATAAAGTAAAAGTGAAACGTCTACCCGAAAGAATACATTTTGGGTCCCTATATTGTGCTTCAATGGTCTTGTGTGATTATTTTTATGTGAGATATGTAAGTTTCGTCCCTTGTTGGATTTTTTTCTTTTTTTTTTTATTTGTTTTATGCGTTGGTTCACCTTGCTTGACACAAGTAAGAAGGAAAGGATAACCGGTTTTGAAGCCGAAGGAAAATATTGTACCCAGTCCTTCGAGACTCCTTCGCACTCCATACATTCTTCCCTACAACGAAACCAAATAAAAATGATCCACTACAATGAGAAATTCTACACCAGAAATGTAATTTTTTTATATTCTGTAATAAAAATAAACGTTATTGTTTTGAGATCCCACACTATTTTGTTGACGAAGGCAATTTCTTATAAACGTGTCAAAAGTAACGTTTGTACATACATAGTTTGCTGGATCGTATACATACATATGTATATGGTTTATCGTTATCAAATATACGGCGTCTATTTACGTATCTCACACTCTGTTATCAATTGATTACTTCAAGATACATACATATCTATTCCCATAAATAAAATCACGTGGCAAAGTTTATTGGTTTTTAATTCAAATTTCATATCTTGTCAGAATTTGCTGGTTTATCTGCTTTTATAACAATCCTTAAAGATAATATTCGTATTCCAAATATGCTCTTCACCCAAATTTAAATATTTTTCGTTTATATTTATATTTTTTATAAATATATATATTATATTTTTCGTTTCGTCTACCTTGCTTTCTTTCACATCCTCTCGGATACCATTTCTCGCGTCCATCTGCCATCCATTCTTCTCGCTATGTGTCCAGCTCATTGCCACTTCAGATTTTATTATTATCTGTACCAATTTTTGTCGACCTTTCAAAATAAAATGGCACATCCACTCGAGTGCTAAACTTGACACCATTTTCTAAAAAGTAAATATGCCCGTAGCTTCCGCGTCTGCTCATCTAATGGCACATAGCACTTCTGAATATTCCAAATGAGATATCGCAGAACAGTTGGTTGTGAGAACATCAAAAAACGAAATCAATTACACCAGGAAGCTCAAGTAACCGGGCGTATCATCATCAATTTAACGATTCGTACTGCTAGAACTACACATTATTTTTTTCCCCGTAAATGAAGCGGTAGTCATTCATCAGAAGCGATTACCTGTACTTTTTTTTGTGACCCCTTTTTTCCATTAACAAGTGCCTGCCCCCCCATAGTTTCATTCATTTTTGTCTACCACCAACAATAATAAATACGTTTAGTCATCCGTCTGTCGAATCTTCGTCGGAACTCTTCACGCGTCAATGGATGACGACGGTTCACAAGAAGTTTTATTGGGTCAGGGTCGACCTAAAGGTGTGCATGTAGATTTATCTGACGATTTGAATATACTTCATCTGTCCCACACGATATCAACTATACATAGGTGGTTTATAGTGGAGTATGTCGACCTTACCAAAATGCTCTTTATCAACCGGTGGCATTTTATTATGAACGCACCCAGCTTCGCCTCATTGTGTACCGACAAATTCACTATTACGCTCGTTTGAATCACAAAAGACATTCCGTTATTGTGTTGTCGTTGCATAAAAACTACTCTAAATCATCCAATACTTCCATTGAATACTTATCTGCATATACATACATACATGATTTTGGTAACGCGACGACCTCGATTTTTATTTAAAACAGATTACATATTGTGCTTTTAGCGCCTCGGGCAATTGAGATTAAATCCGCATTCTTATTTGTAAAAATCTCCAATCTGTGTACGTGAGCAAAGACTATAGACAAAGCCACAAACCACTATTTTCGAGTACACTTGATGGTTTCCTTTATTCGACAGTCTTCTCCTTTGTATTCTTTCGATGGTTTTTGTAACTCGTCACACCCACGCACTTCGTTTCATTGTCCTCTGTGCGCATCTTAAATTTTGTGTAATTCTCACATTCAGGCACCAAGTTTCACATCCGCACGTCGACATTGGCGAAACACCGTTTGTTTATTGTACACTATACATATGTATGTATGTACACGGAAATGTCAAGGAAAAATTAGAATTGCATGAATCTAATACAACAAAACAACGGTGTACTTTATGCTGTTGATTTACAGCGTCGATCGTACGATCTCTTCCAGTATTATAGTTAGTTTCTCTCAAAACGTTCGCATTTATCTACAAAGTAGCTCACAGCGTGTATTGAATTACAATAGGCTCACCTGTGTAGTATGTATTACTTGTGGACTTCATGCTCAAAAGTAATGTGCCGACATCCATCTGTCATTTCGATTTATAAAGCGAAATGACCGCCGTAATTCTTTTATATTAATTGTACAAATAAATTACATTCCAAAAATGCGTGTAATATTTATTGTAACCCTCTCTATGGGATTGTACGTTGTGTCGGTTTTTATCGCTTATTTAATGTACATACATATGTATATAAATTGGGTTTACTAAACTTATCATTTTATACATACATACATACATAGGTATACGAAAGCGTTTACGAGCGGATAAAATAAACAAATAAACTTTACTTATATGGGATAACCGTCAAGGTACATATCTGAAAATGGCGACTGACTTATCTGAATGTAGAGTAGATGGTTTGTATCTATAGTTGACGTGTGCCAAATCAGGCACAAGACTTCAGTCCTATTTGCATAATTAACCATCAGCTATTTATTTAGCTCAGATGACACTTTAAGTTAAAAATAGTCCAGTACATTGATTTATTTATTGCAATCATTTTAAAAAGTTTAATGATTGAGCATAAAATTCATTAACAATTCAAGTACACTGAGCTATACATTTAAACGAGGCAGACAATTTATAAAAATAATATTATCTTTAATTATGTACATATGCATATTTTAACATATAAATAATTTTTCATTCGAAACTAAAAACAGGTTTTATATTAATTTTACATATATTTATTAATTTTAGTTATGCACAGTTTTTTTTCGACTTTTTCAAACACGCCGCAGAAAATTTTTCTTGTAATATTCCTTTGCCTAATATATCATATGTACATGTTACAAGGCGTTTTTCACGGAAAATTACTAACCAGTTACGTTAAAAATCTAATTAACTTCAATTCTGACGTCATTTCCTTTTCTTTAATTCGTTACATAGAAGAAACTCGGTGTTTCGCGGTTTGTCAAAATCGGCACATTCCACCGTTTAAAAATACCACATCCGAAAAGTAAAGTCATATCGGTTTTTTTTTCAGAATAGTGCGATCACCTTTTATTACATTTTTTTTTTCAAATTGCGCATTGCGAGCGTTTTCGGGAAAGCGATCGTGCCCCAAATGCTCACAGTATCTGGTTTTATTAAGCGTAAACCCTTTTTTTTATAGATGTCTTCTTATCATTTTATAGCTGAAGCTGATTTATGCCTGAAATAATCAAACAGGGAAAAAAAACATGATTCTCGGGTGTTTTTTCTATGTCTTCCATATTGTTCGCTTTTATACATAGTTTAACGTGTCTTATCTTTACGTTTCCCTTTTACGACTTCGAAATTGTACCACGGAGAAATCTAGCACGTTTTGGTCAAGCTTTGCCGAAACTGCATTCCTCGTCGCATGCAATTCGCATTGCAACTGCTTCACAACGCGCCTCATATTTCAGTTGGTTTAACCCTTCAAGTATCGTTGAATTCCCACAGCATAACCGATAATATCTTATTTATCAACGGCGTGTAAATCGTCAACGAGAGAAGGCATACTTGTGTGTCATTTTATCGCCTGTGTATATTTATTTGCCTTTCCATCGTACGTAAAATTGTTTACATTTGTGCCATTTTTAACCGTTGGGTTACGTTTGATGCTATCGGCAAGATATATGTATGTACATACATACATATTTGAATAAAAAAATTATTTCGCAGTGTTGACATCTTATGAAATATATCACTCACAAGTTGAATTTAACGGATTTGTACAATCAACACGACCTTGAACGTTCTGACTTCGTTCCCTGAACACGTTGTCAATTTTTATGTTACTTTTGACATATTCATTTAAATATTCGCCGACGAATTATCATACCTTGAGGCGACTTCGGTGGTGGGTCTCATCCTTGAAAATTTTGCGAGCTGTCATCGAAGATGTGACGTAGGAATTTCCCTGGTCGCCCCACATTCTGCATGAAGTCAAGCCAGGAATGCGGACCTCCCGTTATGCGAGGAGGCCGTGGTCCAGTCGTACTCTTGACAATCGCAACACCACAGAGAGACCTTATGGTTAACTTCGCGAATCAAAGTCATCACCCCCTTCAAGTCCACAAAATCATCCGAGCTGACGATACTTAGATTAGGAGAGGAAGATTTCCATCAAAATGTATTAGTGCTTGATTTCAGTCACGCTAGTCAAATTTTACAGGTGCAGCACCATTCGTGTGCTGATTTTGTTATTTATTCAGTTTTTTTCGAACACTATCAGCTCATCTCCATCGTAACTCGCCCACCCACCTATGTACCTATACAACAATTGCGTCATCGTTGCGTCCGCTCTTTGCGCAATCATTGAAACAAGACAGGTTGGCTTTGCTTATCGCTATTTGTTTCAGCGCTGAACGAACCGTGAAAAAACGCATGAGTGCTAGCACTCGTTCCACATTCGACACTGGCTCAATGAGTAGTGTTGCACTCGCGTTATATATGTACATACACATGTAATATGTATGCACTTGCCGATACAGATCGCCAACTGTCGAATCGCGAGCTAATCTTTGCACTAATCCTACGTATAATCAAACCTCACACCCACTGAAATCTTCTACGGATCATAACCATATGGCTGGTCGACCCTGAGCAAACATTATGTGGGCAATTCCGATCAACGTCACGTTTAATTTTGATCCTCTCAATGTAATGCCGCAAGCTCGTTAAACAAATTCGTGGAAACTGATGGATTATCGCACTGTTTCGGTGGCCGTTTTATAACGACCGAATACGGCTTTACTGCTATCCGGCGATAAATTGGCGCTGTTCGTTTAATTTGTCGTAATTCGTATTCGAGCCGGAATTGTTTAAAAACATGTCGCTTGTATTATACATTATATCGCCCCCGCGCACATTGGAACCATCTTGTGTGGGTCGTTTTATTATCTGACCGGTGTTACCTCAGGCTTTTAAACGGTGGTATTGAATTACCCCCTCGAAAAAGCGTAATTTTACTACCCCTCTGTACCGGTTTGTTTGCCGTAGTAAACGATATGTCTCACGGTTACGTTATCACTGATGGATTTGTATACATAGGTATATGTAGGTATGTATGTAGTTTCACCTGCGATAAGATATCCTTTTTACGTTCTTCGTAACGTGTCAAACGGTTTGACCGTTGACGTATTGCTTTTCATTCAAATATTGATGTATCTATCTATAAGATAAAATTAGATCCGGTATATCACGCCATTTAGTAGTACACTTTGTTGTTGTTTTTGCGCGCGATTTCATCGACGCGACGCTGCACGTCAGTGTGCACCGATCCTGACTATTGTCTACGTTTGCATGTACATACATATAGTGCGCTTTATACGTGTGTGCTTTGTTTGTTTTGTGTATAGCGTTCGTTTACGACTTGTCTTCTTTGCCAATTCGACTTGGGTGTGAACTATAAATATTTGCCCAGCCTCGGAATTATTTTTAAAATCTATTATTTTTTCACAAGTGTGTAAAAAAAGAGTTGTCCGGTTTTGTTGTATCAATGGTTGTGAAACGTTTTCGTCTGCAGATATTATATCAAATCATGACCGTGGGAACGTCCATCGAAAGTTTGTCACTGGCGTTTGCGACTTTCACTGCCATAAACAGCCACTCAACACAACAAATTTCATAAGTGGCATTATAAAATTATACACCTATGATTTTATTATGTTCCGTGTGCGGTTTCTGCGTATATGGCACTCATTATGTGCGTGTGTTTCGATACTAATTTATTGACGCGGTCTTGCAATTTGTTATATATCTATGTAGTTTAAAATATTTGCCATTGAAAGTACATACATACATAAACCGTCAGCGGTGGGAAACTTTTTTCAATGCAATCGATCGTGTTTTTTCTTGAGAGTTGTCTTATCTATTCGTAGCTCTGAAGTGAGTATAACATCCCGAAAAACAGCTAAGGGTAATTGAGAGCTTTTAGGAAATGGGTGTTCTGGACTAAGAAACAAGTGGTGCTTCCAATATGATAAATATGTACACTCGAGAGCACTTAGTTTATAACGTTGTTTTTTTTATTATCAATGAAGCTACATACATGTAATTCTCTATAAAGCAAGGAAGGAAACATGTCGTTTGTATATCAGCTATAAGATACGGTGAGATTCTCCAGAATGTATGTATGTACATATGTGTTTGAGAATATAAAAAACCCCCCCAATGCGTTCATCAATTAATGTACATTGAAAATTCGCATCTCAAAATCCATGTAGTCAATTGGCGACCATAATTGACCCAAGTCGTAGCGACGTTTATTTAATTCACATCTTGATTGAGACAAGCGCCATAAGTGTTGTCCGAATTGATCTCGCTATGTGGAAAAAAAAATCACTGATCAATTTACGACGCTCCGCTGCATCCCAATGACTTTCACCTTCCTGTGTCAGTTAAGATTTGTGTTTCGGTAATAGTATTGTATTGTATTTTGTCGTTTGAAGCTGCATCGAGGACATTCAGGTTGGACGTACAACGTTTTAGCAACGTCAAATTTAGCCATTACGTAATTCTACTAAAAATAATAAACATGCTAAGGCCAACCGGCCGAGAATGATGCTGTGTCGCTTCAGAACCGGTGTCATCATCGGACAAATTATGCTAAAATACGTTGAATTATCTTTTTTGACGCAAAATACAAACCTAAAATTGTTCGTAGGTATTCAACGTTCTCATACTTTGTCAATACATGACCTTGGCCTTAATTATCTCACTTTCATACTATCCAACCTTTTAATTTCACACTATCATTATTTTACCAAAATTTCATATAGGAAAATGCTGTTTATATTTCATTTCATCTGCTATGTATCTACATATGTTGTTTTTTATGCACTGTCCCAAACGACCTTTGCTTGCTACATTTATATGCAAATAAATATATGCAATGATGTAAGCAATTTTCTATTATTATCGATGTATGTGGCAAAGATTGAATTATCCACGAGGCGAAACATTTTGCACGCATATTTCCAGTTTTGGGCTAGATTAAAAGAGACGTGTCAAATTTGTATGTACATATGTGTATAATTTGTAAACAGTTCGTAGATAACCTCATGTTACATGTCAACGTAAAATCAGTGAAAATTTCCTTATCTCTAATTGTAGGTGAGCTAACTTTTATAATAATTCTCACCACAGGCACAGAAATAATCCAATGAGCGTTCGTTTTAATCAAATAATAATACCGTAGCATTCCGTCATGCATTGTTCGATTGCACTCGGTAATGACATCAAATTTTACATTTCTTTCTCACCGTGCCACCATTGTCCGAAAAAGTCTCATTCTAACGACGACACGCTTCTTTCAATTAGGTACCTGTGTTTTTTTTGTGACCGCGTCGCGCTTCCTCATTCCTACCTTTTGTGTCGCATACTAATGTCCTAGAATTTTTCTGCGCAACTACCAGTAAGTACACACTGGCAAAATGCTGCTGCAACTACTTACTGTTAAGCCACATTCGTGTCGCAAGCCTCGACACACTTATGCGACATGTGTTTTGTCGATTCAAAGAACGTCCGTCTTGTTAACACACTTCTTGCACCCAAACGCGTTGTTCCAAGTGCAGACAATCGGAGTTGCACCTTCGCCTACTCATTGCCATTCCGCATCCATCGACCGGTGGATACCCACTAAATTTCACTACAAACAAGCTAAAGTTATAAAGAGTGCATTGACTTCTCCTTCAGCTATTTTTCGTGCTTTGTTGAACTTCAATAGTGAGCTAATTCATTTTAATAGATTAATTTTTCCATTATCATTCTAATGCTAAGGAATTATTTTATATACCTACATAGGAACACTAACCGAATACTAGCAATACATTTTTAACGATTACGTATGATAAATCAATACAGGTTAACACTCCCTTAGAAGCGTTCTCAGCATGCATTTATAATTTATATATATAGGCATAATAAAGAGATGCAGCGAACATACATAGAACATAGAACCCTGCATGACATTACATATTTTCTATCCATCTCGTCATGCAGGGTAAGCATAAAATATGATTAAGTATACTTATTAGCAAAAGCAAAATACTAGCATAGGCCAAAAAAAACAAAATAACAGTATAAGTAACAAAATAATACTGATGGCAAAAAGACAAATATTAAAAGTAAAAGAAAAAAACCAAAAAGATAAAAAAAGCATGCTATTGCTGATGCAATCATTCACAGGTCCACATTATAAGTAGGTACCTGTGATGAAGCTCCAGGCATTTCCTTATGTAGACCTCCAGACAATTAGAAAACATATCAAGTAGGAAAAATACTGTTGTTGTGTTAAACTTCTCATCAGAAATGGCGTATATTATAATTTCATTTACTCGAGTGTTCACCTGAAGACGTTTCAGAATTTTCATTTTGGAATCCAAGCAAGGTTAGTCGGTAGGTATGGATGTGCGTATTTACGTCATACTTCAGTTCTGTTTACACATTTTTTCTTGGATAACAATAGACCGTAATAACAGTCGATGATTGTATCGCATACGCATAAATTCCTGTTTATATCGTGTGTCATTTGATTTGGCTTGGCGCCATTGGGATTGCACAAGGCGCCAAAATCGATTCAACTCAGACTGTGGTCGGCTGTTGTGGTTTGTGTTATTCAACATTTAACTATCAAAGTTATGGAATAATCTCTTCTGCTTAACTGTGTATTACACACGATGACGTCGAATAAGTCATATTCCAGAAACTTTTCGACTTTGAATTGATTTCTGGATGAAAGTGTCTGATTTATGAATTGAAGGACTTCCCCTTTGTCGACAGTTCGATTAGCCTTGCCGGTCGCATAGTCATCAATACATTTGTAGGAGGGTGTTTTTCTCGTGTGTTTTTATCCACCCCTGCTCGTTGTAAACGACATGATGACTTTATCACGTGATATTTACGACTGATAAATCGCCATTCTGTAATCGAGATCAGAATTGTTTAAGGGGAGAGAAAAGTATATCTCCCTCGTTATGCACGTATTACGCTAATACGATTTGCTCGTATTTATTTACATAATAACTCGGGGTGAATAATTTAATTTGGACATTATGTACATACATATATTATTCAGAATTTTACTCGTCGTTCCATGAAAACTATTATATGTAGATTATCAGTTACTCACCGCTCGACTGTTAATCTGATTTGTGAATTGCACTACGCACGTCCAGTATGATTAACTCGCGTTCCAGTTGGTTTATTATTATGTGAAATAATTACTGTCAATTTTTTTGTTAATTATATAGGTAATATTGACGTAAATTACGATCATACTCTTGAGATGATCGCTCGTTTAAGATCACGCCTCCTACTTCCGTTCTCATAATAGTGTGTGAAATTTTACAATTTTTCGTGGCGAATGAAAATTGACCCAAATACCACTAACAATATAATGATCGCCGTTTTAAAATTATGGTACGTTTTTAAACTTTGTGTACTTTAGTTCAAGTAGTATACATACATATGTATGTACACTTATTGAATTTTATAAAATTGTAAAGGTAGACTGTGATACAATGTTATGTTTTCAACTCATCGTAAAGGTTAACAATAGCATTGCAAATGTCAGTTATTTCTGCGGTAATACTATATGCTTGTTTTGTTATTTGTCTGAAGTCGACCGAAGTAGACACTCGTTAAATTTAACCGTTTGGAAATTATAGTGTCCTGTTCGATGTTTGAAATATTATGTTATAGCATAATGGTGCTCTAAGGAAATTGAAAATGTTCAATGGAACAAATGCGAATGTGGACTGAATTCGTAACGTTGTGGCGTTAAATGGGGTATGCAGACATTAGCACGAATCCGTTTCAACCCATTTGCATCGTGTGCTCATTACGATTTATATTAAACTCGTGGAATATATGTAGGCCACTCCAGTTTCTTTGACATTATAGCGCTGGCTGGCTGGCAGATAGATATACGATAAAGTGCACTGGGCGTACGAAAATGTCAATGTTGATAGAAGGGAGAAGACGAATCACTCGTTGACAGTGCGTCACCGTATTGATTTTAGTGTTATCAGATGTTGACACTCGTTTCACCTCTCCATAATCATTAGTGCTGCTACTTGCTCGTTGTAAAAACAAGTGTCTTCGCTCAACGTGTCGTTTGTCATACTGTGTTTGTGTTTTATCTGAAAATTCGTGTGTGCGAGTGGCATTTGCATTCGAGTGCATTTCAAAGTCATTTGTCTGTCACCTTATGATTTTTACTGCTGTTCTGTCTGTCACGGACCACTTAAAAACGCACATACGCAATATTTACATGCACGAATCGGACGAATTTAACATTAGTCGTTTATTTTGAACATTTCTATCTTAAGATGACATATATTTGCAAATTTCTAAACTGTCGTCAAGTTTCAAAACGTGTTCCGTTTTGATCATCTTTAATGAACACATGATATTCATATATGAATTTATTTAAATGAATTTCCTAGTCGCTGGTAGTCAATTGGTGAACATGACTAGATATGTAGATCTAAAGAAGAATAAATTAAAAGAATATTGAAACTAGGATGCAGCGTTTTTGGAAGAATGAACATAGCTTTTAAATCCAGCATATCCTGCTATGCTAAAAAATAAGGCATACGACCACTGCGTACTGCCAGTTATGACGTATGGATGTGAAACGTGGATGCTGAATACAAGAATGTTACGTAAGATCCAGTGCACACAGATAAGCGTTGAAAGATGTATGCTCGGTATAAAAAAAAGATATCATAAGAGGAATACATGGGTATGAAGTATGACCAAAGTGGCAGATGTAGCGGAACGTGCGAAAAAGTTAAAGTGGACACATAGCGAGAAGAATGGTCGCTAGAAATACTGGAACGGTATCGGAGAGGATGTGAAAGAAAGCAAAGTAAACCAAGTAGACGATGGGCTGATGAATTGATAAGAATGTTTGGAGTCAAATGGATGCAGATTACTGTAGACAGACAGGATTGGAGAGGCCTTCATCCAGCAGTGGATGGTGAACGGCTGAAAATGACGATGAAGGTATCCTAAATTTTGGAATTCAAAGCGACTCTACAGAAGTGATTCATCTTCAAAATATAGCTACAACTCGCCATAGCTAATGGTTGTAGGAAACGCCAACAACTGCCGATCTTAATGGATTCGCCACACGTGGGTATCTCCAAACGCCCACACTTCTTGGCAATCGACTCTCTAATATTTTTAACTCTCCTCAAAGACCATGGTGAATTTTAACCGAACCGTTCCTACGCGGTAACTTTCGCTTTCAATCGATTCGCTCGCTAAATCGAAGCTTGTGGGTATTATTTTGGGTGTGTTGACCCGTTATATAATAATTTTTGTACCTTCTGGCGGCGCTAACCTTGTTTTCTTTTTCCTAGGCATTTAACCGCATTTCCCAGGGTGTGGCGTGCTCTGGGAACTCGTACATCATACAGCGACCTGTAAAAATATAGGAAACTATCGACACTGCTACGATGATTTATTATGGCACTTCTCGAAAGATCTATTATAATGCACAACGCTGTAATTGATACTAAATTCGTGAATTAGCTCGCTTCATGTGAACTGGATAATCGCTCAAACAATGGCGAATGAGGGCACTGACTCCTTATTGTATTCCACAATGAGTACGCTTTACTTTTAGCCTCGACTCTGTAGTTAAAACTATGTATAATGCAATCAATAGTTATGTAGACATGCCCCTATCTTTACTAATGACATAATCTCGTTTCGGCGAATCGAGTGAAGTATGCATACGTATGTATATGCATTAACCACCCTCTTGTTTTTTTGCTCATGTCACATTGACGTGCTTTTACAACTTCCTCTCAAACAAACCTAATCCGATAGTTCTCCGATTCTGTCACAATGTAATGGAATCGCATGTCATCGCGTCATCATCGTTGATGCCATCACGCCAACTGGGCGTATCTGTTATCGCCGCGTTCGGCAAAACATACCTCAATTTGCACGCGTCCACAAAAATGAGTCGTCATTTTTGACTTTGCCGGTCCATTTCAGTTTCAGACAACCGAAATAGATATGGCAAAAAAGCAACATCCAAAAATAAAAATTGTATTTGAGAAGACGCGAGTAGGCAGTATATAATATATATATATTATGTCAACGCTTTATGGATGTTTGCTCTGAACTCTGGTGTTTTTTATTTTTTTTTTTTTTTGGTAGGTAACTAATTCAAGCACGCGTCCGTTCAGTGGCCCGCGGCTCGCTGTCTAGTTCTTCATCATCACCAATTGACGCTAGTTCGGTGTGATGATGAATAGGCTTCTTCCGACCATACGAGCCTATTTTATTCCCTTCGCGTTTATGCGTTATAATAACAAGCAATCTAACAAAATCAACGGTCGTTATCGACGAGTTACGTTCTTCCATTATAATAATACCACGATAATGCACTTACTGGTAAATTGTGCACACGTTTACAGGTGAAGCACTTTTAGGACCAATCTCAACCGGGGTTGCCAGATTTCCAAAATCACAGATCGGGACAGTCGCCATTTCGAACGATTAAAAATAAGTTGAGGAATTGAGGAAAATTTTTTAAAAAACGAATCATTTTAATTAAATAATAATGTATATAGTACATACATAGAAGAGAACATATAAAAAATAGTCATAGAATAATCATTCGTAGGAATCACAGTTATTTTAATATATTGATTAGATACAATCACAGGAATTACATTTTGATTTGAATACAAATCATAATGGTTTTGTTAAAAGTATTTTTCGGAGCTTTTAACTCGTTTCAAAATATGTTCTTCATCTTTGCTCGATAAAAATTTTCTGAAGTCATTACAATTGTGATTAAAATTTTGTTTGGTCGTTAATTCAGCTTCTACAGTTTTTAACAATAATTTGTTTCTATCCTTTCTCCAGGCTGCACTCGTTAGACTAAATATTCTTTCGCAACTTGTATTGGAATGTGGAATTGAGAGTACATATGTATGTGAGCCACGATTTTATACAAACTATTGCAAGCGGGATGATCTTTAAACAATATTATCCATTTCTCATCTATTGGTTTTTTCTCGTTTGCTTCAGTCATAATAAGTATAAATTTGTTTAATAAATAGACATCTTCGTATAGAAGATCAAAATTAAGCGAGCCTCTTTAACTACGCCCATATTTCTACATATACAATTTTTGGTAAATCAACAGCAACACTGTGTTACACTGCCTTTTATGGTTTTGAGTACATATTTCGTGTTTTAGATTTGCGTAGTAATAGATCATACATAACTAATTTAACATAGTGATACTCCAAATCTCTCGTGGTTTTGGTTCAGTATCATGATCGTCGTTACATAAAAAAAGTCTGGACGTCTGGCTACCCTGATCTCAACAGACATACTGGAAATCTTGACATTTTCATTAAATCGTGAATATGCTACAATTTTCCCATTGTACTTTGTGTAGGTAATATTGACATTTTACATACTGTATGTGTTGCAAGTATGTATCTTGACATTTTCCATTATGTGTGCTAAATTTTGTTCAAATTACGAGGCGATCGTTCTTTTTTTAGCAGTATATCAAAACAGAAGTACAATAAGCAGAACACATTTGAAGGTGACCGTTCCCATTAAAAACGCACTCTTCTTTATTTATTTATTTATCTTTTTTTTTACAGACTTCGTTGTCGGCCTGCTCTCCCTCGCTAAAAACGTCATAAACATAAATTCGATTATAACAGCGCAATAAAATAACCTCGATTCTTAAATGCGTTTTAATTAAAATTGCCCCATTATGGTCATATTTGTGGCCTGCGGACTCCGCATAGCAGCTTGTATAATATATATGGCGAGAGCTCATCGTTTTATTATGGCATTAAGGGGGGCTTATAAATTAGTATTCTGGTCACGCGAGAGCATGCGCAAACATTAGAGCACTTGCAGGAGATGAGGATTTTATAACAATAAAATAATTTGACCGCAATTCTAACAAATAGTATGATTGCGATTGCGGTGTGCTACTGGTTTCCATCGCCCATACAATATTTTATTGATGGGATATCTTTTGCGATTAGATTCAAAGTGGCCGTCTATCTGTGTACGTATTGTTAATAATAACAATAACATTGCTATCGCCGATCGGTCTAGTTAAGTTTCAGCACGTAATCATTATCAGGCACCTGTGTATTCAGATAACACTCAACTATTGTGTCACATTGCATACGCGCTTCAATTTTTCATTTCTTGAGATATGCTGCCTCATAAGTATACTATCAGTGGCTCAAGTCTTCTATGGGTAAACAAACCTGGTCCGAGGCACACGGGTTCGATTTATTTTTACCAAACTACTGAACAAGCGTCTGGACTATTTCTGATCCAAGAGAAACTGGCGGCGCCTCCTCCCTCGCACGTCCCAAATTTGTATTTAAATGTTCTTCTCGATAATAATAATTACACGAAAGTTTATTTTTGTTTTTCTTTTTGTTACAGGTAAGAAAACAACTTGAACACTTCACGTGTCGTAGCTGTTCATCGAGCGTCGCGCGCGGTACATCTTGTATTGTCTGGTTGTACACGGTCTTGTCTCTATTTTTCAATAAGTTACAAGCAACACTTGTATGATAATGGGCGGAAGAGTCGTTAAACCATTCTATCACAATAAACGTGTTTTATTTTACGCACGTGAAAGAGCAAGTCGATGTGTATGATCTTGTTCCCGAATGCGTGCTTCCTAGTAAACCTGGGTAGGGCTTTTTGTCGGCGCGCGACAAAGGGAACTTAAAAACAAAAATAAATATCTAAACGTTTTTTTTAAGACACATTATACGGTTATAAAAACGTTATAGCAAAACAAAAGTTTTTTGAATAACAAAGGCGTCTCATCGGACGTTAAAGTCTTCCGAGTGCGAACGCACTCGTTTGTTCCGTTTTGAGCAACCAATCCGACATTTCGTTTGAACGAGATGAATATGAAGTCTCCGCCCATTAGAAAAGCGTTGCTTATCGTATCATCTTCAAAAGATCTTGTCACGTAGTAAAAAACACAATTTTTCATAATAAAAGCCCACAATCGGAATTTCCCAGAATACCCTTTTACCTAGCGTGCGTTGCTTCGTTTTCATGCTGTATTTTTTATTATTATTTGCTTCTCTTCTTTCTTCTGTCTTATTTTGTCTCGTTCAAAGGGTGCAATCGTGTGGCCGAATTTCGATGTTTATAACAGTGGGGTATCCTAACAACATTAAACGCTCTACCGCTTCCTCCATTACTGGAAGCCTACATACATAGAACTATGGATGCTTGGTGGTTTCATGGGGCGAAGCAATCACTCTCCCTTCCTTTATTTTTTTTCTTTCAATAAAATACCCCGCAGAGTTTTCCTTTCTGTTGATATTATAACTGCTGTGTGAATTGAACATTTATATTTTTCATTTAGTATAGCCGCATGCTGCGGTTATAGCTCTAATGATGGCTATCGATTTTTTTTATTGTACATATTGTCGCTATAACATCCAATGTCTTATTTGATAGGACTGTCAATATTATGATGCGTTATCGAGGTTTGTTTTGATTTTTTATGTGATCTTGAGGATCTATTGCATTCAATAATACGAAGTGTTTCCAAATACGATAGATAAAATGTTGGATTTAGGTCACGTTTTTATCTTTGCCGACATTTTCAAAAATATTCATTTCATATAAGTTTCTTTGCCATATCGTTTTATGCACTCGTAATACAGGAAGTGACCGAATTTACGTTTGACTTATATTACGCACGTACATTTTTTTGCCAAAGACCTAGTCCATTTTCGCCACTTACCGTATATGCCAAGGTCGTCCAATTCCTTACGAAACGTCATTATTTTACAACACTGTCATTCTTGGCATTCGAATACGTGTTCGTCTGTCGTCGATCCTGCGGAAGTCGCCAAGTTGACGAACACTATTGTTCGTCCTGATGCATCCTTCCGTTTACGATGTTGACCCACGACAAAGATGCATCAATGCAATCATATATATATTTTTTAAATCATTCGACAATACATACGTTAGTTATATCTTTACTTAATACTTATTATCTTTGTAAACTTTTTTATGTATGTACATGCTTGTTGAATGAGTGTGGCGAGTCCTTTGCGCCTTACATGGCAATATAAACATGATAATTTTACATCTCACCAACTGTCGAGAGCTTGCGTGTAGTTAGTTTCTCGTGACACCGAGACCTACAATTTACAAAGTAAAATAAATAAATACGAAGACGGCAAACATTGTACAAATTAAAAATCAATTAAACTACTCGCGGGACTGGAGTTTCACTCTTGCTGTTTAATTTGCCGTGACCACATTTTGAACGTCGTCAAGTGACATACACAAATACAAACAGACAAGATTATTTTTAAGGTGTGTAGTAAAATACACTGGTACAACTCAAAGTTAATTGCTCGTTGGAACCTTTGAATATTTTCTCACTGCTTTGTAAGAAGAGAATGTTTTGGGATTGTTTATTTGTACAGCGTACAGTCTGCTGATTCACTTTCGCATATGGTAGCGTATTTGAAGAGAAATGTAAGGAATTCAATGTGCAAATATTTCTGATCACATTCCAGAGTTACTCACATCTAAAATAATATATCGTCATCCTCAAAATCTTCATAGTCCACCAAGTACGCTTTAGGTAGTTCAACCATTCCTTTGTTACTAGTAATGATCCTACGTGTCAATTGTGTCGCAATAAGTCGTCGGTTGAAAAAATAAAAATAAAAAAGTATTTTTAAGCACTTTCCATTTCGCATTTTAGACCTGACGCAACACTAGTGGGAGCGTCAATTTGGGTCAAGGGCCGATTACTGTCCACACCCAACTTTGCCTCCACCCAACTAAAACTGACGGGTCAAACAAACACGATGCGACAAAGGGTCGTCACTTTTATAGATAGGTACATTGTATATACACATATGGGTCACCTTCAAAGTAACCCTATCGCTGCGTCCTAGAGAAGGACGAGTCGAAAATTCGTACGCGTCAACTGGTAGCGCACCATTGTGCGCGCACTCTTTAATTTAATTCAATTTGGACGCATTCAGCTCGGCGATGGGCCCTTAATTTAATTGTATCCATAAAAGGGTAATCTGTTTCTTTTAACGTCATCGTAAATTCAACCGAGACTGTTCTGTTTGTGGGCTACGCGAGTGAATGATTTCTTTGATCCGAGTTCGACACCACCATTCTCTCGTACATATGTTTTGCATGCGGGTCTTATTTATACCGTTCAAAACATTTGCCCTCTTGTCTTTGACGTCTTTTAATACGTTCATTTGCTTCGATTGTCATTGTCTAAAAGACCATATGGTCGAGATTTATCGTCTTGACATTTTGCAAAAATCGCCTTGTGCCGCGCTGCCTTTGTCCAAGTGAAAGCTGTAGGTCAGGTCATTCATTGTGCATTTTCAACCTGCTTTTCCCCCTCGCAAACCCACGCACAAAAAACTAATTAAATCTGATTTAATAGATACACACGGTGATGTAATCGCACGATCGTATCCTTATTTGCGATTGATATTCTCTGCAACTGTCAGGTGTTTCGAAAGGTCGCCACTAACATACAAGCCAACACCTCATGAATGAAAGGAATACTGCGTAGGTGTCAAACCCGGTTCACTTCGCGCTGAATTTACACCGCAGATCGTTCGATTACTATTATCATTCAGTGTGCTTCAAAACACAGATGGTGGCTGTTAGACCAGTTTCATTCATTGCACATGTTCGAACGTTGCGTTGTGTGCAATTTTCGGAGCAATTCGCAACAATTCTACCCGATTTGACCCGATAATGAGAAAGGTGAAGACGGTCGGTGGCGCGCATCCCACCAGATATTACGAAGCGTTTATTTCGGTTGAGTACTCCAGTTGCGTCACTTTGTATGGAATGTGCTTCGAGACTGCCTTACTGTGTCTTCTCTTGTGGAGCTTAATTGATTGAATTTAATCTCTTTAAGTCGGCGATTTGGGCAAAAAAGATTCATAATGCTTTCTATTCCATAATGCAAAGTTTTGACTGTCTTCTAATTTTACCTTTTTTAAGCTACAACAGTATTATATGCACGTGTCCAGACCATTTCATATGGGAAAACTTTAGCTAATAATTTCTGTAGGTGCCTTTAAAAGCGGAAGTGACAATCGACAATCGGCTCTATAATTTAACAGAAAAGACGATCTTAATCTTTGTGCATATACGCCAAGGTTATCGCTTAAACAATCAGGGGATAGCTCAGTGGTTAGAGTGTAAGTCTCTTGAGAGAAGATGCATCCGGGGTACGATCCCCGTATATCGAAATGATTTTCTCGGCGGCTTTTTCGAACTTAATTATCGTCATTGGCACAATCTGGACATAACTAAACCCAGATCAGTCGTTTCGTGTTGCTATGTGGACGTCGCGTCGCAGCGAATGCAAACCGAACGTCCACATAGCCCCAATTCGCCTTCGCCCTTCGTCGTTCTCTATTGTGTTCGCCAATACGGACCCAGCTTTAGAATTTGCCAATGTATCTAATGTAGTTGTGACACGGTTTCACCAAAAATTAGCATCCATTATTTCTAGTGGATCGGGATCCTTGTGTTCTTGGACCTGTCCTGCATAGTTTTTACAACTTAATTAACATTTCTTTGATCAAAATTTAGCTATAATGTATTCCACCCAAAGACATTTTATTACATATTTCCTAATTTGTGACGTTAAATTCAATCTACAAATACAGAACTGAAACGATAGTAGGCGTTTTCTCGCATTCCTACAATAAAATGTTCAATTTTGTTGCTAATAATTTCAATTATATCTGTAGAGGTGTAGAGGAAATGGTAAAACTTTTAATGAAAATTAACCATATAACCCATTGAAATACGACGGTGTGATTATTTTTTCGAAATATACTCTGAATGGATATTGATTAGATTTATCAAACAGTTGTTGAAGTCGAGAGGAGCACTACAGTGATTGGCGTATTGTCGTAGGCAGATCGGTGCGACCCACACGCGGCACAGTTAAAATCCTACGAATACGCGTGGGTTCTTACGATCCATTTCGCCTCGAACGAACAACAATTACCACTATTGGCCACCGTCTGTCAATCTTCATATTATGGTCCTCAGGCACCAGTACACAAACGGTACTCATCACCGTTCTTTCGACCTTGCCTATCAATTATGAAGTCGCCCACTTTTCACCAGACGGTCAAACGACCCCGCTATTAATTAACCCTAGCGTCGGTCGATCGCTACTATCGTCTCCCTCCTAACTTTTATCTGATTTATGTTGCCATTATAAAGCTAACCGTCTTCTTTTAACGTCGCTTGAGTTATGCAAATGACACAGCGATGGGTGTACAGTGCGTTTACTTCAATTAACCGAAGGTCGTTAGTGCTACCGTTTGCGATAGTGTTTCGTCTCGCGTTACTTGTGAAGTTGTATACTCTCGAGCCTATTATGTCTTCGTATTAAAAATTTTATCTCAATTGTGTCAGTCTGGGTGCTTTTTTATCGCCTATTTTGTATGTAGATTCTGGCAATTCTCCAAACGCCGACACGTTTTCGGTATCTGGAATGCTGCGTGCATATTGTCCGTATGATGTGTTTGTGTATTTGGAAATGATCGATTTTATTTTTAAATCGTGAATTTCGTCGGTGTTTGAAATTTCGTTTTATTCCCAGCGTAAATATGTACAAGCGTGAATTGAATAGAAAATGGTTACCAACAGCTGACGGGCAAAACGTAATTCGATTAATCATTATCAGCGCAGTACTATTCCGAGAGAGTATTGATAATTATTGTGCAATTACTGGGGGAACGGACGTTACTGCTATTATTATTGTAGCATTGCATTTATCGGAATGGTCGGTTGACTCATACGATTCCATTGAAGGGAAGAAAAGCAAACCGTTGAGTTTTGACCTGGCGACCTTCGCTTAATCACGAATTGGCGCCGAGATTACTTGCAGTATTCCATATATAGTACGTACTTGCATATTATACACTGATACATACACATTGATGATGCCTTTTTTTATTTTTTGAAAGGAAAGATCATGACGCGTGCAGACGTAAAAGTAATTATGTACAGTGACTGCGTAACTTCTATTTTAATTGTCTCCTCTTGAATCGATAATTGTTCTCGTTTAAAAATCGTTACACTGCGCTCTCTACGAAATGCACATTCGCTTCGAATCACGGTTAAATTTAAACTTTAATCTCAAATACGCGCGGAAATGGTATACGCCCCAACACTGTTGTTACATAGGTCGCATTTGTGACCCAACTGTTTTAACTTTCCCGCTCTGGTTTCGATATTCCGTTTATTGCCAGATCGAGTGGCCGTTTTATTTATTGCCTCGCACTGATTAACTTTCGACCGGAATCGTGAATGCGAAGAGATTGCTAAACTGGCTTTTCACAGATCGAGAATTGCACGCCCACGAAATGGTGGGCGATAGCTGCCCACTCGCCCTGAAACCTAGCACAAAATCGTAGTGAAGCAACGCATACCTTCCTTCTTATGAACGTTACGAGGCTGACATGACGGCTCGATTCTTACTATCTGGATTAACCCTTTGTGGACTTGTGCCGTGAGCTTCTAAACTAAATGCATTTGGTAAATGTACGTGATAAGGCCCACGCGTGTCCAATAACAATGGATCGACCTTTACCGCTCTATTTCAACGTGAACTTTATCTTCTCGTGTTGTTTATGAGATGTATCTAAATTCTAAAAGGGATAACGAGAAGCTTGTACTATTCGTTGGACGTCACCGGAGAGTGGAGACTACATATTATAATGCTTTTATTCAATTTTCGCTGAATTCAAGAATTTCACGTAAGAACCAGTGCACTCAACGAAGCATGGAAAGGTGAATGCTTGGTATCACAAAAAGAGATCGTAAGAGGAACACGTGGCTAAGAAGTATGACCAAAGTGGCAGATACATATGTACATATAGCGGAACGCGCGAAAAAGTTAAAATGGACACAGCGAGAAATACTGGAATCGTATCCGAGAGGATGCGAAAGAAAGCAAGGTAGACCGAGTGGATGATGGGCTGATGAATTGAGACGAATGTGTGCGAATCAAGTGGATACATATTGCTCAAGACAGACGGGAATGATAGAGGATTGGAGAGAACTTCATCCAGCAGTGGATGGTGAACGGCTGAAAATGATGATTCAATTTCAAAATCAACTGTTGCCTTTTGTTGTATATATATGAACATTACGCTCGAATACCTATGTATGTATGTATGTACAATTGTACATACATACAACCTTTTTTCACCACGAAAAGTTTCTATTGACTAATTACTAATATATTCATTGGTTTTTCTACAATAAATCATTCGTAAGCTTATAAAAACTTTTATTTAAATATTTTCCTTTTATAAAAAGGTAAAAAGTATACTTCAATGTATACATGGTGTAGTTTTCCTTGTCCGGAATCAATTATTTTTTTAAGGATGGCATCATCACACTTATTTGCCTGTTGTGTAAATGTTTACCTTTGATATAACCCACCGGTGTGTAATCCTGATGGATTACCAACTTCCGTCCATTCTAAACGTTGTTGATAAACGCCAGACGATCTCTCTACCTTACTCGCATTTTAACTCATTGAACACATTTTTTTTTTTTCAAATCCTTGTCTAAATCCAAAAGGAATATTTCCATCTAACACGTGTAGCATTGCGTTGTTTGGAAATATGGAAAGGACTGCACACGTGCTTGCACCATCCGCAGTCCAAAAGAGTTTGAACAAGGCCGATCACCTCCTCCTTTGCCTTCCCGCTGAAACGCGTTTTTAGATTTTAGAAGATGTGTGTTTTGGAGTCATGACCGATTCGCTCGGATACAAATCGCCTGTGATAGTACGAAAATAGTGACGGTTTGGTTGGATGTCGCGTGCACCGGATGTGAGGTGTCGGCTGAGGCGCTCTCTTTCCGTCTCATGCGCAACTTCCTGGTGATGATTACGTTTTGAAAATATCTCCAATTCCATATCTCGGTCGCCCCTTATCTAATTGTGTTAGTTTCCTTATCATTTCATGAAAAAATCGTGCTACTCTTCCTTGTAAACGCTCGATTTACTCAGATGCTCTGCATATTATCGCTAAAACGTATCTATTTTGATAAATTTTTAGTACAGGTACAATTTGATATTTTGAAAAAGAAATTGCGTTCAACGATATTTCGGTTATAAAGATTGACTTTTTAATAATACTCTCGGGGTTTGACTTTTGCGCGATGAATGCACGTCCGCTATTTCCATCGGAGTTTCTCAAATTTCTCCGAATTAGACAATTGTTTCTCGCATTTGACAATTCTTCCATACAATTGATAAATGAAATATGCGTCTGGCGTCTAATAATATCCACAAAACATTTCTTGGAATTAAAGGGTAATACAGTTCACTGACTAATCGTCCAATGTAGTAATAGATTTCGCTGTAAAAATCCTATTGTGTGTTGAAACGCGTTCGTCGTACAAATCAAGACCGCAAGATTATGATGTATTCGAACGTGTCCTTATCTCTTATTCTTGAATTGCGCTATTAAAATGCCGTTTAGTATTGATGGGTGCCATCGTCTTTTTTTTTAGCTTTTCAGAAATGACGCGATAAAAATACCAATCGACCGATGTAATTTTTGTCCCATCGATTTTCATAGTTCACAGGTGAAAGAACTTTTCACCGATGCCAGACACGTCTCCGTGACATCAGATCCATCTATCTATCTATTTATTTATTTTTGCAATTCCGCAACCGTAAATCGCGTGACTACTTGCAAATTTGATGTTGTGACATCATCTGCTACTTTCCCATCCACCTTTTTCGATGTTTATATTTTGCTATTTTTGTTTTGCACTTGAAACGATGATTATTTATTATTTTACGTGGGACTTATTGTTGAGAATCAGTAGTACCCCTGGGCTAGTGTTTATGGCGCGTGCGTCGCACGTGTATTCACCACGTGCTCCCATAGGGCAGCTGTTGCTCCACGTTGTGTTGCTTTGATTATAACGTAAAACGATAGTTTACCTTTTATCGTCTATGAAATTGTGTGCAGTAGCCTAAAATTATCATATATGATCAATCCCAACTGACGTATCTAACACAAAACCGACCTAATGGTTAATTCATGGAATTCAGCTTTTGATTAGCAAGTAGGTATCACTTGCTCATCAAAAACCGCAACTGCAACTCCTATTGATTATATTTCAGCTTTGTTTTCTGTCGTGCAACTGTAACCGTTCACCATCCACTGCTGGATGAAGCCCTCTCCAATCCTCTTCCATTCCTGTCTGTCTTGAGCAATCGGCATCCAGTTAACTCCACAGATTCTTCCCAATTCATCAGCCCATCGTTCACTCGGTCTACCTAGCTTTCTTTCACATTCTCCCGGATACCATTCCAGTATTTCTCGCGTGCGTCTGCCATTCATTCTTATGTGTCCAGCTCATTGCCACTTTTTCACTCGTTCTGCTATATCTGCCACTTTGGTCATACTTCTTACCCATGTATTCCTCTTGTAATGTCTTACAAAATGAAAACAACTTAAATTTGTGTCAAATGGCTCACTTCTTCGAATGTGCATTGTTTTGTATTATACATAATTACACAGGTGATTCTTCACACTCGTATCCGCCCTTGCCATATAAAGCGACAAAACAAACGAGCCGGTTGCAAAATGGCCAAATGTTTGCTTACACTCTTCATCCTGGGAACCAAACATGCAATGAAGAGTCACGTAGACGCGTCTTAATAAGGACGCACTGCTGCGATGGCAATGTGTTGACGATGATTTATAAGGATCTGTGGTTGGCGCCACACCCTCCTCCTTCTGTTGATCCTGCAGAACGCCAAACACCATGACGACACCCTTTATAAATAGACGTTTCGTGCGCGAGCGTTTTTGGAAAGCAACTGCTTGTGAAATGATTATTGCCCCTCGACGTTCGAGTCATTTACCGTCGATGACCAAACGTACATTCTAAAATGGCTCGTCGATGAATCTATAAATATTCGCAAAAAGCTGAGGTATGTGTATGTTGTTGTTGAACCAAAAATTTGAAAGCCCTTCGGTATCGGCCGAAATCTCCACTTCCACTCCACAGACGATGTTGATGATGCAAACCGACGGGAAGTCTGATGTTTTTTCAACATTTTTCTTTGACACCGGCTCTTCCATCTTCGGCTACTTCTTTTTTGGTTGCTGACGTCTTCGCGTGGGATCAACGCTTCCTTTATTTTCTCTAGCTCGCCGTGCCCGGTTTTTACGCACTCCACTTCCTTCGTATCAAAACTCCTTCTTTTATTTTCATCATTCTACAATTGAATTCATTGAAGGCGTTGTTTAGACAATATTTCAGTCTTTTTTACTTGTGATTGGTCTCGTATCATTTTGCTGCGCATCCGCTTCACTTGTCTCCTTAACAGCTGTCAAGTGTTGTCGCGCTAACTAGGCGACAGCTTATTTTCATAATCGGCCACGACGTGAAAGCCTCTTTGCACAATTTGCATTTTTATCGAACCCCATACATATACGTGTATTTATAGTCTGTTTTGTGTTAAAGGTATGCTAATGCCGCGTCCCCCGAAGACAGAATAAATTAACGCTTCAGACAATGTATTCCTACGTGTGCTTACAACACTTTTTTTTTACCATATTGGCTGAATAATCGACTTTCTCACATGAAATGCGATATTCGAACTTGTAATGAATACTGGTTTAAATCGTTTCAAAGTCGCACGAATCCAGTCGTGAAAGTCATTAATCTGTCTGTGAAAGGATTAGTGTCGTCTGTCTTTCAGACGACTCGTTCGTAAGGATTACATTCTTCCATTGCGAAATACGTAATGTCGCATACAATCATAATATCGAGGAGTTATGTACAAAGAACGCGAATCGCAGTGGAATGTCGGCCGGTATTGTGATGTGAGATTCTCGGATCACTTTTTAGTGCTGAAAGAATTCCGATTTCGCACGCAAAATTATTGCCTTGTTTTTACAGCGTAGTGGTCAACGCACTTTGACCACAAGTTTGTATGCAAATTCCTTTACTTATATGGATTCATGTGGCCTCCTTCGGCTCACTGCCGGATTTGGTGAACTTGAATGTTTCTAAACGAGAATTATACGCGAAATATTTTGCATTGTATACTAAAACTGTCTCCCGTGTTCTGTATTTGAATTCCATTACGCTCTACCCACAACGTATTGTACATAAATCGCCTGCAAAGTTTTCTATAAGTCGTAAAAGGTTTAATTAAACGCTAATACCTACCGTTAAGTTAAATCTGACCGCGTTACACCAAGTCATGCCGTACTTGCTCGTGACGAATGCAAATCTTGATATTTGCTTCGAACACGACATTTGAGCCACATCACCTTATTAGGTGTTGCTGATCATCTTTTATCGGACGAATAGTACATGTGTGTGTGCAATTGTAAAACTTTCTCAGAGCTATCATCTCAATGTGTAATCTCTTTGAGAGATGATCGCTCTGCGAATCCACGTCATTGACTTGGCGATGAGTGTACATATGTACTTCGGCTCGCCAACACAAACCCAACATATCCCGACAGCCGTTTTCCTGTTATTTCGTCGGATCGGATTCGATCATCTCTCGATGCTTTCTCCCACACCGTGACGTCATCTGACGTCTCATTATTTACGTGTCGTGTCGTGTCGCCATCGATCGCCATGTTTGTACACACGGTCTCTTGTCGTCTGCCTCGCCAAAAGCGAACGGAAACTGCGTTGCCTTGAATCGCGTGGGTCGAGCTGATGATGACCAGAAGCGATGACGCCCGTTTCCATCCACGGACACCGTCAGTACCTTCTGCGTCTCCTTTTTAGACCACCACTTTGCATAGACGCTGAATTGTTCGCGGAAGACGGACGATATTGTGGGCTGCTTTGAATGCTCATAAGATTCAACCATTGAATACAACGAGTCGAACTGAAATTTCAATAATTCATTACCCAACCGTTTACAAACATCAACATGTCTTTGTCGAAATACTTTCGATGCGCCTACTTTCTTATCCTTAAATTGGTCAAACTATTCTATCATTTTCAGTCGTTCACCATCGACTGCTGGGTGAAGGTATCTCCAATCCTCTTCCATTCCTGTCTGTCTTGAATAATCCAGTTGACTCCACACATTCTTCTCAATTCATCAGCCCATCGTCCACTCGGTCTACCTTGCTTTCTTTCACATCCTCTCGAATACCATTCGAGTATTTCTCGCGTCCATCTACCATCCATTCTTCTCGCTGTGTCCAGGCCCACTGCCACTTTAGTCATGCTTTGTACCCATGTATTGCTCTTACGATCTCTTGTTATGCTTATGCTTAATGCTTATCTGTAGTGTATGACCTATGTACTGAACAAGTAAAGTACAAGTTGTTCCCGTGTATGAAAGAGTATCGCGTAAATGTGAAAGCACATTCATCAGCATCATCATCATTTTCAGCCGTTCACCATCCGCTGCTGGATGAAAACCTCTCCAATCTTCTGCCATTGTCTGTCTTGAGCGATCTGCATCCATTTGACTCCACACATTCTTCTTAATTCGTCCTCAACTCATCTCTATCCGGCCCACTGGCATTCAGCCTTTTCGCACGTTCCGCGGTATCATGCTTCTTACCCTTGTATTCCTCTTCCGATCTCTTCTTGTTATACCAAGCATACACATTTCGATGCTTCTCTGTATGCACTAGATTTTGCGTAGAATTCTTGAATTCAACATCCCCGTTTCACAGACATACGTCATAACTGGCACGTACGCATCGGTCTTTTTTAAGCATAGCGGGATTTTGTATTTAAAAACTGTGTGCGCATATTCTTCCAAAAGCGCTCCATCCTAGTTTCATTATTTTTTACATCCAGGCATATTGACGAATTGCCCTAAGTATAATTATCTATCAACTATCTTTGTAAAATTCATTTATTATTTATAGGTAGATATTATGTATAGTTCTGCTAATATATACGTCTGCGTTATTTTGCTAATACGCTCTAAAACACGATCACTGTGAACCTATGTAGAATTTAGCAAGAAGAAAAATGTAACAGAAACGCTTGTTTCAAACGCCATACCACATTCTGATGACTCCACTCATCGAGCTTCGTGCTAGATCAAAGAGTTGATCGTCATTATAGCGCATATCATACGTACATGGCTAGGAGTGCTCAAGCACGTGAGCTTCACGCGTGCCGGAGCGTACAGATCTTGAGCACGTGCCTCACTCCCCATTTAACCTGCTCAAGACTGGGGTCCTATTTGCACCCATTAGGTCCGCCCCTCCTATACACAGTAAAGTTGATGGGTACTCCTGTGACGATTGATTGTATTCAACGGCAGCTGTATTGGCTCGTGCCAACAATGGAAGCATACATAGGTACCTACTCTCCTGCTTTGTACCACCATCTGCTTTGTCAATTCGAGCTCAATTTCGATAAGTGAATGCTTCGGTTTGTCGCTACTGTCTCTCGGACTGACGATGGCGGTTCATTACTGCAATTTTCCGCATTCTCCAACCTTAACGTTGTGCTCTTAATTAAATTAACTCAATTAGTGTACCTTCAAAAGGAAGTGCACCAAAGAATTTCTCGCTTATTTAGAACACTGCCTGCCTACCACTAGACGGTACATACTTTTATCTATCTTTAACTTCTAAAAAAAATGCTAATACTTTATCGTAGCGTATGCCAGCTTGCCAGCCGAACCACTATCAAGACGTATATTATTCTCTCCGACTTTCTTGCCTTATCTTATCTCGTTCTTGGACCACATCCTCGAGTTTCACAAGAGCCGCAACATCCTCTGTCCGCTACGCGGTATCTGCGTGTTGAACGACATCGATACAGTGCGATAAGGACGTTTAAATTTTGCACACGTTTTCACACAAATTTCGTCTTTATTGACCTCTGCGTCGGACGAGTAAAACCGCAAGCGCAGCACCTTTCGGCGTGCAATGTGACCAATCTGTCGCACGTGACTAACTCGCAGGCATAGCTGGTATTATTAATGTACACACATGTAACGTTGTGATTCATGAGGATTACGCATCCGCCATTTTTCGCCACGTTCATCCTTCAACACGTTTACAGGACGTAGGGGGTCGCAATTGTTATATTTTTGATCGTCGGTGAATGTAATCACAATTTCCTGAATGCATTGTGCAAGTCTAATTTTATTGACGAATTACGTCATTACGGTGCATTTGTCATCCGCGTTGCTGTTCTTCTACCGCGGTGGATCATATCCTGTCGGACAACTCAACCTTGTGATGTAAATATCAAACTGTATGAATTTTCCTTGTTTAATGTACATATAAACTTACTTATTGTGGGTCAAACTTGATAAGCTTGAAAGATGTAACGCAAATTTAGCCGATTGTCATTGTAGCTGCTTAAACTTTATAATCATATCAATCATTGCCGACGAAGCGATGACAGTTATATATTTTGCATAAATTTTCTTTCTTCGCGCCAACATTTTTAAACTGCTATATGTATATCAATTTGTCGAGCTTTGAATAAATTTTTTTAAAACTAAGCAACTTTTCCTTGAGTTCACACTTTATTTCTAGATCTTATTTCACTGCATATTAGTTAGACCTTGGCGTTTTCATTTAATCCAATTGCTTTTGTCATTTCTGTAAATTGTCGTGACTTCAACTTCAATGTGTGTATTATTATTGTATGTAATCGTATATTTCTTGGAGTTTTACTTTTCATACTTACTGTTTGAGTGCTTTGCACACGAGGATTGAATTACGTTGTTTTTCAACTGAGATTTTATACATGCACGTGGGTACACGTATGTGATCGGTATTGAAAGTCGTTTATTATTCAAACGACTCTTCCTGTTTCACCAGTCGTCTGTTCTTAGAGAAAATGGGTCAATCGACCCTAATTCGACCGTTTCGTTGCAATTGGGTCGCACGTTTCGTTCTATCCAAACATGCACACTTCAATCAATGCTTTGAATTTGAATTTCTGCCGTCTCGATTGCGTATACCAGATCATTTCCATCAATTTGAAGTACTACGAGGAATGTGAGCCGAAAATGGACCGATCGATCAGTGACATTGCGTAGTGGTTGTCAATTTTGTGTTTACTATCGCCGATCGATCATCAATCATAAGAACTTGTCGCGTACACAGTGGCGAATACGCACGTAATTGATCTCTATTAGATCGAAAACCCGAAACTGTGATAAACTCTGGGTAGGGTGTCGAAGTTTAAACGTCATTGATGAATAATTTCGAATCGTGTCCCACATCGTAACCAATGAATTTTAAATTGATTTTTATTATTGTCCGATGCGGGTAGAGGCGCATCGAGTCAGCCATGTGGCGTTTTGAACCTCCCAATTAGATCAGCTATGAAACTTAAAACCCTCATAGATTATTTTTATACCATAACGACCGCATTCCGCACATAAAACTAGCAATAATATGTATCCACTTGATTTTATACTTATTGTTGAATTTTTTTTATTTTTCAGCCATTACCAAGGATTGGTCTGATCATGCATTGTGGTGGCCTGATCGCAACTGTTGGCTATCGAGAACTCGATCAACCCTGGATCAATACGGGGTTGCAGCCGATGATCTTCTACACTTTACCCCAATGCACAAATTACTCCGACTTCAACTACCCGATCGACGGTACATGAACTGTGTAGTCGACTTCTCGGTGAAAACATTTAATGCTGTTATGGCTATATGTAAAGAATTCAGTAAGTTATAAACTTGTACAGTCAAATTTCAAACTTGATCTCCGATTGAAAATCTCTTACAATTTATTTTTGTTTGCTTTAGAAATAAGACATCCCGAAGAGCTATCGCTATGTCGACCGCTAAAGTCAACCCACTTGAAACATAACTATCAAAACGGTGGAAGTGCTGGAGTCGTAGCACCAGCCGATACAAATACATTCATCGCAGCGAGTGCTCGTTCAAATGGCGGAAGCTTAGATGCTGGTGGTGCACCTTTATTATGTGCTCCGCTTCCACCGCCTCCGCCTCCACCTCGTTCACAATCTGCAACACCCATCGGCTCACCTATAGCTGTTAGTGACTTTATTTTTACTCGTATTACACTTGTATATCATTGTAATAGTAAATCGTCGCACCTATGCTAGTATCATTCGCTGAAAGTATTCTGTTTTATGTTTTTAGCACCAAAATGGCACGTGGAAGAAGAGTCAAAATGGTACGTTTCAATCGAACGGTGATTTATCCGATGGTTACCTAACGCCGCAGAACATGTCGTGGGAAATGTTGAACGGCTCTTCCGACACCTCGTTGGCTGAAAGTCCCGCAGATCCGGGACACGAAGCCAGAGAATCAATGGTCAGGCCGAAATCTCTCGTTGAGAAAGCTCGTATGAACGTCGGGTAAGAAATTACTGTAATCAGTAATATGTTCCTATACTAACCAGAAATCAAAAGTCAATAATAACAACGTTTAACTTTTTACAGTTGGTTAGATTCTTCCCTCTCCATTATGGAACAAGGCGTCCGGGAAAGTGACTGTTTACTGTTGCGATTCAAATTTTACACTTTCTACGACCTGAACCCTCGTATTGATGGCGTTCGCATCAATCAATTGTACCAACAAGCGCGCTGGCAAATCCTCAATGAGGAAATCGAGTGCACGGAAGAGGAAATGCTCGTTTTCGCTGCTCTCCAGGTAATTTAACACGCTGTGAAGGTATAGCTTGAGTAAATTTACAGTGTCGTTATGAGTCTCAATTATTTTTACTTTTGTTTTTTCAGTTACAAGTATATTTACTGACTGTGAATGGGCAAGGGCATGATTCAATAGACGGGATCACGTCCGGAATCGATTCTCTAAATTTTTCCAACACAAATGGATCTATGGGAGAAGACGAGATAGACGCAGCCTTGTCGGAGCTTCAGGCCATGCTAGAAGGTGGCACTCCGTCAACGCCGACCGACATAACTCGAGTACCCGAACTATGCGACAACCTTCGTTTCGTCAAGTTAGTTTCTTTTTGCTATATAATGTTATCTCACTATATTTTATGATTACAATACGTATCTTATCATGTTCTTATTTTACTATTTGGGTGACGATGTAAAGCAAACGTAAAGATGCGTCCTGTTTACCCACGTAAGAAGCTTTACTCTCAAGTGTCTTTTGGTTTATAACGCACAACACATTTGCATGATAATGTTGATAAACCCTTTGTTGATTTTGAACATTATTGAATTAGTTCGGTATTTTTGACTAATGTTGAACCTTTTCATCTACTTTTTGCTCGCAAATTTCTCCCCAACCCAATTAAAATAATATCAATTTGTCAAAAATATAAAATGCATAATAGTTTTTGTGATCCTCGTGTATGATTTTAAGTTCATAATTTAAACTCAAAGAATGAAACTAAGATGGAGCGCTTTTGGAAGAATGAACATAGTTTTTAAATCCAACATCCTGCTTGCTTATAAAAGAAGGCTGTATGCCTAGTCAATTGGTGAACATGACTAGATATGTAGATCTAAAGAAGAATAAATTAAAAGAATATTGAAACTAGGATGCAGCGTTTTTGGAAGAATGAACATAGCTTTTAAATCCAGCATATCCTGCTATGCTAAAAAATAAGGCATACGACCAATGCGTACTGCCAGTTATGACGTATGGATGTGAAAGATCCAGTGCACACAGATATGCTTTGAAAGATGTATGCTCGGTATAATAAGAAGAGATCGTAAGAGGAATACATGGGTAAGAAGTATGATCAAAGTGGCAGATATAGTCCTGGAACATGTAAACAGGTTGGGCTGGACACATAGCGAGAAGAATGGATTGCAGATACTGGAACGATATCTGAGAGGACGAAAGCAAAGTAGACCGGGTGCACGATGGGCTGATGAATTGAGAAGAATGTGTGGAGTCAAGTGTATGCAGATTGCTCAAGACAGACAGGAACGGAAAAGGATTGGAGAGGCCTTCATCCAGCAATGTATGGGGAACGGCTGAAAATGATAATGATGAATTTAAACTATTTTGTTGTAATAATTAATCTCAAACTCTTAAAACTTAAGAGGAAAATGTGCTTACGATTGATTCGATTCACACCGTAAATAAAATTTGCCCAAGAATAACCCCATATAAAGCATCATCTTAATGTGTATTTAAATTAAATTTTTACATTATTCAGGTCCAAACGTTTCTTCACCTTGCGTGGATTCAAACGGTATTGGTTCACTTGTCGAGATCTGCAACTTCGCGCTTATCGTAACCGTCCGGATACCGCACCAGAAGCAACGCCAGTTTTCAACGTACCATTACGTGGAGTCGAAATTACCCCAGACGTGAACGTCTCACAAGCCCGTTTCAATATCAAACTCGAAGTGCCGAGTGAAGATGGCATGACCGAAATGTTCTTACGATGCGATAATGTGAGTTACCGTAATTTATATTAAATGTTAATTTATTTTGATGCCCAACTGGGCAAGACTTTAATTTGTTGTTTTAATGCTGAATTTCAGGAAGAACAATATGCCCAGTGGCTGTCTGCTCTTCGCTTGGGATCACGGGGTCGTACTTTAGCTGATGCAGCTTGGGTGACGGAAGCTCAAGCCATTCGGGACTTTATAACCCTCCAAAGACCTTCCCCAGCACCGGCAATAAACCCAAGAGACCACGACATTCGACCTCAAGATTACATTTCTCCTAAATATCAAAAGAAACTGAAGGGAAAGGTACAATATTTCCAATACAAACAATTTCCAATTCAATTCCATCAATTTTGATGTTAATACAACTTACTTTATTTATAGATGACCCAACGTATATTGGAGAATCATGCCAATGTTAAAGAACTGTCGGTGCAGGAAGCAAAAATGCAATTCATTAAAGCATGGCAAAATCTATCCGACTTCGGTATCTCTCTATTTATCGTCAAGTTCATGGGTCATCGTAAGGAAGAGCTCATCGGTGTAGCCCAAAATCGAATAATGAAATTAGATATCAATACGGGAGATCATCAAAAGACTTGGAGATACGGCACGATGAAAGTAAGAATCGAAACCACAATTCCCCGAATACACCCTTATACTCAATGTATTATTGCTTAGCACTATTTTGTATCAAACTCGAAATGAAACGTATTTTCGTTGTCTGTTTCAGGCGTGGAATGTTAACTGGAAGATCAAGCACATGATGGTTCAATTCGAGGAAGGCAATATAATATTCTCATGTCAATCTGCCGATTGCAAAGTTATACACGAATTCATAGGCGGTTATATTTTCCTGTCTATGCGTTCAAAAGATGCAAATCAAACTCTCGATGAAGATCTTTTCCACAAACTTACAGGGGGTTGGGTATAATCAAACGCCTGATAACAAATATTTAAAAATATAAATTGATGGTATTATGTAGTAGGTTGTAGTTTTTTTTAAAGATACACGTTACTTTGTAATGCACCGATTTAGAAAAAAATATATATTCTACTGCAATATAGTCTGTATCTGGAAGAAATATTTTGAAAACCATCAATCGGAGTGAAAATCTTTCTAGATAAACATCATTTGCTTAATTATTTCATCTAGCGCATGAGGCAGTCGGTACTGATTCGGTAGAATGCAAAAACAATTTTGTATTTGCTATCATTCTCGTATTGAGTGCCTCATATCTATGGTGATCAAAGAACAAGTTGTGGACTCTGTAGCGTATAACCAACGTGCTGAAAATAAATCGTGCAAGCCATTTCCGATCAGACTTGGCATAGCAAACGTCCACTGGACCACAGTTTGTCCTTTCAGCCAAAATTAATTATGATATACAATTGTTCAAGTTTTGATAAATGTATTTATTAAAAATCTATACTTTTTATAATCGTGCACCGTATCTGAATACATATTAAAATTTATATCTATTTCTGTCGATAACAAATATCTATTTGAACACTAACATTTAATTTGACTAAATTGAAACTTGCTGTATGTATTTCCAATCTTAGGTAATTGAATTTTTCTATCGATGAATTTTTTGCATATGAACTGCCCGAGATCGTTTTTGCATAAATTAGCGCGATGCCATGCCATAATTATAAACTTACTGTAAATACATATTTTTATAATGACTACTTCCATATTCACATGTTTGAAGTTATTTCTTTTTACAAAAAAGATAATTAATTGCTTGTACATACCCCAAAATTCCATAATGGCATAATATAAATTTATAATGGAAAAACTGAATGAAATGTTTTGTAGCAATTTATGTGTAATTTCAAATACCAAGTGCCTGTTTGCATTGAAATGCCTAAACCTTCACTTACCTGAGATTTTTTTTTATTATTTTAATTTATTCGTTAAGTGTGTTAGTTAACGTAAATTAAGCGATTAATATTGTATTAAACTTGCCGTTTTATATGCATTATATGAAAAGCCTTAACCAGTGTATGTACGTATTGTAAATAAATGTAAATGTACCATATTCATTTTCCTAATAAATTTTAAATATTATATTAGCATTTTTATTTCATCACTATTTCTCAATATTCAGATTATGTATGGTGTTTTTGGAAATCAATAAAACAAATATAATTTCTTGAACTTTTTTACTGAATTAAACATTAGAATAACACCTAAAGCAATTATTTTTTTACCAGCTGATATTTCCTGCAAAACATGATTGTAACGCAAACATGGTTGACAAATAAATTCATCACAAATCATTTCAATAAAACTTCCAAAAATAAAACTACCTAAAAGGTAATGATTTGACAAAATCATAATTCGCACTCCCGGAAGACCAATACGACAAGTGCAATATTATAAATTGACCATCACATATTGATTCTTCTGGAGCATGTGATTAAAATTTTAATTGTGGAACGATGACACATCTACGCTCCTACATTGTCTAAGCAGCAAGACAATTAAGTGATTAGTATGTTTTGACGATATTCAATTGTAATGTAAATAACAATGTCATAAGAACACATGCTAATCTCGCATGCTCTTATAACCTACCAATCTGAAAAACTTTCATCCTAGAGTTGAGAATAGACCTCAACTCTGTATTTATACCCGTCTTAGTGCGCAGTAGCCAGCGTACACCAAACCTCATCACCGCAAGTAAGATCCAATTTAATTCGTTAGATAGATAGGCATGGGGAGTTTCTCCCCGGAACTATCGATCAAACATTGCACACAATCATAATGTGTAAAGTATAATTTAGCATTAACATGTGGGCTCTGGGGTACATATTTATACAGAGTGCATACATGTACCTAATCTATATTTGTTTATAAAATGTCCTTGTGTATAATAAGCCATTTTGTCTAGTTGAGAACTACTCTGATATTGAAATATTCCATTTCATACTATTATGAAGTAAATTAATGTTTAGGATGGCAAATATTAAATTGCATTGTGCTAAATGTATATCCAAAATAGTTCCCAGAACAAGCTCATTGTGGCGGTAAGCACTTACAGAACATCCTGGTAACCAAAGTGCAAATAAATGCATTCAAACAGCATAGAAGGTGGAAAATTGTTGCCAAAAATTTAACGCAAACGATTGATCACAGAAAATAATCGTGGAGAACATTTGAACAAATAAAAAATTCCGACATAGAGAACCAATTTTGATTTATAAATCCATTAAAATAAAAAAAAATGGCCAACGTGACGCATAATAGCACAGGGAAAAAAATATTTTTGACTTTTAAAATTCGCTAGTCGATTACCTAAAGTATTTTAAAGCTTTCAAATATCACAATTAATAGCAAAAACACCCAACTATTTTCCAATACTCATTTTGAACACAGAAGCACCAAATTTTAAGTTACAAACCGCCAGTCAAAAAATGTAAAAATTGTCCCATTCTTTTAATAAACATTGTAAGACGACATCACCAGCTAATCATTAATTTGACAGTTGGTACACCCCTCGGGCCTATCCTAACTCTGGCAAACGCCAGATCTGGCAACCCCGCGCAAATCAACCCCTACCGAGAGTTTCAAACTCTCGGTCATTCTCATCTCGATCAGCAACCAGACCAGACCTTCATCTCAAACCCCTCACGGTAACCCACTTTTTGAAAACTATTCAAATCAACTTCACCCGAGAGACGACTTCTTCGTATCTTCGAATACGGAGAAGACGTGCTCTTACAACATCTCATAAACGAGAGGGTAAAAAGTAGTAATAATCTTTGGGTCTCCGCTTGGATAACTCAAAAACGTTTTGTTGCGGTGATATTCGTTCCTGCCTTCGATTCTGTTCATGATAATCTTTGCATGTTAAATAAATATTCTGTGATACAATCCTCCTAGCAATGTAATCTATTATACACTGCCCCTGACAATATTCTTCGTTCTACTCTCTATATCACAGGCTCCCAACCTTTTTCGAGTGGCGACCACTTTTAATAAAAGCCAAGAGACCCATGACCCCAATATATTAGAAATGGGCAAAAAATATTATTTAAACATCAAGACGTCGATAAAAATGAAAATCGCATTAGTCAATTTTTTTTTTGTAAGATGACATCACCAGCTCATCATTTAGTGACAGTTGGTACACCCCTCGGGCCCCTCAATGTTGGCAACCTTACAGTATTTTCAAACACTAGGTCATTCCTTCCCGAGATTCATTCCCGTCAGCACAAACTTTCAAAACACATCTTCATCCGAGTCTTCACTACGAAGACGTCGTCTTACAATTTCTATTTGTTTTTATAGGGTGAGGGGGCAGGCTGGGGTTTATTTATATACGTTATTGGAGTTACTGTTTCAGTTGGCGACAGGGTTGCCAGATGTCACGATTTGAGTGGGACTGTCCCGAGTCCCGCATTGCCTCTGACAATCCCGATTTAACAAAAATTATACATGTAGTTAAAGAGGCTCGCTTAATTTTGACTTTTTATACGAAGATGTATATTTATTAAACAAATTTATACTGAATGTGACGAGCAAACGAGAAAAAAACAATAGATGATAAATGGATAATATTTTTTTAAGATCATCCCGCTTAGGATAATTTGTATAAAACTGTGGCCCACATACTTTTAATTCCACATTCCAATGCAATTTGCTAAAGAATATGTAGTTAATGAGTGCATCCTGGAGAAAGGAGAAACAAATTATTGTTAAAAACTGTAGAAGCTGAATTAATAATCAAACAAAATTTTAATTACAATTGTAATGACTTCAGAAATTTTTTATCGAGCAAAGATAACGAACATATTTTGAAACAAGCTATAAAAGCTCAGAAAAATACTTACTGTTATAATTATACATTTAACTTTTTGTATTCAAATCGAAATGTAATTCCTGTGATTGTATCTAATCAATATATTTCATAATAACTGATTCTTGCGAATGATTATGATTTTTTTTTGATCGTTAGAAATCTGGCAACCCTGGTTGGCGACCCCGCAGAGAACCCTTCATGACCCCATAGGTTGGGAACCCGCACTCTATATTTTCTCTGCACCCAACTGTCCACATTAAAATTCCAGTGAATCAAAGCGGCATTGCTAAAATTTCAACAGTGTGACCTAAAGATAGAAAAATCTTCTCGGGAGTGACTTCAGAGCGCTCCCGTCCACCTGCACTGCCGCTGAAACACAAAAAGGTGTATAGTATATTTTCGAAATATTCAAATCGGACAAAAAAACGAAAGGAAATTTGGTTGTTTTAATGATCATTTTATTTTCTCACTCTACATAAATAAATATTAATACAAAACATATCATCTCACACTCCTGACAAGCGCTAACATTATCACTTCCCAAATATGAAATTTAGCCGCTAAGCTTAGAAATAAAAAAGAAAATCGATACAATATACTTAGCCTATATGACGCTGCCGTCCCCTTTGCAGATTAACGCTATCTCTCATATTAGGAGAGAACACTTCACTGAAAACAAATCATTCCACATGACATTAAACGGTTCAAGCTCTGAATACACAAATCAAACAACGCATCATTGATACAATTTGGCTACCGAAGATCGTAAGATTACACGACGATGGCTTGTTACAACTCTTATAACCAAATTACACAACAATGCCTTGCCTGCGGTAAATAACAATTTACTCCACCTTTTGAGATGCTCGATTGTGTGGAATTGTAGAATGTCGTATAAACGGCGGGAATCGACAGCACATTAACTCCTGGAATATATCAGTGCATTACTACAGTGAATTTAAATACTTATATATATATTACAACATACGATTACATCAAAAAAAAAAAAAAAAAAAAATTACATTGTCAACGCTTACAACTACACTATTAAGTTTCGACGGTAACCAAAGGTGTCACATTTTAACATAAAATGCCTAATCACGTTTTTTTATTAAGGAAAGTTAATTTTCTTTAGACAATGTCGGTTAATAGACCAGTCAAGCGGATAATCAACCAAGTAATTCATACCAAAGTCAAAAATAATAAACGAACCATACTCACTCGACTGGTCAATACCGTACATTTATATAGACATATATTACAATCGTGCTGAAACATTCCGATCAACTTTTTTTTGTCATCTCTCGATATTATCAACACTTCAATCTTCGGCATAGTTCCAATTACGCACCGCGTTCTCGTTGCATTTAGAACAAAATTCCAAAGACATCTTTTTATTGGAGACGTGGAGGCAAACGCCGACGTCTTTGAGCATATCATCATCTTCGTACACCGACGAGTAATTGTGCTCTGAAAAACTGCTGGCACTCGGCACACGTTTACCTGAGATTGGCTTCAGCGGTTCTAAGACATTCTCCACATTGTCCTCCATCGGTGAGAGGATGACGTCATTGAATACAAACGAATAATCATCTGAGGGGGAGAGTGGCATATCAGCTGTGGGCGAATCAATGGGAAATATTAGATCATTGGCCAATTGTAAATTCCTCTTTTGCACCGGTGGTTTGGCGTCTTGTATGGGACCTTTCAGCTTTCTGACGAGGCATGCTATCTCGTCGGCGTTGGACAGTGTGGCTCTAAGGTATTTGATTTCAGAGTGCAATTCGTTAATATACGTAGCCTGTGTGCCGAGGAGGGTCCTCAATTTCTTGGCGTCTCGTTTCAGTGTATTGATCGTGGATTCCAACCCGTCCACGTACGCCTTCTTCTTTCGTCGATTCTCTCTGGCCAGGAGTGCGTTCTTGGAGCGGCATAGTGGTCTTCGTCCCTGTCCGCGAGTCTCGCTGTCCGAACTCGAGTATCCGTTCATCGTAATTGCTTTTTGTAATCACCTGAATGCGTCACCGGTTCGTCGATATGGAGGGCAACGAGCGAATGTCGCAATAAGATGGCGGCCGGCATGTACGCGCAGGGCAGCCAACGTGACCGTGTCGCCGCATTGTGTCAAGTAAAAATTTCGAATTAACGAATTCAAAATGATTTTTTATTGATTTTAAAAATGTTTGAATCATTGCCGATAATACGTAAACATTATATAAGCCGCCTTGAGGAGAAACACCTCCAAGTCCTTTCTCCCAAAGACCCTCACATGAGGCCACCCCCTCCCCTCCCTCCAACGTATGGATCTATTAAATGTATAAAAAGAAAATAATGTTTTTAATTTGTCCTTTTTTTTTCACTTAAAATACTGATATGCTGTTTTGAAAATTTGACAACCCTGGACCTGACCCTTGTGGCCGCGTTCTGTTCTATACAACAAAAAAAAACCACGGAGTTGGCGTCGGCCACTTCCCCGCACCACTCCTCTTGTGGCGTCAGCACCAGAACCCCACGTCGTAGTTTTTGTATTAAATTTTACATACCTAGATGGACAGCGACTGCAGCAACTTGCAAATCCAAGCCTGGACGGGGAAACGATGTGTATTACATATAGGCCATAGGGATAAACGTACTTATTGTCAAGCAAAATGGTTCTTTATGGCCAAATTAAAATCGTCTTTGGTCAATAGTTCACGGTTGTTGTTTGCTTGCCCGTGTGACGTCACCAAATCTCCGACGGATCAAGGTAAGCGATCGTCTCAACGTGGACGTTCTCCACAAGAAATTATTTAATTACAAGGCAAAAACTATTTAAGCCACTTTTTTTGGAAAAAAACTTTTAAATACATAAAAGTGGGTATTTCTTTTTCTTTTAAGTGTATATTTAGAAATAAATAAAAACTATATTCATACTAGACATACTTATTTGCATACAATTGATTATGCAAAATATGCATTGTTGGTATTTTTTTTTAAATCTCCACTGAAAATGATCATAGAATAAGATAAATTGTATTTAATGGGAAAATAATGATATTGAATACGCAGTAATCATGTTACGACAAAGTAATAACGAACATCAAACTATAATCAATTTAAACAGACAATCATTTACAATTCTTTTGTTAGAAGCCACCTAGAATTCGTAAGTACTGTGTGGAATCCTTTTTACAAACAAAACATTAACATATTAAACAAGATCCAAAGAAGGTTCCATACGTACTTGCACCCAAAATTCTCCCTTCCTAACAACCATAATCCTATGTTTCCCCACATCCCAATTTCACTAGCAACCAGACGAACCATCATTGATATCCGTACAAACTCCTTAACAACCAAGTCGATAGCTATAGTCTTGGTATCAACCAAGCTATCTCCTCTAAAATAATTTCCTTCGATTGTCCCCCAGAACGCTTCGTAATCCTAACCTGTATCGCCTAAAATCTAAAGTCCTCTACTTGAAACTTCTCCCACAATTCATTTACCTGTAGAGCATGCAAAACTTTTAACACTTCCTAATTCTATTGATATATTGTCTTCTAGTCCCCCAACCAGGGTTGCCAGGCGTCCGGATTTCGGCGGGAATGTCCCGATTTAGAAGCTGTAATCCACTCCCGATACAGTATGTAATTCCCGATTTGCAAAAAAAAATTTAAAACCGAACTAAAGAAAGATTATTATTTTAATTGCAGTTTTTGAATGCTTAGTAAGTGATGATTAGGCAGAGATTCAGAGAATAAAAATGCACAAGCTGAAATTGGCAACGCGAGACGCTCTAATCTTACAAAGCCGGGAATTCCCGTACTCCCGAACGCCCGCAATATTTCAATCGTCTCCTGCTTGTTCAATATTTTGAATAATTACTACCTATTTGTTTAAATATAAGTCCTTCATTCATTTTAGAACAAATATTCAAAATGTCTGATAATGACTCTGAAAACTCTCAAACAGAAATGAATGAAAGTAAGAAGAAAAGGTTAAGGCCGGGTACGTACACTGGGTACGTATTCGTGTCGTACGTATGTACATATGTTGTTAAGCGTCCGTCACAAGTCACACGTATGGCGTTGTCTCTCTCTGGGCGTGAGACGACGCCCAGAGTCAAAAAAAATTTAATCCGATGGAGAAATTTCTATTTTTTATTTGGTTTTTTTTTTGACTAATATCCCGATATGCTGTTTAAAAAATCTGGCAACCCTGCTTCCAACATTTAAAATTTCTATATTAAAACATTTTTCCAATCCCTAATTCTTCCCTCATACTTAATTTATTAACCTACACAATTTTACAACTATTGCTCATATTTAGAGATACGTGATTTTCGCATCTATTTTTATAAAAATTCGTACCGTAATCAATCAAGTTTTAATGCACTGATGCAATTGAAGAACACTAAATACGTTCCGAATTTATGTAAATTTTCCGAAAATGTACAAGTTCAAAAGACGCATTAGCTTTTAAAAATAACATTAAAATCCGTTTTCAGACAAAATATTTATTTTTAGGGCTGAATTGTGTAACGTTAAGTAATATCTCTACAGCCTGCAAGTGAGTAAAATTTATTTATATACATATACATATGTATGTACATACATATATGTATGTATGTACGTATATATATTTTTTTTTATTAAATTGTATAATATTTTATTAAATATAATTTAATATTTTAATAAGTATAATTTAAAGGTATAATAATATTGGATGATAAGTTAGATTTTAAGTTACACGGTCAATTTTTAATTAAAAAAGTAGCTAAAAAACACACATTGAAAATGAGAAGTGATATTTGTGCGAGATATTTTTCATTTTTCGCATCTATTCGCATATTTTACTGTTTTCGCATCTATATCGCGATTATCGGTTTTATCGCATCTATATCGCACTTATCGCAAAACGCGATAATCACGTATCTCTACTCATATTTTACTATAGAAATCAATTTGATACCTGATTTTTACCATTTCCTTATACATACTTCATATTTCTTTCATATTTGTTCTTTGCACTTATACATTATTTTCTTTTCTCTACTAAATATTCAGTTCATCTTTGTTCTTATTTGTGAAAATTTTTAATTTGCGTTGTCATTTCTATTGTTATTTTTCTATCTTTGTATACCGTTGTTAATTTTCCAATAAACTAAAATTAAATTAAAAATTATTATGAACCTTATTTACTTATCTTTAGGTAGAATACATTGGATTATAATATACATAATAAGCAAGTGATCAAGACCCTGACCCAAAGCGCAGAATTTTCACGCTCACGCGTTGCGCGTCGGAAAATCTGAGACACATCCGGATCCGGTAATCGCAAGCTCAAGATCAATCGGAAAAACCTAGAGAACTACTCTAGAATCGATATCGTGCAAATAGATAATCCAACACCGATCGATTAGGTTTTCGTAGGCGCCATAGTGGGGGATTCGCACGGCTACATCGACTTGAACAGTTCGCTACGGTCGATCAGCGGACGTGATCGCGCGTCCAAATTTCCCGCTTAAATTCAAATTTCAAAAATATATCATAACGCACGTGATCGTATTTTACTGCCAGTTATACACAAACCTATTTCTGTCTGTGAATTGTGCTGAAAACTTTATGGATTTCATCGATTTTCATGGGCAGTGCTGAAAAAAACAAAGTAAAGAATAATCAAACAACATCAAGTGTTGTAAATTTCGCTTACTAATAATAATAAAAAAATTCGCGTGTGAAAAAGTCATCGATTCGCTTAACGAGCATGGCTTATTTATATGAGAGGTGCGTGATGTGAAAAGTTTTTCGACGTTAATTTTTTTAGTTCAGTCATTAGGTACTCACTTTTTTTTTGAGGTCGTGTGTGTACAAAAATCGCGATAACGCATCGTTACAAGAACAAGTACGGTACTTTGATTTTTGCAACAAGATTTAGTTTAGTTTGAGTTTTATTAATATCAATTTTGCAACTTTCGACGCAGGCTGTATAGTATTTTTGGGCGCAGAGTGGCGTTTGTCTGTGCGTATTTTTAATGCATCGCTAATTGATCTTTTTATTCTATTTTCAGTCACGGCGAGTGTAGTGTTTCGAGTCATGCCATGACTCGTTAAGAATATTCTATTTAAACCCATCAGAATAATCTATTTTATAAATTCAGTGTATGTTGTCGTTACATTTATCTGTTAAGTGCATATTGCGATCTTGCAAAATTTTCGGCTTATCTCTCTCTATCAGGAATTAGTCCCTGAAACACGTTTTGATCATTTCGGAACACTTTGTGTACGGTGATTAAAATTGTCACTTTGTTTACGTCGTGTTTTTGATGAAAATATGGGAAAGCTATGGAAAAAATAATGCCACGTACAATTTTTTTTACAACTTGCAATTTTCACTTATTATAATACCACGGTCGATTGCATCGTTCCAATGTATTGATCAAGGTGAAGATAAATCAAGAAATTGTGTTCTTCACCCGTAACAAAATGTCGGGTCGTGTGAAAGCTCAAGGCAAAATACAGTTATTATCAATCAATTCCAGTACACATACCTCGCTATACGGCGGTATTTTTCGGCCTCAGCTTCGATTTACGGCCCCAAAATGTTTCGATATAAATTTTTCTCAGAAGTTTGTATGGGTTTTTATTTTAATACAATGATGATTCTTAATACGGCCAAATTTCTCGGAACGTATATCTATGTATGTAGGTATTGGTGTACTCGACAAAGTAATTTAAAAATATTATTGAAATTTTTTGAAAAATCTGTTAAAACTTCAACCACATCATGTACATTGAATATAAAACAATTAATTCAAATTTTATCTACATATATTTCACGTACATACATACATACATACATATGTAGATGTATTCAGCGACTAGCTGATAAAACTTTTTTGTAAAATGAGATTATTCTACAACTTACGTTTTATTTTTTTGATCAGCTTATCGTGACACGTGATGTAAATCACCTTAAAAACTGAAATCCCTTCTAGGCACGTGTGCCTTGCGAGGTACTAACTAGTATTTCTAACTCGTAATAAATACGTATGGTCAAGGTAAGCTGAGTGCTATCGCTAACAGCTAACTGCGTGTTTAATTTTTGTAGATCCGGTAAAAACTGCCTGATACTATTGTGACGAACTTCTGTAAATACCTCCACTTTAATGTCATAATTATATGTACCTACATACATACATGCAATGTTATAAATTTAGTATGAACATGTATGTAGACAATATTGTGGATTATAGATTAGCTGATTTTGCACAAGGAAAGCTGACCCTGTTTATCACAACCTGATTTTTTTTTTCATTAGATATATGTACATATTTAGTACAACTTAGCGATCGCATGGGATTTTTTTATTATGACATATCGTACGCATGTCTAGTGTAAATTAATAAAAAAACTTTCATAATTCGGCAGTTGATCCTAAATCACTAAACGTGGCATAGTGTAAAAAGTGTAAATGATGTTTTCTGATGTTCGTAATAAAAACCTTTAATTGATAAATAATCTTAGTTTCAAACGTTTTTAAATTGAATGATGATTCACGTTCAAACTTTCGTACGTCAAACAACACATAGCACATCTTATTGTACATATGTATGTACATACTTAACATGTAAACAAATCATATTTCACCTTCTTTGTATATGCTAGGATTGCTTTTTAACTCAATCAACAGCCTACGGATAATAAATAACTTATCTTTCATAAAACAACTCACTTCAAAAAATCCGCATCGAAAAAATGTTTAGTATTCGCGCATGCGAAAATCGGTACGCGCGCTGACGTCGAAAGATGATATTTAGCACAATTTTGATCTTATCAAATAAATTTTGAATTGATTCAATTTCGAAATATCAAACGCACACATGATATCATTGCATTTATGTATATGATAATTAAATGATTACTAATTTCAATGACATGCGGGTTAAATATACCCAATCATTGTTAACATTTAGGCAGTAAGTTTGTGTCAATATTAACATTATTTATGACCTGTTTATTGATTTTAACTTTTCAGATTTTCGGTCAGTTATTTAACCAAATGGTAAATGTTAATAAATGGTCAGTAATTTTTATAAAGGTCAGTACACACTGGTCACCAAATGTACATATAATGATCAGTAAATATATTAAATGGTCAATAATGAATACTAAACGGTAAATAAATTTATATAAACGGTCGGTAATTAAAGTAAATGGTCAGTAACTTAATTTTTACTGGCCATTTTTTTTTTTTACTGCCTTTTTTCTAAATGCAATACTGATATCATCATTTTCAGCCGTTCACCATCCACTGCTGGATGAAGGCCTATCCAATCCTCTTACTTTCCTGTGTCTTGAGCAATCTGCATCCACTTGACTCCATTCATTCTTCTCGATTCATCAGCCCATCGTCCACTCAGTCTACCTTGCTTTCTTTCACATCCTCTCCGATACCATTCCAATATTTCTCACGTCCATTCTTCTCGCTATGTGTCCAGCCCATTGCCACTTCAACTTTTTCACACGTTCAGCGATATCAGCCACTTTGGCCATCCTCTTACCCATGTATTCCTTCTTGATCTCTTCTTGTTATACCAAGATACATCTTTCCATGCTTCTCTGTGTGTACTGGATCTCACGTAACATTCTTGAATTTAGCACATCCATACGTCATAACTGGCAGTACGCTTTGGTAGTATGCTTTTTTTTTTAAGCAAGATTTAAAAACTACATATGTTCATTCTTCCAAAAGCGCTCCAACCTAGTTTCATTCTTTGTTTTATTTCTTCTCCTTTACATCCGTCAAGCGGCTTAAATAGTTTTACAATTCTTTCAAAAGCTAGTGGAAGAATTGTGTTCTTGAACTCAGCATCCACGTTTCACATCCATACGTCATAACTGGCAGTACGCATTGGTAGTATGCCTTCTTTTTTAAGCATAGCGCAATGTTGGATTTAAAAACTATGTTCATTTTTTAAAAAAAGCTCCATCCTAGTTTCATTCTTCATTTTCTTGAAAAGTTACTGACCGATTAATTAGTTGCCATTGTTTATTTTATTTAGAAAATTCAAACCATTCCCGCTCAAATATGTATAGCGTCATTTTAAGGAAGTAGATCTAAACCGCCGCTTCAACGCTACATTATCTAAACATTTGCATCAATCACCTTATGGTAGATTATGGCAGAAGTAGTTTTATTTCAGCAAAGTAAATATGTTTCATTTTCCATTGGGAGCGCATATGGGATAAGAGGATAATCCACATAAACACTTATCTATCGTAGATATTTTTGAGCAGATCGTACATATCGATTGCGTCCACATTAGTCGTTCAACGCGTCGCGTCAGGACACTTTTCGCGACATTTTCTGAAGTGGCTATATCTCGACCGGCCGACAATGACCCAGTTGCCGTATCCGACAAACTTTGAATTGGTACATTTCGATACTGTGCACCGATATCGATAAAATCCACGTCGATTCGATCGTTCGCAATGAGAGATACATATAAAGAATAACGATGCGGAGAGACCAATGAGTATCGCGTGCTGTTGTTTCGGCAAAGCTAAATCACGAGATCATAATTCACCAACTGTCAGCCGTTGATAGTCACGAGTGATGCAATTGAATTTGAGCTCAAACGCTGTGCTGGAGCAAGAGGACATTTAAGTGTCCCGACTGATCGATAAACGATTACATTGTTAAGAGTTGTGAATAATTGGGATACGTGTGGCAAATAACGCTCAAGTGTGTTTGTGTTAGTAAGATAAGATATACATATGTGACAAACCAACTATCTGACAAACATTTGATATCAACAATTTGGTTTGCTCGTACTTAAATACCAGACAGCTGTCTAGCATTTGTTAGCTCTTCTCAGCTGAACTTTTTGGTTTATTTTCTATAATTCACATTCATTCGAGTATGTTAGCTTTTTATTTCAGTTTTGTCTTTCGGGAATATAATTTTCTCAGTATGCATCATATGTAGATATATGTACATATATGAGCCTGGATCTTAAATTTCTTGAACTCGTGTACTGTTTGGGTTGGTTGGCATTTGATTCCTCTTTTGTCATATTCAGACGTTTAAGATTTAGACTCGGAAACTTTGTAGATCTAAGATCAGTCTTCAGCTACCAAATTGGCGCCCCAGCTTATTTGGCGTCCATTCGTCAACCCATTTGGCCGACCCTGACATCTTTTCGGATTCTGAACAAACAAGATGAGGTCGACCTGTCGAGCATCTCTCCCGTTTCATTAATTTTGCGTCGTCGTGCATGGTTTACTATGACTTTTGCTCAAAGCTCAACGTGTTCGCTCGTCATATGTACGGTGTGCTTTTTACAGCTATTTCAATTATTTATATGCATATTCGATCATGTGTGTATACTTGATTGGGTCATAGAGCCTTGCTTGCTTGGCCTAGTTTTTCGAGAGCGAAATCCTATCCAACCTTCGCACGAGTTTAACCATATGACGACGAACAAATTTACCTTTCTATTGACCCTTGAATGCGCTGTCATGTTAAATAACGAGCATATGGCAACCGGTGCGAATGCTTGCTTTTAATTTCTTCGTTTGATGTTCGTTGTAGTATACGTTTTATATCTAAGTCAACGACTCGGAAGGTCAATCGTGCTTCAGCGTTCAAAGCCCTTTCGAAATATTGTAAGAAAAGTTAATAAAGTTTCGAAATAGGAAGCGATCGATATCAAAGAATAGCGAATTTTTCATTGGCACTCGGACATAATTAGGATTTATTAGTCGGTTTACTCCTCATGGTCAAATAGTTCAAAATTTATATGTGATTCATGTGGGAAGCGTAATTATAGCCTACTGCAAATCTGTTCTTACATAAGAACGTGTTTTTGTAGCGAACGATTATTTTTTTATTTAATTAAAATTATTCAAATAGTGTATGAGAAAATTTCTGCTCGGATTTATATTGCATTATAATCATCAGAATATCTTAACTGCATTCCGATTTGTAAAATTGCATAACCAGTTCAACAGTCATCATATGCAATTGACTTTCAACAAACGACATACTTATTTGTAGAAACATGCGCAATTCAAAAAAAATAAAAAAATTACTAGTGATCTTTCACTTTCATATGAATTGCGAATGTAAATATCAACTTTCGCAAAATTGTTTTTCATTTAGGTACATTGAATTCTTGTGGGTACTTGTGAGTTAGTTCCTATTTTCTATTGTGTTAGCAAATTTTTAAAAGAAAACCTTCAAAGTTAAAAATGATTTAAGATTTTAATGTAGCATTTGAAAACAGTATTAGCCTCTGGTCAAAGAACATACATTTCCGGTCGGCAAATGTTTGCTTGTGTGCTATAAATTGTGCTAATCTACAAATATACATAAAATAATCAATTTTCTAAATATCTATAGCGCAAACACACATACTTTACTTTAATGACGCATTGTTTACACTAGCTATTGTTCCTTTTGCGGTAGCATTCTTATATTATAGAGTTGAAACGGGCGTCCACCGAAACAACTCCCAATAGACGGAGACGTTAACGAATTTGCATCCAATTGTTTATTATTAAATTTCTTGATTATACTTACAATCTTCAGTGCTTTTTTGGTCGTTTCATACTGAATCGACTGCTTTGTCCAATATGAGTGTATTTTTTTTCCAGATTGGGATGAGCACTGTGGTGCCTCTATGGCGGCCGCCTCGTCAGGCGAGTTTTGCACGCCTGGGAGGCCTTTTGCTCAATTCTGCACTCTCGAACAAATCCAAAAATAGTAAGTTTGTATCTTTTCATTTTAACTTTATTCCTGTTCAAATTCGGAAAGGTGATATTTTCATAATTTCAACGGAGTCCAACATGTCCAGCACTCTACTAATTCGATCTACTAATCGACTGACGCGTAATTCTGTCTCGATGTTCAATCTATTTACCTTTCAGAAACTAAAAAGCCAAACAGCCAAACTGGGACTTTTTTAATAAGTTGGATCGCGTTAGAAAGAATCACATGGATGCATGACAAAGTAAAAATCGTTCTCCGTCAAAAGTTTGCAATGCAATGGTGTAATTTACCGTGAAAATTGCTATTTATGTGAGGCGTTCATATGCATACACCAGAACTACATACATATGTTTAACTGAGTGCCTTGTAGTTATTTATCTCAGTAAGTTTGACTGCGCCTAATATTAAATATAAAAATGGTTTTCAAAGTGAAAACAATTTGAATACTCATGCGTTGTTTTCGCTCTTGGTTGTTGCATAAATCAACCGCCTATTGTAAATGACAATTGCTAATTCCCGCTGCTCGCTGTACACTTACTATTGCATGCGACAACTAAAGGCTTGGCTTCGCAAGTGGTCACGGCCTGGTCGACTTGGCTATTGTGGCTGTTGGCCGATGTGGCTGTTGTGGCCGCAGCCGTTGACGGACGCCACACGAGGTAGGCTTTTCAGAAGGGGTACTGGTAAACGGCTAAGACGTTTGTATATGTATATTTTTTTGTATAGAATTTGACAGATGGATAGAAAGCGGCCGCGGCCACAACAGACACATCGACCAAGTCGGCCAGGCCGCGGCCACTTGCGAAACAAAGCCTAAAGTCATTACTCGCGGCCAAGCCCGCCCGTACGATTCGATGGGCCGATTTGGCAGTATGGCAATATCTATACGATTTTTCTCGTACGAGCAGACTTGACCATCAGTAGGGCCCTTCGAGCGCGAAACCAATGCATAATCGATGAAGTCAAAAACTCAAACGCAGTAAAGCAAAAAGAGTTGTTGGTGCTTTGGAATCGCGAGGCGTACTGACTGTGTGTATGCTTGCGTGGCTTTCATAGCCCTCTATTGCGTGTTGGTATTGGGGGATCTCCCGTTTTAAGAGATGCGTTTTTGTGGATTTTGTCTATGGATTTTTTGGTGTCACACGTTTTTAGCGAGTTTTTTCTATGGTTTTGTAGGAGTGCGAGGGTAAAGGTTGTAGAACTAAAACACGCAGCAGAAGTTTCGGTCGACTTCAATGTGTAAGCGACGGAAACCGAATTGGAGTGTCCTGTCATCTGTATGACACTCGGTCGCCGGTACTAGGGTTGCCAACCGTCGGGGAGACAGTGATACCAACCCCAGCCCATTGGTTCGCCAAGTACCCACAGTTTATTTTGTCGACACTTCGACTCGGCGGGGTAGAAATGACTCGACTCGACTACAGGACAGTTTATTGTATTATGGCACAATTGTGACACATGAGGGCATTTTGTACCAATTTCACAGTCAAATGACGACGTTCTTAAACGACGGTCAAAAACCGACTGTTTTCCCACAACCAAGATTTTTATACCCGAGTGAGTCGGAACATTCGTAGAGTGTGAGGGCGTATCTAAACTATATATTTGAGTTTTAACGAAACTTTCGTCGGCCGTAATTTTAAAGCCTCGTTTATACGAAATTCGAACCACCTTTCGGAAAATTTCAAGCCATCCACGACGAACTTAAACCTTATCTAAAGCGCCTGAAAACTGACGTATAATTGCGCCTATCGCACAGTCAAAGCGCACATGTAACGACCCAAAAATAAGTAAAAGGGGAGAGAAGCGAAAGAGAGAGCGAGAGAGTGCGCGAAACCATACATCGCGTATGCATCGTCAGGTTGGCGACAGTGCGTCTTGTGGCGGTGCTGGCGGGGCGGAGGGCGGCTCTGGCTCAACGTCACGCGCGCCGCCATTGCCGGCCGCCGCTAACAGACATGGCCGGTGAGTCTCTCATCAACATCCCACACCTCACACGCCCCCGTCGTCGTTTCGCAAACCCTCGACGCGAAACATGCAAAAACCCACCCCGCAAAATCCCCTTCCCCGCATTGGCGTCGCATCCGGCTTCGCGTTTGACAACCGCACCCCCTTTCCGCGCGTAATCCCCCCCCCCCTCTGCTCCCCGCATCCTCCTCCCCTCTCCTCTCCTCCCGATCCGTTGGTATGACGCGTACCGCTTGTGATGTGTCTATGTTGACAGGGTGTGTGTGGCCCCGGCCGTGTACCGAGCGAGGTCACGACTTCATAACCTCTTCGTTCGAGGACGCAAGTGTTGCCAACTGTAGTGTGCCAAAATATTGAAAGACGCGGTGCTTTCGTTTTTGGACTAAACGCGCGTCGCTCGTTGGCCATTGTCCGTTTTTCCCAAATTTGCATGTTTTAATGTTGATCGCTCTTGTGTCCGATCATTTTTGACGATTCGCCGAAGAATGTCGATAATGTTGATTGTTAGGAGTGGTCGAGGGGCAAAATTGCTGGAGGACGAAAATTTAAAAAAAAATTAGATGGCCCTTGAAAAAAGTAGAGATGAGAACCGGTTTTGAAATCAAACTGTTGTAGTTTAAGTGAATCGGATATTTTAAGTTTTGTTGGATGAAAATTCGGACAAGAATTTTAAAACATGATTTTTTTTCTCTTCTATAGTTTCCATAAAAGAAATTAACTTTTCGTTTTTTAGCGATGAAAAACTTTTGTATTCCTAATTTCTTCTGAAACTAAAATCACATTTTGAAAACGAAACGAACTTAAATTAAAATCAAAGATTCGTTCACTCGACGGTGTGAAATTTTATAATTCCATACAAATTGATCATTTTCAGCCGTTCACCATCCACTGCAGGATGAAGGCCTCTCCAATCCTTTTCCATTCTTCTTCGATACAAAATTTAATTATTTTGAGCTTCGTACGTTTGGTTAAGTTAAATCGGTTTCTTCATTCAATTCTTCGAGTTTGAAATTCACGTGACTTTCATTTGTGCAGTTACGCTCTGTTTGTGGAGACATTCTTAGTAATCAACGAAAAAGTACAAAATATTGATTTGAAGTCATCATTTTCAGCCGTTCACCATCCACTGCTGGATGAAGGCCTCTTCCATTCATGTCTGTCTTGAGCAATCTGCATCCACTTGACTCCACACATTCCTCTCAATTCTTCAGCCCGTCGTCCACTTGGTCTACCTTGCTTTCTTTCATAGCTACTTTTTCGCACATTCTGCTATATCTGCCATTTTGGTGATACTTCTTACCCATGTATTCCACTTACAATCTCTTCTTGTTATACCAAGCATACATTTTTCCATGTTTCTCTGTGTGCACTGGATCTTACGCAACATTCTTGAATTTAGCATCCACGTTTCACATCCATACGTCATAACTGGCAGTACGCATTGGTTGTATGCCTTCTTTTAAAAGCATAGCGGGATGTTGGATTTAAAAACTTTGTTCATTCTTCCAAAAGTGCTCCATCCTAGATTCATTCTTCGTTCTATGTATTTCTTCTCAGATATATATTATATTTCGGATATTAAATTCAATGCAATGATCTTTTCCAAGTCAAATTTCAAATTTGGCCAAAATGTGGAAATCTCATTCGGTTATGAGATTGTCGAGAACATTAATAAGGTACATCAAGCGAATGTAGGAATTAATTGTGCCATTCGAGGAACTAATTAATGTCTGTTAAGTGTGTAGCAAATTGATGCATTCATTAAAAGCGCACTCTATAACTGGTTTACGGAAACTGCATAGTAATTTTTCCATGTATGCAAATTATAAAGTTGTAATTTGTGCTAAAATTTCGTATTTTTATAATAAATTTCAATACACACTTCTTCTGTCCTGTGATCTCTACAGTTTCACATTGTTTGTCTCGAGTACAAAAGATTACGTATCTCTGAAGTGTAATGTTACTTGGACACGCTTTAAATCCAGCTCCATCATTGTTCTATCAACGTATATCATATATCTTTTGTTGTTACTTTTGAAAAAATCCAGTTTTGCAACTACTGTAAATACGCTTTAAACGTAAACGAAAGTCTGGTTTTTTGAACGTGACGTGTTTCATTTTGGGTCTGGTTCTTTGAATGTGAACGTCGTGTTCAACTTTTAGTAGTATTTTTGGTAACATGAGCGATTTCGCTCATGTTTGCACTTTGATTGTGTAAGCATTGGGAAAAGATCATATTTTTCTGTATAATGCTCGGACGTCGTGAGCTACATCATAGATTTAAATTGCACAATAACCTAAATTTTAGACAGATGCGTTCAGATGCCTGTCGACACCATTGGAACTCGCGTTGTAATTGTTAGTTCCAAAAATTTTGTATTTAGGGTTTTGTACTTATTTATCGATGTTGGCATGAATCAAAAATAACAACTACAATGTTTGTTTGTAAATCTCTTTAGGTAACGGTGGTGAAACATCATGGTGCTTCAGTCAAGTCAAAGGAACTCTGGAAGATGAGGTGACGGATGCCGATCTTATCAGTTGTGTGGAATTCAATCACGATGGAGAATTGTTGGCCACGGGTGATAAAGGTGGACGTGTCGTTATATTTCAAGTATGTATTTTTGCTTCTCTTTTTTTAGTTATGTACGGTATGGAGCTGTAACCGTTAAAGTGGAAGGTACAATTTTGGTTTACACTTTTCAGAGAGATCCCGCGTCGAAAGTTTGTGTACCTCGTCGAGGCGAATACAATGTCTATTCGACATTTCAATCGCATGAACCAGAATTTGATTACTTAAAGTCGTTGGAAATAGAAGAAAAAATAAACAAAATAAGATGGTTAAAAAAAAAAAACCAATGCCATTTTCTCTTGTCCACTAATGATAAAACTATTAAATTATGGAGGGTATGTTTACAATTTAAAAAAAATGTTAAATCTCACGATGTTCATTGTATTCGATTGTCTCATAACTGTGGATGTCATTTTATCAGGTGTCCGAGAGAGATAAGCGTATAACCGGATATAATACCCGAGAAGAAAGCGGTGCTCTGAGAGATCCATCCCACATCACCCGTCTCCGGGTTCCCACCGTTCGACCCATGGATTTATTAGTGGAAGCCTCTGCAAGGTAAACTCTATTGTCAATATGCTCGTTGATAACAACATTATGTATGTGTTCAGTCTTTTTACCACTCTTGTGTCCTTTCCGAACATTTCAAGTGAGTATAAATGAGCAATCGTTTCAAACACGGTGAAATTTTTTAATTGACGGTTGTTTGAATGTGGTTGGATTGATTGCAGGCGAATATTTGCAAATGCGCATACGTATCACATCAATAGCATCAGTGTCAATAGTGACCAGGAGACGTACCTGAGTGCGGATGATCTTCGCGTGAATCTCTGGCACTTGGATATCACTGATCAAAGTTTCAATATTGTGGACATTAAGCCTGCCAACATGGAGGAACTTACCGAGGTATTTATCGGTGGATTATTTTCTATGTAGCCAATCGTGACAAACAATTGACCGTGTGTGATCTTTTCAGGTTATTACTGCAGCCGAATTCCATCCCACAGAATGTAACCTGTTTGTATATTCTAGTAGTAAAGGTGATTTTTTTTGCAATGTTTTATTGTCACATTGATGTTTTTATGGCATATTTTTATGTTATCTGTGATCGTTTATGTTTAGGCACAATAAGACTATGTGATATGCGTGCAGCAGCACTCTGTGATCGTCACGCGAAATTGTTTGAAGAGCCTGATGATATGGATCCATGAAGCTTTTTTAGTGAAATTATCTCAAGTATCAGCGATGTAAAACTAAGCAACTCGGGACGGTACATGATAACTAGAAATTATCTTTCCGTTAAAGTTTGGGATTTGCACATGGAAACCAAACCCGTGGAAACTTATAATGTTAGTTTATTACTCTAATTTCATAAATTATATCATTGCTATTGAGTTTTGAAGGAGTATACTACTATATTTCAATTTATTAAATTGTTTCTTTTTTTTATATTATTTTCAGGTTCATGAATATCTGCGTGCGAAATTATGCTCATTGTATGAAAATGATTGTATTTTTGATAAGTTTGAATGTTGCTGGAACGGCACAGACTCTGCCATTATGACTGGTTCGTACAATAACTTCTTCCGGGTGTTTGACCGCACAACCAAAAGGGAAGTCATCCTCGAGGCTTCGAAGGAAGTCGCCAAACCTAGAACAGTTCTGAAACCGAGAAAAGTAGGAAACGGCACGAAGAGAAAGAAGGACGAGATTAACGTGGATTGCATAGATTACGTTAAGAAGATATTGCACACCGCATGGCATCCAACGGAGAACATCATCGCCGTAGCTGCCACAAACAATTTGTTCCTCTTTCAAGATAAGTTTTAGCAGTCTGTCAGTAACAGTGTTCGCTACCCCTTTGTGTGTGTGGGTATAACAGTGAAACTCAATGTTGACAAGACTCTAATGTGCTGCTGCCTTGTTATTATTATGAAACGATGATTATGATGAAAAGTATTCACAGTCGCTATCACATGGTGTGTTGAAACGGATACCGAAGGAAGTATTTTTGCTGTTAAGCGGCTCTACCACGTGTGTGGATCCATTAACTGTTTCACCGGTTTATGGAATCGCTGCCACCTGTAATGATATTATTTTGTACATCTCTTTTCATACCTGTAAATAATTGCTGTGTAACTAATTCGTTGACAATATTTATATTTTGTAATTGTCCAAAAGACAGGAATACAAACTATGTCACAATACATCATCATCACCAGTGATTTTTTTCCAGTGATATGAATTCACGCTTTGTCATGCTAAGAATTTCAAAATATAAATTTAATCGAAGCCAAGGCTAATTTTTTCACTACAAACTGAAGTATCGTGCAAATACGAGTGCGATTGAAATTTTAGTTAATTTTCTTTTAAAATTATTGACTCGCGAGGAGTATTCTACCCATTTATGCTCAATTATAATAGTTCTGATTTTAAAAACGGTGAGGTTATTCAACGTGATCATTCTAACAATCGATTAAAAAGTAAAATGTTTTATTTTTATATGTTTGTATTTTTTTTTATATAATTATTTACATTGATAAATATTTGTAAAATATATCTCTTGTTACTTTGTGAATTGTTTCAATGTAAATGAATCGGTTATCAATATTCTGAAATCATTATTATACTACCTTTTAAACGAAACAATTTCTTTTCTGTCATTTATTACCTTGTAGGTTTATTTATGAAAAAATCTTATAAAAAAATTTAGTGCATTAATCAATTTTTTCATATATATACATAATTGTTTAAGTCCTCAAAAGTATTAAACTGTTTGAGTTAGGATATTTCGTTTTTTGTATTCCACAACTTGTCTTTACCCCCCCCCCCGGTCTATGGGTAAAGACCCCCTCTACGAAAGATTCACCCGTGAATTAAGTGTTTGAAAGTGTCCACAACGAGAATCGTAACAATGGATACTATTGTGACTGTCTACTCTTACATAAGTGCATTCGATTATTTTGAGCTAGGAAACAAAGAAGCATCTCTACACTTAATAATTTCAGCGAGTCAATAATTTTAAAATTCATCATTTTTTATTTGCATATAGGCATTTTTATACAATTGCGTATCAAGTATCTCAGCGAGGCTACATGTAATAAATATGAACACTCGTGTGTTGAAAAATGTATACATTGACTTTGGAGACGATACGTTGTTCTCTGCTAATGTTTGCATCATTCTGACGAATATTGTGCTGTAAAATATCGCATCACTGTTAATATTCTTCCGTAAATTTGAAAATGCACTTGATGTTTTTAGTAGTTGAAGTTGGTATGCAAATATTAAAAAAAAAATACAATTGTGAGATGCTTCGCTGAAATAATGATAAATATATTTGACACTATAAAATACAACATAATCTATTGTGTAAGAATGGTTAACAAAAAAAAAATCATTAAGTATATTTGCGGCAATCGGCCAGTGTTGTTCTAATATATAAAAAATATTGTCAGTTGGCTGATGTATAAAAAAGCTATTATTGTAAGATGTAAAACATGATCAAGACTACTTAAGTGTTGCAATAACCTTATTTTGCTGTTGTTTTTGAGAGGTATTTTTCTTTTATATCTAGCATTGATTTAAGACTATATTGTAATATGATATTCTCTAGCTTTGATGGCGAAATGAAAAATAAAATCATTATAATTGACGTGTAATGGAGCATTTACATTGGAGAACACGAACAGACAGACTTAGTACACCCGATGAATCATTCTACTATATTGTAACTGTAACAGTTTCTTGATATTCAATATATTGTTTGTATTTGGCTTTGCCAATGTAAATAAACCATCTTAACAACGATTTGTGATCAGTCCCCTTTTCTATTGTACGAATTACGATAATCATAAAAATAAATAATTGCATACCTCACCATTTCTGCTTAATTGAAAAGTGTTTTTATAACGTTTCTATTTATAGTAAAAATTTACGGAATATATGATATACATACATCATTGGTCGCGTTTAATTTTCGGTTGTCTTTCATGAACTTGTTTAGTATAATATGAATTTTAAACTATTTTCGGTGCAGTAGGATGATTGTTTGATTGACCAGTCGAGTGGGTATGGCAGATCGCTCTTCGTTCACTTTGGTGAGACACATGTACAAGTATACATTTGAAAATTTCCCACTCGACCAGTTAAATATATTGCGATGAAAATGTAGATATATTTAAATATAAAAAGTGTCATCATTTTGAAATTCTTTTTAAAAAAATGAGAATTTATATATACCTGTTTAACATCTCTGTAATGTGTAGTGGTTAGCGAAAATGCTCCTACTTTAATCAATATTTCAATACTATAGTGATTTATTATAACCGGTGAAAATTATCGTACAATCGATGACCAAACATCATCTCGCGTGGGGACCTCCTCCCTTAGCGAACAGGGAATATATTTTCAGCACGTCAGCGTAATATTCTGTGAAACCGTTGCGATACCACAGTTGATCTGTTCATTTTTTTTATTGACAAGAATTTTTAATGCAAATTATGTAGGAATTGTCACAAAATGGCGTACAAACATGCAATAGCCTCCCCCATGCTAGGAGAGATCGATCTACTGTGTAGCTCGAACCTTTGCCCGCAAACAAGTGGAATTGTTCCCTGCATGTGCCATCATTTTTAACTATGAAATATTGTATTGTTTCCGTAAAATAAATGATACTCACTTTGCTGTCGGGTTGACAGTCGCCAGTGATAAGTTTTGTATTTTTCTGATCACCCACTCGACTCCTGATCATCCTTCTTTCCATATTAGAAAAATTCAATCAGTTCGATCTTGCCATTGGTTCATTATTACTTGTTAGCATAAGGCAACTAGTTAATTGATCAGTATTCAAATCAATAATGGTCAATGAGAAATGTTTTTGGTAACTTTTTCACAGAACAAATTAGGAGTCCTCTACTCCTATCCTTTTAATTTTATCTCTTATTTAATAAAAAAATCCAAGGAAATCAATTTTGTTTAGAGTATTGAGTATTGTAAATCTAAAGTTTGGGGGGCCATATAAGAATCAGATTCAAGGGGTTTGAAGTCTATTCCTATGATCAATATCATTGGTGGCCAATGATTTTTAGGGTATTAGATTCGTCCATTAAGGAGGTGACGGTCAGTAAATAACGATTTTACAGTTAAATACCATTTAATATATTTATTGATCACTCAAGTACTAACCCTTTATTGAAATTACTCACCATTTGGTTAAAATAGCTGACCGAAAATCGGAAAAGTTACTGACCTGATAAATGCAGGCCTTGGCATAATACATTAGTTATATTTCGATATGGGGGGCCAGGGTTGTCAGATTTCCAAAATCACAGATTATGACAGTCGCCATTAAAAAAATAGATCATATCATTCGCAGTTATTATAATATATTGACTAGATACAATCGCAGGAATCACAGCTATTATAATATATATATATTGACTAGATACAACCGCAGGAATTACATTTTGATATGAATACAAAAAGTTGTACAATCGTAATAGTTTTTTTAAAAGTATTTTTCGGAGATTTTAGCTTGTTTCAAAATATGTTCGCCATCATTACTCAATAAAAAAATTTCCGAAGTCATTACAATTGTGATTAAAATTTTGTTTGATCGTTAATTTAGCTTCTACAGTTTTTAACAATGATTTATTTCACTCCTTTCTCCAGGCTGCACTCGTTACACTAAATATTCTTTCGCAAATTGCATTGGAATGTGGAATTGAGAGTATGTGGGCCACGATTTTATAAACTATTGCAAGCGGGATGATCTTTAAAAAATATTATCCATTTCTTATCTATCGTTTTTTTCTCGTTTGTTTGTCATATTCAGTATAAATTTGTTTAATAAACTGACATCTTCGTATAAAAGGTCAAAATTAAGCAGGCCTCGTTAACTACCTATACATATACAATTTTTGTTAAATCGGGACATCTGGCAACCCTGCATGGGGCTCTGGGATATTTGTTTCTGGGTCTAATAATCGTGAATAAAAGTCAATGTATTAAATAGCAAATTTTTATTGAACTTCCATATTTCAATAATTTTAAGCTCAAACATCATAATACAACAAAAAATAAAACTTGTGAGCCTTTACTAGTCATAATAAATAAATACATAATAACAAAGTGTACGTAACTTTGTAGTACTCCACTATACACATATTTCTATATATTATATGTAATCTTATTGTCATAGGTATAAATTAAAAGTTTAAATCTACTATGAACATGTCATAAGCTGAAGTACAAATGGTTTTACAATGATGAAAACAGTTAATAATTAGGTTGAAGGTTTAACATGCCAAACCAAATCACCAGTACAAATTTCCTAACTTGTTATTGTAGTAATATTAAAAAATATATATTTAAATTACTCCTATTGACATAATTATATTGCAAGTATTCTAAAAGGCTGCAATGTTTAGGTAAAACACATAAGTTCCTTATCGTATTTTACTAGATCGTATGGAATGTGCAATAGTGTTATCAGTTCTTCCATCGTTATCTTTTCGCCGGTGTTCTTATTTCTGTTAACTTCTAAAAGTTCTCCTAAAGCGGCCTGACATGCCGTCCTCCAAGTTGCGATGAGATTTTGGAATTCTAGACAACTTTTTACCTTAAGATTTTCGCTTTCTAAGATTTCCAATTTGTCTTTCTTTGTCTTCAACCTCAATCCGATTTCCTCTATTTCTTGTGTTACACTTTTTTGATCATTTTGGACGGTAGAAATTTTATTTACAGGCTTCTTTTTGAATACTTTTATTTCAAAATCATCATCAGAATCGCTAGCCACAGAATTTTGTGATAGTGAAATTCTACTTACCTTTGTTTTTTTACAATTAATTTCTGATTTGGACTTGCGAGTTAAATTATTTTTTTTATTATTAGATTTAGTATCCTTCAAAATTTCAGTCGCGTTGCCTTTCTTTGTTATCGTTGAACTTTCATTCGATAGCAACTTAACGTAAGATTTACGCCTATAGTCAAAATCATCATCATCAGACACAGTGGACGCCAGTTCCTTCTGCAATTTGATCGTTTCATTGATAGATTTATTATTATTCAAATTAACTTTTGAATCGCTGAGGTCGACGAAAGGAATACTCTTATTGTTTAAATCTTTCAAAGGGATATTTTCATCGTTGGAATCGTCGCTGAGTAAGTGGGAGTTTATAATTTTTGTTAATGTTTCATTGGATTCAGTTTTAGAATGATTCTTTTTGGGACTTGCAACCGCATCGAGCGATACATAATCAATCAATGGCTTTGTAACATTGCTGGTACTCATTGTTTTGAATTTAGATGCTGCAGTGAACACATCCGACCTTGAAACAATTTCAGTAATTGTGCTCGAAGGGTCAACACCGCAGTCTTCTTCGGATGATGAAGCTATGCGATACGATTTGATTTTGCTTTTTGTACGTTTGCTAGATTTTTCATTGGATGTCTCGTTCTTCGCGGGAAATTGATGAGTATGATTAGTTTCGGCGACAGTTTTGGCTGGTTTCTGCTCTATTTTAGTCGGTTCATCTGAAGGTAATTTGAGGTTAATACTTTCAATGGATAGTTTGGGTGAAGGTTTGATCGAGCTGGTGCGTTTCCTAGAGAGGCCAAGTCTGCGACAAGGAGTAAGAAGTCGACGATTGATGGCTCCTGCTGAGGGGGCAGATGCAGGTGGAGGGGAAGGTGAGCTGCGACCCCTCTTCAAAGTCTTCATCTTGTTTTGGCGCGCTACTGTCAAACTCGTAAGTTGTTATATTGAGTGACCTCAACAGCGTTATATTCGACCATGAATATTTGACTTCACTTAATATAATAAATGTATAAAATACTCAAATATTTTCGGTCAATCGTCTTACACCCAATGTTCCTATACTTCTATTACTACACACGTGCGATCGATCGTGCGATGATGTCATAAGTCATAACATAACGATCGATCGTCAACAACGGCGACGGATCTGCCCAATATTTGGAGCGACCGCCGATCAATCGCATTGCTCGACGATATCCCTACACACGAGCGATAACTAGTGCGATTGGCCGATCGAGCGACGGATCGCAGCGATCGGTCGCTCATGTGTAGGCCGCTTAAAACAGTTAAGTGTTGTTCATCCCCTTCATGCTAAAGAGGGAAACTATAAACCTGTGCTTAAAATGTTCATTAAATAATTACAACATTGAAACTACATATGTACATAGGTGTTTTTGAATACAAATTTATTACATACTAACAATACAAAGAATTTAAGAAATTAATAGCGATGTGGTCTAATCGGTTTGTTGGGATCAAATAATTTGGGATCTTTAAAAAAATCAAAATCCTTCAAATATGTCGCCATCATTCCTGCAACTTGAGCTTTCACAATTTCAGCTTCAACTTTCTCCTGTTGCGATTTGCACAGACCCGTTATATGCCTGCCGTATACTCGACCTGTGTATTGGCTTTGAAATTGAGATAGCAGCTTAACATTTTTGTAGTCAGGGACAATATTCATTGTGCATAGAATACACTTTTTCTTTTCACGCTCGAAAGGATTTGTTATGCCAGCTACTGGGCCATCTTCTTTCACTTCTTGTGGATAGATTGGAGGGGTGACTTTTCTTTTCATCATAAGTTTTTTTCTATAAGCCGTTTCTGACAGCGGGCGAAATGCATATTTTGACCATGCTGAAACTAAAAAGTTCGAAATTAATTTGAGGAAACACGGAAACGTATGCTGCCATCCTTAGCGTACTTAACGTAACTGACGAAAATACAAAAATGAGTTATATATATCGTTATATGTGTTGTCTTCTTGCGATTTTTCATATCAAAATTTACCTATCTTCATCCAAAAATGACTTTATAAACTATTAAGTTTAGTGTATCTACCTACACAGAGAAAAATTACTACTTATGGTGGGTCCACACAAGCGTACTTACTCGACGAGTAAGATTGAATCGAGTAAGCGCTACATCGCACCGCGTCCACACAATTGGTTTTTATAACGTAGAGTAAAACTTACACACACCTACCGTCGAGCCAAACCTCAGTTGACGCGAATAATACATACTCGTACATACGACTTGAAACGTCCAGTTCGTTCTACGAAAGTGAACGCCTGACTCTATAAAATATGGACGATCAATTGATTTGCATAATCGGGGTAGTAGCTTATGTATATTTATCAAAAAAATAAACATACGGGCAAAAACCATAAATATTTGACTAAAAGTTGACTGCAGGAACGTCAAAAATTTACTCATTTGAATCTCGTCAAAGAATTGGAATCTAGTGACTTAAAAAAATATTTAAGAATGCCAGAGCAACTCTATTCACATTTACTAAATCTAGTAAAACCATTAATTGAGAAGAACGATACACCCATGAGATGAGAGAAGCTATAGGTATATCTGCTGATGAAAGATTGAAAGTTACATTAAGATATTTGGCTACTGGCTACTGGAAGATCGTACACTGATTTACAAAATACTTGTTCAATTTCAAAACAAGCACTTTCAATTATTATACCTGAGACTTGTGAAGCAATCTACAAAATATTAAAAAAAGACTATTTAAAAGTAAAGAAATTTTTATTTTTTTAATGTACATATGTATGTATGTACGTACATACATACATATAAGTTATTCATTTAAATTTTCATTTGCATATGGATCAAAATTATTGACGAAGTTTGATGCTGGATCTGGATGGCGGGATATCTATAGACTCTGTCGAATCATTATCAACGTTATAACAAGATCGATCATGCGTCCACACGTTCGATATTACTATCGTTCTTTACTCGCTAGACGCGGCTCGATCTGCAGTTGGTTGGGCTTCGAGCCACAAGTCGTAAGTTTTGTCGTCCACACGATCGTACTTACTCGAAATCGAGCAAGTACGTCGAGTAAGTACGCTTGTGTGGACCCGCCATAATACATACATTTTTAAAATAATGAGTTGCTTAGGAATCTGTTAGTTGAAAGGAAAAAATGATTTTGACGATTTTTTTTTATTAATTTCCATAATATTATTAATACAATTGTTCATCCTCATTTTGTTTACTGTGGTTCATTTTTAAATTTAGTAAATAGGGTAATTAAAGATACGTTGCAAAAACTGCAAAATAGAGTATTTTAAATGTCAATAGATTAACTAGTATGTTTAAGATATATGTACATATGTTGAATGAAATGAAACCTTAAAAATGTGCATGTTAGCATATATTTTTAAATTAGATAAGAATTTATTACCAAGATATTTCAATAAGTATTTAATACGGGGATATAATATATGTACATAGTCATAATCATAATATAAGGGGTAAGAATAAATTAATAGTTAAGAATTTAAAATTAAGTAGATCTAGGAGAAGTATCTTGTACAGGAGTGTTGTTGAATACAAAAAGCCTGCCAGTTAATCTCAGAAATATAAACAAAATTGATAGATTCCTGGCAGCCTAAAAACATAACCTCTGTATAAATGCTAATAGATAATTAAGTTTATTTTGTAATTTTAGCTTTAAGTTACTGTATGTTTGTAATTAGCTTCTAAAGCTATCTTAAATAAATAAATAATAAATAGAAAATAGCCTCATGTATTAAATTTTTTTTAAATAAATCAGTAACCCGTGAAGAAAAACACAAATTTAGAGCAAGTCCATTTATCTCAGAACTATCGTTTCGTCAGTCACGTTATGTACGCTGAGGACGGCAGTATAAGTAGAAATGCAAAAAACTTAACCAAGAAAAAAATTTAGGTTATGTCAAACGGACATAAAATTTTAGGTTACAAACGGACGAAAAACGTAAGTTAACGCGAAGTTGGACTAATTGATGAATCGCAAAAGGTATACCTGTCGAAAAAAGTTTCGAACGAGCCAACATTTCGAATCTGAACAGTGAATCCGAATCTTAGATCCACCTGATTTTTGACAGTAGTGAACAAAAAACACAAATTCACGACCACGGCCGAACTATAAATATTCTGCTGGAAAATTCACCATTCTTTTATTTTTGATACTCTTTAGACGAAATAAATATTTTTCGAGGAGCATTTTAAGTATTTGACTTATAAAAAACTGATTAAATATAACTTATGTAGTTACCCAAATGTTGGAGGAACCACACTGAAAGCAAACACTCGATATATACGTAATAATGGCTTAAAATATACTTTGAAACACATACAAAGCTTTAATTTCAGCTTAAAATTTATTAGAAATAGAAGAGACGAGAAAAAATAAAAAATACAATTTATCAATATTATGGTTGCATTTACAATGCTTATGTTCATTTAAGTCAGTCGTCGCCCAGAATTAGGGGCTAGAGTTGGGCAGTCATATAACCTGTTACGTGCTAGTAGGTGAGGTATATTTATATGAATTAAATTAATTGTGAACCGAAACCACCCTAAAAATACATCACGACTGTCTTATTTATTTAATTATTCATTAATGAAAAGTAACAAATTGGAATATCCTCATACTTATGAGTCGATAATCACCTGTTACATTATTTTTCGTGTACAATGTACAAATGTACACACATGTGATTTGCAAACTATGGATATTATTTAAAAATAATTTAATAAATTTCAAGAATATATTAACGTAACGTGATCGCGTGATCAATATTCACCTGCTGAAAGAAAGATATTCTTCACACCCAAGAACCAAACCTGCAAACTCGTAAAATTTATTATACATATGTACATATGTATATATTTTAATAATCTTTTTAGTGAGCTACATTACTATATGCCTGGCTGGCTGGGTAGCCTGGTCGCGGAACGCTCGCATACCACGGTACGGCATGCACACATACTCACACACGCACACGACATAGGTTGCTAATCACCCGACTACACTGTTACTAGTAATTATGTATAGATATAAGAAATCAAAAATTAATGATTTTGTGTACTCGTGTGTGTATTTATTTTAATTCTGGAATTTAAAACCATTGTATAAACTGTACTATCTTTAATTCTTGGTAAGAATTAAAATTATTTATTGTGCAAGTTGAAAATGGTATATCCATGTTCATAGTGTGTATGTATGTGTGATGCTTAAATTATGAAAGCCACTTCCTTCATGGCTTTTATGACTGCAAATATTTGCGTCATTCGATGAAGATATGAATGGGTTACATTTAAGTAGAATTCTGTTTTTTTTTCGTTTGCAAGGAAAATATTTTGATTTACTTATGAGATTGTACGCATTTACATACATAAGTATGTATTCTGTACTGTTGTACTTGGGATTTATTATAATTACGCCACAGTTGAACAACAACTGGATGCAAGGCCACGTGACCAATAAAATGAAAGTCGTCTGGCCAGTTGGTGTTTGAGTTTCGCGTCTTTTGGTCGCGTAACCTGTCGCATGTTAACGCCAGGTATTTTTAACTTATCAACTCAATAGTTAAGTATGTATTCGTATTATTTCGATTATTACGATGCATTTATGATTGTACTTGACTTTATAGTTTTTCAATTTTGATATACAAATCTTACTTTTTCGTGAAAACTGTGAAAGATCTGCCTAGATGAGAAATCTTTTTTGAATTTAAATAACTAATTTTATTGTTCACTGACAGTAGTTGCCTTTTTATTATTTATTTATAAATTGTCTTTCTGTGTAACTATTTCGAATTCCTCGATGTTTTCGCTGTATGTACATACCATTAAAATTGTATTTTCGAATTTCAAAAGGATTCAAGTTGGGCATTTATATTCCAACAAGTCACCGTTCGAAAAATAATACCTTTTTTGATTATATCCTCAGTTTAAATTTAATTTAAACGGTGCAAGATATAATTGCGAGAAAGCTATTTTCTTACATTGAAAATAGTATGAAAGTGAAATGTCAATTTACGATCATTTTCAACAGACACATATGTAGATACATAGAATTAAATAACTTGTAATGTTATAAAAAATAAATTTTGTATGCAATAAAATTTCGCACATTTTTTAGAAAACTTCAGAAATATTATTTGTTTTGTGTGCACATGCAACTTTTCTCACATTTAAAAAGTTTGGGAACCGATTTCATTATTACAAAAAACTCGATACAATGATGTAAGGGTAATTTGGCCGGTATAATTATGTCAATTACAATTGAAAATCGAGCATTGTTTTTATACGTGAAATTTTCTTCCATTGCGGCGATTTTAATTTTAACTTTTTTTTGAATGAGTGCTTATTGGCAGGTCATGGACATTTCGCAAAAAGAAAATTTATGATCTACCGTGGGCTTCGCGCTACTTTTTCTTCATATAAAAAAAAGTTAATATTACCGCCAAACTTATCCGTACAGAGTAAAATCGCACTCTTTCAACTCAAATTACGATGCTTTTGTTTGTTATTGTAAGACTCGTGTCTCGAGATAACAGTAGTTGTATCAGCCACTTACTTATTTTTACTTTATTTTTCCTTATTTTGTGTAGTTTTTCCTTATCTTACTTTCAGAATAAGGTGTGCGCGTGCATTCGTAATGCGTCGACCCACGCATTAATGTCAGATTTTCCTCTTGCACCATGATAATATCTAATTGGCGTTTATTATTGCTCATGCAATAATGTCGCTTGAAAATAACCGAGGCTTGATTTATTATAACTAAACGAAATCGTTTGTCCGACCGTGGACTGTAAAATCAACATCCATTGATTTGTAATGCTAATGACGTTCTTGGATTCGAGTCGCTGCTACTGTTGTTTTTGGCGAATCTTAGCACCATCAATGTTGCTTTCATATCCGTCCATTTTATTCGTCAATAGCGATTGCAACAGCCAAATTAGCCCATGATGCATCGTTAATCTTACACCCAAAGATAACAAGTGGCAAAAAATTTACTGTGCAGCAGATTTTCGAAGTGGTTGCTGGACTTTTTTCCGTATGCGGACAAGCTTCTTGTTGCTACATGTTTCGTGTTTGCGGAACTGTTCTTTTAGGTGTTGACACTTTTTGCTTATGTGTGTACTAAAGGTACACACATAAGCAAAAGCTGTGTACGTATCACGTTTTCCACCTAATGAACTTTTTTGATAATTTTCTGACATTTAGCAATTCAAGAGTTTAAAAATCATAATTGGTTCTGATAGTATAATTATCATTAATGCTCGTTCAAAAATATTGCGCGCATGACTTTCTTTATTACGCACACTTACCCACGGTAAAATAAATCATATCACGAAAGTGAGTGAATGGTTTGCCAATCTTGTCGATTCGTCTACCTGCGTCATTGTTAACAGATTTTTTTTTTCATTCCAAATGAATAAAATATAAGCTATGGATTACTGCGTAGGTATTTTTGACTTCGTTTCACAGAAACACTGCTGTTATATTTGCCTTGCTAAGCAGCACTTGCACATAAACCCATTAGCATTCGATTTAAAATTACAAAAGAAACATTTTTCAGGGGTTATCACGTTATTCTTGTTTATACAGGTACATACATATGTATGTACATAAAGTTCGCTTCTTATATAAATTTTATAAAGAGGTTTTAATTTATGAAAAAATGGCAACTAATCAATCGACAAGTATTTAAATCAATAAACGGCCAGTAACTTTTCAAGGAAATGGTCAGTATTATATTTAAAAAACTGTCAGTAAAAATTATAAATGGTTAGTAAAAAAATTATTTTTGGTAAATAACTTCACTGAAAATTAACTAATCGGTCAGTAAACTTTAAATATCGACTGTTTATATAAATTTACTTACCATATAATATATAAAAAGTTTTCCTACATTTAAGCAATTATCTTCCTTATGCGCTAGGTAATTAGGTAGTAAATTGCTCGACAAATACGGTGTCCATATTATATCAAATATTTGTTTATTTTTTTAAATATTGAATCAATAGGCGGCCGGATTTATTTTTAATTTATTCAACCGTTGATTTTGTACGGGCATATACTTGTATAATATATGTATTTACTTTATAAAACTTACTCACCATTTGGTTCAAATAACTAACCGAAAATCGGAAAAGTTACTGACCCAATAAATACAGCCCTATGAAAATTACTTTACCTGTTCGCGTCATTCAGTCTATATAAAACAAATTAACTTTACAGTAAGAATCGTTAAATTCTCATTTAAAACTACATATCTATCAAGTATTTATGTAAATGTACATACAAATACATATACTACGCATTATATTAATAAAGAGCTTAATGTGTGTGTGTCTGTGTGTGTGTATGTGTCTGTGTGTCTGTGTATGACGTCACTATAGGATTTTTCGAGTTTTTTTTCTATGAATATATTTTTGAAAAATTTTTTTTTTTTTTTTTTTTTTTGGATATTTCCAACTTTTTTTTTTGGATTTTTTTTTTGGAACTTTTTTTTTTGAATTTTTTTTTGGATTTTTTCAACTTTTTTTTTTTGGATTTTTTTTTTTGGAACTTTTTTTATTTTTTTTTTTTTGGATTTTTCAACTTTTTTTTTTTGGATTTTTTTTTTTTGGAACTTTTTTTGAATTTTTTTTTTTTTGGATTTTTTCAACTTTTTTTTTTTTTTTTTTTTTTTTTTTGGAACTTTTTTTGAATTTTTTGGATTTTTTTCAACTTTTTTTTTTTTTGGGACTTTTTTTTGAATTTTTTTTTTTTTTGATTTTTTTCAACTTTTTTCTATGAATATATTTTGAATTTTTTTTGAATGAATTTTTTTTTTTTCGGTTTGTTTGGATTTTTCTAACTTTTTTTTTTTTGGATTTTTTTTTTGGAACTTTTTTGAATTTTTTTTTTTTGATTTTTCAACTTTTGATACCCCCTAAAGCCATTCCGGCCCCTTACCACCCCACAGACCCCCTACCCCTACGGCACCTTTTCAGCACTCCCGAAAATATGCCGACCCCTCACCACCCCCCCCCCAGACCCTTGCCCCTACGGCACCTTTTCTTTATGCCGGCCCCTCACCAACCCCCCCCCTATCCCTACGGCACCTTTTCAGCACTCCCGAAAAGCTATATCGGACCCTCACCACCCCTTTTTTGTTCACTTAAAGCCATGCCGGCCCATCACCACTCCAGAGCCGCCTTCTACCCCTACGGCACCTTTTCAGCACTCCCGAAAAGCTATGCCGGCCCCTCACCACCCCACAGACCCCCCCCCCTACGGCACCTTTTCTGCACTCCCGAAAGCTATGCCGGCCCCTCACCACCCCACAGACCCTCCCCTGCCCCTACGGCACCATTTTTTTTTGCACTCCCGAAAAGCTTAAATACCACCCCCCCCCCAGAACGCCCCTACGGCACCTTTTCTGAAAGCTATTTACCACCCCCCCAGACCCTCCACTGTTTATTCTGCATCTATGCCGACCCCCTCACCACCCCCCAGACCCTCCCCTGCCCCTACGGCACCTTTTCTGCACTCCCGAAAAGCTATGCCGGCCCCTCACCACCCCCCAGACCCCTCCACTGCCCCTACGGCACCTTTTCTGCACTATAAAAAATGCCGACCCCACCACCCCCCAGACCACCCCCCTACCCCTACGGCACCTTTTTTTTGCACTCCCGAAAGCTATGCCGGCCTTTTACCACCCCCCCAGACCCTCCACTGCCCCTACGGCACCTTTTTCTGCACTCCCGAAAAGCTATGCCGGCCATTTACCACCCCCCCCAGACCCCCACTGCCCCTACGGCACCTTTTCTGCACTCCCGAAAAGCTATGCCGGCCCCTCACCACCCCACAGAACCCTCCCCTGCCCCTACGGCACCTTTTTCTGCACTAGCTATTACCACCCCCCAGACCCCTCCACTGCCCCTACGGCACCTTTTCTGCACTGCTATGCCGGCCCCTCACCACCCACAGACCCTCCCCTGCCCCTACGGCACCATTTTTGCACTCCCCCGAAAAGCTATGCCGGCCCCTTACCACCCCCCCAGATCCAAAAAATCAAAACCATTAAAAATTCAGCGGGCGTTGATTATCAACGGGCAATAAGCTAGTAATATTATAATTATGACCTCACACACACACACACACACAGTGTAGGTCAACATCAAGGTTGAACATTGCATTTAATCGCAAGATACAATATTATCTCAGCCGGATAAGTTTCATCCTTTTGACATTAATGCATTGTTTATTCCACGGTACATAAACTTCGATAAGTTCATCCAACTTGATGAAACTTGAAACTTCAGAGCTTAAATCGAACGCTGAACTTTTAAGTATTCATCGCAAGTTGCTTCGATTATTCAGGTCAGAAAAACCCCTTTCATCGATCGTTCTCGAGAGTGCTTTGGTTTGTTAACCCCGAGTGTGGTGAACGTGCACCATTGCACAAATGCATCCAGGGCTACGTGATGCGAAACAGCTCCACCATATCACATTGCGAAAAGGTTCTACACATGTATGTACATCCGCATAATATGTGGGTACATACATCTGAACGTGCCTGTACGCAGCTACAGATTAACACCTTGGTATTTGGTACTCATTTCGTTACATTTTGTCATTGTTACAATGTTTGCACGATAGCAAAATATACAAGAAAGCGTGTTTACGATTGCTGAAAAGCAGCTTCTTGGACATTCGTGCGGTGTTAATCGCACGAAATAATCCAATTACGACGAACATTAAAACGTACAGGCCCCCCTCTAATGGAGCATTGTCAGAGTGGCTATTAAAATATTGACAATGGTGATCGTCTTTGTATATTGTGAAACGATCGTGCGACATGAACACGTTTCTAACGACAGGAGAGTTTCGTAGCTAAAGGGTTTATTCGAGTCGAGAGGGTGCACAATCCGTCAGTGGGCTTTGCATCCGATACAATTTGGCGATTGGCGAAAAGAAATAGAACGATTGGCGATTGAGTGTATATTGTGAGTTCAAAAGTGATAAGATTTTGATTCAGACAGTGTTCACGATGCTTTATCCGACTTGTAATTACTTAAATCATTACACCAATCTGTTGCTATCTTAATCTGGTACGCGTCGATAATGCGATTTTATTTATGTAGATTTTTTCTTGTTTGATCATTGTACCCGAATCTAGATTGATTTGGCACAGCCGAATCGTACATTTCCACTTAAACTTTATTGGCTAGATATTATCCAATATGCGGTATTATACAAATTGGAGTGACCTACAAGCTTTTAAATTTGACCTGTGTGCAGTACATGAGTTCCGTGAATCTGAATGGGGTTTGCAACGTTTGCATGTTTCAAATAATGTGTACTTTTTCCTTATTTATTTATTAGACGCCTATTAGGGCTTTTACATATAAAATACACAATATATTAAATTAGAAAAAAAACAAAAAAAAAAAAAATCTAATAATAAATTATTTTGAGTTAATAAAATAAATAATAAGTCGTCGTCTTAGGGACGAATGGTTAGTATTAAAAAAATCAAATTCTGAGTATTTATTGCCATATCTACATATGTATCTATGTACATATGTACATATATTCATTCTGGGGATGGGACAATAAAGATAATAATTATTACGTGAAATATTTTCACAATCCGATAAAAAAAACAAAACGGGTAACACGCACCTGTACCTTTAAACGAAAAGTCGAATGAAGAAGAATAGGACTATCTATTAGAGAGTTTAATATTTTATATAAAAAAATTACATCCAATATGATTCTTCTAACGTGTGAAAAAGTTGAAGTGGCAATGAGCTGAACACACACGAGAAGAATGGATGGCAGATGGACGCGAGAAATACTGGAATGGTATCCGAGAGGATGTGAAAGAAAGCAAGGTGGTAGACCGTGTGGACACTTAGGCGTCGCTATATACGAAAGTGGGAAAGAAGTGGAGACGCAAAACTCCAATGGGTTTGGTCTGGTTTTGGTTTGGAAAGCGTGGATCAAAAGGTGCCGTACGAAGATCCGCGGCAGAGTTGAGTTGGGTTGTTGAATACGACATATTTGCAATTTAACATACAGTAAAAGATGAATTTATGTCCGTCATGTCAGACCGTGTGGACTGGCTGATGAATTGAGAAGAATTTGTGGAGTCAACTGGATGCAGATTGCTCAAGACAGACAGAAATAAAAGGATTGGAGAGGCCTTCATCTAGTAGTGGATGGTGAAGGCTGAAAATGATGATGATTCTACTATTACTTAATTTTATCATTTTTAATTTTGACATAAGAGAATCATAACCATTATGTATTTTTTGATTGGAAAATGCTGCACGATTATTTTGATATTGGTGCGTAATGAGTCGATGTCGTTGAAAAGGTTAATTTTGTGACTTGGGGTTTTTTGAATAAATTAATTCGATTTTATTGCTATAATCAATTTTCATTTAGGTGTTTTACCTAATCAATTTTTTTTATGATTCAATCATACATATCTCTACGTGACTAGAACAGTGCTGTGATAAAAGGGATGATGAACTAATCTATGTATTGTATTTTGTTAATATGAAGCACTTTTAATCCGTTGATTTCTTATTGTCACTGTCTTTGATTACTACATGTCTGTTAATGCACGTATTTATTTTGATTAATTTGATACGTCAAATAAATTAATTTATAGTAAAGCAATTCTTAAAATACAAATGCCCAAGTGCCAGTTAACTCGAAATGAGATCATGGACTATGGCGCAAAATCTTTCACTTTCTTTTTTTACTATACATACTACACGTGTGTGGTTTATACGTTCAGTTTTTTTTTATTTGTTATTTATGATGCTGTATTGTAATTTGAATGCTATTTTCAACACCATGTTTATACAACTGCTGTGCCTTTACGCAATTTGCCATTCATATCAAATACCGTTTTTTTAATAACTTAAATATTCTTTGTTCCAGGGTTAAGAAAATAAGAGTACACTTCCATCATGTGTCCGCTATGGCCGTTGCACATAATCTTCTTCTATTTGCTCACCATCATTCCTATTTGGGTTGTGTGTCAGACAGCGCCTCGGCTTATGACCGAATTCGATCCAAAGTATCTAGAAGTGCACATGGACGAGACTAAAGTGGTTAAAGTCAATATCTCCGATTTTAAAAATTGCAAAGTCAACGATGAAATTTATATAAAAAGTGATTATGATCACATATCGTCGACGGATTTTGCTAGTTATCATTTGAATTCTGATGATCTATCCAGTTTTACGATACAACACTTCAACGTTACTGGAAAATTTTTAGGTATATATTTTGCTGTTATATTGAATTCATTCGTTTATTTTTTGTATTACATATTGATTCACTTGTATCTCAGGAAAAAATAAAATAAAAGTCTTCTCGAGTAATGAAGAGTGCTTAAATACAAATGAAGATCTTCCAGTCACTGTTATTCGTAAGGAGCGTATCATTGATAGAGTATTTACCGGGAGCGTTGCCACTTTAGTAAGTATTTATTAGCGGCGTATTTATGATAATGTAACGGCGTGCTTATAAGATGAGATTCTAATCAGTGTCTTCAATTGCATTTTAGGTTTCTATAATTTATATCAATTTTGGTTGTGCTCTGGATTGGACCACAGTAAAAGCGACTTTAAAAAGACCGATCGGACCAGCTATCGGTTTCTTTGGACAATTTCTTTTTATGCCATTGGTAATTTTATATTATCCACACATCACAGGATGAAGTCTATTTTATATTTTACTCATATGTACATAGTATTTTATTTAAACAATTTGATTTTTTAGATTTCATATGCATTTGGTTTACTTTTGTTCCCAAATGATATAAATATGCAACTCGGCATGTTCTTCACTGGCGTATCACCAGGTGGTGGTGCATCCAATATATGGACTTATGTTCTTGGCGGGAATTTAAATCTTTCGATTACTATGACCACTATTAGTACTCTTGCTGCTTTTGGTTAGTATTATCCATTTAATATAAATAGTAATTTTCACTGGAATAGAATTTAACTTTCATTCAAATTTAGGTATGATGCCGCTATGGTTGTTCACGTTGGGTCGTGCCATTTTCAAGTCGGGAAATTTGGGAGTGCCGTATTCTAGGATTGCTGGTTTTGCAGTTGGCTTAGTCATTCCTTTGGGCTTGGGCTTACTTGCTCAACGGTACTTGCCTCGTTTTGCCAAGCTCATGGTCAGAATTCTCAAAACGTTTTCAACTTTGCTGCTGTTGTTCATTATAATTTTTGCTATCGTTACGAATCTCTATCTTTTTGAATTGTTTTCGTGGCAGGTATTTATAGATTTATCTGTTCAATTTTAATACAATATCTCTTGTGCTGCAGGATTTCTAATTTTATTAATGATTTGTAGATTGTTGTTGCGGGTATGTGTGTGCCATGGTTGGGATACTTAGTTGGCTGGATTGCAGCTACTTTACTTAAACAACCTCCGGGAGATTGTCTTGCCATTGCTTTAGAGACAGGCATTCAAAATACGGGAATATCAATATTTTTATTAAGATTTTCACTTTCTCAACCTGAAGCTGATTTAACAACTGGTAAAATATATAGGATTTGAATACACATTCATACATTCGAATCTTGTTTTTAATGCTAATGTTTTCTTTTTAGTGATTCCTGTGTCAATTGCTATTATGACGCCATTCCCTATGATTTTCCTCTATTTACATCAAGTCATAAGGCGAAGGTGAGAATAATTTAATAATGAAAGAAATTGTATATAACCAAAATACACCAATTGTACAGTAGATTCCCATATTGTCGGTAGATTAAAAACTTTATTATGAATTGAGGAATGATAATTAATTTTTATTAATATTAAATAATTATAGGTACAGAGTGATTAATGAATATATTAAACCTTCTTCAATCCAAGAAATTATACCATTGATGGATAATAATTTATAAGAATTCTTCCAGGTTCCTTTTTTTTTTTAATTTTCAGCATATTTTTAATACTGGAGAGATGGCAAATTATAATTTTTTTTATGCTTTTAAATTCACCTGTAATATTTATTTCTAACAATATTTAACAATTAATTTGGCTTTTCATTTAGCTTGGGGTTCTACTGTACATACATATGGTGTAGTATTTTAAATTGTAATGCTTTATATTTTAGGGCTATGTTAAACTATTTTCTTAATTGCTTAAATTTTTTTCCAGATTTTTTGGCCAACCACCTACAAAAAATACATATGATTTCAATGGTCCATTACCTAATTCCAGCACAGTTGAGGAGATGGTACCATATGATGAAAAATATTAATTTTACGTATTTTATTAAATAATTAAATTAACAAACACTAGTTTTTAAAAAATATTACTTATAAGGGACCAATAATGTTTCTGGAATTTTAATTGTAAAAAAAATTACAAAGTAAATGTTAATATTTGTAAAACATACATTTACACCTTTTTTAAATTGTTAAAATGTAATAAAATTACATAATTATTCACATTGGTGCAATTATTATAATAGTGATTATGTTGATCTTTGATTGATATTGAATAGTTGTAGATTTGTGGTAAAAGTATATAATTAACGTTACGTTATGTTTTTTAATTGATTTTCATATTGTAGGTATAATATTTATGCCAAACAATGTATATCAGTGAATATAATTGTTGTGTATTTTATTTAATTTTTATATGTATTATTTTTCAACAATACACATGATGTTAAAATGATATTGCATTTTCATTTTCCCACAAAATTTAATATTTTTTAAATTTTATTTTCTGCCATATTCATAATTCATTGGGTAATTAACACCGTGTGCTAAAATTCGGTAATAAGCAAGTTATCGAGTTAATAATCTACGAACATTGTTTTATATAACAATTTGTCAAAATTATATATGTAGTCTGAATTGATTCAATTGATAAATATTTACGCGAGAAATATTCTTACACAAGGATTGCTTAAGGCTTGGTTTCGCGGGTGCGTCAACCTGGCCGACGTCAACTGCGTGATTTTTTTGTATATAATTTAGCAGATGAATAGAAAGCTGGTTATGACCACAAATTTCGCCGCACTCCTCCTTCCTTTGTGGCCACGGCCAGATTTCCATTTCCAGCTGTCAAATTCTATATAAAAAAAAAAACCACATGGGTGGCGTCGGCCAGGTCGACGCACTCGCGAAACCATGCCTCTGCTCAAATTATTTTTTCCCTTTTCCAAAGTACAGATGTACCTACTAAAAAAAAATCTGGAGTAGCCAGCCCAATTATTAATCTACATGCTATGAAAAAATATAGATTATAGAAACATTGGATTTTAAGCAAAGATAAAAATAAAATAAAAAATTGTAGAAAGAAGACTTGTGGCCAAAAAACCTAACCTATGTGAGTAAGTTGTCATTTGACAGTTGGTTAACTATTGCGGTATACAATTGTCTAAAATTTACTTTGTGAGTATACTTTTGATCTATATAACTGCTGCGAGTCAAAGTTTACTGTTGGCTTCTTTACTGCTCATAGCTTAACTCACCATTTGTTCATTTCAGCTTTATTCAAAACAATGGTAATGGAAGTTGAAAGCGATGTAGATGAATCTCCGGAACGGCTTCAAGAAGAGATTTCAGCGGGAACACTAACTGTTCTTCCAGGACTACGCTTATGGCCCGTCGGTGAAGATTATATTTGTGGTAGCGGTACTTACGAAGATAGGGGTTATGTATTTTCCAGTGTGGTTGGTGTACTCAAAGTCACGACAGAAGAGAATAAAAAAGTACCGATACATAAATAAATATTCATCATTATAAAATACATCTGATAGTATATATAATACTCTATTCATGTTTGCAGTTTGTCGAAGTTTTACCATTGGGTGATGGAGCGGCGTTAGCTCGCACTGGAGATATTGTGACGGCTATAGTAGCACGGGTTACAGACAGAGGTGCTCGTTGTGAATTGAGATGTTCAGGAGCGAGACCACTAGCACGTCCTCTACGTGCCCAATTATTGAAAGAGAATGTTCACGACAAGAATAAAGATCGTGTAGATATGTACAAATCTTTCAGACCGGGCGATGTAATAATCGCTAGAATTGTATCCTTTTTGATGTCTTTGATTTGATTTGATTAGTTTGCATAGTATGTTCCTTAACAATATTAACAGTTACCTGTAACATCGCTGCAGTGTTACGATCTTGCAACGGATGAACCGGAATTGGGTGTGGTGATAGCTAGAGCGGCAGAAGCTCCTCCAGGTGTAAACATGGTGCCTTTGAGTTGGAGTGAAATGCAATGTCCCATTACACTTGCGAAAGAACCCAGAAAAGTATATAAATCATTATAGATTTTTCCATATCTTTAATTTGTTTCATAACACTGCAGCAAAAAACTACCGGAGTGGAGACTAGTCAATCTTTACTAAATTTGACCCACTGAATCCGAATATGATAATGAAATTTGTTGGTTATTTCTTGTTTATGAGATGAGTGTTTAAAAAAATGGACAATTTTTCCCATTTTTTTTATTTTCACGGTCTGTAACTCAATTTACGCCACACCACCTCTAAACGCGACTTCAAATCATTTACAGCTCAAATTTGTACGTTTAGACACAAAAAATACTGACAGAGAACCAATCCTTATAAATGCATTAAAATAATAAAAAAAAACTGGCCAACGTAACGCACAATAACACCGGAAAAAAATTAATATTTTTGACTTTTAAAATTTGCTAGACGATTACTTATACTGCAATTGATAGTAAAAACATCTGACTATTGCTTCCAATACTCATTTTGAACACAGAAGCAATAAATTTTGAGTTACAAACCGCAAAAGTAAAAATTGTCCATTTTTTTATACGCTCATATCTCATAAACGAGAGTTAACCAACAAATTTTATTATCATATTCGGATTTAGTGGGTCAGAATTGGTAATAATTTTTGGGTTTCCGCTCGGGTAACTCAAAAACGTGATTTTTTGTTGCACAGTGTAATCAACGTTTCGTTTCATTTCAGGTTGCTAGAGTTGCCCCAGAAAATGTTTACGATTTGATAGATGGAAAACACAAACAATAAATACCCATATTAAATTATAATGTAAATTAAAGTTGGTTACGATTAAAAAAATTTCATTTTTGTGAATAATAAAATTTATTTCCTTAATTATTTATTATATACTATTCATTGAAATACAATTCATCGAACCTCAAACAAGTAACTTACTATTACATAACTGTTGAGAAAATGATTGAAATTTGAAACTACATTGTAATGTGAATTGGTCGTGAAGTAATATTAAATTTCTCTTACGAAATATAATACATAAAATGTAATAATTCTGGTGACTACGAATTTATTTGAAAAATTTGTATGTAAAATGAATGTGATCGCATAAACTTCAAATATAAAACATGTTAACAATGAAGAAAACTTTTTTTTCTTACACCACGTCAATGATTCTATACTATTTATTTTTCTTTGTGACCTCATAATTGGTAAAATCATAGCATTCTATAATCTGGCTTATGTATCGTTTACTTTTTTTCTCTTCTACCTTTACTCTATGAAAAATACACATTCTAAATTTTTTTTGGACTTTAGGCATAGGATGCAAGTATATTACTATAAATACAGTGGAACCTCGTTGCATCGTTCTCGCTTGTATTGTTTTTTCGCATACATCGCTATTTTTTCATAGTCCTGGCCAAACACCCATAAGAACAGTGTTAAATAATCTCGCTTGCATCTTTCTCCTATATATCGTTATTCTATATCAATCGTCTAAATATTACGGTCCCGTCACAAATTTTACCATGATAGATCGATAGACCTTCAATGGTCGTTGACTAGTTTGCGAATAAAAGTCATATTTTTGTGTAATTTTGAATAAACATACGGAAGGGAACCAGTTTTATGTAGAAATTCAGATTATCGCACTGAGCGCAAACTTAGACACACGCGTAATCAAAAAAAAAAAAAAATCAATAACGACCACGACAACATTGTACATAAGCAACTTCAAGAGAGCATTCATACATAATAAAAACAAAATTTATTAAAAAACAACCATACACCTAAAAAAAAAAACCAAACAAAAATACAACAACAAACCCAATCAATGGCGCGGCAACAAACCCAAATAACAACAAGCAATTGACGTTTGAATGATTTAAAAACAGTCTATTGCACTGGCTGGAAAGCGTATCGCCACGTGCCCGGTCGCCAGTGCTGCCGTACGCGACGTCACGCTCACGTTGACGGGTCGACGGACATAACCTAGAGCGCCGGACACCGGCTGGAAACCGGATAGGGGCCCCCAAAACCACCGGGGAATCCGCCCTTGCGAAAAAACCGCGAGAGCCTCTTCGCCCGAACCCCTAAACCGGTATAAAACCCCGCCCCCCCGAACCCCCTAGCCTCAATTCACGTGCGAGCTTTCACCGGTCGCGAGACATAACCTCTAATGTAACTCCGCCCCCACTCCCCTTCTACACCCGTCCCGGTGCATTTCTTCGTTGTTTACTCGCACGTGTCGTTCTATCGCTCGGTTAACGTTGTTATTTTGGCGCCATTTTTGTGTATTTGTTTACTAATCGTATTGACGTTTCGCAATGCAAACACGATGTTTCCACGTGATAGTATGTGAGAGTCCGCGATAACCTATTTGTGTCCTCGTGTTAGTTTGCACCGTATGTTTATATCGCAATGTTTGCCGTTCTATCATTGTATGTACGTTCGTTTGAATGTTGGAAAGTTGGTGACGTTCCACTCTCGTAGTGGGTGTAAATATTTAGTGTTTGATGATTAGTGCTGCCAACGGTTCTTTGATTATTGTAGTTGAAATGGTGTGATAGGATGAGGTTGTTGCTCTAACGTTGAGTTTTTAAACTGATAACGTATATTTTTTAGGAGCAATTATAAATTTTTATTCAATATTATTGAAAATTGTTGTTCAGTCAATGGATCTATAAAAGATTAGACTACTTTCAATTGGCGAAAAGTGGTCGAAGGCCATTCTTTTTTTTTTTTGGCACATGCACTACATTGCATACTTTCTTTCTATCCATGTGTAATTGTATTTAATTTCGTAATTTATTTTTCGTATCACACAGGTATCCAACGAGTCTAAAGATGGAAACCGGTTTGTTGGGATCCTTTCGTACCGAAGAAGAACAATTCATGAAGTCGAGTTTTGAAGATATACATTCATTTGTAGATCAATCAGAGTTAGTCACGTTGAATGTTGATTCACCGTTAAGTTCGATTTTGTAATTCGATTGATGATTTTATTAATTTTGATTTTTATTTTTAGTGTAATAGATGATCGGTTACATTCGTCACACTCTGAATCAAATGAAGAAGATTACGGGAGAACACTCAGCGATTGGCAAAGACATGTCGGATCGTTGCCGGTAAACTTTCGTTTACATTTTTAATGTGTTTTTAAACCGTGGAAAAAGTATTGATTTCAATTTTTATTTCAGATGATGGATTCCGAAGATTGTATGGTGAATGAACGATTAATAAAATTTGGATTGGATATACTCGAATATGCACCACCTGATAAATCGAAAGAATCGCTACCGACCACTTCCTTAGACACAAAATCAAATTCACAAATATGTAAAATTAACTACGAAACACTAAGTAACGGTGACAACAGATTGATGGACAATGATAATACGTCTCAATGCAACAATATGATATCTAGCATTATAGACAATCCGATGGAGGAAAGTTGTAATATATTAGATAGTTTTAGTGAAGACAAGTTATTAGAATGTGATCCGTTGAACGGTTTGTTTGATGCTGTAAAAAATGATATGGAATCAAGTTTTGAATGTCCCGAAACAAAAATTACATATGCAAGTGGATCCCAACACGTCGAAAACCCCGAAATGCACAGTGAGAATCATATCAATCCAATAAATAAATTTTCACAAAACTCTCATATTCACAGAAAATATGCATTTAATACCAAAAGCAAACGGAATAAACAAAAGTCGTTATCATTACCGCAGTCACCGGAACACGACACTTTTGGAATTGATTCTATAGATTTGCAAAGTAGCTTATGTTTTGAAGATATAAGTGCATTAGATTTCAACGAATTTGTAGACGATGACATAAATATTAGACCTGACAAAGCTTTCAATAAGAGTTTTGACATAGCAGACGTATTGAACTCCACAAAAGATGATATTCTTAAGAAGGAAATGGACACGTCGGATGATTTGTTCAATTCGCAAATACAGGATTGCGATTTAGAAGTAGATATAAACGATTTTGATTTACCCAGTTTCATCATGGGTAAAAGCGATAATGACTCGTCAGCTTTTTTAATAGACTGTTTCGAAACAAATCCAGAGACTTTGCAATGTCCAAAAACCGAAATTGATGATATACATCTTGAAAATATTGCCGACTGTGATGATGCTTTGCCGAATATTGTGAATTGCAACACTTTGGAAGTTAATTGTTCTTTGTTGGACACTAGCAAGGAATTAAACTTACAGGATATTGATTTGATTCCACCAATAACATTACCTAATAGTGATGATACAAATGAAATGGAAGCTAATTTGCAATCACCGATAGATTCTACTTCGTCAAATAGTCGAAAAGCTGACACCGATGACTACATTGACGTAGAAAGTGTTAGTGACTGTGAATCTTTTCCAGTGTTGGCTGCAAATAGTGTTAATGCGTTGTTGGAACAGTTTGAAGCTACTGAAGATTTAAGTAAATCCATAAGGAGTATTCGTAAAATGACTATACCTAAAGATTCCCAACACATGCAAAATAACAGCAAAGTATCAAAAGAACCATATTTAGTGTTTCCTAAAATTTGGAAAACTGATTTTGAAGAATCGACTGGGACAAAAGATAGTAATCGGATGCGTTCTAACAATCCTAGATTACAAAAAAATGTATGCATTTTTATAATATTAAAAATATATATTTTATATATATGTTTTTTATATGTTTTAATATATGTTTTTTATAATGATATTATTTTTTAGGTCAAAACTGTTTCATCTGGTTCTAAACTGGATCAGGAACAGGTGTATTTAGATCACGATTATTGTTTTGTCTCTCCATTACGTTCTGAACCTCGTATATTGAGAAAACATGGTGTATCAACATCCAAATCGGAGCAAAATCTAAAATCAAGTGAAGACTCGGAATTTATTGATTTATCATCGTATTATGTTCGTCCCAATACTCAACAATCAGTCATTAGTAAAGGTAAAAACCAATCTATGCCACTTAATGCTATTGAAAAGTGCCCGCCTAAAAACGAATCCAATTCTCTTCTGAAGCCTCTTTCACCCAATAAGACATTTGTTATTAAAGGGAAGAAGAATGCTAACAGTCTCTCATTTACTTGTGTTAAACAAAAAGTAACTGGTCTTTCTAATGGGATACCCGCAGTTGATCATTCGTATTCTAGAACTGGTATTGGGAAACAAAACAATTCCACCAAAAACAACACTGGTGTTGGCAATTTAGTTTTTGGAAATTCTAAACCAATTGTTAATAAAACATCTAATGAATCTTCAAATGTTAAGTTATGCTGTAAAACTGAGAAAAGAGAAACCAAAAGCATTCAGAATATAATAGTTCTAGAAAATGGTAGTGAAAGATTGATTGACATAAATAAGGACAGTCAGAATATTCTGAGTGTAAATCGAAATTTCCATAGCAATAAAAACAGTCTTCTGATCACCAACTTCAAGAAGCAATCTGAAGATAAACTTGTCCAAAAAGATTTGAACAAAAAATTCAATTCCAAGGGTAATCAAAGGCAAAAGTTCAGCCTATTGAAGCCGATAGTTAAGGACAATATTAAAATGATATCTTTGTTGAAGTCTAATTATTGCGATGAAACCGATTTGAAAAAAAAAGAGGTGAAACCTCACGATGATTCAGCTTCAAAATCTCCTAAAAATTCAATATCTGAATCCTCACATATACCATCAGTCAAACCAAATGAAAAATGTGAGAAGATCATCGAAAATCCCAATGCAATTATTGTGCAAGGTAATAAGATATCTCAAAAAAGAAAACTGAACATTGAGGAATATAAGAAGCGTAGAGAGGGTGGCAGTAATTCTTGTGATAGTTCAAGAACTTGTAGTCCCACTGGAATCGGTGTTGTTGATGTAGAGTCATCTTCGAATTCGTTAATCAACAACAATAGTATTCAAACCGACAAAAAACTGAATCATTGTGTTTTACTTATGGAAAATTCTTCAAAAATGACCAATCAAATTAACAATCATCGACAAGCCACGGAAAGTCTTCATAGAAAGCTTGAAATGAATACTAAAAATACTCCGTCAAAATTGTTATTTGATCCCATAGCTGATGCCACTAGAAAAGCTTTAAAATTAAAAAAACAGTCCTCTCAAATTCCTCATGAAGATAAAATTATAAAAAGCAAAATATCCAATGTCGAAAATGTTATTATTCTTCCACTGGCAACAGAAAATGGTAAATTATTACCGATGATAAAAAAAATAGACGAAAAAGAAATTTTGACTGTATCGAATCAACCAGCTCCTCAGAAGAAAATTGAAGAATATGATGAAATCACCACTGTTTGTATAGGGATAAATACGGATAGCGATAGTCTTAAAGATGTGAAATTAAATAAAAGGTTATGGCAAGATTGTAAAAAGAATGGAAATAATCCATCAAGTAACTCGAAAATAGTAAATGTTGAAATAAAATCAATTTCAATCGATTGTTCTGATATGTACCACAGCGAAAATAAGACTATCATGTACCTTCGAAAAGATCGAGTTAAACCAAAAACTCGCTCAATTTATGTGCAAACAGAGTCAATAGAAATATGCGATGAAGTACAACTAAAATCTGATACAACTAAATTACCAGAAAAAAATACTCCTCCCCGTGACAATTCGACACATGAAACGAGCTTGTTACCGAACAAGAAATCTCACCGTGAGAGACGAGATAGTTCAATGTCAATATCTGGTGAAAGTAATTGTGATAACCACACAGAGCTGATCAACAGATGGAGAATCGATGCGATGAAAAAAAATGATTATTTAAACAAAGGAGATGATAATACCAGATCTCGATCGCAATCATCCAACGCTTCTAGCAGTAGTGTTTCACCACGTAGTAGCAAATCGAAAAAACGTAATTATAATGCAAAACACAAGTATAGGAGTAGGTACAGCAGTCAGTCTTCGGATTTGTCAAAGCATAGTTCTAAGTATAAGAGAAGGTCTAGAAGCTTTTCTAGAAATAGACCAAAATATAGAAAATTGAGAGGTGATTCTTATAAATCTAAATCTTACATGAAAGAAAAAGATAACCTCGATAACAGAAGTATCCAATCGCTGCCATCTAATTCTAAACGTAAACGTAACCCGTCAATGACGTCCAATGACTGGAAAGAAAAGTCGACCAGCTATGAAAATCGATCCTCTCAACCACCTAGTAAAATAAGCAGAGATTATGAAAAAACTTGGGACACGAGAAATGAAAGAAACGGATATAAAAAGTCTTTGAGAAGTAGAAGTTCAAGTGTGACAAGTAATTCATCGCTTAGCAGTGAATCGAGCATTGATTCCGATTCTTCATCGAATAATAGCACTCATTCAAGTTCTGGATCTTCTGTCAGGTAAAACGGAAACATGTTGTCGGTTTTTAGTTGTATATCAATAACATAACTTTTTATAATAATTATGATAATATGCCAATTTAGATCCACTTCTACGGGTGCAAAGTATGACAGAGGTAGAAGTCGAAGCAGAAGAGGGACACAGAATTCGAGGAGTGGACTACCCAGAAATAAAAAGTTTGTACTTTTTCGTTCGTTGGCTTTCACGTCTTAGATCTTCTCTCAATCCAAGCAAATTATGTGGTCGCTGGTTTTGACCATCTCTGACCAGATTCTTATTCTAAATTGAATTATAATTGTGTTTATGTGTTTTAGAAGAGCAAGCGAATTATTTGAAGAGCGGAAAATTGTGTATGTTGGAATGTTGGAACCGAACATTTCCGTATCAGCATTAAAAATGAAATTTGTCAAATACGGGTGTGTCGATGAAGTAACAATTCATATGAAAGACGACGGGTATGTACTAATTGCAGTTTCATTTGATATTGAATAAAGTACATATTTGATAACAATTATTAACTATTAATTACAGAATGCGATACGGATTTGTAACATTCGTTCAAGCCCAACATAGCTATAAAGCTTTGGAGAATGCTCCCAAAGATCCCGAGATTAAACACTACGATGTTTTCTTTGGTGGACGTCGAGCTTTCTGTAAACAGTATTATGCTGATTTAGGTTAGTATATATATTGGGAATGTTTTTGTCATATTTAAACTGATGATTGTTTAGTTGAGGAATTTGATAGTAAGAATATCAACCGTATAATTTGTCGTGGAATCGACAACAATAATCTTTCGGTATTTCTTATAAGATAAATATTTCCAGATGATCTGGAGACAATGCAAGAAGAATCTGGCTTTTATCCGGCTTTGGTTACCCTTACGATTGCACCAGCTCCGGATAAGTCTTTTGAGCATTTACTGCAAGAAGCGAAAGCCGCTGTATCTGCAAGAAAAGCAAGGGATCAAAGCATCGTATCCGAGAGCAGAAGTAAAAAATGTGGGAAGGTGTAATTTATAAACTAGTTTGGTAGTATAGTAAAAATGAAAAGTATGTATGTATATAATTTTGTATTTATAAGTTCAGATATCATTCACTCCTTAATAGTTTATTTATTCTGGTGAATGTGAATACAAACAAATCAGTAAACAGTAAAAGTGAATATTGTGCAATAATATTTATAGATACTAAAAGCTCTCTGATAGTTTCTTAGAATCGTGATAATTTTCATGTTCATCAGTGTACATAAATGTTTTATTTGGCTCATCTGGTTTCATTATTGAGATTAATATGTACATATATGTAAAACATAAATATGATCGATAAGATTAATTTATTATGAGATGATGATGCTTTACTTTAATGTAACGAGCTTTGGTTTAATTGTTTGCAAATATTATGTATATTTTCATGTTGATTATGTAACATAGCTAATTTTACCTCCTTGGAATTATATTTTAATGTCGTCATAGTTTTATATTATGGTGGTGTTAAAGTGAGTTTTGTCTGTGTATAAAAGAAATTTATGTAGACATCATTTATTATAGTTAAATATATTTCATGTAAAATATTTCGCTTCATTACATTTACTATTAACGCTTGTGTGATCTGTATTGTACAAATCATCAAAACTATGCATTATTTTTAATATTCAGAAACGATAGAACAATTCTGCCATTATCCAACTTTTTATGTTTTGTCTCTAATTAACAACGACAGCCTTAATTTGTACCAGAAAGATTTAAAGTTTACAATGCAATTCGCTGCGCTCGGTAGCTACTACATATAGATAGAGGTTTATATATTTTTTTATTATCAGAAAATCAGACTTACACATGCAAATGACAATTATGTAGTTATAAACATTATTTTTTATTATTTAATTTTTCACTACATATTGCATTGTTGTTTGCTATATTAATCTATTTGTTATTCGATCATAGATAAAATAATATTAATAATAGAATTTCCCACTAGTTTTGCTATCATTATTACTTTGGAATCAGATGTTCCTAGAGTTATTCATGCCAAAATATTTTATATTTTTATGTACCTACTCATAGAGATAGAATTTTGTAATTAAATCCTTTTCTTTTTTGACATCTAGTTTATTAGTTTCTAATAATGATTCTAACAAAACTACATAAATCTTTTGAGTGTTTTTACAATCATGAAATATGTAGGCCTCTTTTATTAAAAAAAACATATTTTGTACTAACATGATAATATAACATGATAAGTCTTCATTGATTCAAATTAACATTAAATTAGCATTGTTAATTCAAAATACATTTAAAATATCAGTTCTCCTCATCTGGCATTTAATGAATATTTGTATTTTTGTAGTAATAAAATTGTATTTATAGGTGGGTTTTTATCATTAAACTGTAAGTGTCATGTATAATAAACTAGAACATACATATAGACGTATTTTTTATATGTATTGTAATTTAGTTATTGATTGCAAGATGAAAAATTAACTTTTTTTTAATTTATAAAATGTGTTTCTAACGCATTTGCAATTAATTAAAATTTAATGATAAAAAAAAAATTTTTCACAATTTCTATTACCATTTTTTTTATTATTTTGATTTAATTGTTAATGTTTTTTTGATGTTCTGTACAGATACGAAAATTTATAAACACAAGATTAGAGTATTCTGTGACTCTGCATATACAACCAAAGTTTTATATGATAAAATAAGATGTTTCAATCTTCGTAGTGCTGCAATACAAATTTATTTAATTATTTTTAGGTCACAAAAATTAAATAATGAACGTCGACATTAAATATAATTTTAAAGTAGTCTATTTACTCTTAATTTATGTGGAGTGAAAATATACTGTGATAAAAATGTTTAGTGTTTAGGATCACATTGAAAAAAGATTTATATATTTTTTCATTTATATTTATTTGGTGGCTATACACTTGCAATGAATTAAAGAAATTGTCTTATAAACCATATTTGATATGATTTTGAACATACAAATTTATTGTCTCATTTTCATTAATTATGTGTTTTTAAAATCAACTTTTTCGTAGTCTTTTGATAAAAGTTTTAAAAATTGTAACACATGAAACAGATATGCATTGGTAATATCTATAAAATAAAGATATTGCTCTGTCTCAGTAAATATGTACTTCATAAAGATGCATTTCAGCCGATTGATTTATTTGTTAAATTAAGAATTATCATTTTAATTGTGATATGGTCTAAAAATAATCTAACTTGAAGTATTTATTGCATAGATTAACACATATTGTGATAATGACTAATTGTAGTTTTATACACCTTATATTGTACATAAATTTATTATAAGATAAATTTAATTCCTTTACGGATAGTTAACATCTTACAAGTAATATTTTAATATTTACTTTATTTTTACCTTATTCGGTCAAACTGCCATTTTTTTTTTTTTTTTTTTAATATTTTTGTATTTGTCTATACTTTTGCATATATTCAGTTGTAATAGTGGCCAATAATGTTTATGACTGTTTTTTATTGTCTCGCTCAACTTGTTTTGAGGTTTAATCTAAAAAAAGAAGTTTTATTTTTTTTTTAAAGTGGTTAAGTCCAATATTGAGTTAATGATAGTTTCAGTTACAAACAAATATTTTTAAAGAAGTCACAAGATAAAAATTGACTTCACCACTTTCAAAAATAACTACCCAATTAATGTTTTATTGTTTTTTTATCATTTTGATTCTGCTTACATTTTTTAGGATTTCTTTTAAAACAAACATCATTTTTTATGTTAAATTATTTAAAGGTACAAATTAAGTAAATAAATATTAAAATATATAATTTACTTGAACGCGAGATTTTTCAATCTACATATGTGTAATACTTTTAAAACATCAATCATAAATCTAAAATTTCGATTTTTCTAAAACATTTCCCCATTTGTTTTCATAAAATTTAATATTGAGGTCATATACTCGTACATAGATCTGTCATTGGTTTTGATTATTTTGTTTAACAAAAATATTATTACAAAATACGTACATAATATATAGTGGACCCACATTAATTTATTGGTCAAATTGGTTCAAGGTATCAATGACTTTCTTATTGTGATGTAATTGTACATACATACATACATAGTTGTTTAGTTAGTACATGAAATTGCTGCCAAATCATTTAATCGCCTGCCTCTTTACAAGCTGTTCACAATCAAGTCTTTCTTCCGAATAAAATAATACCTCAACATATTTTATATTTTTCACTGTTAAAAAAAATACAATTTTCCTATGTATATTTTTTATTTTTAGCTCATGAACTGTATTTATTTTCATTGAAGACTGAATTTTTTTATTTAGTTCTGTTACAAGACGGAAGAATAGATAGCATTAGTTGCAATAACCTAATTCATTGTCATCAACGCGAATGTTTGTACTTTGTGAACAATCATTTGATGTACAACATGGTATCATGTGCAAATTCTGGAATGACTTGTAGTTTGATGTCGATATCTCGATAACGTTACATTTAATTGATTTTTTCACTAACTAATTAATACTCCCGAGTATTGTAAATTAAACTGATACTATACCGTACTATTTAAACTTGCATTTGTTGTTTTTAAAATTTGATTATTAAAGAAAATATTTTTATGTTTATTCCTGTTTTATTTTTAAAATTCCATTAGTCAAAACACTCTAAATATAAAACATCTGTATAATATAAATAAATGAAAAATAAGATTGATGTGAATTAAAATTAATATTTGCTCTGTGTTTTGTGTACACGGCTACCCTGCACTGCTAATTCCTAACCATTAAGTCGAGTTTGCCTCCTTTCAAGGCTTCCACACCAATAACAATAAACCTCTCAATTTTCCCCACTTTCCATTTTATTTGGCCAGCAACTCCTCGTTACGGACCACCAGTTAAGTTATAATGTGAAGTTAAAACGCACCCCCGCCACTAGACGTAACTCTCGATCTCGATCGCCGCTTCTCAACACTACACATAGATAAAACAGTCATTTTTTAAACATTACTGCATACCTCTCCTCTAAAGTGAATTCCTCTGAAGAAGCAAATTCTTCCTTGCAATAATGATTATTTGAGGAAAATTCGCGCAAACCACTCGCGCGCGCTGGTTTGTTCTATAGCAATACAGTCCCAGGCCCGTTTGACAGTGCGTGAAACAATTGTATAGTGTACCGTTGATTTAATGCATGTAAGGCCATACATCGCTTTGACAGATAGCGGCTTGTCGCCAACACACGGCTAAAGTGTTTTTGTTTAATTTGTTGGCAATGTCAGTGTGACCGCAGCGACCTAAATAGGCAAGTAGGCAGATTTTACGCTAATATACATATGTACATAGAAAAAGTTTAAGTGGCAATAGGCTGGACACAGCGAGAAGAATGGATGGTAGATGGACGCAAGAAATACTGGAATGGTATCCGAGAGGACGATGGCTGATGCCTTGAGAAGAATATGTGGAGTTAACTGGATGCAGATTGTTCAAGACAGACAGGATTGGAGAGGCCTTCATCCATCAGTGGACGGTGAGCGGTTGAAAATGATGTACCTACCTATGTACATGTAGTATTAAATTAGGGTCGATATTTGACGATTTGGTTTTGTATTCATATCGAAATCTAACGGATAAAAGAATCGTCCAATTCCAAAACCCGGTAAAAGTGTATCACTCGATTGTTGGTAAACGGAACAAACACATGTCGTTTTTGCCGTTCTTGGGAACAAAACAAGTTTTTCAATAATTTTTTTTAGTCATTTAACTTGGCTTTAGAAATAGTCCAAGTATAACGTATTGTGTGAAAATATTCCTAGAATCGGAATACATTTTTATCTCAGTTTGACTAAACATTCAGATAGGTATGTAACCGGGTTTTGGAACTAGACGATTCAAAAGTAGAATTTTTATACACATAGAAATCGATACGAAAAATTTCAGATACTTTACCAATATATTTATTTATTAACATATTGATGAAAAAGTCCAATTACCACTCTGAACAAATACGCACAATGTGCGTTCGTCTCCCCCAAGATGGTCGGCTTTTGATAGAGTTAGTTATTCGCGTCTTCTACGCGTAGCAAACTCAGGTATTTTTGGGGTCGAATGGAAATGGCTCGTTTTATCTACTTAGCCCTGAGGGGTGGAAGGATGGGGTGGATGCTTGGTCGTTTTGGGAGGGTGTGCGTAATATAATAGAGATCCCAAACCAATCTGGTGTCCTAATACACCCTATTAACTCGGGGCCTGGATAACGGTAAGAAGATGTGCCTCGGCTAATGCGTGCGTGTCGTCCAACCCCGGAAAAACTTCGGAAAAACCCCTTTAACACTCGCTCGCTTAATATGATAATCGAGTTTTTCTCTTCGACGGTATATATTTGACGAAAGTTCTATGTACATATATACATATACCTAGTAGCAATCCACTCCAGGAATACGGCCATTCGAGTATTCAGATGAGTCCTAGGCGATAACGACACAGTTCGATACACACACACACATTAAGGGTGGAGCGACGATGTATGGAACTTTTTTTTTGGGATATTCGTTTTGAAATAAAAAGTTGCCTCTACATCATACATACATAAATACCTCTTCTGTCTAAAAAAAATCTGCTTAATTAAAAAAAGCTTTTCTGGTCTCTACCAGCACTTTTGTCGTAATACTTTTACTTGTATGAAAATTTCCAATTGATTGTTTCCAATCTCTATAAATGGCAATTTTAATTGGTAAATTAGTATTAGTATATACTTATATTTACACGCATGTCTCCCTCCACCGCTCTCACAAATTCACACTTATTTGAATAATTCAAGGAATACGTAAATAAATTAGATTTTTACAAAATGTACTTATTATATATTCAATAAAATTAAGGTAATTGTATGACCGTGTTATTTAAAATTTTATATTTTGTGTTCAGATTTCGAAATTAATAGGCAAATTTTCATTTTTCGCCTTCAGGTAGAGGCCTGAAGACTTATTCTCAGTTTTTTTTCAGTATTTTTACTAGAATACAGATGATACAACGAAACTTTTGGTAGGTACATATTACAATGCCGATTTTTAATTTTTGCAATGTCGCTCCACCCCACTGTACAACAGTCCATTACGTCATTGCAAAATTAATGGTATTGATTTATTTTACAATTTAAAAGTGTATAATAATGTTATGTCGAGACTAATCCACGCGACAGATAATCGGAAGTTAAGCGCGACGTGTCTGATTCGGCTCTGCCCCTCCATTACGGCAAATTGTTGTGAGTGCTTCCTTTCTTCCCGGTAATATAATACATATATATATATATATATTTGTCTTTGTGTGTGTACTGGTTTTATGGCTTACTGTAGTGTGAATGGTGTGGTGGTGGTGGTGGTAGCCAGGATCGAATCCCTCATCCCAGTTTCCGGTTTCGGGTGGTTGGTGAAACGTTGTTAGCGCTACCCGTTGGCCCGGAAAATTAGCTTGTCTGTCGCGACGCCCCCACGTCTGATTTTTCCGATTTCTTTCTTGACGCCCGATTTTCCACGTCACATCCTCCTAATGGTATACATTACACAAACGTACTTATACTTATCTATAATAATAAAAAAAGGTAAATAAACGAAAATGAAATATTATACCCAAGTCTATGGAGCAGTGAGCAAAGGTTAAAATATTTCGCAAGTTAATACCCTATGTATGTATGTATGTATGTATTTGTACAATATTCAACTGTTTAATATTTTAATCGTTTGAAGAAGACTGCAGAAATGCCTGTTATGTAACTTTACACAAATAAAGCTTTTTGATTCAAGTGGTCGTACATACATTTTATCAACTTAATTTTCAGATGCAAATCTTTCTGAACATATTTACATATATTATTATTGTTATGCATACTAGTGTAAGCCCGTTGAATATCAACGGAGCGTTCTCATCACCCGTACTGAAAAAAAATATTAAATTTAATAGTTTTTATAGTTGTTGCATATGTATGTGCATCAACGCGCTATCTATGGCGCGTTATAATAACCACAACGTAACAATTTACCAAAGTCGCGCATTTTCAAACGATTATGTGTTCAAAATTAAAGGGATCGCGCATCATCTGGTTTGACTCACCGCACTCTGTTTCGAATCAGTGATACCGGGTTCAAATCCCACTCGTGCGACATTCTGTTTTTTTTTTAATTATTTACATCGACGAGCGTTATCGGCAGACACACACAGACAGACAGACAGACGGAATATTATTGACCTGTGTGCTGTTCACGAGTTCCGTGAATCTGAGTGGGGTTTGCAACACGTTTGCATATTTTAAATAATGTGTACTTTTTCCTTATTTATTTATTTATTTATAAAACGCCTATTAGGGCTTTACATATAAAATATCTACGTAATACACAATCAGAAAAAAAACACAATGGGAAAAAAAAACTAATAAATAAATTATGTTGAGTTAATAAAATATACTCAACTGTTCAAATAATAAATAAATGCCCTTTATGCTTAAAAAAAAAAGCTTTTTGATTGAAGTGTATTATCAACTTAATTTTCAGATGCGCTGAATTCACCGAAGCTGTAAAATCGATGGTTTCGAAACGTTGATATTGTATTTTGTTTAAAATTCATTCATTTTTTTCGCTAATTTATAGAATTGACACATACTTGCTCCTTTATTTATTTTGCGCTATCTGACGTTTGACATTGTATATGTATGTAAAATTATTTTTGTACCTACTAAATTTGACAATGTTTGACGTCTGCATTAATTCAACGCATTCGTAATAAGAGTGGTACATAAATTCTTCGGGGAAATCAACGAGCACATTATACTTTAAAATCACATGCTAATAAATATGAAATTATTCAAACGAAAAACTAGAACAATATTCAAAAACTAATGCGTATTTTATCTGTTATAATATATGTACATACAAATATTTATTTAAAGCTTGGATATGAATTTGTTTAACTAGTATGTATGTAATATGTAGTTATTATAAAAAAAAAAAAAACAAATTTCGCATTATTTTTAGTGCTTGTATATGTTTGGTAAATATACTTTTAATATTACAGTAAGATATAACGCATAAACAGTTCGTCGGCCGGTTTCCATTTCGCGCAATGCCCATTTCGCACGAAACGCTTCAACACGTTATCGCCCGCTATGTGCAAAAAACCAACAACAAAAAAAAAAAGGCTAAACATAAATAAAAATATAAACGTGTAAGTAGGCGGCGGCAGTTCTTTCGTCCCCTCCCATTTTATAAATACCGAAACGCGAATATCGCGGAGGAAAAAAATCTCGTTTGTTTTGATAGAGCTGAAAACCATTTCGGTAATACGATGGCATACTTTTCTATTTGGCCGGTAACTACCCGACTTTCCCGCTTCATTCCCTGTTTCCCGCATTTCGAGCGAAACTCGTAAACATATTTTATATGATATCGGCCCGGACAAAAAAATAAAACAATCTTGTTTAAGGCGGTATCGGGACAGTTTCGGAATACCACATACAGTCGCACCGACACACAAAAAACAGTCAACTCGAGTATTTTTTTAACTGTGAATTAAAATGACGCTAGTAATAGCACAGATTATAATGAGAATTAGATATTCAACCAGACTAACTAATAAGCTTTAATTTAGAAACAGTAGTAGAAGTTCAAGTACCAAATTGATTACATATGCATATCTGAGTTTTAGGGCTCACACACACTTACCACACGCCACGACACACACGTCTTCTGACGAAATCCTAAACACATGTGTAGGAATCACCATCCTCGTCAATACATGCATCACAAACGATCTAGAGTAAGCACACAAAAAAATGCGTGTCTTAAAACGGAAAATTCCCCTAAAATAAATCATACAGAAAACACATTAAAAATGCAAGTCACTAAACAAACCATAGAGGCAACACACAAAAAACGCGTGTCTTAAAACGGGAGATCCCGCAACAACAACGCTCAAAGCTAAAAGCCTTACGCTCACACACACACATATAGTCACTACGCCCCGCGCTTTCGCGGCACCAACAACTCTCATCGTGGCAATCACGCCCCGGCCACCTCGCGCCATTTTTGGACCGGACGGGATAAACGCTCGTCAGCTGAGCTCACGCTGCCCAGAACGAACGTATTCGTTATATCACGCCACCACACAGGCATCCCGACCTAAGCACACGCGGCACGTCATCATCACCAAGATGTACTATGAACCACACATCGTTAATACATAATACATCGCACGCGACTACTTAGTCATTCCTTCTTCTGTATACATACATACATATAATCTGCTGTACTTCAATAAATAAATAAAATACAAAACTCCACTCCACAATCACATCAAGTGTGTGTGAGCCTTTAGTCCTGTATTAATGCCCCGACGAAAGTTCTGTTCTATCGACCGACTTAATACAAAATAAAATAATATATTTTATTGGGAAAGTCGTCCGATAGTCGGATTTAAATGTAGTTAAGAGTGTTTTCGTTGCGTTTGAGCTCGAGGTTGCTCTGAGCGGGCTTTAAAGCGAAACGGCCTCGAAGGGGAAATCCCGCACATTAAACAAGGTGAAATATGGCGTCGGGCCTGCACAAACCCCTAAACCTGCTGCTGATGGCTCTCAAATGTCCCCATCAACACGCCCAAGTCGCAAAATAAGCGACCGTGCCGGGCGAAATTATGTTATTGCCACCAAATTTGACGGTGAAACGAAATGCGACACGCGAACAATTCAACACGGTTCGCGCACAAATAAATCCGCCAAGCTTTAATTTCCCACCCAGACTATTTTAAATTAAATTATTATTAAAGGGTGAATTTTCGAGACAAACGCTCACTGCGGGCGCATTGAATTTTTAACGATCGCCCGGGAATAGACGGTGGAAATTCTAAAGGCTCTCGCGTAATTAGCATGCTCGAAGGAGGATAACCGATAAACGAAAGGGGTAGGTAGAAAGGGGTGGAGTGGGGTGGAAAAACGAGCCGATGGACGATTATTCGACGGTGGAGGGGTTCACCGATGTTCGCGAACAGAGACCGAGCGCCATTTGTTTCGGCGCGCGTTGAGCCGCCGGATCAAGCTTTTTCGATTCGCACTTTCATTGAAGCGAAGTCGATACGCGTGCAGAGGTGTGGGGGGGGGGGGGGGGGTATGTGGGTGTAAACGAGGGGGGGTCGAGGGGTGGAGGCGAAGGGGGCGATGGGGGCGCGTTATGGGGGCGGAGGCGCCACCTGCGGAACGGCGCCCCCGGGACTTTCCGCCATTATTTGGCGCCAACGCGTTCGTTACGTTTGCCGCACACACCGCTTGAGGTCGTATCACACGCCGTTTACACCAAAATATATGTTTATTACTCTGTACGTTGAATTGAATAGTTTTTTTTTTTACGTGAATACGTATACGCGGACCAGTATGGGGTACCAGTACGGAAACGGCGGTGTTACTTTTGGATGGGCATAGATTCCAACACTATAACTTCGTTACTAATAACACGATTGACGTGAATGTTGTTTTATTCGCTCGGTTATACGTCTACGATAAATTTCCAACATTAAGGCTGATATTACACTTGGCCACTCCACCAACACCCGATTTTTTTTGACGGTGGCCAGCATCTTATTACATTGCACCACTCTTTTAAAGTCACCAGCTACCTGCTCATCTTCATAAAAAAAAAATAGGGCTACGAAGCTATTCGAAAACTACTCTATGTACTTTAGTGTAAAAAAAACTGCAAGACGATTTTCAGCTAATTATCATCGTTTTCGAAACCATTTTGGTTATAAAAAAAATGGGTTCGAAAACACATCTATCACATAGCACGTGCTCTCGAAACAATTGCATTCGAATAGGACGACGCAAAAAAAGGGTCGAAGAGGGATTTGGTGTCAATTTGTACTGCGAACCTTTGACTCCCAAGAAATTTTTAGACACCAGTGAATCGCACAGTGTAATATATGCCATCTAAACATGTATATCTATCTGGTAGTCGAAGTTCAAAAAAAAATCGGGTGTTGGTGGAATGGCCAAGTGTAATATCAGCCTAAAGGTGCGAACACTCCCAAGCGAAATCGCTTGCGAAAATTTTCGCCTCTATCGTCGTCCCACTCGCACCGATATAATTTGCATCGGTGCGAATCAACGACGATAGAGCGCGAAAATTTTCGCAAGCGATTTCGCTTTGGTGTGCCCAGGCCTTAAATTGGCACCCAGCGTGCGCGAAGCGCGGGGGAAGGGGCATATCTTCCAACGGCTATTTTGGCCGTTTTTGGAAATTTCCAAGCAGTATATGTATCTCACGACTCTGACGTGCTAACGCGGTGATTTTGCTACCAAACGAAACATCTCTTTAAGATATATCGATTGCCTTGGTGTGCTCAGGCCTATAAACGAAAAAAAATACGAATTCGCCGTGTTACGCATGGTGCATTTTCGTACGTGAAGGGATGTGACAAATTTCTCATAGGGAAATTAGAGAATCCCAGATGCTTTAGAAATATTAAAAATCTTCCCGTTGAATATGACTACCAGAAAATATCCTGAATTAATGATGGTATGAAATACAATTTATTCCAAAAGTGCAAAAATATCACAATTCTATAACTAAAAGGAGGAAAACATTGTTATTCCTTGACAATGCACCGTCGCATTCGTCTATAGCACGGGTTCCCAACTTGGGTTTGAATCTTTGTTTTCTTAGATTTGTTGATTAACTTTCCGCCCCAACAAGCAGTACAAACAAAAAGCATAAGTACTGCCTGTAGTCGTTTTACTATATTTGCATGCAACTCAATTCTGTTTGTTGCAAGTGTACATACATAGGTACTGAAATTGTGTGCTACATCTCATCGCTTGCATCTTCAGTTGCCCGCAGCTTAATCTTCCAGATAATTCAGCTACCTTCAACTTCAAACTTATTTATTTATTTATTTTATATAATATTAGCTAATTAGCTAATTTAACTTACATCTATTACATATTTATAATAACTACATAAATCTATTACACAATATACACTATACTTATACATAACTACTATCTCTCACAGAGGTGTCTCCTTACACTTTTCAAGAATGCATCTATGGTCTTAGAAGACTTGACGCACTCCGGGAGGGCATTATACATTAATAATTTATTTGACTGCATTAACAGTTACAGAATTTCCGGATTTTAGTCGATAAATTTTCCGATGAAAATAATTTCACCTTTATTTACTAAAGCGGTGTGAGTCGAGCGTAAGGTCAGCAGTTAAAGCGTACCTGTCATTTTGCACGCAGCCATTTTGTTATTATTGTGTAGAACTATTGTCTGCCGCATTCTAGCGCGAGAGGATCGAGCTGGGGTTGGGTGGCAGGAGAAGTGGGTGGTTAAAGGTGGATGAAAAGGAGGACCATGCAGGAGTTGGAGGCTGATGGGAGGTTCTTCCACCTCTAAACCACCCACCCACCCACATTTCGCCAGAGCTAAACGCCTCTGCGTCGGAACACAATCCGGCACACACCTATCCGGAACTTTATCGGATCAATTAACTTCAAACCGCGCCGAAACAAATACATTTATTTTCATTTATAAGCGTAATTCGCATTAATATTAATATATTACATATTCGAAATGACTTACATATGTGTACGTAGGCAATGAAATATACGACCTCGTTTGAATATTCTATTAATATACATATATAAATGTATGTGTAGGTATACATATTTTTAATATTTTATGCGAGGGATTGCGATGTATATTTTGCGAGAGACGCGATATTGTGTAGCTTTGACTCGTAGCGTTTTTTCCGCCCGCTCGCCGGGAAAAGTGGGAAATCCGACGAAAAACCATGTCAAGTGGAAAGCGTTTCGCTTTGGTAGGCGCATTTTGCTAATAACTGTGCAACTTCCGCACAAGAATAAGAAAAATAAATGCACGGAACGTGTGCAAGAGACACTTTACAAAAAGGACACGTAGGTACATACATACGTAGATTGCGCGCAATATACCCGCCACTAGAGGTTGTGATTTCTCGACTTTTTTTGATTCTCGAGATTCGAGAATCTCATTTTCTCAGAATATTTGAATCTCGAGAATTCGAGATTCTCGAAAATTCTCGAGTATCAAAAGGTACTTAAAATATAGTAAATCGATTTTTTATTGTAATAGTAGGTGACTGACAACATATAAAAATCAAAAGGACACTATATAATAATATATTATATTAGAGGTTTACAACTGTATTTTTTTTTAGATTTTATTATTTATTTATTTAATTTTAGATTCACAAATATTCAGTTTTTAAAAAACATAAAACAATCTATGGACATGTCCGATAAGGATGTTCTTCTTTTCGATACAAAATTACCAGATACCGAAAAATTTCGTTAATTTTGTGTGGAAGTCGGTCTTATAACTTCCGCTTCCAACATTCCAATTGTAAAATACGTTATTGACTTCGAAGGCACGTTCTTACAGTTCGAGTGCTCATTTTTTTTTTGAAAAACATCATGCATATGTACATACATACATACATACTCATATTAAACATTTCGGACAATGGTTTACAAGTAAACAAGTAAAGCAATCAGTGTATTGAACATACAAATGTGTGTAGTGATAAGTTTACTATATTCTCTCGATATTTCATAATAAAATATTCTCGAGAAATGAGAATCTCTAAATTTCATAATAATACATTCTCGAGAAACGAGAATCAAAATTATTCAAGATTTCTCGAGAATTCTCGAGATGAGATTTCTCGATCACAACCTCTACCCGCCACTACACTCGGCGATACGTGAAACTTTAAATAAAATTTTAATTTTATACACTTAAAAGAATATCATGTACATTTAAACGTATACAGTTTATTTTAGTCTGATATACAATATGTACGATGTGAAAGGAAAACGTTAACGTTAGCTTTTAACACTTACTTCACTATCTGCCGACGCTTAAGGTGCAGTCAACATTATCACCATTTACAATTTAACACATTGTGATAATATTAAATGACTAAATAATAATAAACATACAGAACCTTGCCATAAAAAAAGTTCCTTTATTAACGAACTTCAGTTTTATACTTCGACATGAACAATTAGAGAGCTCATTTACTATATGTAGTACCAATAGAAAAATGTGTAAAAATGATCGATTTCATTTGAGGTCCTTAAAAATTTCAAGCAAAAACATTAAAGTACATTATTGCCTGCACCTTGAGTCGACGTAGTTGATGTCCAGCATGGTGTGGGGGTGACACAAAGGAGACTGGAGAGTTGTCCTGTTTAGATAAGGATTTATTTACGTTATTGTCGGTGCAGGGGCCGAGTATTGTACTCGATCGCATTGTGTCCCTCGCATTGTTGCTTCACACTTAGTTTATTGTTGTTTAGCTCCAGTGGCACTAGCCACTGGATAGCTCCAGAACTGAAATGTGTATGAGTATATGTGCTATATAAAATTATAAAAAATTCAACAAATATACTTTTTGTGACTAGTGTGTTCAACATAAGAGAAATTCTACGTCGTAGAGGACAACAATTCTGCGGGTCAAGGCACGAGTCATTATAATAGGATTTTGGCTACGCCTAGGTATATAATAAATGAGTTATCATTTATTATATAAGATATATTTATTATATGATATATTTATTATATAAGTGATATATTTATTATATAAGTACCTAATCATATTCAGATTAGTTATATGATTGATGAAATATATTATCGTAATACGTAGCATTCGTTCGCTTCCATTTTGTGCGCGTCATCCGTTCAACATGGCGGCCAATCAAGTATCGTAGCAGATCGTATTGCCGCACTTTACTCCCGGCCACAGCACAAAAGAATCACAGAGGATCTTCAACAACAACGACGAACGAAAAAAAAGTCTATCGACTACCAAACTGGAGAACCTCGACTTTTCCACTCTTAAACAAAATGAGACAAAAAAGTTGAAAGAGGAAGTTCTTTTATTTTCGCGCCAATGTCGCCAACTCTCGTCCAAACAAACATTCAAATCGAGTTTCACATTCACATAGCTAATGAATACTTTTCTGTTTAAAAAATACCAGATAGACTGTCCTAAAAATATCGAAAAGCTTAAATAATGCATCTATTTTTCCAAGAATTTATTCAGCCTTACGGTTAATTCCCATGTAGAAATGTTGGGTTTTTCAGAATGTTACAAAGTTTCACTTCATTTATCGGAAATAATACTTTGTAGAATTTGCCTGCGCGGTTGAGAAATCGGCGAGTAAATTTATACCTGCTCTAGGCCAGAGTGCCTGGCCCACGGAACTGCCTAGCAAAATCGTTTGGTCCAGAATGTCTGGTCTACAGAATGGAAAAGGTTAAAATTCAACAATCGGACAAATCAATTGAACGAAAATTTATACCTACTAAAGTTTCATAATCTGTATATATGTATGTATGTAAATTTAGTTAAACAAACTTTACTGTAATCAATGAAAAAACAATGGTGTAATCGTGTAATAGGTACATACATACCTACATACATATCTATAAAAGTCAAACAAAAATTTGTCGAAGAAATTTAATTTGATTTGAGAACCACTGGCTAAATTAGAGCGGGCGCAGTTCGGCGTACAATTTCCATTTAAGTCGCTTTTAAGCAACTCGGCAAACGGGCTAATTTCGCAAAATACACACACAAGCACTGGGAAATACGTTTGAAAGGCGCCAAGTTCGTTGGAACGACGTTAACCGAGCAATTAAACATTGAACACACTCCCTGGAAAATCGTTATTGTTTATAAATATAAAAATATATATATTCACGCTTATGCACATACATATGCTTAGTAAATGCGTAATTGATGTGCCACATACCTACAAGTATATCGCGGAGAGTTTCGAAGTTAAAAACTAAATAAACGCACGCTAACCACCCTCGTTAGGAAGTTTCATTGCAGACGCGGATCCGGCGAATCCTACCCCAGTGTGCGTCGGGTAATCAGCCCTAGCTTATGTCGTATTAATTAAACGACCAAAAAGTGGCTCCCTAATTAGTTCTCTCTCTGTCTACTCTCAAATGTTCAGCCCGGGGGAGAGGTGGCAAAAGGAAGAAGAGGTGGACAGGAGGTGGGTTGTAGTGGGAGGGGGGTGTGACGAGCTCCAGGGTAACTAGGGGTTGTGGTGCGGCAGTGGAGTAGCGACCCCTACAGTTTGAGGGAAAAATAATGACTTGATTGATTATCAATCTCGGACAATCAATTATTTGATGCGCTACTCTTGTAACCATTACTCGGAAATATGATACGATTCATACACGAGTGTGTGTATAGTGTATACGTACGCATATATGTATGTACGTATGTATGTGTTGCTAACCAGCTAACCGGAAGAAAATATTAACAATTTTAATTGTTAATGCTATACATCAGTGCTTCCCAAACTTTTTTAGTACCCACGTTTTAGAAGGACAAACTTTCGCGACCCACCTAGTTTTAATGGACATTTATTTTTATTATTTAAATTATTTTTTATACTAAAAAATATCCAGAGTTTTATTTATTTTTAAATAACTTATAATTAACGAAAACAAGCAGCTGGGATAAACCTTGTACATCCGTGGACTCGTCCAGTTGCAATGAGAAAAATGTTACTAACTCACTAACTCTAAAAATGTCTCGCTAACTCTTTGGATCAGCTCATCTTCTGCCCATTGGGTCATTTCATCGATTCTGCGTGCAATCGTATTATAAGCGAAATCGCTTCGACTTCTATACTTCTTTCTTGCTCTTATCGTCAAGCATAATTCCAACCGTGTATTTTATTGGTGATAGCACTGAAGTCTTGCAAATTGTGTCCGGCTTACTAGCTTACGCGATTTGCAAACTAATCAGGTACAAGGTGTGGAGAGATTTTTCATTAACGCTGGTGTAATGCGAAAGCTTTGATTTCGACTGAAAGACAGCTGTTCCAGTTGTCTCTCAAAAAATTCTAGTAGCTTGTTTTTAAAATCCGGATGCTTCGTCACAAAATGCCAACGCAATTTGCTTGGACGCATCCTATTCTCTGTTGTACCGTATTGTTTTTTTTTTAATTTAATTTTTAAATAATTAAAAAAAAAAATCACATTCTCTGGAATGTGAATTTTGAACTTTGAATTTTTCGCGACCCACTAAAAATCGGCTCGCGACCCACTGTTTGGGAAACGCTGCTATAGATACCTTTCAATAGGTAGTTACGTAATTTCATGAGTAGCTACATACTTAACTTTTTGACAATGTTTTACTATTTCGTCATGTTCCTACTCGATACTTTCAATACTCTCTAGTGGCTTCCCGTTGTCTTTTGGAAAATAATGAAGCAGCCATGATTCAAATCGAGTATGCATTATGTTATATGTCTATATTTCATCTCCATTATCTCGAAATATAGTTTTATTTTTACTTTAAGTACACCCTGTACGTGTTTGTACCTACGTACCAAAGAGGGGTGAGAGTCGGATAGATGTTTGTACTTAGGAGTTTTGTTGTTTGGGACAAACGTGGGGGAGGAGACGATGTGCTCATAATGGTTATAAATCACTAATGGTTATAACCAATTACACCTAGTCGAGATTGTGCCAAGGGTGAAAGCACTCACCATGTGTGTTGCTTTCCACAGATCGAATCATCGCACAAACACGATCGCCAAACTATTATAAATACTAATACGACACAGAGAGAGAAATTTGGAATTTGTAACTTGACAGTTGAAACATTAATATGCGAAAATCCGTACGTGGAAAGTTACCATTGCTCATTATTATTATGAGGACTTGTTGTATCGTTGGGGGTAAATTTGAAAAGGGTTTTCCAGCCAAATAGAAGCACTTATCCAGTTGCTAGTGGCGTAACGAGACGGCAAAACGAACGGCGACTCTTTTGTGACGGAGAAAACGTCCGCATTTTACAAATTATTCCAAGGAACTTTGGTGCAGCAAGTACGAATCGGAAGTTTCGTTGGAAAAGTTGAGCTTTAAGCAAAACGTCACCGTAACGCGTCCAATTTGTACAATTTTGTTGCAGTTTATTAGGCATACTTCAGAAACTCGACTCGACTTGCGGTTATATCACGATAGCTTTTATATACATACTAGCTTATTGCCCGTTGATAATCAACGCCCGCTGAATTTTTAATGGTTTTTTTTTTGGATCTGGGGGGGTGGTAAGGGGCCGGCATAGCTTTTCGGGAGTGCAAAAAAAAAAGGTGCCGTAGGGGTAGGGGGGGTGGTCTGGGGGGGGGTGGTGAGGGTCGGCATACCTTTTCGGGAGTGCAGAAAAGGTGCCGTAGGGGCAGTGGAGGGTCTGGGGGGGGGGGTGGTGAGGGGCCGGCATAGCTTTTCGGGAGTGCAAAAAAAAAAGGTGCCGTAGGGGTAGGGGGGGGGTCTGTGGGGTAATGAGGGGCCGGCATAGCTTTTCGGGAATGCTGAAAAGGTGCCGTAGGGGGGGGGGGTCTGTGGGGTGGTGAGGGGCCGGCATAGCTTTTCGGGAGTGCTGAAAAGTTGCCGCAGGGGTAGAAGGCGGCTCTGGGGTGGTGATGGTCCGGCATGGCTTTTAGTGAGTCAAAAAAAAAGGGGGGTGGTAAAGGGGCCGGCATAGTTTTTTGGGAGTCCAAAAAGGGACCGCCGGTAGGGGGGGGGGTCTGGCGGGTGGTAAAGGGCCGGCATAGCTTTTCGGGAGCGCAGAAAAGATTCCGTAGGGGCAGTGGAGGGTCTGGGGGGGGGGGGTGGCGAGGGGCCGGCATAGCTTTTCGGGAGTGCTGAAAAGGTGCCGTAGGGGTAGGGGGGGTCTGTGGGGTGGTGAGGGGCCGGCATAGCTTTTCGGGAGTGCTGAAAAGGTGCCGTAGGGGTAGAAGGCGGCTCTGGAGTGGTGATGGGCCGGCATGGCTTTAAGTGAGTCAAAAAAAGGGGTGGTGAGGGTCCGATATAGCTTTTCGGGAGTGCTGAAAAGGTGCCGTAGGGATAGGGGGGTCTGTGGGGTGGTGAGGGGCCGGCATAGCTTTTCGGGAGTGCAGAAAAGGTGCCGTAGGGGCAGGGGAGGGGTCTGGGGGGTGGTGAGGGGTCGGCATAGCTTTTCGGGAGTGCTGAAAAGGTGCCGTAGGGGTAGGGGGGTCTGTGGGGTGGTAAGGGGCCGGAATGGCTTTAGGGGGTATCAAAAGTTGAAAAAATCAAAAAAAAAAAATTCAAAAAAAGTTCCAAAAAAAAAATCCAAAAAAAAAAGTTGAAAAAATCCAAAAAAAAAAATTCAAAAAAAAGTTCCAAAAAAAAAAAATCCAAAAAAAAAAAGTTGAAAAAATCCAAAAAAAAAAAATTGAAAAAAAGTTCCAAAAAAAAAAAAAGTTAGAAAAATCCAAACAAACCGAAAAAAAAATTCATTCAAAAAATTCAAAATATATTCATAGAAAAAAAGTTGAAAAAATTGAAAAATCCAAAAAAAAAAAAATTCAAAAAAAGTTCAAAAAAAAAAATCAAAAAAAAAAAATTCAAAAAAAGTTCCAAAAAAAAAAAAAAAAAAAAAAGTTGAAAAAATCCAAAAAAAAAAATTCAAAAAAAGTTGCAAAAAAAAAATCCAAAAAAAAAGTTGGAAAAATCCAAAAAAAAAAATTCAAAAAAAGTTCCAAAAAAAAATCCAAAAAAAAAAGTTGGAAATATCCAAAAAAACCGAAAAAAAAAAATTTTCAAAAATATATTCATAGAAAAAAACTCGAAAAATCCTATAGTGACGTCATAGCGTTACGGGACAGACACACAGACACACACACAGACACACACACAGACACACACACAGACACACACACAGACACACACACATTAAGCTCTTTATTAATATAATGTACATACCTATAGACAGACATATTTATTTTGATACAGATTTTTAGTGTTGATTTACACATTATTTTAATGTGAGGTTCACTTTAATCAAAAGTCAAACTCTACTATGCATTTTTCCATATTGGATAAACTAAATCCGATTCGTTTCGATCGTGGTCTTTTGCCACAAATTCCTCACTGTAGGTGTCAGTTCATTGTAAATCTGCCAAATTGGGGTGTTACCTTTGTTGTATGTGTGTGTGTCAGGGGTGTTGAGAGTGGGTCGCGGGTGGGGCATTATTCAACCAGGGGTTTGTCACTTGAGTTTCAGCGTTAATTGCGAAATCGTGTCGCGGGCACATGTGTCGAGAGCTCACCTACGTACATTATACACACAAACACACACGTACACGCGATTTTCCACCGTAAGTACCACCGTTTTACAACCGTTAGAACCGCTGATATAATAATAATGATAGGGGTGTCGGTACAAAATTATTCCGACGGATGTGAACGTCCGCTGTACCAACTGAAACGTCATCGTGTGAACGGAAATTTTGTTACACTTTTTTCTAAAAGTGTATCGAAATTTGTACTTTTGTATGCAACGATATCATTGATGGTACTGAAAATAAATCAAAATCAAACAGTTGTTGGAAATATGTACATAGTTGCTTTAAGGTGCCTGTAAACAATCAACATTTGTCAGCAATATTGCTCGTCAACCATCCAATAACATTTTCGGCATCACGTGCGCAATATGTGTCGCAGTAATGTGTGGCTCAATGATTGCCCAGATTCGCCGAAGGTCAACACTCGTGTCGTGTCGTGTCTGCACCTCAGCGACAGAGACCCGCGTATGTGAGAGAGCAGGAAAGAAACATATATTGCCGCGTATTTTCGTATACCGAGCGATATCATCGGCAATATGTCGACAATACTCGACAACACGCTGCCATACCAGAAATAGTGGAACTATAGTGTCGGGAAACTCGATTATATTTCCGGCCCACATCACCATATTGCAGTAATATTACCGGCAATACATTGCCGTGAATATGTTGATCGTTTACACTGTTTACAGCCACCTTTAGAAACACAAGTTAAATCAGAAATAAATTTTAAGTGTAGTAAGTTAACTAAACTACTTGTATCATAGCTCTGTAATTTTAGTGAGAAAATAAAAACCTTCAGTATCGCTAGACACCAGAGAGGAGCGTCTAATAAAAATGTGTTTAATTAACCGATTTTTTTTTTATAAAATAAAAACGAAAAAGTGGGGTGTCGTCGCGTAATGAGCGGTGTTTTGACGCTAATTAACACCGATTGTTGCCGACAACTGATTAAAAGCGACAGAGGATAATTTGTTTGTTGTCTTCCCTTACAAACCGGATGACACGAATGAAAAGAATCCACCCCCCCCCTCCCCTTCCTCTTTCTAACCCCTACCCCCCCCACCCCTCTCCAACACTGTAGAAGTGTATTTCTCGCGTAGACAATTAAAAGCGGAAAATTTACCAAGGAAACTTTTCCATCCGAGATATGACATTATATAATTTTATAAAGGTATTATATGTATGTATGTATGTGTATGCGGCATTTAAATGTTCGTTTAGCCGAGGGTTTTAAGTAGGGTGGGTGTTGGCTTTTCAGTGACTTTTCCTTTTGTTTGTGTATGTGTGTGTTTTTTTTTTTTATGATGTTTACCCTCAAGATTCCCCTCCTCTCACAAAAGACTTAATAATTTTATTAGGTTTATATATTCCTTGAAGGGGGGGGCCTCGGGGGAAGAGAGCGAGTTCTTGTGTTTTAATACGCGGGGATTGAAAGAATTATGGCGAAATAAAAGCCTCTTTTCGAGACGTTGATTCTCGTCTGCCGTTTCGAAAACATTTCACGCTAATGGCAGAAATGTTTAAGAAAAGGTTTGTGTTCCCCATTCAATCAGATCGGCCGCGGGAAAAATAAAAAAAAAAAAGAAAACGGAGAAAACATAAAAGCACATTTTTTCCACCAATGAGAATTTTTACTAAGAGGGTTAATTAACGATGGATCACAATGAAATATACATCGATGCGGTCGTTATTAATAATGTATCGGATGCGGATTATTAATTTACATTGACGAATATTGAATTCTGAGAATACGTCTGCTAATTAAACAGCATCCATCATTGTCGATTTAAATACCTATAAACAATTCACCATACAAAATTTTGAATGGTATATTTTTCTTAGCATTTCAGTAATTAAAATTTCTCATTAAAAGAATTATCTACATACATACATTATACTGGGGGAATTAATTTATATTTTGCTTTTAATTTGGCGGCAATTTATTTCGAGTACTTTCTATGCATTGAAAGGCAACGAATTAAATTAGACGCGGACGACGGCTCGCGAGATGAATATCTTCAAGATGTTTCCGTACGTTTGATGATTATACAAATACACACACATACCAAAACGAAAACACTGGGTTGGGGAGGTTGTAGGGTGGGTAGAGTAGGGTGGTTGTAGAGTTTGCCGTGAGACAGGCTCGCCCCGCTAATTCAGATGAATGTGAAAAGCATCCAGTTGTGAAAGCGGTAAATAATCTCGTGAAGAGCATTAAGCATCCGCTCCTTGTGTATTCTGAATCATCTTGAAGTGGATAACTTTGTGCTCACAAAACCCGGAGATATTAAGGCGGATGGCTCCTTGCCGTACAACCCTATCATACTATTCCGATTTTATTTACGAAAATAAATTTATTTCGTCAAAAAATAATCTACAAACAATTACAGCGCTTAATCATTCATAATAAATCATTCGTCAATGTTTTTAATAGACACAATAAATGAACATAACGTTATTTGATATTTTTGATATTGGTCCTAGTTGTGTGTAGTTTTATAAATTGTAAAATTAATATTAATTAAATGCAATTAAATTAAATAAATTAAAATTAATCTGTTCGTCCTCGAGCGGCACGCGTTCGTTCGCTGTTGGATACACACTTTTATAATTACCTTCGCTAGTCATTAAATCCCTCTCACAAGTGTAAAGCTTTCATGTTGCCCATCTTTTTACCATCTCGGGGATCCATTCAAACGTCTAACTTATTTTAGAAACTTTAATAACTCACCGTTAAGGGGATTAGATTTCGTTTTGATTGCGAGCGAGCTTTCAACGGAAGCTGCTGTGTCGCCGTAAATGGAAAACTGTCATTAGAGATCGCTTACTTATGTATGTGTATAAGTAACACACACAAATGCACACGTAATGGGATTAAATATTAACGTATTTGATATCAAATGGTATATCAATTCATAATCATAATTTTCAGCCGTTCACCACCCACTACCGGATGAAGGCCTCTCCAATCGTCTTCCATTCCTGTCTGTCTTGAGCAATCTCCACCCACTTGAGTTCAAAAATTATACTTAATTCGTCAGACCATCGTACACTTGGTCTTCCTAGCTTTCTTCCACATTCTCTCTGATACCATTTTAGTATTTCTCGCGTCCATCTGCCACCAATTTTTCTCGTTATGTATCCGGTGCATTGCCAATTCAACTTTTTCACACGTTTTACTATATCTGCCACTTTGATCACGATTCTTACCCATGTATTCATACTAAGATCTCTTCTTGTTAAGCATACATCTTTCCTTGCTTCTCTGTGTGCACTGGATTTTACGTAACGTTATTGAATTCAGCATCCACGTTTCACATCCATACATCATAACTGGCAGTACCGCATTGGTCGTATGCCTTTTTTTTTAAGCATAGAGGGATGTTGGATTTAAAAACTATGTTCATTCTTCCAATAGTGCTCCATCCTAGTTTCATTATTTTTCTTTACATCCAGTCATATTCACAAATTGTGTTAGGCATAAATATGTAACTATCAACTATCTTTACGATGTGATTAACTACTGTGACTACGCTTTGTGTGCAAAATTGTCAATTAAATTAACTAAATATTAAAATGTTGAGTTCTTTCATATGCTAGAGTGGTTCAAAGTATTATTTCTCATAAAAGTGAAATCGAGGCAGGGATAGTTAGTTATTCAGTACAAAAACCAGTTCTTGAATAATTTTGATCTGATTCTGATCCCGTGCGACACGATCAAAGTTCATACAGCCACTCTAGTACATTCAACCTCTTTCGACGTACTTTAGTAGTACTAGATTTTTTTCGATAGATTTAGAGGCAAAGTGGGGCGTAAACGCAAACATATCAAACCACAATGGTCGTTCGAGTCGTCTCTCGTACTACATTCTCGCGCATAAACGCTCCGTTTGACTATTTACTATTGTACCTAGCACTCGTCCTACTTAAGGAATTACTTTTGAAGTGTCCTCAGAGTGGTTTTGGCGCGCAAGCGCAAAATACTCGAGACTCAAGACTAGCTAACAAAAGCGTTTTCTTCGTGCGCCATTGTTGCCAAATAAAATTAACGTGTAGAAGGTACAACACAAACGCGGCTTTTGTTCGCGCATGCGCATACTACCCATATATATAAAGACTACTACCCTCGAGGCATGAGTGTGTATCTGTCGTATACCGGATATGCCGAAAGAAATCGATTATTCGATCCGAGCCGTCTACACTAACGAGTTTCGGTGTAGGTGGTAGATAGTGGTTCACTTGACAAATTCAACAGTTCAAAACTTATTTTCATAAATAATAAGAAATAAGGGCTGACCGATATAAGACATATCCGTTTAAGATTATACAGTGAAATATCTATTGATTTTAGTAACCGTCATGAGAAATTCATTTAAAAAAGTATAGTCTGCAAGTACCAGTATTGAAATTCACGGTCTTGTTAACACAAATGTAGTTTATATGTAAAATTATTATTATACATAAATATTTTAATAAGCATATATAAATTACGTTCGTTCATTTTCGCCGGGTCACCGTATACTTACTTAAAACCTCTCGAGCACTTACAAAGGTACTGGGGAGTATATTGTTCTCATAAGCACCTCTTAATTTGCTTCAAAAACACCTTTGCGCATCGCCGCGTAAAAGAAGATTATCACGTCGAGGTATTTCTTTCGTCACACAAGTTTACGTGGAATTTCAAAGCAGATTAGGTCTCTCTCAAAGTATAATGTATGTATGCTAGATACCCACTACGCTCTAGAGCTTTTTAGCGCCCCGAGAAGTGTTGAGAGGAGGTGAGCGTGAAAAAAAAATCTCATTTGCCAACGGTTTAAAAGCGTTCAAACGTACACAATGAGCTTTTGACGAGTCGACGTGCAAACAGCTTTATCTGATTCGGTACCTTTAAGTCCACGAGGATTATCATGAATATGCAATCAGCGCAAACGCTGTAAATTTAGTATGTTAAAATATTTATTTCTTAGGGGATTACGCTCTACAATACAACATTGTGTTATTTCTGCTTAACATTCGACAACGATCTCGGACTTTATGCACTTCAAATGAAACTGAAATACTTGGGATTAAGTTGTGTTTGGAATGAACTGAAATATTCTAAAAAGATCGAGATAAATACATACATATACACAGGTACCACTGAGACGATGAAAATTTCATTCTAAGAAAATCGTATTATCTGTATAGTAGGTAGGTGTAGTCTGTTTTACAAAAAAGAGCCGACATTGAAAATTTATGATTTTTCATAAGATTTTCTAATTTACATATATATTATGTATGTAGGTACATGTACAATATCATTTCAATGAAATACACCACAGAAACTATATTTTTAGTCCAGGGCTGTGGAGTCGGAGTCGGAGTCGTAAAAAATCGAGCAACTCCAACTCCTTTTTCCGCATTTAATTTAATTTTTAAAACAAACGTTCTATTGTTGGTTAACTCAACAAGCACACCGTCATGACTTCCACGCTCGAGACGCACCTAGTACTCCAACAATTATTCGATCGGTTCATCGTTTCCAGGACAAAGGAACTGTCTAAAATCTCTAGATGTTTCAGAAGACGTCGTTCGGTTCGAATCTAAGAGAATATTGCTCTTGTGCAAGAGAACGTTGAAGAAAACCACAAAATCTCAACGAGAAGACGTTGTCAACATTTGGGGGGCCAACAAACACAATCCAGAGATGTGGTTCCATTAGGATAGGGTCATGAATCATGATAGTGCACTGATTATGCAGCCCGTCAATGTATAACTGAGGTGAGTGAATGTGAATGTGAATAAACCGATGAATGTGAATGTGAATAAACCGATAACCATCCACCAGCTGAAGGCTGACATTAGAGAAGAGACTAACAAACCTGAAATCCTAATAAAAGTGATGAAAAATGCGTTCAAATTGAGTCTGACAGGTTGAAACTAAAAATGGCAATTCGAAAATTAGCCTATTCGTCGCATTGGTTGATGAAATTACGACTATATTTATGTACCTGAAAATGGTCACACATCGTCATTATCATTTTCAGCCGTTCACCATTCAATGCTGGATGAAGGCCTCTCCAATCCTCTTCCATTCCTGTCTGTCTTGAGCAATCTGCTCTACACATTCTTAATTCATCCACTCGGTCTACCTTGCTTTCTTTCACATCCTCTCGGATACCATTACAGTATTTCTCGCGTCCATCTGCTATCCATTCTTCTCGCTGTGTCCACTTAAATTTTTTCACATGTTCCGCAATATCTGCCACTTTGGTCATACTTCTTACACGCGTATTCCTCTTACGATCTCTTTTTGTTATACCAAGCATACATCTTTCCATGCTTCTCTGTCAGCACTGGATCTTACGTGGCATTCTTGAATTTAGCATCCAAGTTTCACATCCATACGTCATAACTGGCAGTACGCATTGATCGTATGCCTTCTGTGTTCAGCATAGCGGAATGTTGGATTTAAAGTCTTACACATATAAAAAAAAAAATGGGAAAAATGAAATCGGAGTTTGTTTCGCATTTTTTTCCACAACCCTGATTTTTACTTAAATTGGATTCTTACAGATTAGATTCCATTAAGAATTTTTGGAATGTAATTATGATACTTGTGTAGGTGAATTTGAATTGTAAATTTTAAGCATCACAAAAATTGGCGAGCCGTTATAATGAGAGGCCATTTTGAGAAGCGCTGGTGTAAAAGCTCGCGCGTTTGGGCGTGCACAGGCCGATCGGCAACAATGGGGATTTATAGTCGAAAGTGTCAATTGTTTTCACAACAAAGGTGGCGTGTTTTGGTAGCAGAAGTGCCGATCGTTTGTCGTTCCGAAGGATTATCCGACACCGAATCCGTCTCCTTAAGTGCGCCATTGTCGAATATTCTACGAATGGATTATCATCGCTGCTGAAAATCCTCGAGCATAATCCGCTTTCGGCGTCGTTGAAACGTCGCTTTGAGAAGAGAGTGAACCAGCGATAAAACTGACATGTCATTAAACAGACATAATGAATATAATAATGCGTGCTCTCGTTTCAGCCGAGTTTTGTGCACTTTGTCATTTTTTTTTACCGTAGAGCGATAACAGCACCTCGTTGTACATAGATAGATACGTTTTAGTTGAATAAAATACCATGGAAATGTTCGATTCAAAAGGTTTTTCATTTAAGGTTTGATGAAAACGCAAAGTGTCTCAATTTTCCTCGACATTTTTTCCGGCTTTCCTTTTTCACTTAGAAACCAATCAGAGCTTTTATTCTAGACACCACGCTCTACAAAGGACCGCGATTGCGGCAATTCCACATTTTAAAGATACTAACTAAATATTGAAAAAAAAAATACAAATTAATTTTCATTTGAAATATTGCATTTTATACCAATTTAATTGTAAACAAACAATTATTACAACTCAATGAATAGCAATTTGATTTTATAAATATACAAATTTGAACGTACTATTTATATTAATCCTATTGTAATTTAATTGTATACTATGTTTCATTTTACCAAACAAAAATAAGAATATAAAAGAAAGAGAGCATTGTTTGGAAATGGTTTCATATTCTGCATCAGATGAAATAGTAGGTACAACAACATCGCAATTTAAAAACACAAAGGGAAGTGACAATTGGAATATTTAGAGATTGGTCTCTTTGCCAAGCTACAGCGGGATATACGCCCAAAGAGGGGAGGGTGACAGTGTTTTTAATGTACGATTAAAAATCGAAAATGTACAAGGATTTCAAAATAAATTGACATAAACGCCTACTTGCTTATATACCTGGCTGAAAATTGTTTTTATTTCAAAATTGTAAGCAAAAATATGCGGAAAAGTAGCGCAGTATACTAAAAGTACAATATATTAATCATTCGTGTATGTATGTATGTATTAAATTACTTTTACTCATTGAATCACCTGTGTATATTATATTATATCGCACACACGTACAAATATTTTTTCGAATTTCGTTCAACTTATAATGGACCTAAGTTCAACTGTATTTATAGCACTTTTACATGACGAATATAAATGTTGGGCATTTCGAAGAAAAATAATATCTCACGTAGCATATATATGGGTCCCCTGAGAAAATCCAAGTTGTTCATATAATATCGCTCGCATATAAAACCGCTAACATAAATTCACACATTCCCGCATTAACTCATATTTTCCAGAAAATTTAATACGATTTTATCATTTTAAGTTTAAAATTATATCGGCAAACGCTTACAGTCCACGTTTTGTGTTCAGGCGGCAAAATTGCAAAGCGAATGTCCGACCATGCGCACGTTATGGGTTTGAGCAAATGTAGGGAAACTAGGGGTGGTGGGGATCGGCAATTATTGCTTTGCAAAATTTCCCATAGAAAATAAAAAATATCATAACAGTATCGGGCATTGTGTTCCCTTTGTGCGCGTCCGCCGCATCCCAAGATGACGGATAATCGATCCGGATCGCCATTGTGTCGGTTTTTCGGCATCGACATATTTGCATTGTGCTCGGATCGATGACTACAATCCGGCCGGACAAAGTGTTTAACTAACCGCTTAAATGCGGATCATCATTATGGGTGTACGCGCACTTTCGGCATGGTTTACAGCTGCTTACTTAGAAATCGCATATTGTAAAAAAAAAAACTTAAATGAAAACGTGTACCTACATTGCTAATAATGCATGATACGGCACCTTATTGTTGCACACGTTTATTATAATATATTTCATAGACCTCCTTTCCTGCAGTGTGTCGTGTCAAGAATTCAAAACACTGGTGTCTGGTCTAAAGTGTCCCCTACACGCTCGTTCTAAGTTTGCGTACATAAGATTACTGTTGCCGAAATAAAATTTTATCACCTACTACCCTTGAACCAAGCACGAGCCGTTACTCAAACATATTTGCATCAAACTTACATCTATAATGGAATAGTTTTTTAATAAGGATACCTGAAACTGTATTTATACTAGCCGAATTGCCCGCCGTTGCTCGGGCGGGTGAAAGGTAAAATAATAAAATTTAAAAATCAAAGCAAATATCATAATAAACATTTATTCTTCAGTATAAATAAAATTTTTTGTATGGGGGGCCCCCTTAACCTTGGGCTCCGACCCCTTCCAAAAACCGTCTACGTAAGTTACAGTAGGTACCCTAGTATGCATATCAAATTTGGTGGTTCTAAATTATTGAAAACTTTAGATTTGCATAGTGGTCAAACAAACAAATATTCAATTTTATATAGCAGATAGCCATCGAAGAATCCTTTTAGTTCTAACTTAATTTAAATAGCCTTGTCGGAATACTGTAAGCGCAAAAATAATTTAGTAATGCTTCCGAGCTCTATAATAGAGCAAGCCGCCTAAACCTTTTTACGGTCAATTTGGCAAAAAGAAATTTTTTTTCGGTCAAGTCAAATTACGATAAGACGACGTCAAACGGGTGCACTGAAAGCGAATGACGTGTTTATTCGTCCATTCTCTACCGCTCACTGTAAAAACGAGCGTTTATATGGGAATTGAGTGCGTTTTACAATGAAAAAAAAGAAAAGATAAACAACAACGCACCGTACGATACACCCATAACAATTTAAGACCTACATATGTATGTGGTGCATCGACAACGCTGCAATTAACAACGATTGCTTTGTCCAGTTAAATTGAAAAGCAATATTTCGCAATGCGTAACGTAGATATGTAGGTACATAGGTAGGTCTACCCACCATGTTAAAAATAACGAATTAAAATCAAACTCAAAGAATACATAGTGTAATAAATCCATTTCTGAATCATTCCATTGCATACTTGCACTGTGAAAGGATCGCAAGGATCAGGATTAGGATCAAGATCACAGGAACTCATATGAGCGAAGTGTGCGCGATGCAACACGTCACTGCTTTAACTCGCATCGCTTTTTGAGAGGGGAGGGGGGAGGGGAGGAGAGGGGAGAAGAGGGGGGGCTTCAAGTGCCGTCGACCAATCAGCGCACACCTCGCGTTAATATCGAAATTCCAAAAGGAAAGCGATCAAAAGCGTCGTGCAAATTTTCCGCCAATCTGCACTCATCCGTGTCGCAATCGATCGTTTGAAAATTTGCGTTTAATTTTTATTTTTGAAATTAGACGAATAAATTTCGCCTCGAGTGCGACGTTGTGCCGTTGTGAGTGTTGTGCAATTTTGCGCTTTCTCGTGGGTCGACTGTACGATTGTGGTACAATCGGCCGCGAGTTTATAATGAGTGCGGTGCAGTGAGTGGCTCAAGTGGTGCTCTCTATGCGTGAACTGCGGTGACCACACGCATTTCAATAATTAATTAATCGGAAAAAATTATTAATGGAGTGTTCAGTGTTACGAGCGAGAGTTTCAATCAAAAACGATCAAATTTAATTTAATGTCATTTTTTTTGTTGCATTGCTTTTTTTTTGTTGTTGCAATTGTTCGTGTGAAAACACATTACTAAACTTAATAGGTAACATATCTATGTATGTAGCTAGCTGCTTTAAAAATAAGTTTACCTCTGATTTAAGCGGTTACAATTTCATACTAAGTTTTTCTTTGAGCACAGTGATCTTCTCGACTACTTTTTCAATATCTATGTAATTAGTAGACGGCGGAAAGGTGGATGCTTTTGATAGCGTGCGACCTGTGGACTCTAAGCGCTTCTTAGGATATTCCGTTACCCACCCGAACTCACGTTCGTACTCTACCAATAACATATTCTGAACTCCATCCTTTACAGAAAAATTATTTATAATAACATATTTGAACTTATGTATAATATGTAATTACTCAATAATATTATTTGTAAATATATTGTTTACATACCCAAAAATAATGAGGTTTTTGTATTTTGGTGTCTCCAATTGGCGAGAAAATGCTCTTAATGAATTTTTTTAATATTCCTTCTAATTACGAAATATGGCAAATTCTGCAAAATGGTTACTCTTTGAGATATGACAGTTTTTCCTTGGACATTTTTATTCTACATTATATTAATATATATTTTATTCTAACATTATATTATACCTATATGTATTTTATACACATACCTATAATAAATAAATAAATAATATTCGTTATCTTGTACGAAAATTCAGGCTGGAAACAGCAACTCCCAAATATACCTACATACATACATATATATGTACATATGTAGATATGTATGTGCACTAACTTAGCACTAACCAATTTTCGCCAAGCACGAACGTGTAGACGCCTATAAGACTTTCTAAGCCTATAAACCCCTATAAAGATTTCCGCCGCGAATTCCGCGACGAATTCCGTCAGAGCTGCGATTTGTGTCGCGCACATTCACGCGTCTGTTGACACGACTGCAGCGCCACTCAACCGATCATTATTTCGATTTCTCTAATACAGTGGTCGGGAACCGGCGGCTCCAGAGCCTCATGCGGCTCTTTGTATGAAAACTTGCGGCTCTCGCTGTCATCGAACATTTTATACAGTAAAATTTAATTTAGTTTTGAATATATATGTAATTCGAAGATAATATGTTGCGGCTGCCAATCTTTGCAAGGTTTTCCCTAATTTGGCTTTTAGCTCGAGAAAGGTTCCCGACCACTGTTCTAATATAACGATAGACACGGTATTAACACAAATAACCTTGAGAGGTTTAGGGCATTTTTTTTACATTTTCAATCAATGTTTCTACGAACGTCATCGTGCAGACCGATTGACGCTCGGCGAATTCTGCAAAAAAATGCTGCATGCAGCGAATCGGTCGTTGAGGACGCTACAGTCACCGAAGACGAAATACGCTCGAAGGGCACCACCCACAGCCATGTGTTATAATATAACCCCTACCACATACCACCGAGCGTATTTATTCGCTCTCGGCGACTGGGCGAATAATAATCCACTCCGGTGTGTGAAGGCCTTGATTCAAAGAAAAGTAAAAACTGCTTTGTTTAACTTCAACAAATGCAACGCTTACATTACAATGAGATATCATGCTCATTTACATATATCTATAGATAGGTACTTTTTTAAAAGAAAATTTCTAACTGTTTCTTAACACAATCAGATCAATTATAACATCACATAAAATTGATTGCACAAAGCCTTGAAAGCGTTACGTATTTAAACGTCAAACCTTTAATTTAGCATCCAAAGACTAAAAAAGTTACAATGCGACTAAAAAATAAATGCGTGAGACGCGGGGAGAAATACGCACGAAAGCGGCAATCGATACGGTAAGCTTTACACGGAGCGCGGAAGTGCAACGTCGATCGAGCTTTCTCCGATCTTTTAAATCTAAAAACGTCGGGATCTTCGGGATAATAATAATAAAAATCACCGACACACACACACGACCATACATACAAAAATACGCACACGTGTATTTTATGTACATATGTGTGAGGCGAGAGCGACGCCTACGTGTGCGAAATAAAATCCACTTTTATTACAGAGTCGGAGAAATTCCGACACCTACCGTGTCAACAAAGCAAGAAGACGCAAAAAGTAAAAACAACAAATCAAATCTGGCAATAATCATTCCGCTCGCGTGGCGAGAAAGAAACGCACAGATTCGGGATGTCGTGCGCTGGAAAAAGACACACTGTCGATTTCAGGGGGTGTTTTGCAACAGTGGGGAAATACATATTGCTGTCTCGCTTGCAAGGGGGTGTTTACCCTGAGTTGGGTAGCCGCCCCTAGACGCTCCTCCAAAGCTGTATATTTCCCCATCGGCTTTTCAGTTCACCCCTAGCGTCGCGGGGGTGCCACACGTTCTATATAGTATCGTATTTAAAAAAAAAAAACAGATAAAACAATAACACCGTAAATTATTTATACTCGTTTTAGTTGTAAATTGAAAATATTCAACTAACCAGTGTTCAATGTGCTCGTTCAGTGTTTGCTGTGTTCGCTTTTGTTGTTATTTATAACGGTAATAATGTACAAGTAATTTTGTTGACATGGGTATTTAAAATTATAAATATTGTATCACGGTTCAATTTAACGCTATTCGTTCAATTGATATTCTCGAAATGTATACGTTGATAGAGTAAGGTTTGAAATATTAATTTTTAAATTTAAATAAAACGTTGAAACAAGTGAAAAGTTTCATATGATATTAATATAATCTATCATTGCCAATGAAAGCTGTTTTAAAGTTTGTTTTTAAATATACAATTTTATACGTAAGCAGTTAAATGTATTACGGTAGACTCGCGTAACGTATTAACCGCGTTATACGGGAGTCTGCTGTATAATGAAATTCAATGTTGGTCTATTCCAGTGGTCGGGAACCGGCGGCTCCGGAGCCGCATGCGGCTCTTTGTACGCAAACCTGCGGCTCTGTGAAATACAAGATCGAAATTAATCCCATTTCCGCAACGTTGTGGCTATAAAATGCTTTAAGGTCGTGTTTCAGATTAAACTTTATAGTACTTTTTAGTAATAAACTGAAATATCACGACGATAACTTATTTTTTACATTTCATTAATGATTAATGAGCAAACATATAATTCGAACATAATATGTTGCGGCTCCCAAACTGACCAAATTTGCAAGGTTTTCCCTAATTTGGCTCTTAGTTCGAAAAAGGTTCCCGACCACTGGTGTATTCAATTTAATTAAAACAAAATAACATAAATTATGTTTTATATCAAAAATAATATCATGAATTTTGGTTGTCAAATGAGGTTGACTGAAAATGAAAAAAGCAAAATGCGGCATAATTGTAATTGATATTTAATTGCGTAATAGAAAAGTAGGATAAAATCTGCGCGTCCTTTTAATTGTATCTATTAATTAAAATTACCGTCTATTGAGACTATCACTATCGTACGCGCGGGGGCAAGCTACTTATTTTACCTACGTAAAGTTTTTTCAATCGGTGTTTACCGAAGGTCGACACGACAAACTTCATTGTGATATTATGATGATTCAATAGGTGCAATCGTCATATTTAAATGTACATTTGAAATTTTCGCACAGAACCGTCAAAGTGTGCGTTTTAATGGGTTTGCACGGAGCATGGAGCATGTTCAGTGATACGCATGAACGTTTGCCGGTTGCCCGTCAATGCAAAACACGGATGATTGATTTTCAGAGCTTTCAGTCTGAAAATGCCGCCGGCTCGTTGTACGACACGCGTTTTCAGCTTTCAAAATCCACCTATCTCCCATTCATTCCCCCACACCCCCCCATCCTTCTCCACCCCCTCGTCTATGTACTATTCTTCGCCTCGACATCCCCGACGTCCATTGTTTTCGCGTCGCGTTTGTTCGCTGAAAGCGTCGACTCACGCGCGCTCACCTACACGCGACGAGACACCACACAAAATTTGCAAACAGTTTGTTGCTGAAAAAGGCGGTAATGATTCAATGGAATCAATAGCCTTTGAATAATAATAAAAAAAAACCAAAACCCAAGTGATTCGTACTAAAAAATGAAAAGTACACAAATTTGCGGCATTTTCCGAATTGCCTGAATGTTAACTTGAGATGTATAAGATTATTATACCATTCAAAACGATTGACGGTACATTTTTAAATGGTTCTCATCTATACCTACAATATTTTACATCCAGAGGCGGATTTACCATTTTGCCGCCTATATAGGCTATAAGATTGTTGCCCCCCCCCTCCATAAATAATTAAAAATTTTTTTTTAAATAAACGCTATTTTTATGCAAAACTCGAAACTTACAGACATAAAATAAAAAGTAAGTGTAAATTTTGTTTGAATAATTTCTTACGTCATTTTTTTTGTATTGAGATCCACTTAACCGTTTTCTACCATCACCCATTTTTAAGAATTTGGACGCGTTCATTTTCGAAGAGGTAGGTATAGCCGACCGTACCCTCAGAAACCGTACAGAAAACTGAATTGTTTAAAATTTCATAATTTAATTTGAGAATTGTTTTAGAAAAAGTGAAAGATGTAAAATTGAAATGCTACGACATGTTTCCATGATACTAGATATGTAAATGATTCTCGACTTTCCTCAACATGTGAGACTGGCTCTTTATGGTCAAATTTCAACGAGCCGATATAAGTTGGCCAAAAACAATGGTTTAGTGTAGAATGTGGTTTTTATGACTAACGTGTCAAAAGAGTTTCAGTGGACTCGCTAGGTGATTCACGTCAGGAATTTTTTTTTTCAAAGAAAAAAAAGTCATCAAAATTTTAGTGGCAAATTTGCCGCCTCTCAAATCTGCCGCCTCAGGCACGTGCCTACTCTGCCTATTGGTAAATCCGCCTCTGTTTACATCTGTATAAATATTAGTTAAGTTGATTAGTGAGCTGTATGATTTAAGGTTGATTTTAAAATATTTACGCTTGGGCTTTGTTCTCTTTTGCGGTCGCTTAAATAAAAAAACAGCTGTAGAAAAGCGTGTTCAGTCATTTGTAAAACAAAAAGATTGCATTACACATCGATTGTGAACGTTCAATCGGTCATAGATCCGTACCATTTTTTTTTTCACCATACAAAATATAAGGTTTCACGCTCATCGTGCGCCCAAATGAAAAACACATACACACATACGCATACAATAAAACTAATAAGTTTTCAAGCCATTCACCGCGAGACAGATAAGATCGGTCATCCATTGTGATGTTTTGATGTGAAAGACCGCACAGATATTGGGTATAATTCGATATTTTTACAAGGCGGACCAACCCCCTTGTTGTAGATCGTTCGGGTGCGATAGGACAACTATTAAATTTTCATCGCTGATAACTATTTAAAACGCGGCAAATTGGATAAGGGATTGCTACTGGGGTTCCAAGCTATACATTGTATAATATCAAAAATGTATAAATATTTCTGTTGAATTATGTGGGCGCACTGTTTTGCCACCGGCAATGGTTTTATTTATGAATATTCATGATCCGTCAATTCAAGGGCTGCCAAAACGTATCGCGGACAGACATCTAACATGGGCAGATGTTACCATGTTCGTTGTTGTGTCTGCCGCACACACACACGACAAAACATAAATTAAAAACATATAAATAAAAGCGCATGCGCAACATCCTCTTTTGAATATTCAAAAAAACGCTCCGCCGCGCCGACGGGTGGATTAAATTCCCTTTCGCCGATCGCAATTCGGCTATTCGGCGATAAGGACATAATTAATCATTTGCATTGTAAAAAAAATAAAGCGATTAGTATGCACGATTGGCGAGTATTAAAATGTAAAAACCATTGTATGCCTTGTCAAACTTCAAACTGTTTTTGTTTTAACTATAAACATCGTATCTACGAATTAAAAGGTTTAATATGATCTAATAACTAATATGATAATAAAAAGTTTGGACGACTTTGTTTTATTATGACCTGCTCAAAATTTTTGTGTAACTAATGAATGACTCCCAATAGGCGAACGCAATTTTAACGATCAATTTAGTTTAGTAATAACATAATAACTATTTTTACTAATTTAATTCATTTAAGAATAAGGTGAATTTAAATAATACAACCAATAAATTACATCTTGATTTTCTTTTCTCATTTCAGTATTTTTTCTATGTGAAAAATCAAAAATTAAACAATAACAAGTGTACCTAGTTAGAAATGCTACTGAGGTTGTGCTAGTGATAAACTCCAAATAAATAAATAAAACTGAATAACAATGAATTCGCCGTCGTCACAAGACGAGCACGACATAGAAGTGAACGTAGTGTCCGAACCGAACAGTCCTTCAGAATTGTCGAAATTCCGTTCGGTGAACTCGTTTTTGAACACAAATTCGCCGCAAAAAGTGGCGCAAAACTATAGTTTGAACAGTGATAGAAAGTCGCCGAAGAAGGACATCAGTCCCGGCTCGTCTTTCAAATACAAGACTTTCCAACCGGGCGAACATCCCGGAATAAGGAGCGGTAGTCCCGTTTACGGCCACAGTCCAGAGTACGTGAACGAGGCTATCAAGATCATCCAGGTGGCCAGCAAGGATAGGCCTTTGCACCAGATAAAAGTGCCGTCGAAAGTGCAGCGAGATGTTTCGCCGTCGAAGGAGAAGAATTCGCCGGAAAAGCACGTGATAACAACCAGTTTGAAGATGAAGGACGATGTCAGGAGTGATAAGCCGAAATCGGCCGACGGACAGACGTCGGGACATATGTCCTTTTCCATATCAAGTATCTTGAACAAAACGGAGCCGAAGAGGCAGCTGTCGCACAACAATATACCGAGACCACCGAGTCCTCCCAGAAACGCTTTGGAAGCTGCTGCTTTTGCAGCGCATCACTTGCACTCTTGCTCAGATGCCGCAATGCTATCGAGGTATTTATAACATTTTTTTTTAAATTATTTAGTTTAATTACATCTACGTATAATATATATGTAACCTATGAGGCGATTTTGTGCGTTCAATACTTCTCACATAAAGAAACATTCGAATTTTTTATGTAGGTACATACGATTTAGCTATGAATCAAACTGAATTGAAAAAAAATGCAAATAGTGATAAAAAAGTATTTTGTACTGGTTCATTATTTTAGTTATAATATATCATTAGTTTTGTAGTAAAAATGTTTGTCAGTTTCAGTAATAATAAGAGTATATTTGGTGTTTCAGTAAAACGTTCAAAGAACTCGTTCATTTTCCGTTTAGCTATTTTTTTTTATTATTATTTAAGGACATATGCTAGAGATGAAATTAATTCCGAGTCGTTGTCCCCTCTCGTCATCAGATTGCGGCCATTTACGAGAGAGGCCTGAGGGCCTGGTGAAAAAAGGGCCGCAACTCGAATGTCCCCTCTTTCCGGAACGTCCCTTTCTATCCCCTCTACCGAGGCCTATCTTACCCTTCCAGATGTTTTTACACAAATTAGACGTGTATCTTCCCCTTTTGCACCCTTTACCCTCCCTTTCCATCCTACCGGTGTGTACCTATCCCGTCCCCAAGCTTCCGGCGCGGTCCACATCTCGTTTACAAATGTCGCAGACATCTGTAAGTGTCTAGGGCCGGTCGTCAAGGGGTTATTCCGTTCAATGGCGGACGTTACCGTCGTAGCAGTAAACGTCCGCACATTTTATGCGCGACTTGTGTCGCACAAACGCCATAATTTACGGTGGACTTTTGCTTGGGACCAAACTTTACCCGAATCAAGTGAGTCGTGAGAACAAAATCTGCGGGGGGGTCGGGGGGTTGTTCACGTGGATCAATAATACGGTGCTCTACTTTTTTTTTTTGCCGGTTCGTCTTTATTTCTTTTCGGCAGTGTTCTTCAATCCATTGTCCCAGGATATCGCCCAAGATGAATGGGAGCATCCAGCAATCTCTCACCGTGCTGTCCGTAAAGGCCCAATAACGTCGCAGACAAGAAAACATGGACCGATATAGCCACAATCGATTGCAACTTTTTCTTTTTATTTATTTTTTGTCCATCCAGAAACACGGACACAATGGGAAAAGCTCGAGTTGTGCGAAAGCACTGTGGCGAAAAGCGTCGTTGGATTTTATTCGAAACGATTCTCTAGCCGATTATTAGTATTGTTGGATCGCAGACGTGGCGATGCTGGCGATAGGACAACTATTTAAGTGTCGATTGAATATTAATGTTTTATACAACGGATATAAAAATAAATATTACAAGAACATTTCACCACTTAAACCGACTGTCACGTACGACGACGAACGGTTTGACTTTTCTTTTATTATTTAACTAGCTCAAACCCAATCATTCTAATAAATGACGCGGTACATATCGATGGGTTAGTGCACAGATATTATTATATGTCCAGTTTGAGTTCAAGTGACATATGTACATCTCTTTTGCATGAAAACTATGGACGAAATGGACATATTATATATTTGAATAAGGCTATATCTGTTCAAATATACTATTTGGACATACAATACTTTTTAAACATGAAGGTTTGATGCGGATGGACGTTTTGTGTATGATAACTCAATTTTGGTAAAAACTGGACATACATATGTACCTACACTATCTGTGCACTGACCCATCGATATATGATATTTACAAACAATAGAGAAAAATGCGTTTGAAGTTGTTGGTATATTACAATGACTAAACATGATAAACAATATATGTATGTACATACATACATACATACATACATACAAATGCCAAACGGTTAAAGCAATACGACAGCATATTTATAGTTTTTGTCAAAATGACACTTACACAAAACAATTAAACTGTATGTATGTATGTATGTAAATACATATTCCAGGAGCACCCGATAAATTGATAGAATGCATTTGAGTATCATGAATCGAGTTACTGTTCTCATGAACTGAGTTAATGTTCGGTATACATACTTGTATGTATGTATGTATGTGTATGTACATATGTATAACGAACATTATGTAACGACTTAAGTCACTTTAATAGTGTGAAACCTCAAGATCAGAGTGTTCATCCTTAACCTCTAAACTGCTGTCAACACGTCGATTACGCTTACGGTCCGAGCCGAACGCAATTAGCGCGTGTCCAGGGGTAGGAGGTAGGTAGGTGGTTAGATGGGTGGGTGGATGGGTGGGTGGAGGTGGGTGGGTAGATGTGTGTAGATCAGAAGGCGACGTTAGAAGGGTGTCTGTATAGATAGATATAGGGTTTTGGTAGAGTGGTAGGTAATCGTGTCTGGCGACCACACGGTTTGGGTGCGGCGTCGTGCGTTAACCCGCTACCACTTAACTGAGGACTCCTTAATGGCCACGAGCCCGTATTAACCCGCAAACTGCCGCTTCAGTGGACTCTAGTGGTACACGCTGAAAGGACCTGGCAGGTCGAACTTTACAGAAACTTGACCGCCGACCGATCAATCGGCGTACGGCGATTAATGAGAGTACCCTAAGCCCTAAGCGACATGAGTACACCTCGATATATGAGTACCTATACTATAAACTACAGTATCTACCTTGCATTGAATTGTTGCCTGTAGACTAGCTTCCACTCGTGTAGAGCAATTATGTGAATTGACAATGGAAAATAGCTATATTGATGGGGATTATTTCTTCAATGGAAGATTGTTGTAGTGTGTAAGTCCAATATAGTCTAATTAAAGTTACAATTTCCCCAGTATGCGATCGACCGTTGCACAGTGGTGCAATTAAATATTTAACGTGGCGAGAGTGCTCCTCGATAGCTTTTCTTAAGTGTGCCCGATCCGCCGGGAATATATTAGCTTTAAACATTCAGCTACTTGTCGAGCTTCACGGAGAACTTTCAGGAAGTCGACTGAGAAAAAGAAGAGAAGAACACCTCGCCGAAAGGAGCCAAAATGGGGTGGGAGAGTACTGAGAGTAGAAAATTTCAACGTTTTTCCCAAGGGGTAGACGGGGGTGTATAGGAGCGAAAACTCGGGGTGCTTGGTAAAGCGTACCTCTTTTACGCGAAAAGTTGCCAACAAATCTGCTACCCAGCAATTAGACCTCTTTAGCAAATTGTTTCATCGTATTATTTTCGCAAAGTTTGCAACTTGATTAAGCGAATAATTTATACGCATAAATTCTTACATTTCCGCTTTAGTAGGTATGTATGTACAACGTAGAAATTTTCAAACTCCTGCAATCGTATAAACTTTTGCAATACGTATCATAGTAAAAAAAAATCAACAGTAAACGAGCTAGGCTTGAATATAAAAAAATAAAATACCTTTGAACGAATCGATTTTCACGGTTTTCCTTAGTAGAGCTTTAAGCTCCGCGCATCAACAGTTTTCCCAAACGACCAAATACCACTTTGCCACTGACAGCACTTGATGGTTTTCGATAAGCACTTTACGTTTAGTAGAAGATTTTCACCCCCATACAATTCACACATATATGTACACTGCTATTTTACTATACTATGAATTTGCTCATTTTTACATAATAATTTTGAATATACGGCATTCTAGTAAGCGGTCTCTATTTTGATTTGACAAATAATGGTGTCTCACTATAGTATGTATACTCTGTCCAACTTAAAAAACACCCTAATCTTGATCGATTTAGAACCGATCTGCGCAGACTACCTAGGTCTCAACCAATGAGCTTCATCACCATCTCGATTTCTTGGAATAAACATTAACAATAACCAACCAAAGTCGTAAATCTCAGACAGTCACAACCCTCTTTTTTTTTAGTTGCGTGAAAACAAGGTGCTTCTTAAGGTACATATGTATATAGAATTCTAAAATATGTAGCTGTGTATATGAATATTTATTAAGATGTAAAATCTTCAAGAGATTTCGGTAATTTGAAACTCGAAATACACCAGCGTATAATATTGTATATTTTTTAGAGTTGAAATGATGTTGAAACGGTTCATTTTGCCACCTGACCGTGGAGATGGAGAGTGGTTCGGCTGTCCGGGGAATTGGAATTACTTGGGTCTGCTAAAAGCTGGCTCAATTCTTCGAGGAATTGCCTCGGAAGTAACGGAACTTAACTAAAGTGCCTCTTGTATCTACTTTGCCAACTTTGCACGAACGCACACATTCAAGCACACCTACTCGTACAAATTCAACGTTCGCTCGATCGATTTTATATAATTCCATGCAAAGTTTAGGTACATGCTAAATAAATAATTAATCAAACGCGTCAACGAATGCGAGTGCATAAGCTACTAAGTAGACAAGATCTGTCTGTACTCAAACAAATCAATGAAAAACTCGAACCAAGCAATTACGTTAAAACTTTTATACTATGTATGTATAATATAATTCTATAATGTAAATTTTAATATATATTATATCAAAAATTATATGCAACGATTGGTGAACGCGATCCCCCTCCAATCTTGAAGTTTTATGACGCTTAATAGGTTGGATAAAGTTTGCCGAGAGTTCGCTCGGATATTCCCAATTACTGGCGAAGTTTGTACCGCGACGATCAATAATGGCGCCGAAGCTGCACACGCCAGATTGAAGATTGATTGGGGAAAATGTCGCGCATCGAATCCCAGCTTGTCTCATTTTCGAGACCGATAATATTATTATGTATTGCACTGTATAAATAATAACGAATTGATTTTGTTGTTGCAGGTTGGGGTTTATGTCGCCGTTTGGTCCTTTCGGAGGACGATATGGACCTTTGGCGCCGGCGCCCTGGTGCGCTTGGGGCGCTCTTCCTCCCCTATTAGATAGGCCAAGTCCAATTCACGGTAAGATCAATTTTATTATTATTTTTTAAATTATCAATACCACGTGGTATTTCACCACAATAAGTACATACTCATAATTTGATTGCAGTAGGTACACTAATATTAATTGTAGGCCAATCGTTTTTTTCATAAGCGCACAGTTCTTAACGTTGATCATTCTTCATGGGACACTTTCTTAGTATAAAGACAGACATATTAAGTGTTACTTTTGATCAGAATAAGTACAATAACAATAGAACTTTTGATGCGTGCATACTTACAGCTCTACATCGTAGAGGGTAAAGTTTAAGCCGAAGCTCGATATCATCATCATTTTCGGCCGTTCACCATCCACTGCTGGATGAAGGCCTCTCTAATCCTCTTCCATTGCTGTCTGTCTTGAGCAATCTGCATCCAGTTGACTCCACACATTCTTCCCAATTCATCAGCCCATCGTCCACTCGATCTACCTTGCTTTCTTTAACATACTCTCGGATACCATTCCAGTATTTCTCGCGTCCATCTGCCATCCATTCTTCTTGCTATGTGTCCAGCCCATGATATACATACATACGTAACAAATAATAAGTATCAAGTAAATTTTAAAAATGGTATTATTCAAAAGCCAGCATATGTTTGTACGTAAAAACTATCACATAAACCAAAGGTCGGGAACCTTTTTCGAGCTACATAAGAGCCAAATTAGGGAAAATCTTGCAAATTTGGTAAGTTTGGGAGCCCCAACATATTATTTTCGAATTGTATATTTAAAATGAAATTAAATGTTGCTCTTTATGAAATGGATAGCTGTAAAAAATAAATTATCTTCGTGATATTTTTTAATGTTCGACAGTTTATCACTAAAAAGTATTACAAACTTTAATCTAAAAAACGATCTCGAAGCTTTTTATAGCCGTGAAGTTATAGAAATAGGATTCAATGTGATTATGTGTAAATAGTGTTTCACACAAAACAGGGGTAGCCGCAGGTTTCCATACAAAGAGCCGCATGCGGCTCCGGAGCCGATGGTTCCCGACCGCTGACATAAACGGTGGATAACACGATTATGTGAAAAGTATAAAAAATTGTATCTTGTAGGATTTTCCTAGTATTTTTCCTTAGACCTTAGACTGGTGATTCGCGCATAGCTTAACTTCTAGCCTATTGATGAATACTTGCACACACAAAAGCACGCGCAAAGCCATTTTAATTAATGGTCGAATGAAACGCATTCTACTGCGTGAACAGATGGTTAATGCGTGAGCAGCTGTTCGGATTAACACGTATTTTTTTTGTCGTTGTCCATAACGCTTTGTCACATCGCTAAACGGTAAAAATTTCAGCACAAACAAATGCGGCAGATATAATTCGACGATAATTTTCTCGATTTGATTTTGCGCCGATCGATCGTTGGCGTCGAACAGTGGGTGGGCAAAGTAGGCTTTTATCGGCAATGGAGTGTACACAACTCCCCACCAATCGCTATTATCGTCGAACGATTTTCGAATCCGCACAAGTGCATTTTGCACATGCAAATTTAGATAAATCAGTTGAGCGGCGCGTAAAGCGGGATTACTCTTTGACCAACTCATTTACACGGCAATCGCGTGTTAAAATATTGCACGGCCGCCGGCCGTTTGACGCTTTTAATTCGCGAAACGGTTCAATTTGAACCACCCTCTCACTCACTCGGTGGTGAATGCGCACCTCTCGGTTATTGTCAACGGGGTGAACATTTATATTTGCGAATTCGAGCGGTAAAATGGCGCGAATGTTGAATGCGACTATCCGATTTCAAAATTAGTTTTCGATTCATCTATTTATCTCTACGCACAAAAAACTACCCCTAACCCATATATTGTGGTATAAGAATTTTTATTATTTTATTTATTTATATAATATAGTAGCTAAAGCTAATTACATAATCCTTAACTAAGCACCTATACAGATATGTTTTTTTTAAGACTGTCAGGATTTTATCAATAGTTTTCCGGCAGTCTAATATATTCCAAAACACCTCTGTACAAGATGCTTCTCCTATTTCTATTTATTCTAACATTTTTTTATAATTAAAAAAATTTTTATTCCTTAAATTATATTCACATACATTCATTCCTCTCACAATAAATTTACTAAAATATGATGGTAACATATTATTATCTAACTTAAATACAAATACAAATCCTCAAAGTATCATTCACATTTAACCAATCTAATTCAATCATCATATTTTTTATACTAGCATTCCTATCTCATAACTCTATTTTATAATATTTGTAATCTATCTCTAGTTTACTTATCTAAAATATTATACTAAATTCAATTGGAATTTCACCGCATATGTGAGATATCTCTACAAGCTCTTAATGCTATTTTAATTTTAATAATCTTAGTAATGTATTTATAAACTTGATATGTTTTTTATTCGAGTCCGTTATACCCCACTTAGCGAGACATGAAAATTTTCTTCCATCGGCATTATAAAGGTTAAAAGGATCCGACCGTGCGTCCTACAAACTACAGAAGGTCTTTTAATTTTTTTTAACTACCTAAATATCTCTGATCCCTGTAATCGGATACTTTTTCATGCGAAGGCCAATTAAAGCGCCAGTCTTCAAAAAAATAAATATTATTTTACACAGTCATGTTAATAAATCCGTTAACAACGTACGCATCTATCAACGAATCGTGCAGCGTCACATGCCGTTGAGTTTCGACCGTGTAATTACGCAATTTTCGTGTTTATTTTCGTGGAAGTGCCCTCGCGACGTTTATGCAAATTTTTCTAAAACCCGAAACGGGGTTATTTCGACCGGTGGTCGAGGCGCTATCTCTTTTATTGGGTTATAACAAATTACACGCGTTGCCCCGTAAACAATTAACCCTCCGAATTTAACTATTGCTTTATCTGCATCGCGGTAATTTATTGCGGAATCACTAATACGAGTGTATACCTACGTATGTTAATTCGACGTACGGGCGTATAATTTGAACTACCCTTTGCGAGAGTTAATTGTAAAGTGAGACAAAGAATCATCCCTCAATTTGTACTAGTACAACATGCGCATAATTTGTACATTTGATAAAAAAAAATAAACAGTTGTTATGAGCCGTACCTAATACATATAAACAACTTTATGCATGTTGAGTGAAATTTACATTGAAACGAAATGAACACGTTTTTTTTTATTATTATTATCGAGTTGGTATTATTAAGTGGTTTAAATCACAGTCATCGTTTGGTTTGCTTCAAAATGGTTATCGTATCGATTTCCAAGACTTAAGCCTTAAACAACTGACGGTCAGTAGTAGCAAAAGTGGATTGGAGCAATTTTTCGACTTGTCGGGTTTCCTCTTGGGCCGACTAACTGACCGTGCTTAGTTAATGCTCACCAATCCATTTATGTATCGAGGGATTACCTTGTTTGCTTGTCGACTCGATTCTATCCTCACTAAATGCGTTTATTGTTTATTGATCGTATTTAAAGATATTGCGCAATTGTCATCATACGATTATTTTAACTCTTTGGTCACAACTGTGTATGTAGAGTTCACTAGAAAAATTCAAAAATGTTCCACTTTCGATTTCCACTCATTGTAAAAGGCAAGTTTTCAATCTTATAATATACATAATAAGAACCTGTTTAAAATTCAGCATATGAATTATAATATCAAATGTAACGCAAAATAAGGAGGATATATAGTTACATGAATTCTTGTGTTAGGCGTTGTGTTTGAGTATGTTTTTGATATAGTGTTTTGTTATGGGTTTCGAGCGCAAGCTCGAGGCGCATGATTTTATGAGCGAGAATTTGAAAAGCTCTCTCAAGACGCGATAACTTACGATAACTTAATTAAAGCCTCGGCACACGTTAATAAACGTGAACGCGTTAAAGTTACAACCGGGAACGGTTTTCAACGTAATTAAACTTTATAAGGCAGTTCATATTGTTACGGGAATGATTTGCGCGAGTCTCGCAAATGTGCGTTTATTTATTGCCATAACCTATTAACATTTTTTGATATTGAAACGAACCGAATAATATAATATTTATATAAAATAAATAAAAAAACACCGCAGTCTTTGATCGTTGTTTGCCTTTTGAACGGTTGGAAACCTCGCGCAAGCTGACGTGTATTGAAGACATTTAAAACGATTGCGTAAAAGTATCGTTTACACGTAATACGCTAATCTGTACTGGGTGTCAAGAAATAAACATGAAAGCCAAAGTGTGGATTTAACCAAACACTACAGTGAAATCTATTATTAATTGACCTTAGCTTTAAATTTTACTCGTACGTGGTGCTTGCGTGTTATATTGCAATTGAATACAAACAAGTTTTATTGATAGAATGGATTAGTTGTATAATTAGATTTAATATAATATTTTAGCTATTTTTCAAGTCCTACAGTCAAAGCAACTAAAGTTTACCAATATAGCATACAGTTAATTCATCCTCAAATGATGAATTGATCACCAAAAAAATAGCATCGTTAATTTACACTAATTTCATTGTGACATTGGAAAATTAATTTAACTGTCGTATATCTTTAAGTTGAGTGTGTGATTGATATGTGGTTTAATGCAACTTGTAGTAAATTGTATTATAAAGTTTTTAAAATATATTGAAAAATAAAACAAAACAGATTTAATTCGCTAACAAGACTGAGGTTCATGCTCGATGACACATAAATGAAAAATAAAACTGAATCCGTACAAGTGCAGTGTTCTCACTTACAAGTCACTTCCAAAACAACACGTTCTCAAATATTAAACATTATTTTTTATCGTTTATCATTACAGACGGATCGAGTACGACCAACGAGGAAAGATCACCACCAATATCACCCACTCTCCCCAGAAATCCATCGCCAAGGAGTCGAAGTCGATCTCCAAGACCAGCGAGTCCTATTCAACAACTGGATCACCAATCACCTGCTCAGCCATCATCACATCCAGCCTACTTAGAGGCGGAATCTTACTTCCAAAGATTTCGACCTAAGAGTCCAGCGATCATCCACAGAGACTCTCAATCCAACTTTAACTCGCCGCAGATCAGTACTTTCAATTCTTCGTCAAATTTGAATCAGAGCAACGACAGTATGGTCGTAGATTCAGACGGCGATGTAGACGAGAGCGATGACTTTGAAAGTTTAAAAGACTCTGATAAGAGATCGACTAACAACATGTCCCCAAACGGGCAGAACTCCCTGAACAAAAGAAAGAAGAAGACGAGAACTGTGTTCTCTAGGTCTCAAGTATTCCAGCTCGAGTCTACATTTGATATGAAAAGGTATCTGAGCAGTTCTGAACGTGCTGGTCTTGCCGCTTCTCTACACCTGACTGAAACTCAAGTGAAGATATGGTTTCAAAATAGAAGAAACAAATGGAAGAGACAATTGGCAGCTGAATTGGAAGCTGCCAATATGGCCCACGCTGCTCAAAGATTGGTCAGAGTTCCAATTTTATACCACGAATCGTCTGTGGGTGGACAAGGTTTGAGTTCACTAGGAGCTCCTCTTCATCATCATCCAGCTTTGGGATTACATCATCACTTTGATGGATCTGGAGGTCCTCCCTCGGGATTATTCCTGCAGCAGTCCTCCAATTTACCTCAAAGTCCAGTTGCACCGCGTGCCCCCCTATCGGGTCTGGTCTAATCCACATATTATATATCAAATTTTTAGGACAATAAATTATTTATTTATCCAAATAGACTCTTATATACGATTGTGCTTATCAGTTTTAAACGCTTTTTATATAAAAATGTGCGGTATTTGGACGCTTATCATTTATCGTTTCGTATAGAAGTGTAATTAATGAACTGATTAAAATTATAATTTTTTTATATAGTTTCATATTCATAGGACGATTTAGATACAAATAAGAATTACGTTAAGGTTGATGCTTTAGATACTGTGCAATTGATTAATAATTTTAGTAGCGATTGTTTGGAAAATGTGAGTTGAGTAAAACCCTTTTATTTTTCAAAAACACTTACGATATGATTTTTTTATACAAAAACTTTTCAATCGACGATTGAAAATCAAAGGTTTCATCGCTTCGAAACAATTTGTAAATATAGTAGGATGTAAATAGAGTTGAATCTTTGTTATATTTCACAGAAAGATTAAAAACATGCTATGGATGTAAATAGATCAGCGATTCTTTATAAAAAACTAACTACAGCAGTTGTTTTTTTGAAGTGATTTAATATGATACAATTTTTGGTTTTCTTAAGAAAATTAAACTTCTAATCTAGTCTTCATATTAAATTATTTAAATTTAATTAAATTCACTAATATGTACAAAGAAAAATTAATAAATAGTTAGACAATTAATTAATTAATTAATTGAATACGCCTATTTGAAAATGTGTAAAATAAATAAATGTCGACGTGCGAATGTGATTTTGTAATTTGCGCGCTCTCATTGGAGAATCACTGAAATTAGACCAGTACATGGCAGGTATGGGAGCATATTATAGACTTTGGCCACACCAGGGTTGATTTTAAAATTATTGTTCTATTGAAATTATTCTAGCTATCTCCAAACTGTCATAAATAAACAGCTGCTATGTACATCGATATTTTCGATGTACATATTGTGCTTTGGTCAAACTCCGCAATATGCTCCACTGGCTACCACTACATATTATATTAGACAGTTTAGAAATTTAAAAAAATATATGTGAATTGAACACAGCTATTTGTAATATGAAATGGAAACCACTGTCTTTATGTGTCGATATAAATGTGACAAAAATAAATATTAATACGTGTCGAAATAAATTATTTTGATGTTTTCTCGATTTCTTTTCGTTCATTTCACACACACACACACACACACACACACACACACCACCACCAGTTGACGATCCCCGATCGCCTGTCTACTACCCCTGTTATCGCATTTAATCAGAAGCTCCTATTGTTGACTCCGCTAATACTTCAGTAATGACCGTTGCGTGCCACGGAAGTATTTTGGCGAAATTACTCAATCGGCGCTTGACTTACGGGGCACCCTAACGCTTTTTTTTACATATAAATTATTTATCGCATATTTTTCGAGGAACGGGTGAGGGGGCGACTCTTCGAAACTGATGAGAAGCTATTTGTTAATTAATAGACGTTATTTATTTTCCGTGTCTGAATGGCGTTAGTATAGCATTCAGCTCGTTTGCACGAGTGTACATATTTTTTCCAATGGATTCAAAATGGTACAACATTTACAAAATAAAATTGATAATTGTTGCATTGCTTGCAATAATGATCATTAAACCGATTTCAATATATTTTTTATTCGACTTAATAATGCTGTAAGTTAGTCGTAGCGTGCGTAAGTATATATCGATGGGTTAGTGCACAGATATCGTATGTCCAGTTTTGTTTAAAAATATTGTAAGTGACATACATACATCTCTTTTGCATGAAAACTATGGACGAAATGAACATATTATATATATTTGAATAAGGCAATATCTTCTCAAATATACTATTTGGACATACAATACTTTTTTTAAACATGAAGGTTTGATGCAGTTTTGTGTATGATAACTTAATTTTTTTAAAACTGGACATACAATATCTGTGCACCAACCCATCGATATGTAGTTTAAATAAGCAAAAAAAAAGAGCACAAAACAAATCAAGCACCGATCAAAAGCGATCACTCGAGGGTTAATTGCGCTAAACCGTCAGTTTCCGTGCCGTGCGTCCGAATAATGTTTGTTTAATGATTTATGTAACTAGATTAGATAATCGAGGGCAGGATAGGTATGAGGTCGAAACGTCGCATTTAATTTGTATTAAAAGGGCGACGGCACGCGACCCCCTCAGTATTCCCTATTTTTATTTTTTAAATTGATCGTATCTGACTTTTTATTATTATATTAATTAGCGGTCGTTTCCTCGCACGGTGGAACCACGCAAACGACCCGAAATTTCGGAGACCCTAACTGGGTAGGTAATAAAATTTTTTCAACAGGCATATCTTATTCTAAAATTGTTTAAATGTAAATTAAAAGTTTCAATGAACGACAAGAATACAATGCCAGCATACTGTCTCATTATTCATCATTTCTCGCCCCCTCCCTTTTTTCATTTATTTTAGCGTACAGTTTCTATCAAACATTTATGCGCGCTTTACCGCGAAACTCGATACAACGTGCTTGTTTCAACTGATAGTTCTATTCAATAGAATAAAATTTTAATACATTTAAAGCAGTATATGTTTTCCGTAGATGCGACGGCAATGTGTGCAGTATACCTACGCCACGCCAGGAAAAGAGTTAAAAACGTTTAGTTTAAATGAGCTAAGAACCGGAAGGACTAATTTGAATCGTTGAACGCATCCCGCAGGCTATATAAACAGGTTAAGAACCTTTCTAATCTGATCAAACGGGGTTGAAATGCATGACCAGGTGTTGACGTCAAACGCAACGAATTCATCCGCTTGGTTACTGCAAATTATCATTAATTTAATCACAATAAACCTAACCCTAAGACAGATATGTGTAATTTGTGTATTGTACGTTATAATTTATAAGACGTTTTTTTGATAAAAATAAATTCAATTGTATTTTTTCTTAAAGCGCCATTGTTTCGCAAGTGGCCGCGGCCTGGCCGACTTGGCTGTTGTAGCAGTTGTACCGCGGCCACTTTTTATCCATCTGTCAAATTCTACCTATGTACATACAAAAAAAAAACCAAACGTCTTGGCCGTTGTGGCGGACGCCACACGAAGTAAGCCTTTTAGGAGGGGTGCGGGTAAATGGCTAAGACGTTTAGTTTTTTTTTTATAGAGTTTGATAGATATGGAAAGTGGCCGCGGCCACAACAGCCACATCGGCCAAGTTGGCCAGGCCGTGGCCACTTGCGAAACCTTGCAAGTGTGCAGCGAGCAACGGGCATTGAGAACTGTCATTTACGACAGATAGTTGTTGAATGCGACGACCAAGTACGAAACCAAAGCATTATCGTGAGTATTCAAATTGTTTTCATTTGAAAACCATTTTTATAGTTAATATCAGAACTAACAGGTGCATTCAAACTTACTGAGATCAATAACTTATTTTGGTTTTTTGTGAATACAATTTGACAGATGGGTGGAAAGCGGCGCGGCCACAACAGCCAAGTCAGCCAGGCCGCGGCCACTTTCGAAACCAACCCTTTAGACATAACCTCACTCACGCAAACTATTGTATCGATTTTGATATTGATTTGTACTATTTTAACCGCAATTGAAGCGCAATAATGTTAATTGGTATCGTTTAGTCAGATTTTGTGTAATTGAGTGTTTACGACAACGTTTTGTTAATTAAGTTGGCGGCCATATTGCGTGGAAGTGCGATTTGGCGCGTGCGCGCACTTCCGGCACGCGATTGGCTCGACCATAGACACGATTGCTGCTCCGCGCGCGCACTCTCACTCTCCTTACTTTATGGTAATTGAATTATTAGCGGGGGAGAACTTTATCGGCTAGCGAGAGTGTCACTGATTGGAAAGAGGGATCACAAAAAAATGTACCCTCATAAAGTCAATTATGACCATCTACCACAATCTATTGAAAAATTAAGGCTGTATTAGACGATCAAAACCATCGAGGGAATAAACATTAAACATTTCATAAATAAATGTAGTGCAATGAATATAATTAATTAACCCTTTACGTTTACCATCGGATGATTGATGACACTGTAGGTGTACAGTGCAGATGAACTGTAGGTACAAATAAAATAGTGAAAAATATTCGGCGCGACGCGACGTATCAGTTACGTCTGTTGGCAATTAAACGTAACATGTTTATACAGGCAATTATTAATCCTGTGACACACGGAGCTTAAATAAAAAAAAAATAACAATAATTGAAAGTGCACGCTTGGATGTCCAGGCCATTACGGCATGCACACGCGTCCTGTTGGAATATTAATTACTAAGCCAACTGTTATCCACACTTTTATTAATTCTAACATTTATGAGCCACATATTACCATACATATATATTTGTGGTAGGTTACATTTTGCGTAGGCATTTACGAATAAATTTAAATGATGTTGTGTGCGTATGATCTTCGATGATTTAAACTGTGATAAAAGCGCGGCTTTGTATAAATAAATCAAAATAGCCAAATATACCGAGTGAAATGAAGTAAAAACAATACATACATACTATTAAAATGATCAATGTACATAATTCAAAAATCAAAAGTAAAATAATCGATTCTCATTATGATAGACAAATCCTCTGTTCGTGACTACGTGACTCGTGTGTGCTTATCGACGTGTGGCCATCGTTATTTAAATGTTAATGAATTTAGCGACATGATCGCTGGGGAATCTAACTCAAGATCTTTTGCATTAGTGCCCTCTTTGTCCATGGGGTCGAGTATGTGTGTGTATTTTTTTTATTTTAATTAAAATACCCCGTCCGACACATGCCGACAAAACGTTAGAACGCGTTTAGACACAGGGCACTCGCAAATAGCATCGCATCGCATTCGTTTTAATAAATTCCGCATTAAAAATATAAATTCACACTCGTGTATGTAAACCGACAATCAAAGTATAATTATATATTATTTAAAAAATCAAAGCGTCGACGTGAAATCATCTTATCAAAGTATTGCGTGAAATAAATAATTCATTTTATATTATCATCTCCAGTATGTGTGCCAGTATGTATTAAGGGCTTTACAATGTAACGATAGGTGGTTGATATTTTTTAGTATTCCGGTAGTCAAAACGGCCATTAGGCCACAAAACAAAACAGGGCGCGCGCTTCTCGAATTAAACCGTAAATTATAATGACCATTCGAATCCAAAAAATAAAAACGCGGTGCAACTGATGACACTATGACGTGCCTTTTTATTCACCAAATATCCCCGGTAATTATAACCGTCCCTTCGACATTTGATTATAGCGTAGGTAACCAACATTACATTACTTATACAAACATTGTTTTACTTGATGACTTGTAAGTGATATTTAATATACAGCATAATGTCTAACTCGAATACTGATGGCGTTCACACTACACAGATATGTATGTTTGTAAATTCAAAACTAACATACATACTATACACATATAAATAAACCGCAATAGAGAATCTTTTACTCACGAATAAAAAGAGTATACCATTGTATAAAATGTGAATGTAAGTAAGGAAACACTTTATTTGTGAGTATGCCAACGTTGAAAAATAATATGAGAAGATCGCAGTGGAATAAAGAATTAAGCAATTTGTCGAGGTGTCGAATTGGCAGAGGCCGTACAAAAGTGCCAAGTTGCACACATATACAAATATGGCACTGGTGTCACAAAGGGCCTGTAATGACATAGTCTCGACCGGCTGGTACCTAGGCCCTGTATCCTAAAGCCTCAAGTTACAAATGCCACTTAACAATGGGCCTGGAATCCAAAACGAGACTATGAGGGACACCTCTATCGTGCAGAGAAGATTTTGCAACGCTTGAAAATTTACAACACTGTGAAACAGACTATGCACCCACAACTATTTTGTTGTATCGAACAAAATTTAAATATCATCATTATTCAGATTAAATTTTATGAATATTAATTTAAAGTGTTTATACTAAAGTGACGTCATTAGTTTTTAGTATAGACTATAAAGGCGACCCTCGCGCGACGTGGTACATATGATTTGATGTTGTATTATAGTTTTGAAGTGTGAAGCTTTTAATAAATAGCGCGTTATGGGGCGTTGTTCGATCACAATGAATCCCATTCCTCGCACTGTTTGTGTAAATACACTTCAATAATGAATTTTATATTATATATTATAACACGCGGGAAAAAAAAACACGCCCACGAGTTGAATAGCCCTGACTGATGAAAACTGGTGCAACCGGAGAACACTGGACGATTTCGTTAAAGCGATTCGTATATGCGTTCGATTGTGCCATTCATTTGTATCGCAGAGGTACTACATACATACAATAAAACACACATTTGACAAAAGAAATCATTTCATTGTACAATACAATTGTATTTTAATTCGTTGCAAATATGAGTAGAGCACATAGCATACGCAGTGGCATCGACTAAATTTATTCATCATCATCATTTTCAGCCGTTCCCCATCAACTGCTGGATGAGGGCATCTCCAATCCTCTTCCATTCGTGTTTGTCTTGAGCAATCTGCATCCACTTGACTCCACACATTCTTCTCAATACACCAGCCCATCGTCCACTCGGTCTACCTTGCTTTATTTCACATCCTCTCGGATACCATTCCAGTATTTCTCACGTGATCTGCAATCCGTTATTTTTGCTGTGTCTAGCCCATTGCCACTTCAACCTTTCACATGTTCCGCTATATCTGCCACTTTGGTCACGTTGCTTACCCATGTATGTACCTACATATTCCTCTTACGATCTATTGTTGTTATACCAAGCATACATCTTTTTATGCTTCTCTCTGTGCACTGGATCTTACGTAACATTCTTGAATTCAGCATCCACGTTTTACATCCATACGTCATAACTGGCAGTACGCATTCGTCGTATGCCTTATTTTTTAATCATAAGGGAATGTTGGATTTAAAAACTATGTTCATTCTTCCAAAAGCGCTTCATCCTAGTTTTATTACATCTTTTTTACATCCAGTCATATTCACCAATTATCCTAGGTATGTACATATAAATAACTGTCAATTATCTCTACAGTATGATTATCTACTGTTGTGACTACGTTTTGCGTGCAAAATTCATTAAACTAGTATCAATAAATTATAATAACTAAATATTAAAATGTAGAGTTATTTCATTGTTTCAATGGTAAAGAATTTGAATGTGCTAGAATGGTTTAAAGTTTAAAGCATTATTTTTTACACAAGTGAAATCAAGGTAGGGATAATTAGTTATTCAGTACAAAAACCAGTTGAATAATTTTAATCTGACTTTGATCCTGTGGGACACGTTCAGAGTTCATACAGCCGCTCTAGTAGGTATATTCAACCTCTTTTGACGTACTTTAGTAGATTTTTTTCGATATATTTAGAGGCAAAGTGGGGCGTAAGCGCAAACATATCAAACCACAATGGTCGTTCGAGTCGTCTCTCATACTACATATGTATCTCTCGTCTGATTCTAATCCCGTGCGACGCAATCAGAGTTCATACAGCCACTCTAGTTAGTATACCTATATTTTGGTCATGATTCTTACCCATGTATTCCTCTTACGATCTCTTCTTGTTATACCAAGTACATCTTTCCATGCTTCTCTGTGTGCACTGGATCCTACGTAACATTTAGAATTATTCTTATGTAAATTTGACAATACATAAGAATTATTCATCTCTACATAAATATGTTCAAGCGAAATCTACGTTAAGATTATATGGAGACAATTTTACACTTGGGTATATGTATTGTAGGGTTTAAAACCATATTTCACCATCAGTACGTGTGTGTGTGTTCGTGGGATTAAAGCGCAAATTAAAATGATAAAAGTGCGCGGACACCGGAGCCTGAAACGCGACGGCCTGAAATAAAACAACTGAAAAGAATCGTAATTCGGGAGCGCGTTTCGGTGCGAGAGAGAGACACATGTACGCGGTTGAAAGAGAGAGCGAGCGAGAAAGTACTACCGCATCCGCGCCATATAAAAAGAGACAAAGTGGAAAATATTAACATGCAAAAATCCTCTCATCGGTCATGCGGTAGAAACAGGCGAAATCAAAAACCCCTCTTTGTGATTCGGGAACGCCACTGGACGAACGCTACTCGGGCAAAACCAACCAAACCCCAAATATCTATTAGATTAAATATGTATGTATGTATGTATGTATGTATATACGTGTATTTCAATACTACTATAGGATATGATAATAATATAATTATAATAATAATATATGATAAGATTACAAAGCGCCATCTAATTTTTTTAAAGTATGTAGTAATGTATTGAAATAATTTCAAACTTACATAAGAATAATTCTAGAATGTTACGTAAGATCCAGTGCACACATAAAAGCATGGAAAGAAAGAAGAAAGTTCACCGATTCTCTTTTTGCACGGTTTTGAAATAACACGGTCAAGAAAAACGGACCAATAATTTTTTTACACAGATTTTTTATTTTAACACGGTTATAAAAAAATAAAAAGAAAAACAGCAGTAAACGGGCACGTTTATTGTCAAGTAGCGACACTGGATGAATATATTTTTTTATATTAAATTAAATTTAAATCGAAAACCATGTCAATTTATTACTTCATTATGTATGCAACTTATGAAAATATTTTTATGTATAAATAAAAAATTAATTCTATTTATACGTAGGTACGTACATATCTTTTTTTACACGGTTTTTTCTTTGCACGGTAGTCCCTGAAACGTTGAAGATATCGTAAGAGGAATTCATGGGTAAGAAGCATGACCAAATGACACAGCGAAAATAATCGATGGCAGATGACGCGAGAAATACTGGAATGGTATCCGGGAGGATGTGAAAGGAAGCGAGGTAGACCAAGTGGACGATGGGCTGATGAATTGAGAAGATTGTGTGGAGTCGAGTGGATGCAGATTGCTCAAAACAGACAGAAATGGAAGAGGATTGGAGAGGCCTTTATTCAGCAGTGGATGGTGAACGGCTGAAAATGATGATGATGATCTAAAAGTCGTCAAGAGTCTCCACCGGAAATCTTAGCGTATATGCATAAGGCTTGGAGACGCATTTTGTTTAAATGCATAGAAAGTTACTTATTTACTGTTACTAGGTAAATTTCGTAAAAATTTGAAAACTATGTCAATTGTTGAAACTTTTTAAATTAAGTTTTCATTATAATTGGCTACCAAGTTTAAAAATCAACTTTGTATTTGGCTTCTTCAAGAAATACACTTCAAGACGACCGACCGTGTTGAATTCGTCAAGAATTTGATTTAATTAAGATGTCATCAGGGTGAATGTTTGGTTGCAACATTTTGCCGAAATATTGTTTACTAAATCAGAGTTCAAGTAATGTACTTCGCGAAAAAAATAATGGCAGAAAATTTTAGTACATATGTACATACTACCCACACACCTCTCGCATATCTATCTGGATTAAGCAACATCCATATGTCAAAGTAGACAGGGACAACAAACGTCTGATATGTATGTTTTAAATGATATATTCGTAACAGGTACCTATTCAATTCTCGTCTTATTTAACTTTTAATTTTAAATTCGAAGAAGTATCTACCAATAGATTTTAGAACAAATTGTATAGGTACTACGTTTTATTTACATATTTATAGCAACTCATATTAATAAATAAAAATCGTAAGCATTGGTTTAAATCCGAGTTAATTTATGCCATGACCCATATTACCATACGTACATATCTTCTATAGTACCCAACATGCAAAAAAGTATCATATACATACATACATAGCTTAGCTTTTCCATTGTCATTACGGAATTATAAAATACTGCACACTGAACCTATACATACATACACACACACACACACATGAACGTATCCCTTGGACTCTTTGTGGTTAATATGTCTCTGTTCAGACCAAATGAAAATATCACCAAAAGCAATAAGTCTACTTTGATAGCGAGCGAATGATGATTTACCGAGCTAGTTCTTTGCACCGATGCAACTTTGTGCATGTATGTAGTATGGGCGAATATGGTTTTTGCGGATTAAGAGCCTGCAGAAAAATGCATTAAAAATCCGCAACATATTTTCAGGGGTTATATGGATATACGGAAATTCCACATTTAAGCCTGAATACTTATTAAAAAAATCTAGGAGAAAGGGATGGGTGGGAGGGGATTGGAGTTATTGCACGACATTCCTATATGCGAGTGCGAATAGATCGAAAATCATACATACATACATATGTACTTAATCAATATGATTTTCAGCCAACGAAAAACCTTTAGTACGAGCTCATGTCAATTAATTTTTAACATTTATCAACGTTATTTTGAATTAGAAAGTGAATGACATACACAACCCCTCCCTCTCCGCATCCCTCTTTCTAAACGAATGCATCAACGGCTGTTGCATTTAATAATGGTCACCGGAATCTTCTGGGTGTTTAAAAGCAAACCATTTTATTAGGCACGTCAAAATATTGTAACGTATTTATCACCCGAGCCGATCTGAAGGGTGAGCAACCATTAGCCCCCAGAACTACCCCAATCGAATGAATATCTAATGCATTCAACTCACAAGGGAAGAAAGGGGGAAGGGGGGGAAGTGGGGGACAAATTTAACTAAATTCTAAACAGAGCATTTCGTTATATGGCAGACGAATTATACATTCAAAATAAATTGGCCACACACGTAGCTATTAATTATATCTAGAAAGAACAAGGTTAATCCATAGACTCAAACGGATTGTAAGATTAAAGGTAATTTATAGCGGTCATCAATTCATATAAATATCCGGTTACAAATATTTCAGCTTTTTTCTGTATGATATTTGCTAAAAGTACCTAAGTACCTATACTACAAGAGCCACGGGATACTAGGAAGTACATACCTTTGCAAAATTTGATTCCGATTAGTTAAACGGTGTGGTGTGGTAACAATCAGCAGACACACAATGTTATACCTACATATATACTCAGTAGGTACATTTGTTTACAAAACTGGAGTGAAATATTTCTAGAAATGACATGGGCGTTAGGTTGTAATAAGATTAATGTATCATAAATAAATAAATAGTCATCGTTATATACAATAGTAGAATGGAATTAGCACGAAAGCTCGAACAAATTCCAAATACTTAATACAATAATATTCGATACCCGCTAGTCGGCTAGTACTTTGTGCAAGCTTAGCTAGTATGTACATATGTATTAAACATTGCATTGTCGATGATTGAGTGTTGATCTTTGAAATGAGGTGACCTTAATCCCCTCCCCCCCCCACACACACAATATACACACACACACATGCTTAACAACAATATATTTAACGGTTAATGGAGCGAAATATATTCGACAACAATAACCGAGGGGGCGCCACATCCACAGACCGGCTTATTCCACTCGGGGGATTTGAATCGACGTTCACATTTGGCGTTTTTAATGTAAAGGAATCACCCGGGAGAATAGATAATAACGTGCACTACTCACCCACTATCATTTCGTATTGAATTACGACGGACATCAATAAATTAACACCGATTAAAAGATTCGAAAATTTTCAACTCCACGACGTTAGTTATCGCCGCACAGTTCACAAGTGTGCCTGAAATATACATCAATTGACAATTACATTCGTGCTGGACGCTCATCGAGCATATATTGAATATGTACCTATCGGGTGTAGTTGGTGTAGGTACTCGGTGGCCGCAAAATTGGTGTACGGAGTCGATTCGAGTCCTGTGGGATTCGCACCGATGCCCCTCGCGGCCTAATGGACCAAAACTCACCAGTAATGGCTCCCTATTATTGGCTTCCACTCTAATCTCGACCATCAGCCTGCCTACATGATATCGTACTTATATAGACGGTGGGGGTCTAAGAGACCCCTATTTGTCCATCTTTAGTGCGTGCGCGCGCAAAACGTTTATTACATTCGTATAGGCAATTGTGGGGCACGTTTTTGAAAAGAAGAGATTTTTCAAATATGTGGATTGTGATTATCAGTTTTCTAAATAACTATGTATCGCATTAAACTAGTCAGATATAACTGGGCAAATTCGATTTGGATTTTGTACTATACCGTTTGTTCCCTAGAGTTTTCAATTTTAATATGAATAATATGAAAATAAATAAGTATACCATACATATGAGGCAACTAATGCCAACAATGGCGAGAGAGTCAAGAGGGACACAAATGACAATGTGGACAATCGCGACCGCATTGTGTCGCGGTGAACTATCGCTCAACAAAAAGGGTTCACGGCGTCCAAATTGCACGCCATATGTTGAGATTTCATTTATGGCGGTGCTGTGGAGGTTGGCAGGGGTGGGCCACGTGTCAAAGGTCAATCAAAATGATAATAAATATTCATGAAATCGCACAGTGGATATCTGTATTGTGAGCAAAGTTACAGCCGAATCCGTGTTGGGGGTGGGTGTGTCGTGTATAGGCGAACAGAAAAGTTATTTGTATTCGATTACGTTACGCGTCGATGAGTTTTCGGTTTTTCCGCGATGGAGATGCAACTTTTTGAAATGTAATTTTCCGTGTGTTGTCTAGCGAAAACGAAATAACCGAACGCGGGTTTGGTTCGTTGGTTGTGTGTCGTGTCGTTTTCCCCGTGATGGAAATCATAATAAGTTTTGAGAGAGCTCCGTGTCTTCGGCCCCGTCCCCACGTAGCGCCGCAAATCAGATGGAAAAATGTATTGGAATTGGATTTGTACAGGGCCGAAATCGAGCCAAACAATCGCGCACACAAATATACTAAAGTGAATAAAATTTTGTGAAGATTGAGACATTCCACATTTCCATACAAAAATTCACGTGGTTCTTTCTGAACGGCAAAGGAATTCCATTGGAGTATCTCTCCCACGTACATTTCATCTGGATCAAAGTGATACACTGTAATTAGAATACTTGCATAATATCACCATAACCTACTTTCGTTTGAACTTTATTTTTGAAGTAAAACTTCTATTGGCACGGTAGTGAAAATCGTTTCGTGTCGTTTCTATACAAACTGACCGAACGGATGGGTAAAACGATATTGCCGTCTCTCTTGCTCTTCCGCGTTGATGGGAGACAGAGATAGCTACCCGCGGCCCGTACCGCCCCTATCCCTCAAAATTTAATCGCTTTTATCGCTCCATTGTTTGAGCAAAATGTGTGCGATGTTTTGAAGTCATTCTCACATAACCTATCCTCCGCTTGTTTTACACTGCAAAGAAGTTTTACTTCTATAGTGAGTAGCGGCTACACACTGTGATTTTTTTAATATTATATATGTTTTGTGTAGTAAACAAGAAGAAATAAAACGAAGAATGAAACTAGGATGGAGTGTTTTTGGATGAATGAACATTGTTTTTAAATCCAACATTCCGATATATGTATGTACTTAAAAAATATGGTATACGACCAATGCGTACAGTTATGACGTATAGATGTGAAACGTGGATGCTGAATTTAATAATGTTACGTAAGATCCAGTGCACACACAAAAGCATGAAAAGACGTATGCTCGATATAACGAGACGAGATCGTAAGAGGAATACATGGGTAAGAAGCATGACCAAATGAGACAGCGAAAATAATGGATGGGAGATGACGCGAGAAATAATGTTATGGTATCCGAGAGGGTGTGAAAGAAAGCAAGGTAGACCAAGTGGACGAAGTGCTGATGAATTGATAAGAATGTGTGCGAGTTAACTGGATGCATATTGCTCAAGACAGACGGGAATGGAAGAGGATTGGAGAGGCCTTCATCCAGCAGTGGATGGTGAACGGCTGAAAATGATGATGATATATGTTTACCTACCTATTACTTTACCTAGACATACATGCTGTATACCAATAGATAAAGTTTCATTTATAATATTTAATATAATTAATCATAGGTATAAAAATACAAGAAATTAAAAAATATTTAATTTACAATTCCTTTCTGTTGTTTATACAAATATGAAAAGACAATGGAAACCGATGTCGATATTGTCAACCGAGAGAGAGGAGACGGCAAACTTTACATGGAAATCGAATATTTTGAAGCTTTCATCTTTGAAGTTAATGGAAAAATTTTTCTGCAAAGAGACACGCAAAGAACGTAATTACGTTTCGGAATACTTTTTCGATGCTCGCGCATAAAAATTTGATTCCATTCTATGAATATAAAAATGCCTTTCATTTACGGCATTGAACACATCTTTATAAATACTAGCGACTGCTCAGACTTATTAAAAATACGATACAAAAAAAAAAAAATTATCACCCAACAGCTAAATTATATTTAACAGGAAATTTTTATTTAAAAAGACGTATGTATGTATGTATGTTGGTACTCGTGATAGATGTGAAATAGTTGGAGAACTGATTTATTCACCGGACTAGACGGTGCTTTTAGAACTCTATCAGCGCACGGAGAAAGTAATTGAACAAGAGTCGTATTAATCTCGGATCTTTTGAAGTGTGGATGAGTAGTTGGCATTTATTTAGTAATCACATATGCGAGGGTGGGTTAACGTGGTCACCCCCATAGCCTAAAAGCTTAAAAGGCGTCCACGAACGGCCGGTAGTAGCGTTTATATGCTTGGCCAGTGTTTGCGCTAAGGGTAATTTGACACTCTATTAAATAACGTCGAGCCACTAATGCCTGGGAGGGGTTGGCAAAATGGTTGAGGGCGCGCACAAGTAACAAAGAGTGTACCCAACTCTCTTATTTTAATGATCAATTAGAAAATAAACACTGCCCTTGTTTCAAAATCTACATATGTACGTGTGAGTGAATGTGCGTGTGTGTGTGTGTGTTTGTGCGCGCGTGATTGCTTTTAGGGTCAATAGTGGCCCCTAATCGATAATTTGCGGGAGAAAGTGATTCGGAAAGCGAAAGTAGATAAGTTATCATAGCAATCTATTGTCAACTCCTGGTCTATTATGGCAGAATCCTCGCAGATTTGATTGGGGTAGCTCGAGCGGCGACACTCAAACTTTTCGATTGGTTTCACCCCTCCCTTTTCGATATTTACGTATGTATGTATGTATGTATATAAGCGGAAAATTGTTCACTTTCAATACAATACATTGGAATTGATTGGATAAATTTATAAGCGGCACACTAACACGAGTATGTATGGTATAATTTATATAATTATATAATTTCATTTGTGTAAAATTTGCAATAAGTCAACAAATAGTTTAAAATTAATTATTGAGGCGTAGGTATTAATTGCAAGTCTTCACAGTTTAACGTGCGTGTGGTTATTTGGATAAAGAAGTGTTTGGAGGGCTTAATAGGTCTTCATCTCGAGGGAGTTGGTTGAAAGCCTTCAACGCATATGGGATACAATGATTTTTGAAGTGCAGTCTACGCTTTCGCACAAGTCTGTTACACATTTTGTGAATTGATAGCAAAGTTTTTCGTGAAAAATATTCAAGTGATTTTTGAACGGAAATTAATACTAAGCCGGCTCCAAACGACGCGTACGTTCGCTGAATATGCCCCTTGTCTATGTATGTACATACATTGGTCGAATATTGGCCGACTGTCCATACGATTTGATATTATTGTCGTGCTTGGTGAATATTCTGCGAGCACGCGCATCGTCTGCAGCGGGCTTTATACCTATGTACATATGTATGTATGTTACGGTCGAAAAAGTAATATTTTGCCGAATTCGCGAAATAGACAATTAAGCGGTTATATTCACGAAATCGTCAAAATACTCGCTGATTACGTGTAATTGCAGCTGTAAAATATAGATTTAAATTGAAAAGCAAAAGCCTCGGCAAATTTGGCAAAATATTGCCTTTTTTGCGTAAAGCCCAGGACACATCAGGCGACTCTGGTAGACCGACTCGTGAGCGACCAGATCAAATGTATGAAATTATTTAATTGGTCGGTCGACCACGCGTGGCATGCTCCATATAACTGCATACATTTGGTATGGTCGCGCAACTGGTCGCTCACGAGTCGGCCGACCAAAGTCGCCCGGTGTGTCCCGGGCGAGAGCCAGTTACAGTAATTCGGCGTAACACATATGTAAATGTAAAGGTGTCCCAAAATTCACGCATGAAGTAATTTTGATAGAAAACACAGGTTTTTAATTAAAAATTGTAATTTTTTTATTGATTGATAAAGTATATAGTATAGGGTTATGTATGGAGTAAAGTAAAGTAAAGTCTTGCCAATTGTGTGCAGCTTACTAGCTTGCGCGATTTGCAAACTAATCACGTTAGAGGCGTGGAGAGATTTTTCATTAATGTTGGTGTAATGCGAAAGCTTCGATTTCGACGACTTGAGCTGTTCCAGTTTTCTTTCAAAAAATTCCAGTGGCTTGTTGCATATCATTTAAAACACATGAAAAGATTAATTTAAATGTGAGCATTTTTCCATGTGCGCATTTTTCTGCGCGCGCTTTTCTCTGCGTCCGCTTTGTTCCGCGTCCGCTATTTTCGTGTGCGGATTAATCCGAGCACCGATATCACGGATATGGGAATATTTTAATCGAATTTGCAGCAGACTTCCGAGATGCTCCCTTAATACCATACGGTGGCTACATAGCGTATGTATAGGCGGGGGGGTATGGGTTCGCCCTTACATCGGTTTTTATTACGCGCCCCGCGCCGTACATTCGGGCATTATCTAGTTATTCGTGGGCCCCCGCCGACAGCGGGCATTAAATAATCATCTCGGGCACAAAGGGCCGACATATTCGCGGAGCCCATTCATCCTGGGGCCCGCCACCATTGCAAAAAAAAAAAAGCAATCACGACAGATTGGCGGCGAGGGCGGCCCGGCCCACCGACAAACCAAATAAAAAAGAAATGTCACGACTTACTCATACCCACATGTGTGTAGACTGTAGAGAGAGAGAGATTCCTCCCTTAATCATCTGCCAATTCGAGCCGAGTCAAAAGGGCCTCGTCTGTGTATTACTTATTGGCCGCTTTTGTTAAGCGACGATTTAATACATACATAGGTGCTATGTAGTTAATGCCTTCAATCGTCGCGGCTTAGTGCTGAAGAATAAGATGATGTAATTTATTCGTCATTATCGTGTATAATTATTGTATCAGCCCTGCACGTTTTACTGAGATTATGCGACATTTGAAACCGATGTGTGTGTGTGTGTGTGTGTGTGTGTGTATATGTGTGGATGAGGATGTACATACATATATGTACGTACGAAGTCACCTGATATTCACGAGTAACTTGGTTTGCAATATAAATTTGATAACTATGTGAATAGAGTAGTCTAGGATGGACCGGTTTGACAGTGCCAAATTGGATGCATATTTCAATTTCATTGCAATATAATTCTTAAAATAAGAAAAAATATTTTAATATTTTCTAAAAGGATACATATGTACATAATATGTATGTATATACAAATATCATTACAGGTCGTGCAGCCAGAGTTGGGGCGAACCACACACACACAAATTGTGTGTCTGTGAAAAGTGAATAATACGAATTTTTACTAAATGCAACAATAAAAACACTCTGACTCTTTCGCGCGCGTACACGTTACGAGTGTAACAGAGACACTATTGTTTTGTAAAATATAACATGTTCCTTCAGTCCAATCATTCAGTCTTCGATTTTTATATCGTTTGTTGGTTTAGTTAAGAGTAGTTAGTTTAGTAGTTTAGTTAGAGCTTAGTTAGAATATACCGTATCCAGAGAAAAACACAAGACCCATTTTATATGACATAATACTAAAGAATAAGCAAAATTACCAAAAATTTGTAGGTACTTGACAAAATCCTGGAAGATCACGGACATAGTGTACTGCGCCTACCACCCTACCACCCAAAACTAAACCCTATAGAGTTACTGTGGGGTATTATTAAGGGTAAAGTTAAAATTGAATATTAAAATAAAAATTTGCATCAGTCTGTATACTAAAAATGCATATGTGTGTGGTTCTCTGGCTGCGCGACCTATACCATTAATTATATACTGACAACATAGACTCATGAATAAAATGTGTTGTAAATATTTTTATTGTGAATTCGAGCATTTTTAAATACACTCGATTCTTTTTTTGCACGGTTTGGCTTTGCACGGTCCGAGAAAACGGACCAATAATTTTTTTTACACTGATTTTTTTGTTTTAACATGGGTACAAAAAATAAAAAAGAAAAATAGCAGAAACAGTTACGTTTATTGTCAAGTACCGACACTGAATGAATATATATATTTTTATATTAAATTAAATTTAAATCGAAAACCATGTCAATTTATTACTTCATTATGTATGCAACTTATGAAAATATTTTTATGTATAAATACTACATATAAATAAAAAATAAATTCGATTTATTTTTGAGTTCAAGAATTTTTTTTGTCGATATACATATCTTTTTTTGCACGGTAGTTCCTGGAACGTATCCCCCGTGCAAAAAGAGAATGAGGTGTACATACTAGAAGATGTTGTTTTTCGTTAGTGTGACTTATAAATTTATATGAAAAAAAAATATTTTTAACTAGTTCGTCCCCAATTTTTGCGATAAAAACGACGAACTAGAAAAGTCTCGGTAAGGAATCGCTCAACCCGGCCTCTGCGCATTCAAAGCGAAAGAACTTCAATTTAGCGCTACCAAGTTATTCTCGTAGGTACCCTTTCAATACAAGTTATCGAATAAAATTTGATTTATACAATATATTTATGTACCTACACATGTATGTATGTAGGTATAATATACAGGTATGACCAAAAAGTTAGACGATTGAACTAAAATTTGAAAAATGATCGTGATTAATACCATTCAAACAGTTAAACAATTATACAATGATATTAGTTGCGTGAACGTAACTGTTATATATTTTGTTATGCGAAACATAATAATTATCAAACACAAAGGGTTAAATGTGCGTATAATTAAAATTAATATGCAGCACGATAAAAATAACGCTTCGACGAAGAATATGACAGTGTCACGTTTTAAAACGAACGAAAGAGTTGATTAAGTGATACTCCTCACGATAACACCTCAGCCGCCGACCTGGCGAGCGAAAAATAAATTATTTTCAATTTAAACTACATACATACATACATACCTATCGTGCGAGAGTGGGAATGAGAGGTCGGAGAACAATCGTAAATTGCAATTGCGCCAACGCCGCCACATATGCTCGTGTGCACTTTTGATCCGCAGAGTCAACGTATTGCAGTTCACCTCAATGGCTTGGCGACAATTACAAAAGGCCACGACGGCTGCTGCTCGCGTTTTTCAAATTTCAAAAGGGAAAAAATGTAACAAGAAAAACCCCAGAATATATCACAAAGACATATCACGTGTGTATGATACGCTCTCGCAGCCATACGCTTTCGTTATGCACACGGCGTATGCATTTTTCGGTATTGAAATATTGCGCGCGCTCTATCTGAGTAGCTCTGGCGGTTGCACAATGCATAAGGTCACGACACAATGCACTTTTTCTTCATTTGGCAACTTTAAAATACATACGTAAAACTTCAAATATCCTAGCCCTACGTGCAAGGCTAAATTTTACTACAACTATTTAGCCCAATTGCCGCCGGAGAGATAGCTCATAACCCCTTAAAGGCCGTTCCTTCCTCGCAGCGGTGTACGAACAAGTAGGAAAATAGGAAAATCTCAAGGGTGGTATGGTGGCGAGTTGTATCGCATAGCCGCGATTTATTCAGTTAATAAGCCAAACAGAGCACGCGACAGCAAAGTTGGCTTTAACCGCTAAATATTCGAACATAACCTTTAAATAAAATAAAACTTTAGTTTGCCTTGAAACGGGTGTGGCGGGCCCATTATATACGTCCATTATATATTTGTTAGCTATTATAATAGATATATTACGTAAAGTAGTGCAAAAACAATTGATTATTAATAGAATTAAAATAAATTCGCAATAAATAATGTTAGATGCGCGTGTGTGGCATTAATGCTCGAATAGAATAACTGAATACGCGTCTAAATCAAGAAGGATTTCCGCCGATTTCGATGACGTTTGTGGAAAAGTTGTATGTAAATTACTCTGACTTGAGAATCGTGAATGAAATACAAACGTTCCGAATGCGAGGTGACAGATGGTAGTTTGATAGGTTACGTCAGAGTGACAGAAACCGACGCTTGCGCAGGCCGGTAGACTTGCAAAATTCGCTAGGTTTTCATTCACGATTTCGTAGCGGTGTGCGGTGTGCCTTTAGATAGTTCGTGGATTCCGACAACTATCAGCTATTATATAAATTGAATTGGCACTATATACTGTTGCACACATCCGATGAGCATAAAGGCGTCATTTTCGCAATTGACAAGCGGCTCTCAAACCTCGGTTCAATCGTCAATGTACCTCATTGTTTCCGCGGCAGACGAGCCGATCGTTTGTACCGGGTGAAGGGAAAGAGAAAGGTGGAGGGTAGTGAGAGGGTAAGGGAAAGGGGGGGGGGGGTGGCAGCAAGTGACACGAACACACAAAGGTGATATGACGTCTCTACTCTGAATAACGTCTGAGTGATTACTTTTGCGTCGAGGGGTGATGATGGGGTTGTTGGGAGGAATGGGGTGAGGTTAAGGGTGATTCTAACTTCCCCCCTCCCCGCTCACCTTCCCCCCTCCTCAATAGAAGATTGCGAGAGCGAAGGCGAAAATTTCATCACAATCGCACACCCCATCGGTTTTAAGCTGTTCGAACGCTTTTCAATCGAATCTGTAAGAGGATTTTCGTAAGCCGTTCGCACTGTGACACTGTTTAATTTTTTATGCATGACCTTGTCGTGTCTTTATGTGACTATATGTCTGTCAGTCTGTGCATAGGATATCTCATTTTTTTTTATAAAACCATTACATTTCACGATTGATTGACTATCACTTACTGCGATACTCAAACTTGCATTAATAGACAAATTTCGATTTCAAACTTAACTACATATGTACATACATATGTATGTATGTATGTTCCTCATGGTTGACAAAACATTTTACCATTTATTATAGGGAAGTGTTTAATGACTTAATGAGTAATGAAATATACTGAAGCGGTTTCCTGTTGCCTTCTGGAGAAGAAAGAAGAAAAGGGCAATGAATTAATGGATAAGGAAAATATTGGGGTTCCGACAAAACCGCCTGGACATTGCCGCCCAGACATTAAATAGATTTAAGATGTATTGTGAACAATAAAAATGCTTTTTTAAAAAAAAATAAATAAATAAACATTACCGCCAAAACAATTTAGAAATAAGAAAATTTTTATTTTTACATAATATTATATTTTAGATACACAAATACAAAAAACATACGAATAAAAGATATATAAAAATAAATGTATAAAAAAATATATAAATTATTTAAAATTAAATTTCAATATTGTGTGCTATCCTTCTTAAATATTCTAAATTAGAAATATTACTATGGATTTGGATTACATTAACTGCAAGAGTTAATGCCTTTGTATGCAAAGGCATTAATGTCTAGGCGGTTTTTTCGGAGTACCGAAAATATTAGTTCGGGCCAGCTTCGTTTGGTGATTATTTCTCAAATTATATTTTTCACCTTGTTAGTACGAATATTTTCGGTTTATACAATATATATAAAGATTATTTAATTTTTCATAATGAAAATAAAATGTGATATGAGCCGTTATAAATATAATTTTTTTTAAATTGGACTTAAAAGTGCAGTTAAAAAAAATTTACTTAATGGTAGTTTCTACTACAAACGGATATTGTATAATTATTTTTAAAGAATTCACAGTCGAGATAAAAAAAATGGACTTAAACCACTTTCATTTATAACGGCTCGTATATTGAATACATCAATGTGTGAATGCTTTGAGAGTGAGGAGGTTGAAGTGAGTAGAGCATAAAAAAAAAAATCAAAGCCTGTAGTTTTTCCTCGCATGCCTTCTACGTTTACAGTGCATATAAAGTATAATAATTCTTTGAGCGATAGATTCTTGGGCGTCCGATTCGCTCGTGTGATCGAGCGCGCAATTCGCGCGTTTCACGTCGAAAAAGGGCGGCTGTTTGATATTCGCATCGGACAAAAGGGAGCCGTCTCATCTACTTGATTGCAGATATAACGGCCCTCATTCACACTCGAACGATTTTTGTCGCAATTACACCGGCCCATTCTCGTTTTCCTATAAATACGACGAGGCGACGACGAGCGTCCCCGAAGACCCGGCCATTGTGGCGCGAAATATTGGAAAAAATCGCGGGAAAAATCGTGGAAATAATCAAAAAAAGATCGCATTGAAGACAAAAAAAGGTTTCACGTCTAGAAGAATCCGCGTTTTTAGATCAATTGCAAAATGAGCAGGAGGGAAGAGGAGGAGGAGGTGGAGGCTGCACCCAACAGACGATTTGCAATTTGCTACGGCATTTGATGCCCTCCACATAACAAATGTCCTCACAACAAATACTTATAATCACACACAAATTTTAAACTTAAAAAACATATCGAATTTTAATATCAAAATTAATAATAAAAGCAAATTCGATTAGTTATACATACATACATATAAAATTGAATTCTTGTTGTTTGTTCCGTACACCAGTGCTTCCCAAACTTGTTAGTACCGCGACCCACTTTAAAGAACAACAAAATTTCGCGACCCACCTACATATGTAGCTTAAGTGGGCATGAAAAGAGGGGTATTTATTTTAATACTTAACAGAATCCAGAGCTTTATATGTATACTAGTGTAAGCCCGTTGAATATCAACGCCCGCTGAATTTTAAATTACGTAAAGCGCTTTTTTAATAGAGATCCCCAATAATTAATCGCACGGTTGTAAGTGACAAAAAAAAAAGTTTATATAGCTCCATCTATGTATTATAGCAATCCCGTAGTATCGATAGTATCAATAGAGTGATTTTGTAAAAATCAAAAAAAAAAAAAAAAAAATTTTATACCTTATTTTTATTATATTATAATTATTAATTATTATATATATATAATAATTATAATTTTGTAAGTAAAAAAAAAAAAAAAAATCATAGTTTTCATAGGTAGGTAGTAGGTAAAGCAGTCAAGTTCGCGTGTATACCTATATGTATGTAAAAAAGGTCTCTCTCACCAAGCGGCCGTAGCTGATACGTTACCGACGGCGATAATTTTTCCTGAGCGAGCGTTATCAGCAGACAGGCAGACAGACAGACAGACGGATTTCGGCTATTATATATATACGATTCTTATATAATTTATAATTAACGAAAATAAAAAATCAAAACCAAAATCTTATCAAATCTTACGTCTTATGTGAAAACTATAGATATGAAATTTCAACTTTATCGGATAAGTTTTTTCGGAAATATACCGTGGTAACAGGATTTTTGACTTTTCTACAAGAAAAAAACCCACTTTCGGTTGACTAATTTTAATGATTTATTTTTTCGTAACTAGGTATTGCTTAAAGGATTATAATTTTACAATATTATGAAGATACCAAATATGTAAAAGGCCGAAAAAAAAACGAAACCTCGTTCTAATATCTCTTAAACCTTACGTGAAAATAATCGAAATGAAATTTCAGCACGATAGACTATTTTGAGGGTCGTTACACATACTACATACATATGCAAAATTTCAGCAAGATAGACTATTTTGAGAGTCGTTACACATACTACATACATATGCAAAATTTCGGCTTAATGTGTTGGAAAAACCTTTCAAAGATTACACAAAATTTAGGTGACTTTCCAAGGGAACCTTCGGTTGACGAAATTTTTTGAAAGCCTTAAGGATTGTAATGGCCGGCAAAAAACATATGCATATAAAGTTTCAGTGTAATGGAATAAATGGTTTTTGAGTTTAAAGGTCGAATTTTTAAATTAGTGAAAAAGGCGCGCCACTTCGTGTCGCCCCTCAAGTCTCGGCGCCCCCCCGCATTGCGGGGTCTGCAGGCGCGGTCACTACGCCACTGGGATAAACCTTGTACATCCGAGGACTCGTCCAGTTGCAATGAGAAAAATGTACTCTCACCAACTTTTTGGATCAGCTCATCTTCTGCCCACTGGGCCATTTCATGGATTCTGCGTGCAATCGTGTTATTTGATAGCGAAATCGTTTCGACTTCTAAACTTCTTTCTTGATCTTATCATCAAATATAAATACATAATTCTATTGTGTGTATTTTATTGCTGGGAGCACTAAAGACTTGCCAATTGTGTGCAGTTTACCAGTTTGCGCGATTCGCAAACTAATCAGATGTGGTGGGATTTTCCAACATTGCTGGTGTAATACAAAAGCTTCATTTTTAACGACAAGGTGTTCAAGTTGTCTTTCAAAAAATTCCATTGGCTTGTTTTTTAAATCCGGACGCTTCGTTTAAATATGCCGACGCAATTTGTTCGGCCGCATGCTCTCGTTTGCGAGTACATCGCAGCAAATACCACACTGTGACCGTCGTTCTTCTTCGTCTCCATTCCACGAAAATCCGATTTTTAAATAGTTGGATTTTTTATTTTCAAATAATTTAAAAAAATTCACATATCAAAAATTTTTCGCGACCCACTAAACATTGGCTCGTGGCCCACCAGTGGGTCACGAACCACAGTTTGGGAACCGCTGCCATACAACATTCGACTGATCGGGATCAAACTATGCAAAGTTGTTTCTCAAGATCGTGCAGTAGTGAACTTTAGTGTGATAGGAAATTATACTTTCATATTAGTTCAATTGCAGGCAAGTGGAAAAAGTTTAACTGTTTGCAAAGAAAAATGCAACAGCTAGTTGGTTTATATACATACAGACGAACCACCATGCAAATCGTAAATCTTTACAATGGGTGTTGTTATAATATCAATATTACGAGTCTCATGTTTTGGTCATGCCGAATTTTTTTTATGAGACAAAAGTGTCCGCTATTATTACAATTTTCACGTTTTATGACGTCCATTGAAAGCGATGAATAATAATAAAAAAAGAAATAAAAAAAAGAGAGCGCATGGTAGGTACATATTGCACAATAAAGTGGGCACAACGAGCGAGCAAATGATATTCGAAGGGTGATCTGTTGTAAATGCACATCTAAAAGGTTTCCTGATTATTTTTAGTTCTCCTTTGTCGAGAACAATAAGAGCCGATGTACGGAAAACAGTAATACGAGGGGTGGTCTTTGCTAACACATGTGTGTATGCGTGGTTTTCATCCGTATGATCGATGGGTTAATACACTCTAAAAAAAACACATAACTTCTATTTTATATGTACCTAAGTATGTATGTACATATGTACGTGTAGCGTAAAAGGGACCACGTCTTTCTTAAAACGCGTTGTAGTACTGAGTATCAAAAGTTGAAAGCAATCAATACAAAACATATTACCGCGAAGGAACTGTTGAATATAATATTCACATAACAACGCCAATGTACAATAAATGTGTGTACATAAATATGAAAGGCTTAATTTTAAAATGCTAATATCACAAACTGTCGAATCCAATATTTCAAATAATTACTATTTCAAAATGCGTGCTGTGCATTTACAGGTCGTGTCGTATAATAAAAGAAAACTCACCGAAATCTATGACCATTAAGACTATTTTACAAAATATATCATAAATAATACAAAAAATGTGAAACTCACAATTTAGTACGGTTTAGTAAATTATCTTGGTTTTAAATAATTTAATTTGGTGACTTTATTCGAAAAAAACATCATGTTATTATGGTCACTCTTATGGACAAACAGATAGTCCCAAAAAATTTGAACATAATGTTTAGTTCAATTGATCCTATTTTCTTATAAAATGAGGACATTGATTCGATCTTCTATATAATTTTTAATTTGAACAACTGAAATTTTATTATTTTTTTAGCCCCAGAGTAGTCTATTAGCAGTGAGTAAATCCAATAAGAGTGCAGTGTCGAGTATTGGGCGTGTTGATCATTCGTTGGCGCCGATTTGCGTCTGAAAATTTAACCAATTTTGAATATTCAATATTCACAGTGTATGCAAACTTTCTGTATATAAACAATATCTAAATACATTAATTTGCGGCAAATTCAGTATCAAAAAAGTACATATTGAGACAGTGTCGAATGGCAATTTTATTTCAACTAGCATAGTGTGGGTCGAAATTGGAACAAATTTTCCATATATATTTATGTATTTCTATATGAATATATCGCACATCTATAGGTCTAATTTTAAATAAGGAAATAGGTATAACACAAAGTTTTCGCTGGTAATTATTATTAGATCGAATAAAATTAATTAAGCGTAGATGATTTGTTGTAAAATGTATTAACAACAAAATCGGTTTCGCGTAATTGGGTGTTGTGTTTTGAGAGTGTTTTCAGTAGCTTTATTGAATTGTCAAGTAATTCAATATGGGGCCGTTTGAGTTGATTATTATCCGATCGCCTCGGGCAAGGCGTTAACTCTTTAAGGGGGTGAGGGAGTGAGGGGGTGCCAAAAAGTGTAGGCTTTACTTATCTACGAAGAAGAGGAGGGAAAACGAACTGTATAATTTACACGCCATTTCAGAATATGTATGTATATGTATGTACATACAACGTGCTCGACAACAACAATAAATAACGAATCTTCGCCGAATCTAATTAGCGTAATGTGAGCGAAATAAATCGCGGCGCCAACCGCCGCTTTGTAATATCCGTTTCCGCCTTTCACGATATTCGGTTTATTTTAGAATATTACGGTACAAAGACTATTTCTGGGGGGGGGAGGATGGGAGGGCGGTTGCGTTTTTGGAAGCTTTTTTTTTTTTGCAGCGTTTCGTCTGTGGTGTTATATACGCCATGCAGACGTTTACAACTAACTGTTCAAACATTAAAATTTATAATCGTACTATTTCAAATATTATCGTACAGTTTCTTAAGAGCTATGTACATATTTCCGCGTGAACGATTTCATGACGTGCGTCACAATTTTGTATGAAAACAATGTCACACGTGAAAACATTGTAAATGTCTACATATGTAGTACTTGAATCGTTCGCGAAAAGCTAAAACAATAATGCCACATCGTCGTGAGCACATCGATTGTTGGTAATTTGTTAATAAATCATTGAAATTATTATAGTAATTTTGTGTGGTTTGTAAATTAGCCATCGTCACAGGCAAGAATTGGTTATTATTAAATTCAGACCGGTCGTCTCCTGTTAAGGCGGAACTGCACTGCGCGACAAAAATATAGTTTGTATGAAATTGTATGAGAATTTGCCAATTTATCTAAATTATTTGTTCCATTAAATTGGCACCACGGAAGCAATTTCCTTACTACCTATCAAATAAGGTGTCCACGGTCACTCGGGAAACAGTCCGGTGAAAGATTGTAAAGATTGTAAAGATTGTAAGAAAGTCTCGTCATCCCCTGTAAGAGAAAACTCCATTGTCCATTTAATGATTTTCTATGATTGGTGTTGATGCTCATGAGTTCTCAGTAAACCCAAGTCTCATGCAGTTGAAGTTTTTTTTATACAAACAAAAACAATCTACCAAATCATTGTCCGTTCCTTCTATCCTTTCCTCTCCTCCAGGCGGCAATGAGAAAACATTGGTGAGTTTCCTTAGTTACTTCACTACAGCAGTTGGTAAAATGTTTGTCAAACAGTGAAGATGCAACGCATGATATACAAGTACGCCACCTTCATAAGAAGAAGATAAATTAGGCTTTAGTGGGATAAAAATGTTAAATTTAGCCTTTTTAAGGGTACGCGTGCCGATTGTTGAAGATCGCATTGGTAGACGCCCGTGCCTAAAATAATTTCACGGTAGCCTATTACGCAGAAAAATGGTTTTACGTTCTAGGTTTTGGTTCTCAATACAGAAGCGGAGAGAAGGAGGATGGGGGAGGAAAAAGAGGAGGTAGGGAGAGTGAGGGAACGGTAAAATATGTATGAAGTGTGCGGTAGACCAGAGGGAGTCGCTGCCCAGACGAGGCGTCCCTGCTCTCCCTAGCCCTCACACTCACCACTCACATTATGTATATGTATTTCTTTTAATATGAGCGTTTTAAAAAGAAATGAAATTTCTATCAAGTTGTACATATTCGACTAGTGCCAGTTTTTTAGGTAGCTATAACCATGTCTCTGGCTACAAGGTATCGTTCACGGTTCGATTTCCTTTATGGGTTTAGGATTCCTTCTATATTTTGTCTTACTAAAATGATTCAATTATTACTATGGCTGCTGGAGAGATTTAGGTGTTATTGTATTCAAATCGGCTACCCTTAGGTGAAATTTTCCAACTTCATCCGGCTCAATTAGAAAATTGACCATCACCTAATTTCCATTCTTGATAAAAAGGCAACAGAAAATCATTTGAGTAATTTTTTCAGAAAACTTTCATGATAAATACTATAGTGATAAATTAATCATTTTCAGTTGTTAAGACGGTTTTTTAATAAATCGCCTTGTAGTTTTTATATCATCATCATCATTTTCAGCCGTGCAGATTGCTCAAGACAGACGGGAATAGAAAAGGATTGAGGGGCCTTCATGCAGCAGTGGATGGTGAACGGCTGAAAATGATGATGATATATCTTTACCTACTTATTACTTTACCTAGACATACATAAAGTATCGTTTATAATTTAATATAATAAGTAATCATAGGTACAAGAAATTCTATCTGTTGTTTATACAAATATGAAAAGACAATGGAAACCAATATCGATATTGTCAATTGAGAGAGGAGACGGCAAACTTTACAATATGTATGCTTGGTATAACAAGAAGAAACGTGGTAAAATATAATATAATAAAAAAATAACGTGTGAAAACGGGCTGGACACATAGCGAGAAGAATGAATGGCAGATGGACGCGAGAAATACTGGAATGGTATCCGAGAGGATGTGAAAGAAAGAAAGGTAGACCGAGTTTTAAACTCATGAGTCCCTTCGGCAGAGCGTAGTCCCTTAGGCGTCGCTATATACGAAGGTGGGAAAGAGGTGGAGACGCAAAACTCCAATGGGTCAAAGACTGTTGTCCGTCATGTCAGACCGAGTGTAAGATGGGCTGATAAATTGAGAGGAATGGGTGAATGCAGATTGCTCAAGACAGACAGGAATGGAAGAGGATTGGAGAGGCCTTTATCCAGCGGTGGATGGTGAACGGCTGAATATGATGATGATTACGAAAAATGCGGACCACCATAATTCTCTCGCGGACCACCGGTTGGCGACCGCTGATTGGCGACCACTATCTTCCTTCGGATTTTAACAATTAAAGGTGGAACCGCACTGCGCGTCACGACGCGACAAAAATATGGTTTGTACGAAATTGTATGAGATAGAACGCACTATGCGGCAGCGGAACTGCACTTCAAGTGCGAAAATTTCATACAAAAATATTTGGCCGCGTCGTGTCGCGCGGTGCATTTGCATCGCAGTTCCGCCTAGTGCGGTTCCACCTTAACTAACGAAACACATGAAATTTAACATAAACATAAAATATTTTTTGCTGTATACCTATATTTGTGTATGAACGATTTCGTTTGCCCGTTTAAACGGAACCCACCCCGTCTTTTGGGGGGGTTGAATCGCCACCGAAGAGTGTGGACACGTAGTCGAGGGTGTTCCCTAGGGGTGGAGCGAGACCACACAGCCACCTGGAAGGGGATGGTTACACCCCGAGGCGGATTACCAGAAACCCTCGCCAGCCATCAAATCCGTTTTACGGTTATCATTCATATTTGCCCACCCCCTGGCGTGGGATGAAACTCGCGAAAAATTCACGTGTGAGTCTATGCGGAAAATGGGGGAAGGGGTGGGTGGATGGATGGGTTCGTAGGGTGGGAGGGATGTGCGATGTATCTGTTTTTTCTTTCTTTTATTTTTCGGTCCCTTTTCTTCCATTCACGGGCGTGTGTTTGCCTTTGAAATGGAAGCCGCAATATGTACGCGAAATGCAACATTTTTTTTTTATATATATATTTGGACGTAGGTGGGTACATGTTGTATGTGAAAATTGTAAAAGAAATTGTGATCGGCGGGTGGTTCAATTGATAGATGATTTTTCATTGCGAATATTGCGTAATTCGACTTTTATTACAGTGAGTTTGTTGTTGTTAGTTTTCGGCGTAGTAGTTTTCCTCGATTAGTTTTGCTTATTAATATCGCGATGATAACTCAATGGGCTGTATTTTTCGCGTGTATAAAAGGAAAATCAGGTTACTTCGTCGCCGCCCATACATTATTCAAGATAAATAGTTGAAAGCTTTTTATCTCATTGCGAGAGTATCACCGGGATTATTGCGTAAAGGGAAAATTTGGCCGAGCTTTGATATTCATATTCTTTTATTTAGTGCCCGTCGCACAGCGAAACTTACACAACTTTTTTTCAATTATTATTTAAAAAAAAACTATCACCCACATACTAAGATACCGCCACTGTGTCTAAAATATTCAATATATCAAAATAATGAGTGTGAAAGTTTCCACAACAGTATGACCATCAAAACCTATTCAAACGCAATGTGATAAGCTGATGAGTATTCGGCTGTTTATAATAAACGAAAATTCAATAGGATTACTTTTCAAAATATAGTAAGTGCTGTGCTTCAACGATCATTAGTTTTATATGTACATATGTAATATTAAGTGTAATATTTTATTTACAATTCGGAGTTGTTACAGTTGGAGGCGCGATCGCAAAACAAATTTACCACGAGATGAAAATTTCATGAAAACCTTCTCTCCCCTTCCCCGAAAGGATGACATGGAGTATTAAGCCATTTGTCTTTTACCTTCCAAGACCACTTTTTGCCACATTTCATATTTCCCCACCGTCTCCTTCTATCCGATTACACGGCCTGATATATTTATGGAGATTTGTGTGATATGTCATCCCGTAAGAAGGATCAAATGGGATCGTTGTTTTCTCGTAACGGACGGACGTACATATACCCACCTAACGGTTTCTTTTCTTCATATTTTTTTACATTACATATTTATATACTTATGTATTTTGTTTGCCTTTATTTCGAGAACGTACACAAACATATATTTAAATTATGAAAACGACGAAAAATCGTATGAAAATTACAAAAGCATTTCAACATGTGAGTGTACTATGTAGGTATATAATAAATATACAAAGCGTCAACTATTTTAAGCAGCAATGTAAATTTGATGAAAATTCCAGAAAGTTATATTGTTTATTTGTGTATGGAAATATATACACTCAATTCTCTTTTTGCACGGGGGATACGTTCCAGGGACTAACGTGCAAAAAAATCGTAAAAAAACAGATGTGTCGCTTGATGTATATATACATAAGTACATATGTAGTATGTTTTGAATGTTGAAATTATACCCTGATTTAGTGGCTGAATCAGGGATGTTGTATTGGTGACAACAAAGACATATACGCGCAATATGTACATACATATACATACATATGTAGGCGACCAGTGCAACGCAATTTTTTTGATAAATATTTTTAATCTTTTTATTTTTTGGTGAACGTGTAAAACGAAAAAAATCGGGCACATGTGCAAAATTTCAGCTTAATGCGTACCACAGTTTTGCTGGAAAAACCCTCCAAAGATTACACAAAAATTAGGTGACTTTCCAACGGAAGTGCCACTTTCGGTTGACGAAAATTTTTGAAAGCCTTATTTATGGATTGTAATGGCCGGCAAAAAACGTATAAATATGAAGTTTCAGTGCAATAGGATAAACGGTATTTGAGTCATTAGCGATTCTACACACAGGTACACAGACATACAGAAATTTTCCAGAAATCATGAAAACCTGATAAGGGAAATGATACTTGATACAAATCAGTCAAAATCTCAAGGTCGAATTTTCGCACGATCACAATACGTCTATCCAAGTAGTAAAAAATAATTGGTCCGTGCAAAAAAAAACGTGCAAAAAAAGCCGTGCAAAAAAAAATCGAGTGTATATATATACATAAATATTTTGAGTGTAATTCTATGTATACATTATTAAATATTTGACATAAAATTGTGACAGAGATTGATTTAAATTCACACAATACCATCGTTTGCCATATCAAAAGATTAAGCCCAATAATGGGGCATGTAAAATACAATATGGCACTTGAATTTCGTTCGACGGGGTTGATAAGGAGAAGGGGGGGGTGTTGGAAAACGTCCGTATAAAATATCACAAACGATACGAGGGAGTGATAAGGGGAGGGGGTGTTCTTTTATTAATTAATATAGAGCACGCGCACCGACGCAGGTACGCATCGTTTTATTGGATTATATTATTGGAGCACCCTGTGCGTCGCACGTGCGCACGCGGGGGTGTGTGTGTGCTTCGAAAAAAGGGTACCAAAGCTCGTAGGGGTTGGCTAACTTGATACTCTTTGATACTCTTCGGTGCTTTTCTAATTGAACGCGCGCGCCCACCGTAGTATCATTAAAACGGCGCACGTGCGCGTAATTATCGCAACCCGACTCGAGTGGGCCAAAAGCTCGCGAAACTTTGATTCGCAAGCGAACGTTTCCAGCTTACAAAGCTGGCGCACTTTTCAACCCTTCGATATGTCTGTACTTGAGTATTATTAGTTGTGGGTACACTCTCTCAATCGATGCGGCTGAAATTTCATCTGGTTTCAACCTAATCTAATCAACATAACATGCTTCCCAGTTACCACCTACCGATTCATTATCATTACTTTCCCTTATGGAATGCAACCTATAGGAAGCCACTTTCATTTCACAGAAAACAGAACAGACAGACGGGTGAGAATTTAATGTACAAGCTGGGTTTTATTGTGATTTGTACCTATGTATGTACGTGTTAACATTCGTGAGAGTTTAAAAATCGCACGATAGTTGGGTGAAATGAATTCTTTTCTATCATACCAGCATAAAAAAAGTGTTTCATTATTACCATCACTTTCAATTGTTGAACTCGAGATTTGTTTGTATTGTATGTTCCTTAGCATCATTATATTTTCTTGCGCGTGCGTACGTAATACTCGAGTGCCTACACTTCATACATAATCCAATCGTGCAATTCAACCATAGCTTCTCAAACTGTCGATAGATAGATCGTCGATAAAATTGACACATTTCGACTCTTCGGGTTTTATGTGACGAAATGCCGAAACACCTCCTACCCGAAGCAAAACTGATGAAGTCAAAGTAGAATCTAAGAAAATTAAGCTGCTTTTTTTTATTGATTAAGTCCTAACAAAGCATTCAAGATTCATGGACCTGGTCAGTTTTATTAGTATAGGTACCGACGATATATATGTAGTTTAATTCATATTGTATGATATAAAAATTGATATTCAACACAATTTGTACAAATGCCTAGTGGGTGGTGTAATTAAGAATAAAAAACGAACCTATCGAAAGTGAATTTTATTCTGTTAAAAAGTTTGAAAGTGGCTGTTGCAGCGATCGTCAACCATTGCAACGGTAGCGTTTGCACCGCGGGTGGTAGTACTGCTCGCGCACAATACGGCCCTGTTCTAACAAAGGACCGGCTTTGGCGGCACAAAAGGCCCTCTCTGCCAAAACACAACACTTACCCGCCGCACAATGTGATCAATGAGGTAATCGCACATCTACTTATCGTCCGACAGGACTGTACAACCTTTTAATAACAAAATTTAATTTAAAAACGGACATTTCCAAAGATTTTTTAAAGCTCTAGTTCCAGTGCCCGTCTGTTCCAGAATCATCCTAATTAATAATATTTAACACTAAATAATTATAATTGCCAATTCAGTACATAATAAAGACCAATAAAATAATATAATGTCTCGAGCATACCTACTCATAAAAAAAGAAAATTTTAAATATGGAAATGATAAAATTTTTCTTTCACGTCGTTTTTAATCAAATGTGCACCCTATATTATTTTTTTAAGTTTGGTATCATATTTTTTCCATATAAAATACATTTTTTAAATTATTCTTTTCGGTACGTACATATGTACATACATACATACATATGTATGTAGGTACTCGTAAGTCCATGAGTAAATGGTTACACACTGCTGGATGAAGCGCGCATTACACGCTCCACATCCTCAAGTGTGTATGGGGCTTAATGCGATATAATTTGTTATATCAATATATTTAAGGGGCCATAACGACCATTATTTTGTCGGCTAATATTTATCGGAGCGAAAATATCGCATTTTCCTTGTGAAGCACCGGCGAAACGATACGCGCCAAAAAAATTACGCACATTTTTCCTGTAACACAATACGAGCCGTGTATTTGAGTTCGTAGTTGAAATTATCAATAAACTTTTTGCGTTTATATATTTTTATTCAATATATACCTAGCTGTGAGGACATATTTAGGTCGCTGGAATGGCACAAAACAGGGGTCAAGATTTAGTTGCATATGACTTAGTAGATTTACAAAATAGATTAACAGAATTAAGCAACGAAAGTATGAGAGTAGGCTTAAAAATTAATTTTAATAAAACTAAAATTATGTTTAATGAATTTTGCACAGTCATAGTAGATAATCATATTGTAGAGATAGTTAATAGTTATTTATACTTGGGACAATTGGTGAATATGACCGGATATAAAGAAGAAGAAATAAAACGAAGAATGAAATTAGGATTTAGTGCTTTTAGAAGAGTAAACATAGTTTTTAAATCCAAAATTCCGCTATGCTTAAAAAATAAGGCATATAACCAATGCGTTACTGCCGGTTATGTCATATGGATGTGAAACGTGGATGCTATGTAAAATCCAGCGCATATAGAGAAGCATGAAAAGATGTATGCTTGGTATAACAAGAAGAGATCGTAAGAGGAATACATGGGTAAGAAGTATAACTAAAGTGGCAGATATAGCGGAACGTGTGAAAAAGTGGACACAGCGAAAATAATGGATGGCAGATGGACGCGAGAAATACTGGAATGGTATCCGAGAGGATGTGAAAGAAAGCAAAGTAGACCGAGCGGACGATGGGCTGATGAATTGAGAAGAATGTGTAGAGTCAACTGGATGCAGATTACTCAAGACAGACAGGAATGGAAGAGGATGGGAGAGGCTTTCATGCAGCAGTGGAGGGTGATCGGCTGAAAATGATGATGATATACATACCTACCTACATATGTACATATATTCAATGGGGATAGTATCTCGTATACACATACATACATATGTACATACGGGCAGTACATATAGGTGTATCCAAATACGATGGCAATAAATTGCGACGGTCCCCAGACCCGAATAAAACATGGCCGCAAAAAAGCCGTGACACCGAAATAATTAAGATTATAAATGGAAAAACCTCGTCGCGTAAATATAGAGGAAAAATGTTTTGCAATAAAACTGGTAGAGAGAGAATGAGAGAGAGAGAGTGAGTTGAGGGGAAGTAGGTACTCGGGAATTTATGTATCGGGTGCCGAATGGCTCGGCCTGCTCGCCTAATTGCTTAATATATTGCCTCATGGGGCACGCACGAACCACAAACACCAAAACTGGGGGTCGCAAAATATACTTGCGAAACCCCCCTCCTGTAACCTACGAATCATCGATTCGTTCGTGACTATCGGATTTTACAATTGAACGTGACGCGATGCTATGTGGCGTAACTGTCAATATGTTACAATTCGAGAGTCGGATCTAATTAAAATTGCACGTTAATAAATGTCTAGTCGGATTCAAACTATTCAACTTTTTTTAAACCAAAACCGTTCAGTAGGTATTCCATGCAAAAATTGAGAACACTGATATACATTTCCTAGCTGTGAGCAACATATTTATTTTCAATTCACAAGGTAGCGGGTAACAACTATGTAAGTATATTTCCCTGAACACTCAATTGAAACAGATAAATATGTTTGAAAGTGAAGAAAGAAGCAACGCTTAATCAAGTGCGCTACTTTAAAGAAGTAAATTTGAGTCGTTTTAATTTAAAATATGAATTAAACGTATATCAACTTGGATATAAAACACAGTTAAGGTCTACATACATAAATGCACACGATTCTCTTTTTGCATGGTTTTGAATAATTATAATAATGATTACAAAGCGCCATCTAAATTTTTTTGAAATAATTTCAAACTTACATAAGAATAATTCTATTAGATATAGAATGTTTTTTCTACGTAAGATCCAGTGCACACATAGACGCATGGAAATAAAGAAGAAAGTACACCGATTCTGTTTTTGCACGGTTTTGAAATAACACGGTCCAGGAAAACGGACCAATTTTTTTTTACACTGATTTTTTTGTTTTAATACGGTTACAAAACATTAAAAGGAAAAACACCAGTAATCGGGCACGTTTATTGTCAAGTCGCGTCACTGAATGAATATATTTAATAATGAATAAATATATTTAATATATTAAATTTAAATCGAAAACCATGTCAATTTATTACTTCATTATATATGTATGTAACTGTTATGTATAAATGTAATTTTTATGTATAAATAAAAAATAAATTCGATTCATTTCTGATTTTGAGAATTATTTTGTACATGTTTTTTTTTTTACACGTTTTTTTTGCACGGTAGTCCCTAGAAGGTATCCAGTTTCTTGGAAAGTTATTATCAAATTCAACGTTGTACATTCTATACGTATTTCATGGCTGTGTTTTCGTGAAAAAAAAAATCATAATGACCTATTCAATTAAGATTAATTACTATTGATCGTTTTATTTTTAATTTTAGCCGTACCTACGCGTACGAGTAATTGCTCTTTACATTATTAATTTTCAGCAATTTAATACAACAAAGTGTCTATGATTAAACGTAAAGAAATTTGACATAGAATGGTTGAATTGCGTTCACAGTGTTTTTAGTATGACATTAGAGAATATTTGACCACACCCGTTTATTTTAACACCACTCGATTGGTGAATTGAAATACAGTAGCGGGACATAAGGTGAATGGAATTTTTACAATAGAAATTAAATTGGAAAATGAAGACACTGCTACATACTCGTACATACATATATTGCACCATAGTCAACTCTAAAGACTTGCACTGCTTTAATAATGATGCATACTATCATGACACCAACTATAATAAACCGAGGCTTGAAATTTAAATTGTTACTACCTAAATACCAACTACTAACCATATGAACGATACTGACATACAATGAATCTAAAAGTTAAGTTTATTTTTTTTTCTCGGCCAAGTGTCCGCCATTGGTCTGTAAGGCTAATCATAACTTTAACCGTAGCAATCTAATGGAGCACTCAAATTAACTAACTGAATTAAGTGCGCCCCTGGGGAGATAGGCAACACGCGACACACTCATACTAGCTCACATACCAAACTATAGTTTATTGTCTGTGAGGTCAAAATGAGTGACCACGTGTGATATTGCTGCTCTCCAGTGTCACGCGTAGCTGTCCCACACCACTAGTTCAACGAAACTCTATTGTCTGTGAAATTTTTACTTTGTTAATTGCCATCGTGCATATGTGTATGTCGGCAAACAGTTTGCACGAATTTGTCGCTTAAATGTGGACAGACCTGTTGGGAATTCTAGCGTTTTAGCGCTGAAAAGCATTTTCGGACAAAATTAGCAAATGATAAGTTGAAAATTCGCTTTTGAAACAATCGAGCAATTTGTATCGTCGCGAATAATTATTATGACATATGTACTTACATAGATTCTATACAATAAATATTATGAAATTAAAACGCTCGTTTATTGGATAATGGAAAATGTACATTTTTCCGTACAAAGATCGGAAATTTTATGATTGTCAGATACATATGTATATGGTATCTATTTATTTTACATACCCAATCTTAGTTGTGTGGCCTATCTGAAGTTACATTTAGTTAGGGTACCTACTTGAACGGGATGTGGTTGCACAATTATAATTTAACTGTATATTTATGTTTTTATTAGAATGTATGTTTGTATTTATGTACCTATATATGTATGTATATTATATTACGTGCATTTATGCATATATTATATTATATTATGTATAAACTTTGGGTTTAAACCTGTCAAATAAATACATAAATAAATAATAGTAAGCTCTTACCAAAATACTTGATTTTATAACTCGTTATACAGAAAATTTCTGTATTTCCACGAATTTTCCGTGCCCGTTAGGCGAGCAACTACTGTAAAAGACATTATCAAAAAATGTACCTACATATATCGCAAGTAACAAAATAATGAATGGGAGAATAAGTAGATCCAATAAGATTTGATTAATTGTATCAATATTTAAACTGTTTACCCCTTCAAAATAAGCTTGGTATTTTCTTATTTAGAATTTGGTTCTCATTCTTAAATTGAGCCAAATCAATGAAATAAAATTGTGAATGCATATTTGAATATTGTACAATTTCCATCCGTGTCTCTGAGTTTGTGTTTGAATGTGTGTGTGTGTGTGTGGCAACATTGGATTGTAGAGCGCAATTTAATTTGTGTAAAAGACTTGTGTTTATTGGAATTTCGCGTGACTTCCACTATTTATAAAAGGGGCATAGCCCCTTCGTAACAACAACAACCTCGCGAATATGATTCGGATAATTGCCCTTTTTAACGCTACGATTAAATTACTAAGCGAGTCATACATATTTTTTTGTATATTAGGCATATCATGCACTAGTATGTACCTACCTACATACATATATGTACATATATTGCATTGAAAATCAGAAAAATATTTAGTATTGTAAATAATAACAAAATACGATGAATTCAAAACTGGATATGAAAATTATAATTTACAATTTCTACTCAAACAATTAGCACGTGTTGTGGGAACGACACCCGATACGAGTAGACCAGTAAAACATCATACATATGTACCTACATACATATGTACTCGTACATATGTATGTATGTATCTATATTGTGTTTGCGTACGAAGGTGAGATGAAAATTTTATTATGCGCCACAGTTTGACCCTCACTGGTCCTACATGTGTCGTGACGAAAATGTATCAATTCTTCCTGTATTGTAATCCGTTGACATTTTAATGGAGAATTACGCCATATAATATTACAGGGAGAAAACGTAGACGAGTTTCAGAGTGCAAAATTTTTGCTGAAAACACACATTGAAAATAGACAAATAATAATCTTTCAGATATTCAATAACACACTCTATTTTTTTTTATTTGTACGAGAAATCCTTTTAGTGTTGTTCAAATCAGAAATTAATTCCATATACATATGTACATATGTATAATAATTTTTCCATTAGCAATTGATACTAAATTTTAATAATAACTTTGTGAGTGTGGTGCTTTTTATTATAATCTAATAGTCCGTATTGTAATCATGGCGATTCAGAATCTCGACTTGTATAATAAGTAGGTAGATATAATCTCGAGAAAACGAAAGCTAGTTTTAAAAGCTCAATTTAAAGTTTAAATTAAGTCATTTAAATGCAATTTGTAAGCGAATACAAAACGACGGTATAAAACATGAATCATTAAAAATTTTGAATCTGGTGACAGACAAGAACTCGGTATGTACAAATTAAAACCAAAATGAAGTGAAATTAAAATTATCATTTACTGCGATATATGTATGTATATATTATGTAATGAACTTTTATTATTTGTTTATGTGTGATTCAAGTTTAATATCCCAGAGACATTAAACTTGAATAAAATAGAACATTATCGATAAATGGAACTAAAAACACAAGATTTGCTTGAAAAATAAAACAAAAAGCTCCAAATAAGATATTTGTAAAGATAACGTAAATTTAAAGTCTCCTTATTGAAATGTATATTTTTTGTGATATGCACGAGTAAAAAGATAATGTTTTTATCAGACTATAAATTTTATTATAACTTAATTGTAGCATTGTGCGGCCATTATTCGAGACTGTGCTACAAATACGAAGGTGTGCTACTTTTCCCGCTTATTTTTTTTTATTATTTTAATAGTCGCGTGCTTTTGCGCAATGACCGAACTTTTGACTACACCCTTCTAAGGCCATATTAGAACCTCATAAAGTGAGTCGGACTAACGAAAAACGTTAACGAGTCGCGTGCTTTCAGCCGCCTTGACTCGATATGAGTAATTTGTTACGAACAAAGCGTAACAAATCGAAAGGAAAAACAACACATACATATACAAAATTAAGATATAATCAAAGGCAATAGTGAATCAAGTGTCAACAGAACAAAAAACGTAGCAATTTATTGGTTTCGCATGACCATTGTTCAGTTTGCTTTTTATCACCTCTTACCTGATTGAAATTGAGCACGTGAATGAAATACGCCCTCAAACGATCGCCGCACTATAACATTTTATTACTGACATATATTAGATATATAAGAAAAAGTAAATAAATCTTATCGCAAACATTTCAGATTTACAAAATTGTATTGTATTAAGCGAAAACTATTTTTGATTTTATCACACATTCAAAAAATCAGTAATGCAAAAAAAAGTTTTATAAGCAACAAATTCAATGCTTTGGATATCTGTATAAAATTTACAAATTTAAAATTTACACACTTGAGTAGTGACATCTATAAATTATTTATAAAAGCTTTTTAAAGAGATGATAAAATATAAGGCTACAATTTCAGTATTTATTTTAATGACATCTATAGTTTATTAAAAAAATATATAATATACGTAAATATATGTATCGTCAAAAAAATTTTCTTCTTTTCTACAGATGTCTCTATTAGTAAAATATATAAAATATAATAAATTAAATTAAGTTACTTTTTACAATGAATGTGATAAATATAAGAGAAGAAGTTCCATCAATAATAATGTCGCACAATATTCTCAAATTAGGTCATAGAGATCACTAATGTGAAATTTTAAAGAAAGATAACGTGCACATAATATTAATTTATCAACATTAATAATATAAAATTCATAGCTTTGAAAAATACAAATTAAATTCATCGAATGAGCCAGTGTAATTTTAATTATAATCAAAATTTCCATGACACAAGTAATTTTATTTATATTTTGATTAAAATTGTTAATATCTATTTATTTACTTTCATGTACGATAAAGTCAATAGCTCATATCTTACTTAAATTTTTAATATCGATCAAGGGAACAGCAATTTCATATAAGTGACCTTAAGCAAAACCGGCAAGAGCAAAATTTATTCACGTTAACCCGCAATGGAACATGGGACTAAAAATGTAATTAAAAAATTCCAACTTTACATTTGAAAATTGATTAAATATTGACAAGTATAAATTTCCCATTTTTTACGAAACTTTTAATAAACAATACTCTATGCGATACCGATAAAGTAAAAATATACATATGTAGGTACATGTGTATATTGAACAATAAATCGACTATATAAAATCAGGGTAAAATGTTAGGCACAGTTACCAAATACTGTTCTTTGTTTTGATTTCTAATATTATTGACCATTTTACATGATATTGATTGAAAAATTAAATTTACTGTATGCTATGGGGTTAACCTTGTCGCAATTCGCATAAAAATAAGCGATATACATACACGATTCGAGCATTGTCTCATTAAACCAGGCGGTATATACACGTCTGTGACATAACCAAATTCAGACATGCAAATGTGGTGATACTAATAGAATTAAATCAATACATAAAACACAACTAAAAATCGAAAAAGAAAATGTACCAGACTACTGCATTGAAAGTACTACTAGTATTAACACTGTAAGTTTTATATTTTTTACCTTTTGATGTATTCTGTTTTGTTTATCATTTTCATTGTTTATCACATAAAATCAATTTAATTGAATTCCACAAAATTGCATCTTTAGGTTTCGTTCAATTCAATCGAATCGCACTCTTGATTACGATGCTGTAAAATTTCCTGACGATTTTCTTTTCGGAGTTTCAACGGCTTCCTATCAAATAGAAGGCGCTTGGAATGTTGGCGGTAAATTATTATATTTAATCATTAATATTAAAATATTTATCTTAAAATATCAACGAATAATTTCATAAAATATCTAATGTAGGAAGAGGAGAATCCATTTGGGATAAAATCATTCACAATACACCAGAAGAAGTTACTGATGTATCCAATGCTGACGATGCTGCCAGTTCATATTATTTGTATAAAAGAGACGTTGAAATGCTACAGGAATTGGGCGTGAACTTTTATAGATTTTCATTGTCCTGGCCTAGAATTTTGCCCAAAGGACATATCGATTTGATCAATCACGAGGGATTGAACTATTACGACAGTCTTATAGACGAACTCATTGACAAAAATATTACACCTGTTGTTACATTATATCATTGGGATTTGCCACAAGCGTTGCAAGACGAAGGAGGCTTTTTGAATGCAAAATTTCCTGATATCTTCGAAGACTTTGCAAAATTGATCTTCACACACTTCGGAAATAAGGTAATAGATATACTATTGAACATAGCTTATTTTCAAAATAGATTGAATGAAATTTGTTGTATTTTTTTTGTAGGTGAAATACTGGATTACATTCAACGAGCCAAAGGAGATCTGCTTGCACGGTTATGGTACAAGGCAAAGAGCGCCACAGTTAAATTATCATGGCCATGGTGAATATATTTGCACTGCAAATTTGTTGAGTGCTCACGCTAAAGCGTATCATTTATACAACAATACTTTCAGAGCGATACAAAAAGGTAATATTTTGAAAATATTTTCTTGAAACCGTTAATTATCTTGAAAATATCGTTTCAGGCGTAGTAATTATTATAAATATGTAAACATGTGTAGAATATTCTTTGACCTAATGTTTGAAAGATAAATTATCTCTTACTTCCTAATTAGGTAGTAACCGTTTCTATTTACAAATTATACATAGATATAGAAGATGGAAAAAGAAATTAGTTCAATGTCATTTTTTTTGAAATTTTAGGTAAAATTGGTATCACAGTTAGCGCACAGTGGGGTCATGCTGAAACTGACAGCGAAGCCGATAAGAAAGCCATTAATGATGCCATCCAATTTCATGTAATGAAAAGTTCTATGTTATGTTTTCAATACGGTTGAAAGTAGAAATTTATATATTTATCTTAATTTCCAGACTGGATTATTCGTTCATCCCATATTTTCTACGGAAGGTGGATATCCAGAAGAAGTCAAAGCGAGAGTACCAGAAAGTCGTCTCCCGGAGCCTCGAAAGTCACCGACTGTAAGAGGAACGTACGATTTTATGGGTATAAATCATTACGATATGCTATTGGTCAATAGAAGTATTCCAAGGCCTAAAGGAATAGTACCATCATTTGACAACGACATTGATGTGAACGAACTCTACGTGAGGAGATGGTCAAAACTATGGACTGAGGTAAACATTTTACAGCACAATATGATGTAAAATTGTACATGTACATATGTAGGTGCAGCACATTGTTCAAATTGTAAATACAATATATATTATCAGATTGGACCTACTGGATTCGGAGAGTTGCTCGACTGGTTGAAGGAGACTTGTAACGACCCAGAAATTATCATAACCGAGAACGGGTTACCGAGCGGTCCAGGGCTAAACGATGAAGATAGAGCTTGGTATTTCAAAAGATATTTAACTGAAGTATTGGCAGCTAGAGCGAGAGGTGTGAAGGTCATCGGATATTCTGCTTGGAGTCTCATGGATAACTTTGAATGGTTCAGTGGATACACGTAAGTTTATGATTTCTCTAGTTAATAATTGTTATGTGGACAATTTATTAAAGCATTTTGTTTTAGGGAGAGATATGGATTGTTCGAAGTAGACTTCAAATCATTCAACAAAACGAGAATACCGCGTCTCTCTTCGGCGGTGTATAGCAATATCGTCAAAACGAGAACTATTGATCCTGACTATTTGGTGGAAACCAATTGGAATTCTGGAGTTTTCCAGGAAAATCTCTCGCCTTATAAATTCCGTCCAAAGTTCACCAAGACGCGCTCGTGGAATAAGATACCGATTGAAAAAGTTTACAACATCACTGACGAAGTAGTGGTTTTAGAGCACATCGTTAAAGCTCTCAATTCACAACTCCTCACATACAACATCCCTTTCGATTAATGTTAATAAATAACAGTCTTTTGTAATTTATCCGTCTTAAATTAAACAAGGCATTGTTAGCGTATTGTTGGACTTGCAATTGTATAAAATGTTTGAAACGGTTCCTAAAATTAATTGTATTAAAAATCAACAATTATTTATGATTCTGGTGTGAATTTAATTTAATTTTAATCAAATTTGTATTATTAATATTATTTTTTTAAATAAATTTTTTTATATTTTTATATATTAATAGACTAAATATTAAAAAAATATATTTTATTTATACAATACAATAACCAATTTCCAATATATAAGATTTTGTAAAAGCACCAATAGATGGCAGATATTTTTCATAGGAAAAACTTATTACTACTAAAGCTTTCCACTATTAAACAGAAATGTGAATTGATCCAGTTTGTAAAATGAGCCGTTATTTTTTAAAGTGGTATAAGTTCAATTTATAAAAAAATTATTTGATGATATTTTCAGTTACAAACAGATAAGAATTACCGAAAATACTAAATTTCTTTTAAATTGGACTCAAATAAACAGCTCAAAAAGTATTTTAGGCAACGAAGAAAAAACAATTTACTTTTTCCCATGTTATACCTATAAGTATGTAAGTTAATTTTTTTAGATTGAAATACATCAATCAACTATTTCAAAATTATTTTATTAATTGACATAAATAAATATTTGCAGAATTACGAATATTATAGCATTTTATCTTATTTTAGTTTGTATACAAGAAAATAATAAATAAAAACAATACATAAGAATCCAATCATCGCTAACAATACGAATTCGTTAAAATTATAAAATTTATTGTACATATGTAGATATGATTTTCTTTGATATAAATGTATGAAAAAATTATATTTACGAAATAACTTTTAGGACACAATAAACGAAGTCCTTCATTATTATACAATGTCAAATCAAAAATTATCAACCCAATTTAAATGTAGCATTGGATAAAAAAACAAATTTGAATTGAATAACGACGTCCGACTCACACCAATTTGTAAATTAACAGTCAATTCGTTACGCTTCCTCTGTTTTATTTCAAATAATTATAAAAATAAATAATAATGTACATAAGTAGGTAAGTAAGGGAGGCTCGGGCTGAAGGGAGACTCAGGCGTATTATTGAAATAGAGAAAATAAAAATACAATAAAAATCAAACGGGGAATAACGCTTCGCTCGTTAATTTAATTCTCGCCCGACTGATCACTACTTCTCTGTGTTTTAATTCCCCAGCGGCACGAAAAGTGCCTAGCTTTTTTAATTTGCCACCCTGTACATGTATTTTTGCACAGGTAAAAGTATATATATTTATTAAATAGGTGCTCGTGAATCACACCGACTACAACATTTTTCTGTTGTTCTCCGATTCCATTGAAAAAACTTGCAATTGTGCTGCGAATTTGCTTGCGACCCAGCGATATATTGGAGCATGAGACTACCCTTAAACGAGACTGCAACAATTCAATTAATTTTCATTAATAATCATTTATTAAACTAATATAACATAAACCACACTGATTTTGAAGTTCCAATTCTCTATATCTTTTCATCTGTCGTTATATTTATCTAATATAAAAGTATATACAGCCATTCGAACAGTATGACAAATTGTACATATTTAAATTAAATATATGAATTTAGAATATATACATATATGTATTTTAGATATGTTTGTAGCGCTGTAAATTGTGACGTTTGTTCCCAGTTTCCCCCATTTGATGCCACCCTACCCGTTTTTTATTCAGACTAGAGAAGCGCAACGTAAAATAATACCAATTAAAAATATTTTCATTTAAAATAGAAAAATCCAATTTATTGTCTCTTATCACTGTGCTATAACAACCGAGCGTCTAAAAAATCGCTTGCGTTTCCACTCTGTTACGACACGCTGGTTATAACATCGCGGTTTCACGATGCGAATTTCGAATTTACGCAATTACGTGCTGAAATTTATAGATTTTACAATGTACATAATAACTAAACCACATCTAATAGATAATTTTCGAAATGAAAATTGCATTAAAAAACATTTCAAAGTGTAACCGATCATACTGTCATTCGAGTAACTTTCCAACATTGTTTAAATACTCACAAATGTAACTCAAATACATGCAAAATATAACAACGTGCACATACAAAGTATGTATGTATGTATGTATAGTAGGGTGAAGCGACATTGCAAAAATTAAAAATCGGCATTGTAATACCTACCAAAAGTTTTGTTGTATCATCTGTATTCACGTAAAAATACTGAATTTTTTTTTAAAAAATCTGGGAATATGTCTTCAGGCCTGTAGGTACCTGAAGGCGAAAAATGAAAATTTGCCTATTAATTTCGAAATCTGAACACAGAATACAAATTTTTAGATAACATACTCATAAGATTAACCTAGCTTTATTGAATATTGATATTGAAGTACTTTTTGTAAAAATCTAATTTATTTACGTATTCCTGAATTATTCAAATGAGTGTGAATTTGTGAGAATGGTGGAGGGAGACATACGAGTAAATATAAGTATATAGGTACATATAAAGTAATAATATAATGTAAAGTAAGTACATACATATGTATAGTAAAAATAAATACTAATTTTCCAATTAAAATTGCTATTTATTGCTATTGCTATTGGAAACAATCAATTGGTAATTTTCATACAAGTAAAAGTATTAAGATAAAAGTGCTGGACCAGAAAAACTTTTTTTATTAAGCAGATTTTTTTAGACAGAAGAGGTATGATGTATGTAGAGGCAACTTTTTATTACTATTTTAAAACGAATACCTATCCCAAAAAAAAAAAAAATTCCATACATCGTCGCTCCACCCTGATGTACAGGTCATTTTCAGAACGTACATATATTCAATAACGTAATATAATGAATGCTTCACGAGTATAAAAAATATAAAAAACTAAACAAAAAGATTTCACGAACATGCTGTGGTTAGGAAGGATGCATTTCCCCATCACGAAATTGGGAAACAAGATACAGGAGCGATTCGTTAGTAATAGGAACGGTGTACTCAATGTTAAATGTATTAAAACATATCTATAGCTACAGAGGTACCTACCTACCTCAAATAAAACCAAAATGTATTTTTAATATTGTTTTAATTAACTAATTAGATAAGTATTTACGTTTTATGATAATTCGATATGAAGTTTTCCTCGGGAATTTTCACGCCTCATTAGCGGCGACTCCGTCTTATCGCCCAATTAAATCTCCCCGCCGCTTAATATTATCGGAATAATTTCGCGGATCGTTTCGCACGCTCAGTCGTTACGGATAATTTGCGGGACAGCGACGTAGCGAGCGACCCGCGCTCGGATGGGTCCATCTCGTCGAATTTACGAGCGTCTCGCATTCTCGTCTGTCGCACATTATTATTTTTATGCGATATCAAATTGATAGTGAAACTTTACGAAGTGCTAAAACGTTCGCACGAATAGTAAATATTATATTAATCGCTTTGTTAACAATAATAGCAATAATTGCGACGGTTTGGCGTGTCCGTTTCAATAATTTACGTTTTGTCGTAATAAGCTGTCGCGTTTGATTTGTTGGGGAATTTTAATTTACACCATTTTATTAGTGCGTTATTTTCGTGTCGAGAAATATTTATTTACGCTCCACTTAAAACGTATGATTCTCAAATGTTTCTATGGGCGCTTTGAATGTGCTTAATTTATGGTGGAGTGCACAATAATTACATAAGTCTTCAAACTTTGATATATTTTATTTTATGTATTTTTGCTAGTGAATGATTTTGTTTGGGTTTCCAATGGCATAATAAATCATCGTAAAAATAAAAAAAAGGGTACATATATCATCATTTTCAGCCATTCACAATCCACTGCTGGATGAAGGCTTCCCCAATCCTCTACCATTCCTGTCTGACTTGAGCAACCTGCATCCACTTGACTCCACACATTCTTATCAATTCATCAGCCCATCTTCCACTCGGTCTACCTTGCTTTCTTTCACATCCTCTCAGATACCATTCCAGTACTTCTCGCGTCCATCTGCCACCCATTCATCTCGCTATGTGTCCAGCCCATTGCCACTTCAACTTATATAGCACATTCCGCTATATCTGCCACCTTGATCATGCTTCTTCCCCATGTATTCCTCTTCTTGTTATAGCAAGTATACATCTTTACATGCTTCTCTGTTTGCACTAGATCTGACGTAAAATTCTTGAATTCAACATCCACGTTTCACATCCATACGTCATAACTGGCAGTACGCATTGGTCGAATGCCTTATTTTTTAAGCATAGGAGGATGTTGGATTTAAAAATTATGTTCATTCTTCCAAAAGTGCTTCATCTCTTCTTCTTTATACCGAGTCATGTTCACCAATTGTTCTAAGTCAAGGGTGTATATGTACATACATAGATGATGGAGTTCCTAATAAATTGAGCCAAATGCTTAATATATAATTTGAAAACATATGTTAGATAAGATAGCTAAATAGAGACATTGCGAATTTCAGCATCGCTGGGTTAACGTGTCGACGTATACTAATTGCGTCACAGCCAAGGAAAATTCGAGGAAACTCCATCCGTCATATTTGTCGCGGGAAACGATGTAGCGTTTGATGTCACGCAAAAAGTGACAAGTTTGAGAAGCTGCGACGTAAGCGACTACTAAATCACGCGATAGACGCTTAAATAACCCCAATTTGTCGGGGCAGGAACGGAAAAAAAAAAAGGTGAGCCGCGTACGCAGCTCGCGCGCATACTTTACAAAAGTATGTATGTAGTAGATATCGTCTCGGACAAATGGCGCGGGGATTTTGCGGTTGAAGTGTTACCAACTTAATTGTGTCGCATAATTTCCGGTAGAAGTTGAGTAGACAGTAATTGAGGCGTCGTCAGGTGACTAACGAGCGACTGCGACGGGACCCAGACGCCAATTAGCATACCGACGAGACGTGCGCGCACATCACTCACTCATTCTCACGCACACATCACAACACGTTGTTGTTGCTGAAACAAAGATGGCCGAGGAAATTTACTTAAACTATATCCGATTGCTTGCGAGGAAATACTATTGAAAGTTCAACACACAAATCGTCTTGAAAGCGATTTTATAATAGCGTACGTACATACATACACAGGTAGGAAACTAGGATTATGTCACATTGGAAATCATACATACATGTATAAGCTATTCAAAACGTATTCACAGTAGATAACCATATTGTAGAGACAGTTAATAGTTATTTATACCTTAGGACAATTTGTGAACATTTTTTGCTAGTACTACATGGAACCCATTGTACCAAGATTCCATTAATAAATTGGAAAAAATCAATAAGAAGTTCCATACGTATTCCATTTCCAGGTTTCGTCTTTCTTCTGCAAATTCCCGTGATTATGTCTCCCTGCAAACCAGGAGGACGGTCTCGGATCTCTGTTTCATATTTAAACTTTTAAACAATTTATTAGATAGCCCTTACCTACATACTAAGTAGGATCCTTCTACATTGTCCCCCTAGACCTGTCAGAAAACCTCCGTTGTTTCATTTAAATCTTTGTTCCAGTAACTATTCACAAAACTCCTTCATTTATAGATCCTGCTCGTCATTTAACGAAATCCCAGCAAGTATTGATCCTTTTATCTATTCTTTGCCCTCCATTAGATTATCTTTACTTAAGTTCCTTTCCAGCCCTAACTCCTAAGTTCCTTTTTTGTTTTGATCTGTTGGTCGTTGGTCGTTGGTCGTAACTATTTTGGCTGTAGTGTATTGTGTGATATTAATATTATTTTGTATTTATATTTATATTGTATACTATAAGCTGTTTGTTACATAAATAAATAAATAAACACGACTGGATGTAAAGAAGAAGAAATAAAACGAAGAATGAAACTAGGATGGAGCGCTTTTCCAAATCCAACATCTCGCCATGCTTAAAAAAGAAGGCATACAACCAATGCATAGGTACTGCCAGTTATGACGTATGGATGTGAAACGTGGATGCTAAATTCAAGAATGTTGCGTAAGATCCAGTGCACACAGAGAAGCATGGAAAGATGTATGCTTGGTATAACACGAAGAAATCGCAAGAGGAATACATACATACGTGGGTTAGAAGCATGACTAAAGTGGCAGATATAGCGGAACGGGAAAAAAATTTGAATAGCGATAATAATGGATGGCAGGTTTGCGCGACAAATACTGGAATGGTATCCGAGAGGATGTGAAAGATAGCACGGTATACCGAGTGGACGATCGGCTGATGAATTGAGAAGAATGTGTGGAGTCAAGTGTATGCAGATTGCTCAAGACAAACAGGAATGGAAGAGAATTGGAAAAGGCCTTCATCCAGCAGCGGATGGTGAACGGCTGAAAATGATGATGATATAACCTAGCCTGACCTAACGTAATCTAACCTAACCTAACCTAAACAAAACAATTTATTTGAACTTACCTATTCATACTCAATGCATCAGATATCAGGATTTTTTAATTCCTTTTACTTTATAAATATACGCAGTGTGGATCATAATATGATAAAGTAGAATTTGGCTAACATAAAACCATCCTAAAGACTCAATTGAGTGGTCAATTATAAATACACCGAATTTAAATAGATGTAATTAGTATACCTCACGTCCGTGCGATATTCAGTGGTCTACTACCTGAATTGAGATAATTTATTTCGAATTTGTACAGCCGTCACGTTTCCACAGAACGCGCCACCTACCCAATCATCCACTTAATGGAATTCATTAGAAAGATTTCGCCACAATGGAGTCGGGTCATCAATACACGTCACGAATTAACTGCACCATCATCGCCAGGTGTTATTTAAACACTGCTATGAGTGGTCCACTGTGATATGTTAATTACGTTTGTTTTAACGTGAAACGGTCGCGGGACGACGGTACCTATCCATTAAATCGGTCACGGACGATCATCGCAATTTTGTGATAGGCAGTGTAAACAATGGTGATGACTGACGCGTCAGCATGTAAATCACATCGAATGTCAACGGTCATTGTGGCGGTTAAGTGGCCAGATTTTAACCCCCATAAGACCACACACGCACACGTGTGAATTTTGATTTGTGTATTATTTATTGAGCATGGTTTAAAGTCAGTTGTATGTAGTGGCCCATTGTACCTGTAATAATTTTGAATTGAAAATAAACAATCAACGAATGTCAACTTGTTGTTAGTTGGATTAATTGAAACAAAAGTTTATGGTCTGATGAAGAAAATTTTTTAAATAATTCACAATCATAGCACGCAGGATCATAGGGAAGCAAAATTTGATCCCAATTATTTAAATTGTGACGAATGTCTACTAATCTTAATTTAAAGATCAATTATTACTTCTATAAAATGTAAACATTTATTTTATAATATAAAAGTTAATTTTATTTTTTAATCTCCCCAATTAAATTTATAAATCCACTCACTTCATAAGGAACAAATTAGACAGACATACAATAATTCATTTTTAAATACTTAGGTACGTAACAAATAAAGATCGATAGAAGTTTTTAGTATTGGGTAAGTGTAAGTTTTCCCGTTCGACAGGTAGTTTGAATGCCCCATTATCCAATATTGATCGTCGTTTTGTTCGATTCGTACGGCAAAGTTGTCCGTATCGATTTAGGGTTAAGCCCGTGAAACCTTCCATTAATCAAAGGTCAGGTGGCCGCGTGAGACCGGCCCTTTATTGTGATCAGGTGAAAGGAGCCCGATTGCCGTGAAATATAATCCTCTACGGCCGTCACGAAAGGGTTATCCATATTAAATGGTTCCTGGGTTGACCCTAGGCGCGACGATGGCGATTTGTCGCGAAGCGTTATTAAGGTAGTGAATGAATCAACAATTACGCTGTGAGATCTTACACAATTAAAATTAATAACGTTATTAATCGGATGTTTATTTTTTTTTTTTTCTACGTCGATATGTATGTATGTACTTACTTTGGGTACGTGTTTAAAACGGGTAGCGTTGTTAATGGTCGTTTTGTTTGCGTGGAATTGAGAGTGAATTCCGTTGGAAACGAGTCCCATTCAAGCGATTAATGTGTGGAGACCCTCTCGCGTCTAGGTGTATAGGAAAACCCCAGTGGCTGTCCCATCAACAAATAAACTAATTAATCCTGGAATGCGGTGTCGGGAATCCATATGCTCTCCGGAGCACTGCTCTGACGAATGGGCTACCTATTCTTTTGCTGCGTTTTATTTGACACATTTGTTCTGTATCAGCGCTCGCAACTCTCAAAACAGGGTCACCACCACAACTTTAAAAATAGTGAAACTAACACTCAAATACCTACAAAGATGTGACTTTCACAGAAAATAATAAAACTAGACGGGCTTTCAATCATTTTATAACATGTTGTGTGATTACCAATGTGTCACACTTAAGTATGAATTTCTCTACGTGTACCTATGTATGTATGTAGCTAGTAGCTACCTACTGTACTTCAACGCGTTAAATAAAAATGAATTTCGAATGCGATCCAGTACATTGACTTTCGCAACAAGTCAAGATATCAATTTCAGTTTACGATTGAAGTGGTACGAGTGCCCTGAACAATATTCTGGATTTCGTAAGCAATTCATTATCCACCCGAATGCCTGAGCATCTGTCCGGGGACGTTTCGGTTGCATTTTTTTCGTCCCGTCTTCGAGGAATGTTTATTGACGTTAAAAAAATAAATGCTCCCGTACACTTCTGAAGACACCGAGTGGAGGGGAAGCAAACACGATCAATAATCCCGAAACATCAACTGGCTGAGATGAGCTAACAGCTAATTATACACGACGACCAATAAATCAAACGGTGCGGTGTCAACTGATATATGTAGATACAAATGTCGATTGCGATAACGTCTAAATACGATACGAATTTAGAAACAGCATCCTTTTAAATACGTATGTATATGTAATTGCACTCGCGATGTGCCTTTAAGGAATTTCATGAAACTGAAAACACTGAATCTTAAGAATTTTGTCTGATTAAAAGTGATTTGTATAGTTACAAATATGCAACGTGTTTATGTGAGATTCAACAGGAAATGACTAGTCACTTAGATAGATGGTCTTGCACCATTTGAGGATGTGTCGTACCTATTCACTGTTAACGTTTGAGAAGCTCTTAAGTTCGAAAGCGACGATCTAAAATAAGCGCACGACTACGTCAAGAGTATAGTCTGTCACATTAGAATTGAGAGGATAAAAAAAACAAAAGAAAGAGCAAAGTGAAGCAATTTGTCGCGTGTGGTCCGAGTTTGTCGCAAACCGCTATAATATGTAAGTTATATGTATGGGTGTACGTCTCATGATCGCTTTGTAGTGCGACCGCCGCGTCCAATTTTTTTTTTTGTATGGAGTGTGAATGTGATTAAAGTTAAATTATCGTCTCCATTGCCGTGAAAACGGAAGCTGAACGACGTTTAATATACTCGGAAATTGGCGGCGGGATGAAAAGTTTCTGCGCGGTCAAAGAGTTAATGCGATGCGCTTTGGCGAAACAACTTCCATGCGGAATATGATATCGTCAGTTATAAGTGCATTTACATTATACGTAAGTTGGAGGTTTTTTCATTCAAAGTAAGTAGGTACCTAAAAGTTTTATTAAATAAATTAATGAAGAAATAATTTATCTCGGCTATTCGTGCGTCGTTATACTATACATACTTGTACAAATCCAATACATACATATATAGTACAAGAGAGAGTTTTGCTCTGTTCAAATTTAAAAACTCATTTTAGTGTCTGGCATGTGAAACAATTACACAGAAGCGGGGACTAGTTCTATAAATCACTTGTCCGTCACGCCACTTAATTAGTGCCGAGATATGGGCCTATCATAACAAGCTCGTCGGCTCTAAAACCGTCTGTTTGTCATCGCTCATTCGCTTTTAATAATTTAACTGGAAATGATAATTATAAATGTTGCGGCATTTGCTAAAACGATTACTTAAATTTTACTCCGTTTCCTTCGCGTTTCCTATGGGATATGAATTTTTAGTACAGCCACACTCTAAGCAATAAAATTAAAATACTATTATTCGATGACAATTTAAGATTAACACGTCAAGGTCCAATAGTGTACCGATTCGAATTGTTTGTAAGAATTGTGCCTAAGTCTAGTCTCCCACGCACAGATCGATCCTTCGACGGGTCGACCGACGACGAGAACTTAATTTGTAATGAAATTAAAACGGAACAAAAGAATCTCGCATTCGAATGCTAATAAGCATGTCGTAATCGAAATTCGTTTGATCGTTTGCCGGATGTTGAATTCGATCGCTGCCCACTTTTGAAAAACTCGACAAATTGTCGGCGTTTAGGTTGGAACTAACGCGCGGTGATTTTCCTTTTGTCGAATGTCGATTGTCGTTGTTTAGATCACAAAAAAAAGTCACGATTTCTTCAAGCGACCACAATGGCGGCGGCTGTATCAAAGAGACGTCGTGAAAATCTCGTGGAAATTGATCAATTTTACACTACTACCATATTCCTATATGCGTCGTTCGCAGAAAAAAATAATAATACCTACGTATCGGTAAAAATAATTTCTGTTTTAAAAATTCCCGCTTAAAGTATATATTTTATGTATTTTTGATTTATTTTTAATAAGTCAGTAATTGATCGGTTCGTTAGTGATATCCAGTGCGGTCGCACGGTGTCAGGGGTGCGAAAGTTTCATGGGATGGGGTAGAGAAGCGACCCGTTTTATTTGACGGAAGGGTAAATAGCCCCCGGCTGTTTTGGGGTGATAACCCGCTCGAAACGATAGCTATTTGACTGACGTTCCGTTTAATGTTGCAAAAGAATTAAATAACTACGCGCTGCGAAAATAAAATATATTAAGCGAATAAATAAATATAATGTTGATTTGATAAATATACCTACGCGGAGAATTATTTCGCATCCATAATTAATCAGCGGGAAAATATTCAAAAGTCACAATAGTGTAGGTCAAGGCTATCCAACCTTATTAACCATTAAGAAAAAAAAAACTCAATATTTCTCAAAGACTTCGTTTTTTAAGGGCCGCTATTTGGACAGCCTTGGTGTAGGTAATTGTCAAACAAATATTTCACGTGTAGGAAAATGCTTCTAAATGAATCATTATTTAAAATCAAAATTACATGGGCAGGTATGCGAGTTAAATTAATTGATGTATGAATAGTCGGTACCTACATATGTATAGGTAGACTTTCTGTCGATGTCGACATTCATAAAATAAGATTGTAAGATTTTCCCAATTAAATTCTGGGTTAGAATAAAGTCGATCAATTTCATGATTGAAGATCGCATAAATTTGCAGCATCTATCTATGTATTTGAAAATAGCTTGATGATTTGTATTTCATAAATCACTGCCGAGTGAATAGGTAGGTACCTACATATAATAAAAGATAGATATATATATCTACAAAAAAAAAACAAAAACATAATTTGGTGTGACCTTTTTTACTATTTAACGTGTAATTAAAAAAGCATATTTTCTTATAGGATAGTTATTGTGGAAGTGTCATTTTTATGTTAAGAATATTTGTAAATTTGTAGGTATCTACCTATGTAGGTATAGGAATACCTACAAAAGTTTATAAAAACAAACAATCTCCTATACCTATCTACATATATAACATAGATATACATTACATACATATGTACAACTGTTGCCATCAAACGAAACAAGCGATAACACTCAAATAACCATTTATTTCACCTTATCAAACTGTCTATTGTTAAAATTTCCACCCGATATGTAAACACGCCATAATAACCACGTTCAAAAAGTAGCAACGTCCTGTAGATACATATTTTACATTAAAAAAAAATTCTACTCATACGCGAACCGTTCGCGCTCAATGAAAGGATCGAGCGAACGAATACGCGAGCTTATCACCCTCGCGGGAGCCTTTTCTCAATTTGCCACCATTAAATATTCACAGTTTAATTCAGCATCACGCGACGACGACGGCTACATACATTGTACATACATAACAACACAAACACACACGCCTGTACAAACTACACACAAGCTACTACTTCCGGTTTTTCTCGCAACAAACCACCCCGCTCTGCTCTCTCACCTTGTCATCCGATCGATTAAACGCTCTAATACGTTTAACTAAATTGTTTAAAGTGCGCCGGTTCATTACCCCGCGAACGAGAAGACCAAAACGCGCGCGCGCAACGGCCATAAACCGCGATTATCCTCCCCCCCCCCCTCTCCCCTACCCCTCACACACTCGTTTTTCCCACCCCCTATCGCTCCTACAGCTCGTAGAGTGCCCTACCCCCGCACTTTTGTAAACACGCCCATACCATTAAACGCGTATAGAGTTAGCCCCGCCCCTCGGTCGCCTCTCGACCAATCACACAGCTTGTCCCCCACCTCCGGTGCATTCTTACCGTCGACGAGTACAAGCGAAACTCACCCTTGCGCATTTGGCGCTAAGACCAAACGTTCGCCTCAGATTCCCAAAGCGCCATATTTCCGTCGTGAGTGGGGAGAATCCCGTATTCATCCTTTATTTATCCGCAGATTTGTTGCGGCGATATCGTTCAGTACCAGGTGCGGTTGCGCAAAGTGCGCACGTACGCTCATGTGCAATAAGAGCGCATTTCGTTTGCGCGCGCTGCGTTGTCTTAAGACATTATTTCGCACGGGGGAATCGTTGGCGTGTGTATCGTATCGCTCACACAGCGGCTTTTAGTTAAGTGTCGTCAGACGTGTCTCGGTGTTTGCTCGCTTGATATGATAACGTCCGTCTGTCAGATTTTGACTCGCGCGTTTTAAATAAACAGCGCGCTTTCGCCAGTGATGGGTTAGAAGTGAAATGAATAAGTTAATAAAAATATTGTAAACAAACGAGACTTTCGTTAGACACCAGTGCACCAATGATGACCATGGTAATGATGCAAAGGTTGGTGGACACGAGACAACAGCCGACAAATTCGATGACGCCACTCCAGCAGAGATCTCCGAGAAGTTCGCCGCATCTTTTGGGCGATCACGTGTTGACGCCCGAGAGTGACGCGGAAAAGCGCAGTGAAAACAATAACAGGATCGACCAAAGATTGGATCAAGTCGAGGACAGCATCAAATACGAAGGTTTTCGAAGACTGTCGCCGGATGTTAGAAACGATCAGAGCGGCGTCAAAGTGAACGATATTTGCACCTTGGGGCAAAAACGACTGTCCGATATAGCCGCTAACAATAGGGAACAACATTTCATACAGATAAATAAAAAGTTGAGAGAGTCGTGCGATTCCGATTCGAAGATGGGCGGCGACAGAATAGACGAGTTCGACAGACAGAGCGATGTAAGTGAAGAACTCAACGTTGACGAAGTGACTGATGATGTATTATCGCCTGTTGATCTAACAAGAAGACAATTGTCTGCTGTTAAACATTTTCCCTTTTCCGCGCAGAGCAATATGTTTTTGCCGAAGAGCGATTTGAGTGCGCTTAGCGTTTTTGCCACGCAAGCGGAACAGTACGCCTTGAACCAGCATCCCGATTTTAAATTCAAACCGGTGAATTTGGATAAAGAGCAAGCTGGTAGTGAAAATGAACGGCAAATGAACGGTGCTGAAAGTATATGCAGCGATATGAGCAGAAACAGTCACAGTCCTAGATTGAGTAGCCCGAAGCCAGACAGTCCGAGAAGTCCATCGATGCCTAGTTTAAATCCACATAGACGATTGGCTTTTTCAGTAGAAAATATTTTAGATCCTAATAAATTCACGGGAAGAGTGGGAGATGTGTCAGGACCAGTTGGCAGGATAAATAATCCATCTGCTGAATCCAGAGGACTGAGATTCGTTGCAGGTGCGCTACCACCCGCTTACTGGAGACCACATTTTGACGTTCTCGATAGGGATGGCAGTGAATCAGGTATTAATTTACTTCGAATATTATACAAACATTAAACATCAAATCAAAATAAATAAATCGTGAGATATATGTATATTGAAATTCAAAAACAATTATACATAGATATGTGAATAATTTATCATCAGTCGGAAAAGCGCAGTAAGCTGTATTTTGTTGTGTAGGTAATATTATGATAAATCATCTTATATTTCTGCTAAGACTTAAATTCCAATTAATATACATAGAAATTAAATAGAACGATGAGTCTAAAATGTGTTTCATACGAGAAACGCTTTTTTTTGTACTAAAAAAATTAATTGTTTCCCTCTTGCCGACGGGAAAATGAATTAGAATGTTTAACTGGTTCTAATATATGTATATCACCTTATTTTAATTGAAATGACGATAAATTTATCCAAACTATTCAAAATCTTTTTTTCGGTAATTTCCTTTCGATTGGGAAATTTTCAAATTATCCAATTGGAAATTTTCTTTCCAGTTGAAAGTAGGTATGTACAAGAAAATTTGTATGTCAAAAATAAAATTCTTTATTTTTATACCTATGTACATGGATTTCAGTACATAGATACATTTAAATTAGTTTTGAATTTAAAAATAGCAGTAAAAAAACGTAGTTAACTATAATAAAAAATTTTATAGTACATAGGTAAGCGGCCAGTTCCCTACGGATAATAACAAATTCATAAAATTGGCCAATGTAAACAAAACGCGTAGCATGAAAATTCAGTTTCACGCTAGTTTGAACTACTACCCCTATTGTATATAAAGGGTGCCAGATAATAAAATAATCCTACCGTTTCCTTAAAGGCACTGCGATTTTCCAGTTTTTCGCACAAAGGGTCAGCGAATGGCCGCCGCCGGGAAATTTAAGGAAAATAAAACACCTAGCGTATAAGAACACCCTTCTCGGTGCGTAACGTCCAGATAAAGGTTATCCCTATATAAATTCAGAAAAAACCTCCTCAATAAGGTTTTGCCCAATCATAGGGCTAATACCGGAGAAAATCACCGATTCTTATCGTCGACGATTTCCTTACGCACCCTTCGATTTACTTTCAGAAAATTATAAATGTTCATTGCATAATGGGATAAATTTATTTTAGTCTCGTACAATATTAAACGTTAATGCGAAAATTAATTGACATACCCACACATACATAATTAGCGTCTATTGGTATAGGTACATATTACATATATAAAAGTCAATGCTAAATAAAATTTAATGCATATATACATATGTATGTATGTATCTACAATATACCTATACCTACTTTTACTTTATTTATATATTTTTTCTTTTTCATAATCTCAAAAGCATAATTTGTAGCCCTTCAAATTAATGATTCACGAATAGGTACCCATATAAAAATGTATATAACCATAGTGTCACTAATGTTCTGTCTATATCCAATGTTCAAATATTGCCGATAAATATATACCTACCTACATATATTTATTTATTTCAGGTAGCTTAAAAAGCTAATCACAAACAAACATTACTTAAAGCTAAAATTACAAAATAAACTTATTATCTACTAGCACTTGTTCAGAGGTGCTGTTTTAAGACTGCCATGAATCTATCACTTTTATTTATATTTCTGAGAACTTCTGTATAATGAATATTCATAATTTTTCAAATGGACTTTACATGTAATTATATATTTTTCTTACGTCGATGTATTTATGTAGTAAACAGTTAATTTTATATCACCATAATACTATAAAGTAATGCAAAACAATTAATAAATTTAAAACGGTTCCGCTCCCTAGTTTATTTAAGTGAAATTTTATTATATACGCTGTCTAGATTTTTCCGTTGATATGTGGAGTAGGTAGACAGTGCGAGAGTTTGGGTCCGGGAAATTAGTAAAGCGCTCTCGTGTCGGATTTCCCGGTGTTTTTCTTTTTGTCCAGGACCGGCCGCAATCACATTTTTCCAGTGGAATCCTCACCCCCATGCTTGCCCCGTAAACCGCACACACACCCTACGACCGTATTTTCAATTAATTTGTCCTCCCAGTCCTCCCCCGTCGGTGATCAGTTATCCTGTTTCGTCTCTGCGGTCCCCTCGATATCCCTCAACCGAAGCAAACTGCTCCAAACGAATACATAGACCCGCACATTCATATAATATATTAATTGCTACACATTTTTATATATAAGGGATGATTCTATGTACCTTAGTAACTATAAGGAACACGTCTCGAATAACTTGTTGCGATTTATGATGCACAATTTTTTTTACATGACATTCGATGTGCAATGATGAACACCAATCACCCTATCTCCCCATAGGGTTGACATCCAAACCGTGACGCGTATCCATTTCACGAAGGGTGGTGACTAATCACATTGTCACCAAGACCGCAAGCCAACCACTGCACCACTATAGTGTAATATACATACACACACACACGTGTGGGAAATGGGAAATGGAAAATCCAACGAAACAGAATCGTACGTTAGTTAATTCCAATTAAAATTCAACACAAAGAACACTCCCGTACGTGCATCACAATATCGTAAAATCGTTATCAGTGTTCGGATGCCTATGTTATGAACTTTTTATTGTGTTCAGGTATTCGCGATCGCCTTTTGACGCCCACCCTTCGCATAACGAGACACAAAGGACCCAATAAAAGTGATGCGAAATAGGCTTTTTCACCGAGGGTGGTTTGCCTCTGTATCGAGAGATTGATAAATTGATATAAAGGCTGCACACGTGCAAGGGAGGAGAGAGCACCCCAAAAGTGGGGTTTGTTAGTATTAGCCGATAATGTGGCTGGCGTACCTGTTCGTTGTAACTGAATACCGTTCCTGTCGTACCTTTATGGACGTGTATAGACATTGTGCTTTAAGCAGAGGTGCTAAATTTGCGGTTTTCGTTGTAGGTATTAAAAATAATGATTGAAGAATATAAATAAATGGCATACATACATATGTACATATGTATGCCATTCAGAAGTGAGAAGCTTCATTAAAGAATATTTTTCATAGTCATTGTCAAATACAATTTTGAATCTGCATGATTACAGTTTGATAAGTAGGGTAATTCTGAGACAAACGGATATTTTGCCCACGTTTAATGAACTTTAAATTTGCAATGAATTTATTATATTCTTTCTACTTATGTATCTATGTTTTGATATATTGAAATTTGGTGAAAAATATTAGTTTTGTTTGAAGTCTAGTACCTATATGTATAAAGTTCTAATATTTAATTGAAATGTTTTCGATCCCTGTGACACGAGGGGTTATATGCGGTCGTTGCAGAAAATCTGTACCCTGATTTGATTCGTCCCATCCCCTATACGAGCATGTGAAAATATTTATACGCTCAAGTGTTGCACAAGATTATTCGATCAAAATAAGTGTAATATTGAATAATTATTTATTTAGATAGATAATTTTATAACGCTTCACAATATTAAATACGATTCGTTACGCGATCACGTCTATGTAACCTTCATCTTAAAAATATGTAATGTAATATACATAACACGATCGTAATTCGATATTTGTATGCTTAGAATAACAAAACTACGAATACGATTTCCTACTACCTATATAAAATTGATTCGCATACTTTACGGGCGTTTAATCTTTAATGTTCAGTATGGTGAAAAAATTGTTACAAATCACCTTATGAAATTTTTTTATTTTTATCCCAAGTTCCTACTGAAATTGTCTTAAATCGTTGCAACATTTACACCATAACATCGTACGGAAAATTAAACGGCCGGTGAGCGATGGCGCGCGTAATTTCAACCCATTTTCTCTCGAATTTAATCTCGAACAAGCTAAAATATTCGAGCGAAGTTTATTGTAACAGCCTCCGGGAGTGTTGTTAATTAACTCGTTAAGTAAATTCGGATCCGTGTCGCGCTCACTCTCCTCATTGCCACCACCTGAAACTTTCTCGAGATTGACAATTAGCTAGCAAGATGCCGTGAGCTTAATAATAATAAGCCCCTCCTTACCATCAACCCATTCTCAACCCCCCATTGACTCCCCCTCCCTTCTCTTTCGTCCTACGCGAAATCTTCTCGAGGCGAAAGGGTTAAGTTGTGCGAAGCACGTACTGAAAAAGGATGCGATAATCTGTCGAGTCTAATTTGCGCACCGATTGGCGATAACTTATAATTGAAAATACTACCGTTTATAACACGTTGAAAATATTTTATATTTTGGGAATACACCTTTAATTGGGACACGTGTAAATAATCATATATGACATTTGTATCATTTTCTAGTCTAAACGTTGTGATACCGTTTACGTTACTATTTGGAGATCTAAGTTGTATGCATGTCTTTGACCCCTGCGTGAAAGCTTGAAGGGTGTTGTTTGTCAATCGGAATTTACCCCGTCAGTTTTATCAGGGTTGCAATTGAGTCTCGTGTAGCTTAAGTGAAAAGTTCTGATCCCCCTTAAGCCTTCGGCTAGGAGCGGTGACCTTTTTACTTTTCAATACCCGCTTTCATAGTCGAAAATCATATCATTTCCGGTGAACAATTTCCGTATCAACTTCTACAATAACTTCCATATAATTTAATGATTCAATTAAACGTAATTAGGTGATACGATCAATATTTTGAATATACATAGAATGTGCCGAGCGTAAACTGATTGATCAAATGAAAAAAAAAGTGTATAGGTACTATTGTCAATTCGATTATTATTGAATGATGTCCTTTAAAGCTGGTTCAATAAGCACATGTAAAAAAACACGCATCGTTTTAAATAAGAAAAAACAATATCAATACTTAATTTTAAGCATCCAAATTGCCAGTCTTAAAAAAAATGTTTCATTAACTCGAACCAAATGTTCGCAAATTGTTGTGGACGAGCGTATAGAAGTGTTGATTTAATTGCGCATACGCAGCTTCTAAAACTGAAAATAAATTATCAAAACGAAAAAAAAAAAAAAGAAGCACGATACACATGTTGGCCACAGTACTGTACTTAAATACATTTTTAATAGTCGCGCGTAAAACAAAAATCGTTTTAATAATTTAGTGAATTGTCGCTTTTAGGCAAAGAACATCTGCAGCACTCGGACATGGAAAACGACGATATGGAGAACGACGACCAGGAGAACTTGGACGACGACACTTTGACCCAATCGGACTTCGACGACAGCGGAGATCCCAAATCACCTTCAGGATCATCGACCAGGAAGAGTGGAAAGGCGTCTTCGAGTAAAGAAGGCGGAAAGGGCGGAGGAGGCGGAGGGGCGAAGCCCAGAAGAGCCAGGACGGCTTTCACTTACGAACAATTGGTGTCTTTGGAGAACAAATTCAAGACGACGAGATACCTATCCGTGTGCGAAAGATTGAATTTAGCCTTGAGTCTAAGTCTCACAGAAACTCAGGTAATGTACCTTTACAAAATATCTAATCACAAATATTTAACGATTTAAATTGAGCATATTTAACGATTTTTTGAAAAGCATTACATATCACATACTTTCACGTGATATTAATTAATTAATTAATTTAAGATAGCTTAAAAAGCTAATTATTACAAACAAACATTACTTAATACAATATTAAACGTTAATGCGAAAATTAATTGACGTACCCACACATAATTAGCTTCTATTGGTATAGGTACCTACATATTACATATATAAAAGTCAATGCTAAATAAAATTTAATGCAACCCTTCATTGTGCATATGTATCTACAATACATATATACTTTTACTTTATTTATATATTTTTTTATTTTTCATAATCTCAAAGTAATTGTAGTCCTTCAAATTAATGATTAACGAATAGGTACCCATATAAAAATGTATATAACCATACTGTCACTAATGTTCTGTCTATATCCAATGTTCAAATATTGCGGATAAATATATATGTACCTACTTTATTTATAGGGTAGCTTAAAAAGCTAATTACAATCAAACATTACTTAAAGTTAAAATTACAAAATAAATTTATTATCTACAAGCACTTGTACACTTGTTAAGGCTGCCAGGAATCTATCAATTTTATTAATATTTCTTAGAACTTCTGGCAGGCCATTATATTCAACAACACCCCTGTACAAGATACTTCTCCTGGATCTATGTACTTAATTTTAAATTCTTAACTATTAACTTATTCTTACGCCTAGTATTATGACTATGTACATATGTGTGTATATTATACCCTCTTATTAAATATTTATCAAAATATTTTGGTAATAAATTCTTATCTAATTTAAAAAATATATACTAACATGCACACTTTTAAGGTTTCATCCAACTAAATGCATTCAACATATATTCATACACCTACATAGATCGAAACAGTATCAACTAAAAAATTAAGACTTTTTAGTTAATCATTTATTCGGATTCTAAAAACGAAGCTGCATGAACCAATAAAACAAAATGAAATGTTTTAATTTGAAATTTCTTTAATATGCTTGTTTTCATAAAATAAAAAAAAAAACAGTAAACTCCTATCACTTATAGCGACATGACAACTTTTTCGTCATTCCTGAAAAAAGGTGTTTTTTTTTTTAGTTGATACTGTTTAGGTGTACATATGATGTAGGTGTGAGATATACATATCTTATACTATGTAGTTAATCTATTGACATTTAAAATACTCCGCATAGCTGTATTTTGTAGTTTTTACAACCTATCTTTAATTGCCCTATTTACTAAATTTAAAAATAAACCACAGTACATATATAAAACTTCTACTATCGAATTTAAAAGTTTCCCAAAGTCAAATTTATTCAAAAGGACGATATTAATATTATGATTTTGTTACTTGTCTACAGGTGAAGATTTGGTTCCAGAATCGTCGCACGAAATGGAAGAAACAAAATCCAGGCATGGATGTTAACAGTCCAACAGTGCCTCCGCCCTCAGCTGGGGGTGGATTTCCGGGTGCTACGCCCTATGGGGGCGCACTTCTATATGCACCCCATGCTGCTCACTATGGATTCGGTGGTGCTCCACCTGGCTATGGGGCTTATTTCCACCACCTTGCCGGACACCATCATCACGCTCTGGGTCATTCACACACCGCGTGATCCCTTGCCAATGGGGGCCCAGATCAAATACCCACAATGTCAACGGCACACAAATAGTAATCGAGGCCCCCATAACATCGAGACTCTTATACAACTCTCGTCAATTAGCGTTGATAGCTGCATAGGTGGTCCATATAAGTCAAAACGTTGATTTCAAATGATTCCACTCGGACAACTCGTAAGATAGAAAAGTGATCACTTTTTAGTTTGTCCTTTGCGATTGACGTTCACTGCTGTTGTTCATTTCGTTTTGCAATCAACTCTGTGGATCACACACGAACGATTTAAATTGTAAATAAATTACTTAAATTAATATTAAAAATAAAAATTCGAAAAGTGAATAATCAAATAGTGTGCAATAAAATGATTTTTTTAATTATATAAATAAGCGTGCATTTAAAATGAAATCTAAATTAAATATAGGTATCTATCAATTTTTCTGTGTGTAAAAATTTATGTTAAATTCTGCATATAAATTCAGCTTGTTATATTATTTCTACGTGCAAATAAATCAATGTAAATATATTTGTATATCATTATTATATGAAGACTTTCAATATGATTATGAATATTATGTTTAAATTTGTGCATATCAAATCTAACTGATTGCAAAAATTATTCGAAAAAATGTGAAATTTTCGGGAATTTAGTTGGAATTGTGTTATATTAATAATTAATCTGTATATTTAATGTAAAATAATTTCATTGTAAATATAATAAATGTAAGATATTGATTTTTTGAATGAATGAAGAATCACACATTTTCAATATTTCATCAACCATTATGGAGTTCGTAAAAGGAAAAGGAAAAAAAAAATTTAATGCATTGTACTTTTTACCCGCTGATTTTCCAATCAATTTCCAGCCTTTGCGATTGATTTACTTTTTGTGAATAGATATTATACATATATAGCAATAGTTCGAATGCCAAATGTTTAATAACATTACAATACTGTGAATAACTGTGAAAATTGATCCCCGTTTCTTTGTGTTTCGACTTTTACAAATTATGTATAGTAAGCGGATTTGTCTCAATGTTCAATGTTCGTTATTGAAACATGCTTCGTGTGTTTTACGTATGTACCTGTAATATATATTTAAAATATGAGCGGGAAGGAAAAACCAATTGATAAATAAATGAATTAAACGAATCCAAATTCGTTCTTAATAAAATAATAAAAAAAAAATACATACATATCGACAAGCGTTTTATTTACGAACAACCAACCCCTTTTGTGCGTAATGTATTAATTTTTTGTTCACAGTTCGTCGGGGAAAAAAAAAGACAGAATGATGGACTAACCAGTTAGTGGATTAATTGATTTGCTATGAGGCCAATTTCGGTTACGATTTTCATTTTATTGGAAGTCTTTTTCGATTGGTTAATTATTTATTGGAGCGAAACAAGTCGAGCGTGACTCGACTGTGACGCAATCATTCACTCTTGGGCTGCTGTGAAGGCTGCTTTCTCCGCGCGATACACACAAAATTTATTTATTTTATATTTTATAACATATACTATATATGATTCAATAACTAGATCGACGAATGAATTGAAAAGTGCTAATTTTAGCGTATGTTAAATTAGCGAGCGTCGACGCTGAAACGCACCATTTGCATCCGTACTAAATCGTGCAGAATTTTTAAATTGAGACGTCAAAGAGAGTCGAGATAATCTGATGAATTTTCTTGTACAGTTAGAATGCAAATAAAGTGCATGCCGTTCACTTAGTATGCAACTGGCACAGTTGAAATGAGCCTACCGAACGAAAGCAGGATATTCCGAGAATAGTACCTATGGTTTGCATTTATTAAAATGTTAAATGCGCAAAATTTGGAAGGAATTTATGGTTCAGTTTCAACAACTAGTCTCAAATTTAAATTTTCAAAACATTAACACGTAGAAGATATTTTATGTGATTTTATTCAGTGCAAACGATCCACGTTGAAAGCGCGTTTAATGACGTGAAAAAATTTTTGATCCCCATTTTACAGTTTGAGAAGCGGCACTTTGATGTATCAAACTTTTTTATATATTTTTTTTGATAAAGCATCCATAGCTATATGGTCTGTCTGTCGGTCACAAGCGAGCGTTTATCTGCGTGACATCTAACAAAATCGTCCTCGGCTATAACGGGGAGACATGGCAAATTAGAAAGACTAATTTCATGCGTGAAACTCTTTGATGGAGACGACTATTACCGTTGAAACTGTAATGACCGGCCTGAAAACAATGATCCTTTATGAAAGCCACAATTAGAACGGCGAGCAATCTAGCATTACCGATTTTCTGCTTACACGAAGGCCAGCCAAAAAGTTTTGACTCATTTCACAATGTAATATTATTTGACACGAACCTATTACATTTGAACTTGAACTTGAACATATAAAATTGGCAAGTTTCAAACAGTAAAAACTCACTTTAAATCAAACTGTCATATAAATGAGCTGATACAAATACATCGAGAAGAAGTAAGTTGTTCATAAATGCAGACGGTCGTACCGATTCCATTGGAAAAAAAGTCGGAAATTATTATAATGTCATCACGTTTAAGGGGAACTGTCATCATGTAGCACCATGTGGCACTGGGCTTTGACAAGCCGCCACAGTTTCCTCTGCTCCATACACAACGACACCTCCTTGTGTCGCTTTCATTCTTGATTTAGAGTGTACATATATGTGTGTCATTTATTTTTCGTCTCATATTCTTAGCAGTCTATTTAATTAAAATAGTTCGAAGCTTTTGAACCCTCGAAACTACGCCCGAACGCTTTAAAGCAATTAAGAGTATATGTGTGTAGACGAGAATGTATCGATTTAGAGACACAATACAACAATAAAATATTAATAATCTGGTGGATTCGAATTGATTCTAATATATATTACAGTCGTTAGTATTATAGACTAATGACCCCTATCGCTTTGCTTAATTCAAAATATTATTTCGCGTTTAAACGCCGACGATCAAAAGAACCATCAAACGAATAAGAGAACATCGTAATAAAGTATACGGAATAATATGCAAGATGACAGTTTTATACGAGGATGTTTGAAATTTTCTCGGAGCCATCAGCTGTTTCTGTCACAACTTAGATGATAATATCCGAGAAAAATATATTAAATCGTTAACTAGCACAGAAATATATAGCGAAAAATATTCTTTCATGTTAAGCGCAATAGGTTGAGACTACAATTATTTATGAACAATTTAACTGTACATTTGAAATTTTACGTATGTATAATTTAAATGTGCGTAGGCAATAAAATCCTGGTGTTTAAAAATAAACATTAGTGCAATGATCAATTATTCATCGTAAGCTTAAAATTTGATCTTAACTTCTAATGACGACTTGGTATGAAAAATCTGTAATGTCATTCAAGGTGATTTTTGTCATGAATAAATAAATAATTAAATGGATGTATTAATATTTATATTCAAAAGAGTGACTAACTTTCGATGATAAATTGTAAATATTTTCATAACTAGTAGTTATCATCTCAAAGGAGTTGCTTTCATGTTTGAAGCAAAAAATGAGATATTTGTCGTACACGATGACAGTTTTAATTGTATCGTTGCCGGTTCAATTCCGAAAATAATGTATGTAAGTACGGCAATTTGTTTGTCACAGGCAAAAAACAAATTAGATGAAGAAAAACACCACGGAGAGAGGAGGGACCAGATTTAGACCGTCGTCTCTTCAGACATATTTTGTGGTCATAAATCATAAACACTTGTCTCTGAATAAATTGAAAACGTTACTTCTAACACTAACAACGCGTCGATAGCGTTTCCATCATGTTTCTTTTAATTTTCTCCAACGACAATGCTCGAAATATGTTCAATTTATAACAAGTATAGCCATTATAGTACAATAGCATACTGTTTATTTTAGGAGTAATATGCGAACAAGAGTGACTGTGAAAGCGAACACAAAGGCGAAATATGATATTTATATGCTGTGTAATACGGTTTGTATATTTAAAGAAAAAAATAATACATAATTGATTACGGAGGTCTTAATTTAAGAGGGTAGAGAGCCTGTTACACACCGACAAGAACTGTTAAATAATATAAGAGATTGCGTTCTAAGCTGCGGGCAATTTCGCTACAAGCGGCCCCGAATCGACTCAAATTATATCCTCCTCCTGGCGGCTTTGGTCTAAAGATTTCTTCCAATTTCAAAAAGTCGTTCAAAGGATAATTGATTTCTTGCAAAAGAGTCGGTGGTGTCGTTCCAATTCCTAGTTTATCCCGTTTAAATGGATGTCCGTGGCGCACGAGAGAGGCACGCGCTACTTACGGCACACCGATACATACCTACGACTAAACCAGCGGTCGAGAACCGGCGGTTCCGGAGCCGCATGCGGCTCTTTCTATGAAAACCTGCGGCTCTCGCTCTCATCCAACGTTTTGAAATACAAAATGTTGACACACAATTTACACAAGATCAAAATTAATCCCATTTCCACACCGTCGTGGCTATAAAAACGTTACAATAATAAGCTGTCGAACGTTAAGAAATATCACGAGGATAACTTATTTCATTAATGATTCATGAGTAACATTTAATTTAATTTTGAATATCATCATCATTTTCAGACGTTCACCACCCACTGCTGGATGAAGGCCTCTCCAATCCACTTTCATTCCTGTCTGTCTTGAGCAATCTGCATCCACTTGACTCGACACATTCTTCTCAATTCATCAACCGATCTTCCACTCCGTCTATCTTACTTTCTTTTACATCCTCTCGGATACCATGCCAGTACTTCTCGCGTCCATTTAAACTTTTTCACACGTTCTATGTACTATGTATATCTGCCACTTTAAACACACTTATTATCCATGTATTCAATCTCTTACCATCTCTTTTTGTTATACCAAGCATACATCTTTTCTGTGTGTACTGTATCTTACGTAGCATTCTTGAATTTAGCATCCAAGTTTCACATCCGTACGTCACAACTGGCAGTTTTTTTTTTATGTATAATTCGAAAATAATATTTTGCGGCTCCCAAACTTACCAATTTTGCAAGGTTTTCCCTAATTTGGCTCTTAGCTCGAAAAAGGTTTCCGACCACTGGACTAAATCATTGAGCCGATGTCGAACGCAAATTTAAAACTGGATTTCGCGTATGTGCGTTGGTACTAGAAAAAATCCGAAAAGTCTGAATCATTGAATGAAATAAATCTAAAGACTAAAAAAACCTACACATACATATAAGAATGGATGATCTCTATTGTATGTATTCACTGATCGATAAAATTTACATTTTAATTTAATCAAACGGAATCGACTGTATCATTGCGTCGGATTTCATATCGAATATGATTTGCATACGTGTCGTGTCGCAAGTATGTAATAAATGTTAAGTGAGAACCGAGGCGTAGTCTTATCGAGTGCAACCAGCGATTAACGCTCAAAGTTTTAATTGAAAACCGCGCCGAAATGCCAAAATTTCGCACAAAAGAACATTTGGGGAGCGCTGGTCGACAACGATACCGTCCCGAATCTAAATCTTGCAACGGTCTTCCGTAGTTAATGTTCTGTTACATGAGAATCGTTTAATATGGCGGCCTCTAAGGATGTCGGAGGGGAGGCAGAGGGGGAGGGGGCATTCAAGGAGTTGGGGTAATAGGGTAAAATGAGGAGGAGATAGGAGGGGTTGGAAAGAGGATCGGATTCGAACGAGAGCCTGGGTGTGGGTGGTGAGGTAATTTAAGATTACCCCACTGAGCCACTCGTTCGCTATACACAATTATACGGCGTATTGATCATGTCTGCCCAGAGCCTTTTAAAACGTACCAACAGAAGTGTAAAAAGTTTTCGACGTATTTTTTTTCGAATTAGAGAGGAGTGAGAGATTGCGTTATGGTAATGTGTAATTAAAATTTTCGCTTAAAAAAAAAAAAAAAAATGAAAATTCGAAAACGATTTGGAAAATAGGCGAGGCACGGCAGGCTAGGGACTGCTGGGAAGAATCTATTGATGCCCCTTCAATTATGCCAAGAACCGTTTTAATGTCTCGTAAGAGCCAACCGCACTAAAAACGGTATCCATTCAAACCATCGCAATACAATAAGACTTTTTTAATATAAAATTAAACATTGGTGCAGAAAGAAAATGTTTTAAACTATACCAGTGATGGCGAATCTATAACACGTGTTTCAAAGGTGACACGCATCGACGGATAATAACACAGCATCATTTTAAAGGAGACATAAATAATTGTAAATATTTTTCGATGTCTCTTGATGAATCTAGTGATGCTCGGTTGTCATTATTGCTAGATATTCCGATCGTCTCACAGTGAGAGAACAGTCGATAAAGTTAGAATTAGTTTCAATAAATACATCAGGGACCGAAATATGTAAGGTTGTATATAATAAAAACATTCCGTGACCTAAGTCCCCACAAATCTGAGCGATATCGCCGCGTCAAGTTTTCGTCCTCTATCGTCGTTGATTCGCACGAATGCGAATTATATTGGTGCGAATGGGACAACGACAGGGGCGTCAGTTTGACGCAGCGAAACCGCTAAGGTTAAAGCGCCTTAAAGTTGTGTCAGTGACGACAGATGGGACGTAAATATATCAATAGATACATACATAAATATATCAAAAATATAACTCTTTTTTTTACTAGGGCTGCAAATATCACAAAATTATGGATATTTCTAGATGTGACACGGCCACCAGAAGTTAAGCTAGGTTTTTTCAGAATTTTAACACACCGAGCTCAAAAGGTTCGCCATCACTGAACTATACGATGTATTGAAAGAAGATAATATGCAGTTGCATATTGAAAACCTATCGATTGTAAAGGGGCCTGTAAACGAGCAATATTGCTCGTCAACAATTCAGCAAAATTTTCAGCATCACATGCGCAATATGTTGCTCAATGATTGCCGGCAAGTAGTTGCGGTTTTATTTATTGCCCAGATTCGCCGAAGGTCAACTTCGTGTCGTGACGTGTCCACATCTCAGCGACAGAGATGTGGAGATGTGCTCTCTCACAACCCACGTATGTGAGAGAGCAGGAAAGAAACAGAAACAGAAAAGATCAGAAATCATCGGCAATATGACAACAATACTCGCCAAACATGTCCATACCAGGAATAGTGGAACAATAGTGTCGAGAAACACGACTATATTTCCGGCCCACATCACCATATTGCAGTAATATTACCGGCAATGCTTGCCGGCAATACATTGCCGTGAAAATGTTGATCGTTCACAGGCACCTTTATATATTAAAATATGCATTTTTCAGTGAGTATAGAAAAATTTTCGCTTAAAATGAAAATTTTATTTTTCCACAGATTGCCAAAATTCAAGGTCTGGAGTATCTTTAGTCGTGTTGGTTGGCTTGACGGTTTAGCGGCAGTCGCGGACGCTAAATCTATTTCACGCATCGACACCCACAGTTGGGTCAACCCCCCTTTTGAATCCCTCCAACACCCAACCACCCCCCAAAAGTCTAACCCTGCCCACTCTCGTAGCACTTTTTCTGCGACCCTAAACGTAAGATGATCCCAATGTGCAATGCCCACATTCAAATAAGCGGATTTTCTCATTTCGCAAAACGCTCTAACGCGCCACCCGCAGCGAGCAACCTTTTACATTTAATAGATATGTAATACCGGCAAAGGAAACGTTTTTGACGCGACAAAATAAACCCATTCGTATTATCGATTCAAATTAACTCAATTCGTCAATTTGTCATTAAAAATTTAAGCCCACCCACCGTAGACTTAAAAATATACACGAATTTCAAACGGTTGTTTATACGATTGTAATCGGAAACGGAATAAACGAACCGTACATCGTTGAAGATTTATCATTATAAATAAAAAAAATTCGGGTGTGGCCAACCCATGACTTTATCCATATATTTGAGGAATACAAACAGTAACGAAATTATTTTTTTAAGTACGCAAGTAAATAAAACGCATGCACAGCACCACACCAACCAACATACATATCATGAAATCACTGTGTTGAGTGCGCGCGCGTATGTAAAATACGATCTTCGGCATATATTCAAATTAGAAAAACTGCCATTTTCGCTCGTCAGAAGTTAACTAAAATCACAGTATCTCTTACGGCTAACGTGAAAACTATAGATATGAAATTTCGTCAAAATTCCCGGAGCCGTTTCGGAAATATTCTGTCGTAAACTTTTCGACGAAAAAAAAAAACCTACTTCCGGTTGACTAATTTTAATTTTTTTTTTTTTTAAATATAAATTTCTCTCAAAACTACAATATTATAATATTGTGACGATACTACATATTTAAAAGGTCGAAAAAAATAAAAAAAAAAAAATCGTTCAAGAGTAAACTGCCATTTTCGCTCGTCAGAAGTTGACTAAAATCACAGTATCTCTTACGGCTAACGTGAAAACTATAGATATGAAATTTTGACAAAATTCCCGGAGCCGTTTCGGAAATATTCTGTGGTAAAAGAATTTTATAATTTTCTACAAGAAAAAAACCCTACTTCCGGTTGAATGATGTTGACCAAATTCCTTATGGCTTTTACGCCTTACGTAAAAATAATAGATATGAAATTTCAGGTTGATAGACTTGATAGTTTCGGAGAAAACACACATACAGCCACACACACACATAAGTACACAGACACACAGACATACAGACATACAGACATTTTCCAGAAATCATGAAAACGTGATCAGGGGATGATACTCGATACAAATCAGTCAAAATCTCGAGGTCGAATTTTCGCACGATCACAATACTATATCCGATTAGGATAAAGTAAAAATCGCAGTGTGTAGCCGCTACTCACTATAGAAGTGAAACTTTTTTGCAATTTAAAGCAAGTGCAATGTACAAGAAGGAATACAGATGTGAATGTGAAATAATTGTGTACACAAATGTGACTCACTGTTCTCACTGCTACCTGACGTCTATCCGAGGAGTGGGGGTACCCGCTGACCGCTGGCCGTCACTGGTTTTTGCGTCGTGCCACGCTACGATGACACGTTTTTACTAAACTGAGGGGCGGTGCGGGGCGCAGAGGGGACGCTCGAATTTTCGGGGCGGATCGATCTCTCTCTCGCACGAACGCGAAAGAGCAAGCAATAGCCTACCTCCAAGCTGGAGAAGTGGGGGTATGCGTCACAGCTTATCGCTCGCTCCGTTTGTATGGAACGTTGGATGAACTGTTTTTACTCTACCGAGCAAAAATAAGTTTTACTTCAATTATGTATATTTTATTCAATTTTCGAAATATCTACGTTTGCATTCGTAGTAAGACGCGATATAACTAGCGTGCACGAGTGGGTGGGTGGGGAGTTCTTTCCTCTATTTAAATGGATATCGAGCAGCACAAAAGGCTCGCTCGGTCATGTGACAGTTTTAAATTGGACCAGATTACCAAACGGAGGGACGATGCTTCTTATTCCCCACCATTCATTCACCCTCTCTTGGCCTACGACCCACCGTTGCAGCGTCACTGAACCGTGCGATTTGTTGAGCTTTCGATTTTTACATACAATCGACAAATATTTATACACATACATATTCAACGGGCACTCTCGTGCCGACTCGTACCTACCCAATATTAAATCAACCAATTTAATAGCTAACAGCAATACCCAGGGCACTGCTATGCTAATACGTAAATCGCCATATACGTACGATTCGGAAGTAATCCAGAGAGTGGGTAAGTCCGAACTCAATTTGGTGATATGTAAAAAGAGTGTCGTGTTGACCTCAGCGGATTAACCAAACAAGGTTTGGTCGCAGGGCAAACAGCGATAAGCGTTTCGGGTCCAGAGTACAATGGAGCTCTGGGACACCGAGAGGGTGCCCTCCACTCGAGATTTTATCACGGGGTGCTTCCAACCACTCTAGATACGAATCGGAAATGACAATGAACGAACGTCGTTTGGTGTGACCGAACTGTGACACATCACACCGTCGTTCATAATAATTATTATAATAGACACCCCCAAAATTATTCCCATTGTGCTATAACCTAGTAGATATAATCCTGTCTGTACACAAAAAAAAAAACATTGACGAATCACTTTAATCTCGTACACACACCCGAGAATATATTATTATTTTATAATTAGACATCGTATTATATTTGCACGCGGCGTAACTGTAAAAATTCGACACCTGTTATATACCGAACGTTACAAAAGATCAACTCCACAGCTACATATGTATGTATGTATGTAGTAGTTGGTGGTAGTGATGAATTTTTTTTTGTCGTAGCATTTGGAAAATGCAACGCATGACGAATCCGATGTTGGCGCGAACGCTAATTTGTTCCGCACGTGTAATTGGCACGTTTTGTCGTCGAATAATACGACCATAAAACTAGCAATTACGGCCCGATGCCTTCCACCAATAAATACAGTGCCGTTAATTATTTCGCTTATTAGGCGCACAATGATCGGCCCGCAAAAAAGGATTAACGGAATTCGACAAATAAGAGCGAATCTTTTTCGTCAGATTTATTACTTCATATCCGTCGATAGCATTAAACGATGTTTGGCCACAATAACATCGAGTTATAGAAGCAGTTAAAACGGAGATACTCTGTGTACAGATTGTCAACCATATTGAGTTATTTTAACATAAGCTCAACCAGGTCGAGAATATAATGCACTACTACAATTACATTTGCTTAAAAAAGAAGGCATACGACCAATGCGTACTGCCGGTTATGACGTGACACATGGTTAGGATGTGACACGTGGATGCTGAATTTAAGAATGTTACGTAAGATCCAGTACACACGGAGAAGCATGGAAAGATGTATGTACATGTCGATGGGTTAGTGCACAGACATTGTATGTCCAGTTTTGTTTTAAGTGACATATGTATGTACATACGTCTCTTTTGCATGAAAACTATGAACGAAATGGACATAGATATTATATATTTGAATAAGGCAATATCTTCTCATATATACTATTTGGACATTACTTTTTAAAGAAGAAAGTTTGATGCAGATGAACGTTTTGTGTATAATAACTCAATTTTTTTTTAAACTGGACATACAATATCTGTGCACTAACCCATCGATATGTATACTTGTATAACAAGAAGAGATCGTAAGAAGAATAGGTACATGGGAAAGAAGCATGACCAAAGTGGCAGATATAGCGAAACGTGTGAAAAAATTTAAGTGGACACACAGCGAGAAGAATGTATTTCAAATGGACGCGAAAAGTACTGGAATGATATCCGAGAGGATGTGAAAGAAAGCAAGGTAGACCGAGTGGACGATGGGCTGATGAATTGAGAAAAGAATGTGTGGAGTGGATGCAGATTGCTCAAGACAGATAGGAATGGAAGAAGATTGGAGAGACCTTCATCCAGCAGTGGATGATGAACGACTGAAAATGATGATGATGATGATAATAATTAATTGTTCCACATCTGCAGACTACGTTATACACATGACCATTTTCAAATTACTCAAATTAGAATGGAATAGATTCACACGAGTGAAATAATTTGTTGTTTTTTTTTGAACAGCCCAATTTCCCGTTCAATATGAAAAGTTTATCGCACGTACATATTTGCGCAAAAATAATATAAATTGCGTCGAATATAATAGAGAGGGTACTCACACATACACAAATAGGTACATATAATGTCGAACGAATCCTGACGAGGGGAAAGGGGGGGCAGGAGGGGGGGTGCGCTTGAATAATCCCCCCACTTTAATAATTATTAAAATACCAATCGTATCGAATCGCAGCCGAATGCAATTATTTTATTTGTAACGCGACTGAATCGGCCGTTTGAGGATTCACTATCGCCCCTCTCTGGTCCTCCCTCTCCTCCTCTAACAATGAAGTAGTTTAGCAGTAATTTCCATGTGGCGGCAAAAGCTCGAGGGGATGCAGCTTTAGGGTGGGCCTATGCCCTGCTTACGCCGATAACTTTAACACTAAAAAGCTGCAATTGTGTATAATAATATTAAACAAATACCCAAAATATCTCACTGTGCTTTATACTATGTACATATAAAATTAAATTCTCGTTTGTCAGTCTGTTTATATGTTATTCACACACTTTTTGACTAATCGAAACAAAATTGTATAATGATACTTCTAATGAGCCTGCGGGTCTTGTAGGTTTGATATTCAATAAGTCTTAAGTTTGTACTTCATGCAACATTTAAGGCTCCCCACACACCTAGCGCGGCAAACCTAGCGAATTTCGCAAGTCTACCGGTTTCTGTCACTCTGACATAAGCTATCAAACTACCATCTGTCACCTCGCATTTGGAACGTGTGTATTTCACTCACGATTCTCAAGTCAGAGTTATTAACATACAACTTTTTCTCGTACGTCATCAAAATCGGCGAAATCACAGGAATTCGGCGGCAATCCGTCTCGGTGTAGACGCGTATTCAGTTATTCTATTCTATTCTCTCATTAATGCCACACACGCGCATCTAACTTTTTTTATTTTGCGAATTTGTTCCAATTCTATTAATTATCAATTGTTTTTGCACTAATTTACGTAATATATCTATTATAACAGCTAACAAATATATAATGGACGTATATAATTGCCCCCCGCCACCCCCTACGCCCGTTTCAAGGCAAACTAAAGTTTTAATCGCTTGGTTATGCCCGAATATTTAGCAGCTAAAGCCAACTTTGCTGTCGCGCGCTCTGTTTGGCTTATTAACTGAATAAATCGCGGCTATCCGATACAACTCCTCACCATACCACCCTTGAGATTTTCCTATCTATTTTCCTACCTGTTCGAAGCGGTGTGCGGGAGTCTTTAGTCTGCACAAAAGTAGGTGCGCTTATTCAAAGTTGAATTTATTTCATTCGAGGTGTTCGTTATATTCGCATTGCAATATTATCATTTGATTTGACCAAACACTACGCAAATTAATAGGATTTGCATAACGTACGTAATTAATGAACAACGCCGTTTAATTAATTAAACTTCAGTTTACTTCTGAGGACGGGCGAGCTTTTACGGCGTAAATTGAAAAATGCTTTCGCACGCGAAAAAAAGTGCTCGATAAAGTTAACACGTTCGCCGCCGACGCACACGATTAACGAGCAACTTACATACACACTTCGATCGTATCGCACATCTGACACTGTCGTTGTATATTGTTCAACAATGGCGTCTATAAATATAATAATTCGGCACCTGTTATGGCCGTTCTGTCCCCCGGTCTCTCGTTATCGCACCAACGAAAGGTCGCTGGTTCGATTCTCGCTAATGTTTTCGGCTAAATATCTCCTGGGGGACTTCATTAAATCTGCCGTGCAGGGGGTGAAGCCAGAAACGTTTTGTCACTCTTATTATAATTTATGGTTCAAGTTTAAAACGAAAATAAAAAAAAACAGCGCAGAATAAGAGAAGAGGGGGAAAATGCGGGCGCGTAATAACAAGCGCGAAAATGGGAATCAACCCTCACTTAATTCTTTTTTACGATTTTTTTTACAAATGTTCTAAATTACATTGCTTTGAAGCAATATTATTATACGTATTAGAAAAAAAACTTAATAAAGCATCATCTGAATAATTTAATATCCGAATGATAAGATGACTCCGAGATTTCATCTTAATAGCAGTGAATATCATCACATCACACTCATCTAATATTGATGATACGATCTCTAATTATACATTTTATTTTAACGGTGCTTTTTATAATAGAGTCTCCCCTAGCATTATAATGATTGTATACAACACGCCGCAATTCATGTTAGCACACCCTTTTATCGGAACAATTTATTTCAAGATACACCCCAGAGATCAGCGACGAATTCAACTTGCATTATAGCGCATATTATTAACATGGAATAAAATCGATCAGATAATTTACAAAGTAGTAAACTTTCCTAAATACGTTTAAAGAAAATAATCCAATACAAAAACTTATTTCATTAGAGTCGAGACATACCTATCGATTACATCAATTTTAATTTAGACTTTACATAAATTAACACACTACATCAATTATTGCACATCAGATAAACAAACGAACCGCAAAGGGAGGGGTACGTTGGACTCTCGAGGGGTACCTAACTATCGTTCAGTTGTACCATCTGTCCTGCAAAATTCGACCCCGTCCCAAAACACAGAGCCGTTGACATTTCAAAGCAAATATTTATTGCGCCATTTAATAAATAAGGGAACAAATGTCGAGAGACGCGCAATACAAATGTTTTCTGTAAAAACAATCGGAACGATGTTGACGAAATGACCCGCGCTTTAACAAAACATAAATAAATAAACGAACGCAGCAGCCCCTTGACATCCGTCATCGGTAAATAATATATAATGCGAATTTAATGTAAGGACGAATTTACAATCCACAAACACTCGACTTGATTAATCGTGCACATTACTACCATATTGTAGAGATAGTTGATAGTTATTTATACCTAGGACAATTGGTGAATATGACTGGTTGTAAGGAAGAAGAAATAAAACGAAGCATGAAACTAGGATGGAGTGCTTTTGGAAGAATGAACATTGTTTTTAAATCCAACATTCCACTATGCTTAAAAAATAAGGCATACGACCAATGCGTACTGCCAGCTATGACGTATGGATGTGAATTTAAGAATGTTACGCAAGATACAGTGTACACAGAGAAGCATGGAAAAATGTATCCTTGGTATACGAATAAGTGATCGTAAGAAGAATACATGGGTAAGAAGTATGTACATATATAGCGATACGCAAGTGGATGCAGATTGATCAAGACAGACAGGAGTGGAAGAGGATTGGAGAAGCCTTCATCCAGCGGTGGATGGTGAACGGCTGAAAATGATGATGATGATGATGATTATTACCAAGTCAACGGAGATTGACAAAAATTACTTTTGTTTCATATCAAAGCTATTCATATCACAATATGAAACATAATCAAAACCTAACCGTATCTACATTCTAGGGTGGGGGGATGGTGAGGGAGGATGATGGGGAGCATAGAGGGATGCGATGGAGTATCAAGAGCGTGGTTAAATATTTATCGGTTAATTTAGTTAGGTGAGTGTGCGGCCTCTAGGTGTTTACACTTTGCGTTTATCTAATATGCGGCCATGATTCACGGTGGCGGGTAATGGCACCGCGGGCCAAGCTGCCCTCACACAAAAAAAATATAACAATGGACGGGTGGGATAAAGGGGGAGGAAGGGGGTGAGTAAAAACCCCCCGGGAATTGCTCCATCCGGACACTAACTGTGCCGTATAACGTATAAGATGTTTGAAAATGTTTGTCCATGAAATGTTTGAGAAGTGTACATAGTATGTACCTAATAGGTTTTCACTCACATAGCTAAAGTAAGTAGAGTGTTTGATCCGTGAAGTTAAATGTTCTTGGTTAGATTCCTGGTTCACATGATTGAAAAATCTTTTTGATTTTTTTTCTAAATTATTCAATTACTGGAAATCTCATCTCAATTAGTTTAACTTAATCGCAAATCATCATCATTATCATCATTTTCAGCCGTTCACCATCCACTGCTGGATGAAGGCCTAGCCAATCCTCTTCCATTCCTGTCTGTCTTGAGCAATCTGCATCCAGTTTACTCCACATATTCTTCTCAATTCATCAGCCCATCGTTTCGGATACCATTCCAGTATTTCTCGCGTCCATCTGCCATCCATTCTTCTCGCTATACATAGCCCATTGTCATTTCAACTTTTTCACACGTTCCGCTATATCTGCCTCCCTGGTGATGCTTCTTACCCATGTATTCCTCATCCGATCTCTTCTCGTTATACCGAGCATATATATTTCCATGCTTCTCTGTGTGCACTGGATCTTGCGTAACATTCTTGAATTTAGCATCCACGTTTCACATTCATACGTCATAACTGGCAGTACGCATTGGTCGTATGCCTTATTTTTTAAGCATAGCGGAATGTTGGATTTAAAAACAATGTTCATACTTCATCAAAAGCACTCCATCCGAAGAAATCGCAAATATGCACAGTAAAAATGCATGACAAATCTAAAACGATAAAGGCGCCCGCACACCGCTGTGAATTTCGTACGAAATTCATTTAGGAAAATCGCACGAATTTCGCAAGTCAGTCAATTTTACCGCACACACAGGCACGATATTCCGCACAGTTACCGGCCGTATAGCGAACTACCATCTGTCACCTCGCTTTCGAAACGTTTGTATTTCACTCGCGATTCTGACATGGACTCCTCAGATGAAGACGAAGCTGTAATGTTGGCCGCATATTTATATGAATGATTAGTTAAATACTTTTAAGTAATTGTTGAATGTAATTTATAACGGTGTGTCATCGAGGATCGGCTGACTGTTGATAAAATCGTCTGATTTCTGCCACTCTGTCATAACCTATCAAGTCAGATCGTACAGATGTAGTACTTTTTCACCGTTGCCAATAACTTTTCCACAAACTTCATCGAAATCGAGCGAATCGCCGAAAAAATCGTGTACAATAAAATCCGCACGGTTTTTCGGTCGGAAATCCGTCCGAAATGCGGCTATGCGATACAACTCCCCACCATACCAACCGTGCGATTTTCCGTCCGTTTCTCCGCAATGCGAATACGAATCTGCAGCGGTGTGCGGGCGCCTTTATACATACATAGGTAGTCAGTGAATTTGCCGACGGAAAGTTATCTGATACTACAATGTAACGTAGAACAATAAATTGGTATATCGCATCAGTGATAGTTTGACATGTTTCTTAATTCCGAGCTAATTTTATTCTGAAATGTTTCTTATTATAAATCCAAATTTAAACACAGAAATTTTGTTCAATTTTCTAGGGAAAAAAGTTTATGAAAACTCTGTTAGTTAAAGCAATGCGACGACTGCCATAAAAAGTTTTTGATATCGCAAACAGCACAAATGGTTCTTGCTTGTAGACAGTAATAGCGTCATTCTTTCCACTTCATTATATGTATGTATGTACATAGGTATACCTACGTATAAATGAGTGAACTGAACTGAATGAACATCGTACAAAAGTTAAAATATTATTATCAGCATTTTAAATTCCACTATGCGTAAATATAGACGAGCTAATTAAAAATAATTGAAAAAGGTTGACAATCGCTCCATACCATTACGAAACTGTTAATTTTAAGGCCCTTCGCGTGTCATATTCTACCGAAGTACAAGTCATCATCGTCGACGACGAAATGGGTTTAAAACCAAAAAGGACAAGTGTTCCCTTAGGAGTGCCATAGTCTGCAAAACGGTGGTTCGACAACAACGCACAACAGAGTGCAATTAAGAATAATAGGATATTATACCCATATATTGTAGAAGAAGGCATCGTAGCACTTCTACAAAACTGAACTGAGCGGACTTTAGGAGACGGAAAGATTACTACACAAACACAACGCTCTAAAGATACGCGTGGAACAATTAGCGATTAGAAACCAAACACCGGGTAATTTTGTAATAGTCCCTATAAATTATGTCTCGGATTCGGTCGATTTTTCCCCGTCGGATAATAATAATGGCGACACAGCATTATTGGCGCACTCGCACGAACATCAAATACTTTAATGAGACCAATTTATATTCTGGCCGCTATTACTCGACTACATATAGAGTGTGAGGCTGGCGAGTGGGTGGTTTGTGTGGTTGGGTGGTTTTGCCACCCCACCGACGACCATTCACTGCATACGACTGCATGTAATCGCAATATCTGCACACCAAATTTGCACTTCAGCGACGAGGCTTGAGTGACGTATGTCGACGCATCACACTGTGCGTAAACGTTTCGAATTAGTTTATTTTACTGTAAAAATATCGGTCGAAAATGACAAAAATGGATATCTTTATAAATACGACAAAACTAAATAGCCTTACGCATTTTATTAAACTCTTATGCCGCCACTTCGTCACTTGCTTTAATTGCAAAAAGTTTTACTTCTATAGTGAGTAGCGGCTACACGCAGCTATTTTTTTTACTTTATCCTAATTGGATAAAGTATTGTGATCGTACAAAAATTCAACCTCGAAATTTTGACTGATTTGTATCAGGTATCATCCCCTGATCACATTTTCATGATTTCTGGAAAATTTCTGTATGCTGTGTGTCTGTGTACCTGTGTGTGTGTGTGTGTGTGTGTGTGTGTTTCTATGCGTATTTTCTCCGAAACTATCAAGTCTATCAAGCTAAAATTTAATATATATTATTTTCACGTAAGGTGTAAGAGACATAAGGAATTTGGTCAACATCAGTCAACCGGAAGTAGGGTTTTTTTTTTTTAGAAAAGTCAAAAATCCTGTTACCACGAAATATTTCTGAAACTACTTAACCGATCAAGCTGAAAATTTATATTTATAATTTCCATATAAAATTTAAGGTTTTGATCAAAATCCGCTGACCGAAAGTGGTAGTTTTTCCTATTTGAATATATGCCGAAGATCGTATTTTACATACGCGCGCGCACTCTACACAGTAATTTACTTACGTATCTACTTAAAAAAATAATTTCGTTACTCTTTTTATTCCTCAAATATATGGAAAAAGTCATACCCACACCCGAATTTTTTTGCTATACCATGCAACAAAAAAGTTATGAAGGTGTTTAATTTTGCTATTCAAAAATTTCAAGATTTAAATTAAATTTAACCATTAGCTTTGATAAAATAGAAATAAAAATATACATATATGTATATACGTAGGTAGAATAGCAAATCGCAATGTATAATATTTTCAAACACCCATAATATCAGTTTTACCAAACCAACTATAAGATTAACAATCTTATTCTGAAACAACTGTGTATTTTTCACGACATCCATTTGTTACGTCCTTTTTCAATTCAAAACATACAAATTGGGAACGCGTATTATAGATAGGCCGCGTTATACGATCGTGTTATAAATTAGTGCGCTCACAATGCGAGCTCGTTAATAAGACAATTATCCGCGGCTGCGCGACTAATCGTCCGATTAATATGCGCGCTAATGACGTGTGTCCATTAATGGCGTAATCTCTAATTCATGTAATGGTTATCAACGCCACCGATTGTGTTATAGTACCGTACAAACCACCACACCGCCGTGCTACTGCGATAATAATACAACCATGGCAGACCTAAAATTTATGGGTTATTATGCAGTTATATTGCGACAGCCACCGACAACCACCCACCCACCCAAACCAACACCACCCCTTGTGTATTTATACTATTATATGTGAACGAGTGTGGGTGCATGTTTGAAACGTATCAAAAATATTGGATATAATAACAGCACGATGTTACCAAATCGGTGTGATTTACTCTACGATTCTCTTGCGGAATTGCTGCCAACTTGCGTTCACCACATTCGCCATACAGGGCCGCATTCCGACTTATTTTCACATTTTTGTATGTATCAAGAATAGAATAGTACGATTTTGATGTGTCTTATTGATTATTGAATAAGTATAACTATAGTTAAGTTGTTAAAGTAACACCGGTCCGGATGTTACGTCGATTGCGTACTGAGTATAATTATGTTTTAATAAGTTCGAAATTCATTTCTGGTTACATAAAATACAGAATGGTTCTCGGTTTATAGTATGTATGTACTAGGGATGGTGAACCATTTCCAGCTCGCGTGCCAATAAATCAAAAATAAATATTACAAATAGTGCAAAGGCGCGCAGCGTTTACAATAGTGCACACTTACAAGGATGTGGGCATTATATTATTATATATTTATGTGCATACCTTTTCCTGATATTTATTTCATAAATTTGAATTCACATTTATCATCAACAGCATTATTTTGAGCCGTTCATCATCCACGAGGTCTCCAATCCTCTTCGATTCCTGTCTGTCTTGAGCAATCTGTATCCACTTGACTACACACATTCTTCTCAATTCATCAGCTCGGTCTACCTTGCTGAAACTAATCTACATTTGACAGTATGTTACCTTTTTATTGCTACCTAATTTGCTACCTTACACTGAAACTAATCTACATTTAACAGAATGCACGCTGTAGGTCAATTTCCAGACTAATGTGTTCAAATACTTTTTTTTCTTCTATATTATGTATATTCTCAATCGCTCCTTACAATGTATACCAGGGATGGTGAATTCGATTAACGACGAACGATTCCACTTAATGTAATGTATGTACATGCGTGCCCACAGACAATTTGGGCGGTACGCAGAAATTTTTTAACTAAAATAATGTGAATTTCTGCAATTTAAATTGCAAGATCCAGTGCACACAGAGAAACATGGAAAGATGTATGCTCGGTATAACAAGAAGAGATTGCAAGAGAAATACATGGGTAAGAAGCATGTTCAAAGTGGCAGATATAGTGGAACGTTTGAACAAGTTAGTGGGAATAGGCTGGACACATAACGAGAAGAATGAATGGCAGATGGACGCGAGAAATACTGGAATGGTATCCGAGAGGATGTGAAAGAAAGCAAGGTAGACCGAGCTGATGAAGTGGATGCAGATTGCTCAAGACAGACAGGAATGGAAGAGGATTGGAGAGACCTTCATCCAGCAGTGGATGGTGTACGGATGGTGTACGGGGTGTAAATTGATGATTATGATTATAAGCATTGTGGGTGGAGCGACATTGCAAAAAATTAAAATTGCCATTGTAATACCTACCAAAAGTTGTATCATCCGTTTGCTCGTAAAAATACTGAAAAAAAATCTGTGAATATGCCTTCAGGCCTCTCTACCTGAAGGCGAAAAATGAAAATTTGCCTAATAATTTCGAAATCTGAACACAGAATACAAAATTTTTACTTTATTTACGTTTTCCTTGAATTATTCAAATAAGTGTCAATTTGTGAGAACGGTGGAGGGAGACATACCAGTAAATATAAGTATATACGAATAAAGTAAGTATAGTAAAAATAAATACTAATTTTCCAATTAAAATTGTTATTTATAGAGATTGGAAACAATCAATTGGAAATTTTCATACAAGTAAAAGTATTAAGATAAAAATGCTGGTAGAGACCAGAAAAACTTTTTTAATTAAGCAGATTTTTTTAGACAGAAGAGGTATGATGTAGAGGCAACTTTCGATAGCTATTTTAAAACAAATATTCCAAAAAAAAAGATTTCCACACATCGTCCACCCTATTGTGGGATAGTTGTCAGTTGTCAGGATAGTTGCCAGGCACTTGTGACGAACATTTCTATAGCGACATTGCCCAACATGCAATCGACCTGGCATTGATTTTTACCATTGTACCGTGACAGAAAAATATGAACTTTATATTTGGTTTTTCCTAGCTGCTGATCCGGTCCCGATCCGATCATGTGCGGAGGAAAGATCCATCTCGAGCCGATCGGTTCATAAATTGTTGAGCAGGTTCTAAACATGCGGCGCGGCCAATGGCGGGGCTCGTCTGTTGCGGCCAATCGTGGCCCGAGAGGCGGCCAGGGGCGCCCAACCGCGGACCTCATCAATATTTAATAGCCGACGGCGACCGAACAAATCACGCCGACACTTACGAACCCCGCAAACTTGCCCCTGGGGACATATCCACCCCACAATCCACCCACCACCCCAATCCACCCACTCACCCATCGAGATAAGACGTCTTTGTTTCCTAGTAGCGATCCCGTACCGAAAGTTGCATATCTATCGACGAGGCGATTTATAAACTCAATGCGATTAAATTAAAAGCCAAAGCCAAAAAAAAAAAACTCAATTTGAACCGTGTTTTCTTATGAATGTGACGTGTGCAACGCATCCGGTTCCTTTTTTCCGGTCGTACGCCGCACACGTACACACATGTCGTTAAGCCCGAATCGGATAATCCCCGTTTAATCCTTTGAAAGCGTCTCTCTCTTTATTATCGCGGATAAGTCGCAACAAAAACACACTTTTTAAAACAACAAAATTGATCACGGCTTTTCACTCACTCGTCCGTCCCCCGTCCCCCCTCGATCCGTCCCCGACACGAGGAAAACTTTTTCACGAAATGAAAGCTTGAGAAAAACGTCAATGTACATACATACATATGTATGTACATAGGAATCTAAGGCCCTGTACACACTCGGCGTTTTCAAACGCGCGCTTTTGAAACGCTCGTTTCATTTTACTATGATGCCGGCACTTCATATTGGACGAGCGCTGACGAGCGGTGCCGAGCGCCAAGGTGTGGGTAAACATTCGCGCGAAGGCCAACGTACTATATAAAAATTCGCGCGGTATTCGCAAAAGTTGAGCGAACGCGAGCGACGGCGAAAAAAGCAAGGTGACGAACCATTGTATATCAATGTGACGAACCCTTCCCCCTCCACATTGTGTTGTCTGTGAGTTTACTGCGCAATCATGTGGACAAATTCAATAACCGTTTTTTTAACCGCCAGATAGTAATTGTATGTGCTTATTGCACACAAGGTGGTTATGTCTTGAACGCTTGACATTTCTGTAGGCAGTGACGCGACACTTCGTTCGCTGCCGCTTGCTAGTTGACACTAGAGTGGCGTCACTAGCGATACGATCGTAGCGCTCGGGATGGACGAGCAGCGGCAGCTGACCACAACGCTACGGCCAATATTTCACGAACATTCAACGAATATTCCACGAACATTCGCGCGATGGTGAAGTGCCGGCATGACATCGTATGAAAGCGCGCGTTCGCGTACACACAGTACAGCTTTTGAAGCGAAACATTCCTAGCAAACGTGCGTTTCCAGATATTTGGTTCCGCTATTGTTCCGTACAGTCGAGCGCGCGTTTGTGTGTCGTGCGGATATTTTTCAACGACAAAATACGGACCATTTCGAAACAGATTTGTTTATTTGTTTGTTTATCGATGAATTTATTGATGGATTGATAGACATTCCAAAATAGTTGAAAAACTTCGGCTCGTACTGTCTTAATTTGGGACATAATGTTACGAACATTCCATGTGATGGTAATATGGGATGTGCCCAAAATTCCCGTTGTCTCTGTCGCCGTCTTCTATAACGCCTCGATTTCCATTCTCCGAGTGACGAATGGGCACCCTACTCTCGCTCCAAAAACGCGACTCAAAGCGTCGACTGTGTACGCTGCCGTCGGGCGCTTCACGCCGCTTAAAACACCGAGTGTGTCCTAGGCTTTCCTGGCGTTGCCGCGATGCAAATTTCATTTGCATTGAAACGTAAAACTTTATATACATATGTGCATACGTAGGTACATTGGTATTTTATTTCTGTGAACTGCTTAAATACACAATCTGTATTGAATGACTACATCTGTCACCGAAGCAACCCGAAATACCCCATCGCACTCAAACACCCGCCGGATCATAAAAAGTACTTATGTAACGTTTACTGCTAGTCAAACGGTGGCGGAACGCATGAACAACAAACAAATGGACAAAAACAAGTAATACCAATTTGATGAATTTAATTTTAAACTTGCAGCGCTTTTAACTATTGGCTACATTGCAAATATGCCTCCAATGAGATATATGTATGTATGTATATATGTATTCGTAGGTATATGTACGTGTTCGTTGCACGTAAGAAGCCGCCGCAGCTGAGGTTCCACAGAGTGAAACGAGGGGGAAGAAAGGGGTGTTAAATTGAGGAGGAGGATCTGGAGCTTTGCCCTCCCCATCCCTCTCTCCCATTCACCCTCCATAATAGGATTCCGGATGCCGCGAAGTGCCGCCGTACGTCTTGCACCGGATCGCTTTAATAAATAACCACCGGCAGACTCGCTTACACGTGTAATATTTACATCCGGAGCGTAAGTAACACGTGGATTATTCACAGGTGCACTGAAAACTGCACATACACATACACGCTGAAAAAAAGGGTAAAACTATAAAATATATGTGTATTTGTATTGTGATAATACACGGTAGTGGTGCGCTTAACGTACTACCGATGGTGTACTCCCGATGTAGTGTTTTTCGTTTAAATGTCTACTTAGTATACATAGGGACAAAATTGAAAAAGTTTATTTGAAATTAATTCTCTTTTCAGTGGAGATAATCGTCGGAGAGTCCGTGAAAATGGTAGTAAAAGGGGGTAGGTAGGTAGGTACGTAGGAGTGGGTATACATAGGGCTGGCTAGGTGGATGGGTCGAGTGCAATTTACGTATAACGAATAATCCGGGGTCGATTCGCACTTGCATTGTATGTACGTAGTAGCGAAACTCGTTCCCTGTAACCGCGAAAGATTAAGTAGGCTTAAAAACAGATAAAGAGATAAAGCCACCCACCCTCTCACCCTCCCACCGCTGAGGACGAGGGTAGTTACGAACCGACGAAGGAAGGGTTTTCAGACCGCAACTCTGAGGGGGAGAAGTACCCACATCAACAGGTACTCACTGTCCTAAATTATAAACAAATTATTTGAAAATGAAACAGATTTATGCAATATTTTAATTTTCATTAATGATGCAGTTTTGGTCACGACTGGCCCAGGTCATAAAGAGTGTCCCTGCATTTATGCAAGAAGTAATTTTGATATAAAACACAGACAGGTTTTTAATTAAAAATTGTAATTTTTTTATTGATTCATAAAGTATGCAGTATAAGGTTATGTATGGCGTAGCATATCGGGGTTCATTCCCAACAAGAAGCGTCGTACAGTGGAACGTAAGCTACTGTCCTGAACCGTATGCCGTATGAAGTACCGTACCGTATTCCAGTGGTTTGATTCATTCAAAAATAATCACTAGTGCTCATTGTCACGACAAAGCATAATTTGTAACCTATCGACTGTTCAGAGCAACAATTTTATTTTGTTCAATTCAAGAGTTGTGAAAGTGTGATTAACTTTCGAATACATGTGAACTTTCGAGATGTGTAAATTGTTTTTTTTTAATTTATTTATGCTACTCCATACATAACCCTATACTGTATACCTTATGAATCAATAAAAAAATTACAATTTTTAATTAAAAACCTGTCTGTGTTTTCTATCAAAATTACTTCTTGCGTAAATGCTGGGACACCTTTATATAATGTAATGTAATGTTTCTGAATCTCATATAGTAGTTATATCTAAATAAAATTAGTTTGTGAAAAATATTAAGAATGCTTTGTCTACAAAAATGTGATGCATGAAAGTGCAATACTTGACTAGTCTCCCTTGCGGTTTCTGAATCGCTCACTTCATAAATTCCACACACATATGTACATACACGAACCGTTGCAGTGCATGCAACAAATATCACATCCAACTACGCACAGATGCAGTTGTAAACTGCGCATTAGAATTAGAATTAAGATACGGTGCAATAGTGTGAAATTCTCATGGGAAGTTAGGTGGCTGCTGTCGTCTACTTCCGGTTCACATCTGCACGAAGTGCCACTCTATCCTGACGAACCTACATAACTATCTATCCGTACATACTTGTATGATGTACACGAGTGTGAATTTTTTTCTCGTATTTCGATACATTACTGACGGCAAATATTTACACGAGGTGAGGGCGGGGGTAAGCGGAGACGGCGGAAAAGCAATATGGAAATTCCGGAAAAGCGATTTCCGGAACGGTGTCGTTGGGTGGGGATGTTTGCACGGCGGACAATCTCGAGGAACTTATGCAAACAGACCGCAAAATATCCGACACGCTCGAGAGTCGGACCAAACACTACAAAAATCGATTTAACCTTTCAACCCCGTTCGGAATAAATTCATACGTTCATAAAGTCAACCGTAGAAAAAGTGAACCAAGTTCAACCAAATCTTATTCTCAGTAGTAGGTACACTCTCTTTTTGTACACATATGAACATATGAATGAAGAAATACATGGGTAAAAAGTATGACCAAAGTGGCAGATATAGCAGCACGCGTGAAAAAGTTGAAGGGGCAATGGGCTGGACACATAGCGAGAAGAATGGATGGCAGATGGACGCGAGAAATACTGGAATGGTATCCGAGAATATGTATGTTAAAGAAAGCAAGGTAGACCGAGTGCACGATGGGCTGATGAATTGGGAAGAATGTGTGGAGTCAACTGGATTCAGATTGCTCAAGACAGACAGGAATGGAAGAGGATTAGAGAGGCCTTCATCCAGCAGTGGATGGTGAACGGTCGAAAATGATGATGATATCGAGCTTCAGCTTAAACTTTACCCTCTACGCAGTAGAGCTGTAAGTACGCACGCATCAAAAGTTCTATTGTTATTGTACTTATTATGATCAAAAGTAACGCCAGTTATGACGTATAGATGTGAAACGTGGATGCTGAATTTAATAATGTTACGTGAGGTACAGTGCATACAAAAAAGCATGGAAAGACGTATGCTCGATATAACGAGAAGAGATCGTAAGAGGAATACATGGGTAAGAAGTATGACCAAAGTGGCAGATATAAGCAGAACGTGTAAAAAGGTTGAAGTGGCAATGGGCTGGACACATAGCGAGAAATACTGGAATGGTATCCGAGAGGATGTGAAAGAAAGCAAGGTAGACCAAGTGGACGAAGTGCTGATGAATTGAGAATAGTGTGTGGGGTCAAGTGGATGCAGATTGCTCAAGAGAGACAGGAGTGGAATAGGATTGGAGAGGCCTTCATCCAGCAGTGGATGGTGAACGGTTGAAAATGATGATGTATAAATGATAGTTCCTTCAATGGTACTACCTACAACCTTCAATGGTTTAAATGAGTTACATTGTTTCTATCTGTTAACCCATTAACGTTACACACTCGACTAACAGCATCTTCGAGGGAGTTCACTCCTCCAAAACATCGAATGTGGAGGTGGTAGAGGTGGCTTCGGAGGGATAGTCCCTCCCGAAAGACGAATGCGAAGGAGGGCCGTGATTAAACGACCTAATTACAGGTCGTAAAAGTTTAAGTTAACCGAGCGAGAAGCGTTTACGGGCGTTAGATGTTCATTTGCCATTCTGCCGGACTCGACTACCAAACTAACAAATGTCAAAAACGGCACTACCACACCAATCATACTGTGCATATATAAATGGATAAATTTTGCTGAAGTTAATAAATAAAATCCACGGTACATATTTGAATGTTTCTATGTACTGATTCGGTTTGATATTACGGCAATTTCGTTAGTACATTATCTCGCGAGGTAAGGTGTTCAGTTTCGTTACGATTGTTAACGGCCGCTATCAGTTACGATCCCTCAGGAATAGCGGTCAGCCGATCCCTTCCAAGGGATTGCTTCATTTATTCAACACCGACCATCCTCACCCCTGCCAGTCCAGGTTTACCTACATTCATCTAAATGGGAAATCTTAACAATCCTATGTATCACTGAGCACGAGCTTCCCCATGCCCCCAAAATCCACCCCGTACACTTACACACAAGTATACAAAAATATATGTATATACAATATATTAAGTGAACCGTGACAAATATCTGGACACTGGACTTGGTCCACCTTAGAGCGGTTCGCATGTGTCTTTTAAAAAATATTTTCACCGTAGGGTAGAGGCCTTCGATAAGAACCATTAATGGATTGTTCTTGTTTGGTTTATTTGCTGCATCAAAATCGGCGCTAACACCGTGAGCAGTGACACTAATCCCGAAGGAACTTTCGTTACACATGACAGCTGTATAAATACAGATTAGGCGACACCGAAAGTACCGCCACCCGAGAGGAACACGGGGAGGGAGATTCGCGTTCAATTCATAAAAATTGCACGAGCTTCACGCGCGTCGTCTAATCCACATATCTAAAACGGTCCACAGCACTCAATTAAAGCGCTCCATTTGGACAAAGGAGTTTATAAAAAAAATTAATATAGTTTAACAACTCGGGGTGTAGATGTGGCGAGTGGTGGGAGTGAATATGAGGAGTGTCTTCATATGAAGACCCTCTTCATTGGCACCTGGCCGAAGGGAACACAACGTGTTCCATCAATAATTCAAGTTCCGCATATGGAAGGGTCGCTTTACAATGCAAATTCTCCACTTCATCGAGTACGGGCAAGACGAGAGGGAGGTTAAAGTAGTGAGGGGATGAGACTCTCCTAGGCGGCTGCTCCAGGGCGCCTCATGCAAAAACGTTTTTTCCTCGGCAAAAAAAAAAAAAAAAAATACAACATTCGGTAGATTTTACCATTTTCTCGTGGGACGCAAACGACTAAGTCTTATACCGTACATTTATATAAGAATTCAACGTCAGTTACTTTTTTTATAGTATTTTTTACAGGTGTGAATAATACATGTGAGCACTTAAAGTCCACGTAAAACCTACTACTAAAAATATTGATCACTTACAATAGCCGACAAAATCTCTAGGTAGGTGTATATGTATTCATTATCCAATCTGCTTTTGAAAATCATTCAATTAGTGTATGTTTTTATCAAATTGATAGGAAGTATCTAATATTAAAAGATCCCGACAAAAAATCAAAAAAATAATTCAAGAACTTAAAATGTCAAGATAACAAAAATTAACAAAAAAAAATTAAAAATTGGCATTGTAATACCTAGCAAAAAGTTTTGTTGTATCATCCGTATTGTCGTAAAAATACTGAAAAAAATCTGTGAATATGTCTATCTGAAGGCGAAAAATGAAAATTTGCCTATTAATTTCGAAATCTGAACACAGAATACAAAATTTTAGATAACATGCTCATAAAATTACCCTAACTTTATTGAATATTATACATATGTATAAGTACTTTTTGTAAAAAATCTAATTTATTTACGTATTTCTTGAATTATTCAAATAAGTGTGAATTTATGAGTGCGGTGGAGGGAGGCATACGAGTAAATATAAGTATAAACAAGTAAAGTAAGTATGTATAGTAAAAATTAATATGTACTAATTTTCCAATTAAAATTATAGAGATTGGAAACAATCAATTGGAAATTTTCATACAAGTGTTAAGATAAAAGTTTTTTAATTAAGCAGATTTTTTTGGTCAGAAGAGGTATGATGTAGACTGTAGAGGCAACTTTTTAGAACTATTTCAAAACGAATATCCCATAAAATTCCATACATCGTCGCTCTCCACCCTAATGTACATATGTATGTACATATGTACATACATACATATGTATGTATGTACGAGTAAGTGTTCGCACATTATTGAACAGTGGTATTTAAAAATTTCTTCTGTAGAAAGCTTCACACTGATAATAACATCAATAAAACAAAATAAGACAAAACGTCGAGACATCGATATATGACAGTTTGGCATTTGCAATCTAATGAAAATCCGTATCAGTTACCGGGTTTCGAGTTTTACTCATTGTTAATAAAATTATCGTATCGAATTATGGGGCCGAACCCACCGCCTACTTTGCCTCACTCCATAACGAGGTGTTATCATCACCATATTGAGCAATATCCAAACGATGTGAACCCTCCACGATTAGCCACCCAGACTGGTGGGGTGAAAACTACCCGGTGGTGTAGGGTATCCGTTTTGAACGAAATCTCGACAATATTATTATTGTGCGGCACGCTGCGCTGCTAGGGTGAAAAGTTGAACGCATAATTTGAAGCGATAGGTATGTAAGTATGTACATTAAGTCATACGTACGAGTGCTTGTTTTAAAATAGACAATCGAATTACAAATTCTAATCAAAACGCTCTCAACGGTTGTCAAGTTGTCATAAACATCACCAGGTGGGTGGGATTGAATCTCAACCTCATCCACTTCCCTCCCCCTAACCGTGTTGAAGAAGTTATTCATTGGCGTATCAGGTATCGTTTTCTTATTTGCGGTTCCCTCGAGCGCGATCTAAATTGAAATTTGATCCGCGTCTAAATCATCGCAGCAAATTAGGCTGCTATAATAATGTGATCGCAACGAACGACCAACGAAACGTGACTTATGCGGAAATTTATCAAAACTGTATAGTGTATACCTAAGCTATGTACATACTATGGAAATGGACTACAGTGGGCTAAATAGGCAATCCATCAAGTCTTCAGACTCGTACTGTGTATTACCAAGCATACAGATAATTTCTTTAATACTACAGTGTGTATTGCGTAACCAAAAAATAAGTTTAAAGAAATTAAAAGGCTTTGAAGTTTTACTAAAATTATTCATGTGACCATCCATCATCATCACTTTCAGCCGTTCACCATCCACTGCTGGATGGAGGCCTCTCCAATCCTCTTCCATTCCTGTCTGTCTTGAGCAATCTGCATCCAGTTGACTCCACACATTCTGATCAATTCATCAGCCCATCGTCCACTCTATCTCCCTTGCTTTCTTTCACATCCTCTCGGATACCGTTCTAGTATTTCGCGCATCCACCTGCTATCAATTCTTCTCACTGTGTGTCCACCCCGACTATTTCACACGTTCCGCTATATCTGCCACATGGTCATACTTCTTACCCATGTATTCCTCTTCTTTGTTATATCAAGCGTACATATTTCCATACTTCTCTGTGTGCATTGGATCGCACGCAACATTCTTGAATTTAGCATCGACTTTTCACATCCATACGTCATAACTGGCAGTACGCATCGGTCGTATGCCTTCATTTTTAAGCATAGCGGATTTAAAAAACTAAGTTCATTCTTCCAAAACCGCTCCATCCTAGTTTCATTCTTCTTATATTTTTTATTATATTTCTTTTTCTTATATTTAAGTAGTTATTGCAAAGTATGAAATATGATTTGCCAAGTAAAGGCTTGGTTTCATGAATGCGTCGGCTCTTATTCACAATTGCTAAACGCTACAGCCACCGACTCGCCGCGCCGTGCCGTCAACAATAATAAATTATCTGTTGTTTTTTTTTTCATTATTATTCATTGTTATTATGTATATCTTGATGATTTATTCCGCGGTAGTTCATTAATTTAATTAATAATATCCTTACGATCACTTCTTGTTGTACCAACCAAGCATACATCTTTCCATGCTTCTCTGTGCGCACTGGATCTTACGTAGCATTCTTGAATTCATGTGACCATCGTTGAGAAACAAAGTCTTAGTTGTTACATAGTACATAGAATGAAACTCCCAGAACTTTGTGGTTGTACAGTCAACGACAACAATAAAATAAAATTGTACAATGAGTACTAGTATCTACGTACGTGTGTGCACTGTATACATATACAATTAGGGTTGGCTACCCCTGTCGTGGCGGTGGTGTTGTTTAAGGTAGAGCCATAATCGTCCGTCGCCGTCGTAGATAGGTGTCGGCAATAAACAATGGCTAACACCCGAGCGCCACAATAGTGCCACCGACAACAATGGCGGACTATGGCCACGCCACACCATAACTTGCCCTTATAATAGGGACACACATTAAAACACAAACTAACGTCCGACCCCGGCCGACCTCAATTATCCGGCAGCCGGACCGCAAAACCGGCGCGTAAACTCCGCTCTTATATCTATGTATGTACATTTTGAAAGTGACATTCGTTATAAGCCTGGTACCTGATACACACTGGTTTTGAACCAAACTAGTGAACCACTGTAATTAGGCTGAACCAAAATCGAAACCGAACAATTTCTGAAAATTTTCCTTATCTGTGAAGTGAAGGAATTTTAGGAATAAAGGAAAAGGTTTTAAACGATTCTTACCAGTAACCAGATGTAAGATAAGATAAATAAAATGAAGAATGATCTAGGAAGGAGTGCTTTCGGAATAATGAACGTTATTTTTAAATCCAACATTCCGCTATGCTTAAAAATGAAGGCATACGACCGATGCGTACTGCCAGTTATGACGTATCGATGTGAAACGTGGATGCTGAATTCAAGAATCCAACGCACACATATGTAGAAGTATGGAAATATGTACGATTGGTATAACAATGAAGAGATCGTAAGAGGAATACATGGATAAGAAGTATGACCAAAGTGGCAGATATAGCGGAACGTGTGAAAAAGTTGCAGTGGCAATGGACTGGACACACAGCGAGAAGAATTGATGGCAGGTGGACGCGAGAAATATGTACTATGTAGAACGGTATTAAAATACTAGATAATGCACTAGTATAATTACATTTGCTTAAAAAAAAATTCGGGTGTAGCCAACCCATGACTTTATTCATATATTTGAGGAATACAAAGAGTAACGAAATTAATTTTTTAAGTACGTAAGTAAATAAAACGCATACACCACCACCACACGAACCAAAATACATACATACATATCATGAAATTACTGTGTTGAGTGCGCGCGCGTATATAAAATACGATCTTCGGCATATATTTAAATAAGAAAAACTACCACTTCCGGTCGGCGGATTTTAATCAAAACCTTATCAACTCTTAAATTTTATATGATAATTATAAATATAAATTTTAGACTTGATCAATAGGGCAGTTTCTAAAATATTTTGTGGTAAACTTTTCGACAAAAAAAAAAACCCTACTTCCGGTTGACTGATTTTAATAATTTATTTTTTGGTAACTAGCAATTTTACTCAGGAGTACAACATTATAATATTGTGACGATAGTACAAATTTAAAAGGCCGAAAAAAATAAAAAAAAAAAAATCGTTCAAGAGTAAACTGCCATTTCCGGTAGTCAGATGTTGACCAAAATCACAGTATCTCTTAAAGCTAACGTGAAAACTACAGATATTAAATTTTGACGAAATCGCCGATGCAGTTTCGGGAAATATGATTTTTTACAGGATTTTTGAATTTTCTGCACGAAAAAAGCTCTACTTCCGGTTGACTGATGATGACCAAATTCCTTATGGCTTTTACACCTTACGTGAAAATAATAGATATGAAATTTCAGCTTGATAGACTTGATAGTTTCGGAGAAAACACACAGACATACACACATACACATAGTACACAGACATACAGACATTTTCCAGAAATCATGAAAACGTGATCAGAGGATGATACTTAATCCAAATCAGTCAAAATCTCGAGGTCGAATTTTCGCACGATCACAATACTTTATCCGATTAGGATAAACTAATAAGGCATACATATGTACGTCCAATGCGTACTGCCAGTCGCGTAAGCCACGCGTAAGATCCAGTGCACACAGAGAAGCGTGGAAATATGTATGCTTGGTATAACAAAAAGAGATCATAAGAGGAATACATGGATAGCGATAAGAATGGATGGCAGATGGACTCGAGAAATACTGGAATGGTATCCGAGGGGATGTGAAAGAAAGTAAGTAGACCGAGTGGAAAATGGATGAATTAAGAAGAATGTGTGGAGTCAAGTGGATGCAGACTGCTCAATACAGACAGGAATGGAAGAGAATTGGAGAGGTCTTCATCCAGCAGTGGACGGTGAACGGCTGAAAATGATGATGATGATGAAAAGATTCTCAAAAAGAATTTTCTGTATCGAAACCAGAATTTGAACAGTTCATAAATCAAAACCATAATCTAAATAAAGGTTTGAACCTTACAGTTATGTTTAAACCGAAATTGAATCACCGCTGAAACGTATTTGATTTGTATATCCGCTATAAACACTAATGTACATAGCATAAATTTTATCAACTTTACTTAGATAACAAGAACGTAAACCAAAGTTGAATCGCCGCTTTTTCTATGATTTTGTACATACATATGTATGTATATTGGGTGTGTCAAATTGTAGTATTTTTGCAGTTGATTTGGATTCAGGTTAAATTGGCTCATCGTTGGGGTCACTCCGGCTTAGTTAATAGTTCCATGGGGACTGCGGTCTGCTCGTTGACAACCCCTGTCCGCTATCTGATAATTAACATACCCTCTCTACCTGCTAAAAGGGGGGGTAAGGTGAGGGGAAAATCCTCCATTCACACCTGCCTAGGTGGCTGGGTGGGAAATCAAAGCAATGCAATACTATGAAGTACCTATGTACATATGTATGTATGTTCACAGGATGAAGTGTTCCTAATTTTCCGAATAATTTTCCGTTCATTCTGCGTATTGCTCGCACGTCACTTGACTGATTTTCACACAGGTGTTCTGCAAATTTAGTATGTATGCTATGTGAACAGCGAACACAGATCAAAACATTTTCAAACGTTGGACTTTAAATAGTGATTAAAAAACTTTTCTTTATTGCGTCGCTGTTGTTTCGCGCGTCGTAAATTTGTACGTGAGTCGCAAAAGTGACTAAAATTTCGCATTTACAAAGGTAAACAACGACGAGGATTGTGGGTGGGGTTGTAAGAGACGAAGAGAAAGAGAGAGAGAGGCTGTATCAACGGTGAGGGGGTGGTGGGTGGTGAAAGGAGGCTGTGTGGTGGAAAGGGGAGGTGCGGTTCGCGGGTAATGTTTTCTGAAGGGGGAAGGGAGTGAGTGAGGGGCGAGAGAATAACAGGAAAGTTGCTGAAGGGTAGTTCATGTAAAAAACATGGCGTAAAAGCTTCAGCGGCGAGCCGCCATTGGTTGTGAAAAATTGTTGCAGGCGCTGTTCGAAACGCGAAATTTAGCCGTTTATTCCAAAATAAACACTCTCAATATACATACATACATACATAATACGAAAGCAATCATAAAATTCTAAATATGCATATATAGGAGTTAATTGTGACTATACGTTAATCATTTTTTTACGAATCGAAAAATATCGATGCTTTTCATTAAGATCAAAAAACAAATTAAACTCCTAGTAATGTAATGTAATGCGGTAATGTAATTTAAAACGTTTTATCCTGTTTAAGAGAAATAACAAGAAGAAAGCGCAAAAGAAATACATGGGTAAGAAGCATGACCAATGTGGCAGATATAGCAGTACGTGTGAAAAAGTTGAAGTGGACACACAGCGAGAAGAATGGATGCAGATGGCCGCGAGAAATACTGGAATGGTATCCGAGAGGATGTGAAAGAAAGCAAGGTAGACCGAGCGGAAGGTGGGCTGAGGAATTGAGAAGAATGTGTGGAGTTAAGTGGATGCAGATTGCTCAAGACAGACAGGAATGGAAGAGGATTGTAGAGGCCTTCATCCAGCAGTGGATGGTGAACGGCTGATAATCGGCAGCACGATCGTTTCGAGATATTTACATAATTATGTAAATCAGAACGAGTTCGATAATATACTACATATTACTAGTGTAAGCCCGTTGAATATCAACGGACGTGTTTGACATAATTGATTACGTAACAATTTAGCAAAGTCGCGCACCTACTAAGGATTAATATTTTCAAATTATAGAAGGCCTCCCATCACCGGTGTTGGGTGAACGCACCAGCGCTAACTCACCCAACCTGGTGATCACGGGTTCCAGTCCCACTCGCGCGCGACACTCTGGTTTTTTAATCATTTACCTCAGTGAGCGTTATCAGCAGACAGACAGACAGACGGATTTTATTTTATATATATATATATATATATATATATGTACATATGTATATATGTATATAATCTGTGAAAATATTTATGTTGAAGGTATTTACCGCAACGCGACAGGTATTTTTCAGTGTAATGGAGAAACAACGCAAAACAACATTTATAAACCAAGTACCGATAATCGTACAGTTACTCAAAGGTTACTAAGAATATAAAAAAATTAAAGATTTCAATTTCACGATAGACTAACAGCGGAAAAATAACATTTTCATCAAAATTTAAAATTACACATACATATGTACATACAAATTCAACAAGTAAACTTGACAGACTTTTGCATCTTACCTGCTACTCTCTCCTTTCAACTCGAGCACATATTGAATTGACTACAAAATTAACCATATATAGCCTTGAATTTTTTCACAACTGAAACACAATCGATACGTGTATTATTATATAAATTCCGGATCAAATATACAAGCTTTAGTGCGGGTTTTATAAGTGGATTTTTTTTTCGCATTTACAGCCAGTGTACATGACAGCAAAGTTTGGGATGCGGTGAACAAAATTTCTGCGGGTTGTATGGAAATTTTCTCCCTTTTTACGGTGTTGTGGGTTTATTTAAGTATAAAAGGTGATTCATATTTAATGCTCCACTTACAGGCAGCCAGCACGATGCTATGGTGGCAAAGGGGGTGGGAAGAGGTGGCATCAGGTGGGCAAAATGGGGAGTAACTCTGGCCCCAGCCTCCCCTAGCGAGCCTTCTCCACCACCCCGGGGGCCCATATTTCCAAATCAACTTAACGGCGTCAACTTGGAATTGCCTTCTACGAATTATTATTGTTCACAATTTGCACCCCGGACTGATATGCACACAAACACACTTTTGCAATTTTTACAACATTAGTCGAAACACATGCGAAATAAAGCCAAATTTAGAGTAAAGGCTCCCGCACACCGCTGTAAACAGGTGGGAAAATCTCAAGGGTGGTATGGTGGCGAGTTGTATCGCATAGCCGCTATTTATTCAGTTAATAAGCCAAACAGAGCGCGCGACAGCAAAGTTGGCTTTAACCGCTAAATATACGGGCATAACCACGTGGTAAAAACTTTAGTTTGCCTTGAAACGGGCGTAGGAGGTGGCGGGGGCGATTATATACGTCCATTATATATTAGCTGTTATAATAGATATATGTATTACGTAAAGTAATGCAAAAACAATTAATTATTAATAGAATTTAAACAAATTTGCAATAAATAATGTTAGATGCGCGTGTGTGGCATTAGTGCACGAATATAATAACTGAATACGCATCTACACCGAGACGGATTGCCGCCGAATTCCGACGATTTCGCCGATTTCGATGACGTTTGTGGAAAATTTGTATGTAAATAACTCTGACTTGAGAATCGTGAGTGAAATACAAACGTTCCGAATGCGAGGTGAGAGGTGGTAGTTTGATTGCTTATGTCAGAGTGACAGAAATCGACGCTTGCGCAGGCCGGTAGACTTGCGAAATTCGCTAGGTTTGCCTAGCTAGGTTTTCATACGCGATTTCGTAGCCGTGTGCGGGAGCCTTTAGTCGAAACACACGCGAAATATAGCCAAATTTAGAGTAATAATAATAAAACAGTGGCCGCAAATGTTACATATCACGTTACAGACTTTAACCTAATTGAACGTTTGAGCGTGTGTAATTTTTTGACATGAATGCGTGACTGACGTTCGCAGCTCGGTATGCCATGCATGCATGCATGCCTTTTAAAATTATCTACGCTTTACTAATTTAGAACCAAAATTGAAAACCAAACATTAAATCATTAATCGTATTTTTCTTATAACATGGTTACTTAATATTATTTATAAAATAATTTGCATCAAAATTACGCTATTTATAAGATTGTAGTTTAATATTAAATGTGCATAGAAAAAAAATACAAAGCACTACTGTGTAAAGCGGAAGGAATTAAAATGCCAATAACTTAAACGGAATAGCCTAATTAGGTTTGGTTTTCACTAAAAACCGCCTTAAATAGCGGTAGGCGCATCAAAGAGGCACAATTAAACCACGACGTTTGAACCCGGTCGGCGCCTTTTGGTCTTCAGATATAAAGACACGCCCTTCTCTCAAGACACCATGTCCTGTTAGGAAAAAAAAAAAAACAAAACAAACACGATGTCTTCGAGAAGAGGACAAGAAAGAGACCGACACGTGTATGAGGTTACGTAGGCGTCACACTGTCTGCGCTAGTGATTTTCCCCATGATATTTTCTTCTGCAACCATTTTTTTTGCAACGGGTGCTGTGGGTGCGACTGCTAATTATCTTTAATACCGCAAGCTTCTCGAATTTCAACCGTTGAATCCTGTACGTTGATTTGCAAAAAAATGTAAATTTATTAGGTGACATATTTGGCTTTGGTTCTAATGAAATTCAAGTTCAAAATAAAACTCAAAAAGGCAAACACTTACGAACGTAATAATCATTACTGGAAATGTATCACTTTAGTATATACATACATATGAATAGAATTTTCTGATCAAAAGCTATTAGTAGCATTCAGCAAAAATTCATCAGTTTTGATCGATTTTCCGACTACACTTTATCATCATCATTTTCAGCCGTTCACCATCCACTGCTGGATGAAGGCCTCTCCGATCCTCTTCAATTCCTGTCTGTGTTGAGCGAACTGCATCCACTTGACTCGCACACATTCTTCTCAATTCATCGCCCATCGTCCACTCGGTCTACCTTGCTTTCTTTCACATCCTCTCGGATACCATTCCAGTATTTCTCGCGTCCATCTGCCATCCATTCTTCTCGCTGTGTGTCCACTTCAACTTTTTCACACGTTCTGCTATATCTGATAATTTGGTCATGCTTCTTACTCATGAATTCCTTTTACGATCACTTCTGGTTATACAACTTTCTCTCTGTGTGATCTTACGTAACATTCTTAAATTCAGCATCCACGTTTCACATTCATACGTCATAACCTTCTTTTTTTTAAGGATAACGGGATTTTGGATTTAAAAACTATGTCCATTCTTCCAAAAACGCTATTCCTAAATATCCGAGCTTTAGAATAGATTTCCGAAGGTGAAAATCTACGGAAATATTAGTTTTACGCATACATTTTTTTATAAACACAGTTAGGGGTAGTTAACGAGCCGCCGAAACGTGTGAACAATAATCCGGCTGGTAATGAGGTCCCGGTGCGCCGTTAAGCAACGTTAACGGCGCGTTAAACGAGCGGCCGCGCCGTTAACGCCGATCCGTAATTAAGCCGCTTCCGGCCCACATTCAAATCGACACCGAACACAATTTAAACCGTCCCCAAACAACAAGTGTAAACGCAAATTTATCGATCGCACAATACAAACAAATCGAGTGCGAAAATGTAATATTTAAACAATTTTCCATTGAAAATTCACGCATGGCTAGTTTTGGAGACGGTAAAACTTCCGGTTTTCGGTCGCAGTCAAGTCTATTAATTTCAACACCACACGTGTTGCGACGGAGAGAGAACAAAAAAAAAAAAAGAAAATGATCCTTGTTAAGTGCGCCACACACGTTAAAACCGTGTGGCGGCACCTTTGTTCATAATTTAATACTGAACACATTTTTTTTAGACGTGAAATGTGCATAATTATGTAGTTATTAATGATCTTGGCGTTTTTCAACTGATTCGTTCAAAAATTAAATTGTAAATCTGACTGTGTTTAGATTTAATCAGTTATTCTACTGCAACTTGTCTGCGCTGTGTTTAAATTAAAGAGCGTTTGTATGTAAACGGTCCTGATGGCAATTGGATAGTGGCCAAAGGAATTAATAGTGAAAGTAACCAACATAGCCGAGTAAACAGTTTTTAAATGTACTACAAAAAGTTTTAATTAACAAAACCAAACCGACCGACCGGCTTTCGGGGGACGAATCCCAAACGCAAACACGCCTATTCAATGAAGATGTTTGTGTGTTCAATATTTCAGTGGTTTCAAACCCTCGAAAATTATTCTTCTTGTTTGTGTGCCTCTCCCGCTTTTGACAGACATTTTGACCGTCTAAAGGTGGAGCCGCACTAGGCGGAACTGCACTGCGCGACACGACGCAACAAAAATATGGTTTGTATGAAATTGTACTATGTGTAACTACACTTAAAGTGCGACAATTTCATACAAAAATATTTGGCCGCGCGTCGTGTCGCGCGGTGCAGTTGCATCGCAGTGCCGCCTAGTGCGGTTCCGCCTTTATCGTAATGAAGTAACAAACTAAACTGTGTTAGGCCCGTAACACACTTGGCTGCCTGGCTGCGGTAGCCATGGCTGCGCAGCCAGAACGATGTTAGAAAATGTATGTGGCTGCCTGTTTGATAACGCACTATGCAGCCAGCACACGCACTACGCACTATGCTGGCTGCGCAGCCATGGCTGCCGCAGCCAGACAGCCAAGTGCGTTACGGGCCTCACTCTCCACTCTTCGGTAGTTTAATTTACAATGCGGCTTGATACAATACAATGGATCAAGTTCGCGGTGGAATATTTCGCTGTAAGTTCAGAATTCAAATTCAAAATGTTTGTTGTGTGTAAATGTATTGTAACAATTGCGTTGAATGTATGTCAGCATCGACACGTGTACGTTGTAAATTTGGTGGGGTTGTGGATCGCTTTCGGGAAACTTTCGGGTTAACCCTCGCGAGGAGCACCCCGTGGGCACGCGGCAAACAAATCTCCAGGGATTTACGGGCATGTTGTAAAGACTGCGAGCGAATCCAGCGTGTCGCCGTAAGCTCCTCGAGAGCTTTCGCCCAACGAGAGGGGAGAGCTTTCCGAAACAACGGTGGCAGCTCTCTATTTGAATTGTATGATTTGTTTGAATGTAAAGTGTTTGTTATATACGAAAGCTATCTCCACTGTCTCCCTGTCCCCCCCCCCCCCCACCTCTACATCCTTCCCACCCTCATAGGTACTCCATCAAACCCCATTCCGGTCGTTAATTAAGACGTCCTATTAGCATTCGCCTTTGAAAATTAGACGAGTCGTTATCGAATCGATACTGAACAAATGTTGATAGCAAAACTATCACGTAAATGTATAGAGCAATTTTCAACACTTCGGAAATTGATATTGAAATATGAGATATTTTTTGTATTCAATGTGTTTGAAAAAAAATAAATCTTTGCTATCGTTAGTTGAGGTCGGAGTTTCGTCCACACAAGTCCAACGTAATTGTGTAGGCGATGTGGGACCGTTTTTGGCAATTATTTTTGCGGCTGTCACAGAAAGTCCTGCAGGATCTCTAGAGACCGTATTCTGACGCACAAACAACTCGCATATATGTATAACAAAAAATATATATATAAAAAGAGTGAAATAAATCTCGACGTCGGTTATTACGGCGGGCTCGGTCGCAAATTCGCCCTTTTTGTCGCTATTATGTCGGCTTTGTCGCGATTATATCTAATGGGGAAACGGCTACTGTTCCTTTTGATCGATTGCCTCACACCAGCGACGGCCAACCCAATTGACGATATTAATCGACAATAAACTGTTACATACATATGTATATGTATAATATTAATGACTGGCAGTCGGCTGGATATAAACGCGAGAAGTGCTAGAATGTATATACCAGAGCGAATGTACATACAAACATATATTAAGGTGGAGCGACATTGCAAAATTAAAAAATCGGCATTGTAATACCAAAATACAAAAGTTTCGTTGTTATCATCCGTATTCTTGTAAAAATACTGAAAAAATCTGTGAATATGCCTCTACATACATGCCTCTACCTGAAGGCGAAAAATGAAAATTTTCCTATTAATTTCGAAATCTGAACACAGAATACGAAATTTTAGATAACATGCTCATAAAATTACCCTGACTTTATTGAATTATTATAAGTACTTTTTGTAAAAATCTAATTTATTTACGTATTCCTTAAATTATTTAAAAATAAGTGTGAATTTGTGAACGATGTGGGGGCATACGTATATACGAGTAAAGTAAGTATGTATAGTAAAAATAAATACTAATTTTCAAATTAAAATTGCTATTTATAGAGATTGTAAACAATCAATTGGAAATTTTCATACAAGTAAAAGTGCTGGTAGATATCAGAAAAACTTTTTTAATTAAGCAGATTTTTTTTTTTACAGAAGAGGTATGATGTAGATGCCAACTTTTTATAACTATTTTTCAGAACGAATATCCCAAAAAAAAAAGTTGCATTACATTGACGCTCCACCCTAATGTACATACATACATACATATGTATGTACATACATACGTACACAGATGACAATAAGGAATACTGAACTGACTTGACATTTAGAAAAATGTGTGTACTTCATCTTGCAGAGAATGGCAAACGGTTGAAGATGATGACTATCCGAGTCTTTTTTAAAACAAACCTCTTATGTTTTGCAACACATAAATTATGCAGTAACCTATTAATTTTAAACGAGTCAATACTATGATGTAAAATTTTCAAATACGATTAAACCTCACAGACAATCCAATTGTATATCGTTGTTTTTTTTTTTCTATCCATGATTCGAAGGGCTTACGTCAGGGTCGGAGTCAGTGTCGTGAAGCACCCAGAGAGCCGATGGTGATTTATATGGGGGCCCGTGCGTGTACGTGGGAGACGTCTATTAATATGGTAATTCCTTTGTGTCGCTTTATCCCCTGTCGCGGGGGAGAAGGGGAGGAGGTGCCGCACCGCTGAGGGACAATGGAAGGATGGGGGTGGAAGGACGAAGGCTGCAAGGAAAGCGAAAACAATTTGTCGCATCATTGACGCCGGCGCCCCAGCCAACCGGGCCCTGCGAGGGTCTCAGGGAGGAAACCCTCCCCTTTACTCTCACCTAACCAGAGGGTGCTAACCCACCCACCCACCCCTTCAGAAGGAGTCTGCGCACTGTTTATAAATATTATAGTGGAGGAGAGTGGCTCTTATAACCGGATAAGGAGGTACGCGCTCTACTAATATCAAAGGCAAAAGAATATGTAGGTAAAAATATAATATCTATGTATGTATGTACATATGTATCCAATCCTATCCTCTTCCATTCCTGTCTGTCTTGAATAATGTGCATCCACTTGATTTAACACATTCTTCTCAATTCATCAGCCCATCTTTCACTCAGTCTACCTTGCTTTGCCATCCATTCTTCTCGCTGTGTGTCCACTTCAATTTTTTCGCACGTTCTGCTATATTTGCAACTTTGGTCATACTTCATATCCATGTATTCCTTTTGCGATCTCTTCTTGTCATACCAAGCATATGTACACATACATAGATATACAATACCATAGATATGCCATTCCAAACAAATTTGCCTGGACAAAGCGTCAGAAGCAACGGGGGGTGGGGGTCTAAAGTGCGGGGAATTCTCAAAAAAAAAAGTCAAGCAAAATGCATGCAAGGCATGCATTTTTGCATGCCCTTTTTGTATGTCATTTTTCGGGCGCTAAGGCCAATCTATGTTATTCTACATCTATGCATCTATGTATGTATGTACATCTTTTCCATGCTTCATGATTCACCATCAACTGCTGGATCAAGACCTCCCCAATCCTCTTCCATTCCTGTCTGTATTGAGCAATCTGCATCCACTTGATTCTACACATTCTTCTCAATTCATCTATATTCCACTCGGTCTACCTTGCTTTCTTTCACATCCTCTCGGATACCATTCCAGTACTTTTCGCGTCCATCTGCCATCCATTCTTCTCGCTGTGTGTCCACTTCAAATTTTTCACACGCTCTGCTATACATATCTGCCACTTTGGTCATACTTCTTATCCATGTATTCCTTTTACGATCACTTCTTGTTATACAACTTTCTCTCTGTGTGATCTTACGTAACATTCTTAAATTCAGCATCCACGTTTCACAGCCATACCTCATAACCTTTTTTTTTTAAGGATAACGGGATTTTGGATTTAAAAATTATGTCCATTCTTCCAAAAACGCTATTCCTAAAATTCCGAGCTTTACAATAGATCTCCGAAGGTGAAAATCTATTGTAATCTTGTTATACCGAGCATACATCTTTTAATACTTCTCTGTGTGCACTGGATCTTACTTAGCATTCTCGAATTCACCATCCACGTTCCACATCCATACGTCATAACTGGCAGTATGCATTGGTCGTGTGCCTTCTTTTTTAAGCATGGCGAGATGTTGGATTTAAAAATTATGTTCATTCTTCCAAAAGTGCTCCATCCTAGTTTCATTCTTCGTTTTACCTCTTCTTCTTTATACCCAGTCATGTTCACCAATTGTCTTAAGTCATGGGTATATATGTATGTACATATGTATATGTAGATGATGGGATACCACTCCAGTATTTCTCGCGTCCATCTGCCATCCATTCATCTCGCTGTGTCCACTTTAACTTTTTCGCACGTTCTGCTATATTTGCCACTTTGGTCATACTTCTTACCCATGTTTGTATGAATGTATTCCTCTTGCGATCTCTTCTTGCTATACCAAGCATACATCTTTCAATGCTTCTCTGTGTGCACTGGATCTTACGTAGCATTCTTGAATTTAGCATCCAAGTTTCACATCCATACGTCTTAACGGTTCGGTGATTAAACCGCACACGAAAAATCCGCACAGAAAAATTCGCACGTGAAAATAGAGGACACGGAAAAAAGCGCACACGGAAAAAAATGCACATAGCAAAATGCGCACATTGGAAAAAAGCGCACATAAAAATTCGCACATAGAAAAATACATTTATTTTCGTGTGCGGTTTAATCAGGGCACTTTTTTAACTGACAGCACGCATTGGTCGTATGCCTACATATGTATGTATGTATGTAGATAAAATATGATACCTACATACATATGTATGTACCTACGTAGGTAATAAATGAGCCCGTTATAAATCCAATCCATTTTTTTTTATCTTGACTGTAAATTCTTTAAAAATAAATATACCATATCTGTTTGTAATTCAAAAAACCATTTACTCAATTTTTTTTTAATTGGACTTGAGCCACTTTTATTTATAATGGTTGAAATATTGTAGGTGTGTGTGTGTGTGTGTGTGTGTGGATGCGTGTCGTTTTAATTGACGGAAAATGCGTCGTTAAAATCAATTATGCGTCGATTCGGTCGATTGCGTCTCGTAACTATCGGAGCGACCCTCTCACAATCGGCCGAGAGGGTCCCGCTGATAGTTGGGGCCCGAAGAGGGAACGACACTTAATTCAGTGTGTTGCACATGTGTCAAAAACGCGATTATTATAGCGCGGGATACCGTTACTATGGCGAATTGCCCTACTGCACTGCACTTTGACGCTTCTCAAAGTCTAATGGATGATTGTTTTTATATTGCTATTTTTGAACACAAGTTTATTAATAAGAGTCTTCTCCGTTAGAGTGACCTCTTTTGGGCACTACAGAGGAGAAAGGGTGTGTGGTGGAGGCAAAAAGTTCCTCCCCTTTCCTTTCCTTAAAAAAAAAAAAATTTTTTAATAATACAAAAAAAATTTTTTTTTCTTTTTTTTGCATCTTCTTTATTTTATTTTAGCAGAGATGCGCGGTTGTTCCGGCCTTACTGGACAACCGTCTGTCCCCAGCGGAAAGGTCAACAGACTATATTCGTTGGGGGGGTGGTGGCCTCATGTGAGGGTCTTGGGGAGAAAGGGCGTGGAGGTGTTTCTCTTCAAGGCGGGTTATATACATTAAGTACTTCCAGGGGCAAAAGAACACCATTTTACCATAAAAAGTATGTTCGTTTTCCCCAGAATTACATTAATATACATAGATATGTATGTTGATTCTAATACTAATCCCAAAACTGACTTACTACATACATATCTCATCCACAAAGGTAACATGTCCACGATTTTGGAAACATGAGTTATGAATGCAACTTTGTCAAGTGGCACATTAAAATGCAAAGTACATACAAAAGTTATACTAATATTCTTGGAGCACACAAGTGACAAGTCCGGCATCTAAAAATCTAGAGTGAAATATTTTTATACAAAGCCTCCTGATTTATGACGATCAGTTCAAACTTTAATACGGCTACCTTGAACTACATACATATTTACTATTATGGACATGTCACTTTTGTGCTATGAGGAGGGGATATTTGACGCGAATATGATTGTTTATCAGAAACTGCAATACATTTAAGAAAGTTAATGAAAATTAGGAACACAACATCAATTTAGTAAACTAAAAAATCAGATATAATCAATTCGTATGATTATTAGCGAATTAATCTACTATCACGGGAGAAACATTCGAACATTGAGAAACTGCGGAAAATCCTAACGACTCGCATATAAAATGCGCACACATAGTTTTTTTTTCTCCGTACGTACCTAGCCACCGTTGGGGTCATATCCCCGAAAAAGTGAGCACTTGCCTTGTTTACAAGGCTTTAGATTTTAATTTAGATAGGGGAGGATCTGCCCCGTCCGAAAAGCTCAAAACGACCCCCTAGTAGCCACGCGATTGTCCTCCATGTAGACCAGTTTGATAGGGGAGGTTTTGGCGTTAGGTTCTCAACCGTTTCCAGCCGGTTCGCTGCTGCCAATTTTATATCCATTAAAAGCCTATTCATATATGATTACCCGATATAATGAATTAGGGCTTCCGTCTGCGGGAGGAGTCCTCCGCGATAGGGTGAGAGGATGTTTAACCAATTCAATTGGCGAATAAGGACGACGACCGCTCGGACAAGACACTTCATTAATTACTACCGAAATGAGGAACATCAAACCCCCCTCTCAATTAATTAAATCTGTCTATTAACTATACAAGCGTGCGATGCATTAATTAATTATAAAGTGATTGTATAATTTTCTGCCGAAAGGCAATATCTGTGTCGATTTAATAATAATATTATAAATTACATTTAATTTAGTCGAATCGCAATCGTATTGTCGAGCGCGAGGTTCGGCGAAGGGAAATTTAATTAATTCGGTTTAAATAAATTAATTTAATGCTTGGACATTTAGGAAAATTCAATCCAAATTTTCCACTCGGCCTACTGCGATCTCTCTATCGAATTAATTCTAATTGGTTCAACATCTGTCCACATCAGCGATGATTTCTCGTTATTTTATCGGAAAAATATTTACAAATGGACATATTTATAAATAGCGATACAAATATTTACTGAATGGATGTGTTATGAACCGGAAAAATGAATATGAAAATCTGAAATACATATGTAACTTTCTGTAAGCATGACGCTGACGCTCAGATTTAAGCACCTACATAATAAATAGTCATATTTTTCTTAATTCAAATCAAGTTAAAGATAATATTAACTTACCTGGGGCTTAAAGCGTGGATAACATTTATGTAGTCTAAAGGCCCCATTCACGTTGCGTTTTTCCAATTCGAAAGTAAAATCTTTACGTGTGTGTGCAAAATTTAATCCAATCGGCGAGATTGGACTTTCGTACGATTTACTTTTCCAATTTGAATATGGAAACTAAAATCGTTACGCGTGTTGATAAATTCGATCTGAGAAGTGTATCGCGATTAAAAATACATACAACAATTCTAAGTAGATATGCACAACGATAAATAAAACTGTGATATACATATTTCAAAATCGTTTCAGATTTATGAGAAATCGAAACTGAGTAAAAATTCTGTGGGCACTACACGACACGAATCGAAAATCTTAACGACTTATTTTACTGTTGCAAAAATCGCAAAAAAAACGCAACGTGCCCAACGTAGAAACAGATAGTATATATGTATATGTAATATCCTTCCTTTGTAGTTACGTTCACGGACAAAAGGAGTCCAATGCGTTGTACATACATAGATACTTATTCCACGTAGCTAGTTGTACATAGACACTTATTACACAAATGACAAGAAATTGGTTTCACAAATCACAATCTATTTAATCGTTGAAATATCGTCGTCGGTGAAAGGTCAGCTATTCTCAATTCAACTCTATCCTAAGCGATTGTGCGTCGGCGAGAGCAGGTGGCCCGAGCCATAAATATAAACTTGTCGCAATTAATAAATTATGCGAATTAGTTTCGGCGATTTGCTAGCGCAGAGTGCAGTCGCACGAGCAATTGATTATGCTCGGACGAGTTAGGGGTGGCACTAATTGCACCGAAACGCTAAATATTATTTCGATACGCATTCGCATTGCACGCCAATGTGCGTTATGGCTTTTGCACGGACGAATGAGCGTCGTTTTCATCGCACACACACATACATACACACGTAGAATGTTTGCAAAAATGCAGTTGCGATGCGGGAAAAATGTTGAGAGTCGCTGACGCAGACGGTCGGTTTGCTCTGGGCCCGGGGAAACGTCAAACAAGGCATTTACCTGAAATTAAAGACCAACCAACGTTGTTCAAACAAGTCGCTAATGGAAATGGGAATCAGCAAGGCCTTCAGGGACGTTTCGCCCGCTTGTTCTTTAGATAGACAAACATTTTAGCGTAATAACCTAATAACACCCCCGACAAATCGATAACGCAAAAAATAAAACAATCTCATACGTTGAAATATACATATGTACGCTATGTAGAAATAGTTCAATACATTTACAGTAACACTTTCTGAAAAAAAGGGGTGTCAATTTATTTAATCCTTCGATGCTGCAAATCAAAAGATTCCATTAATTGTAATAAGCTGTAGCTGTGTTCCGATGCCATAAAGCAGGGGTGGCCGGTATTTATAATTTACTGCACACAGATATACATACATATGTAAGATGGCTAAGTCCAAGTAATTTTCTGCAACGATTTCGTGATTTTTTAAGTGAGATAATAAATTTTCTCAAACAACGAGATGGTGAATGCAAAAGTTTGTATGGTGAAAGTTCAATGTGTGATCCAGCGTTTCTGACAGATTTTACATCTAAATTGAGTATTTTAAATTTAAAACTGCAAGGAAGACATAAGACAATAAGTAACATGATAAATAGCATTAATGCTTATAAAAATCGACTCTCAATGTTGATCAAAGATCTCCAACAAAAGAATTTTGATCACTTTTCAAATATGGATGACCGTTTGAAAAAACATCCCAATTTCGCTGTTAAAATTAAAAAGGTAATGGAGGACTTTGATGTCAGATTTAACGATTTAAAAAAAATCGAAGATTGTAAATGAACAAATTGTTCAGTATCTATGTTGTCCCTTTCAACCAAATTTAAATGAAACATATTATGGGAAAAAAAAATTTTATTTACTAGAAAATGAAATTATAACGCTGCAATCTGATCTAAACTTAAAGGCTAGGGGATTCGAATTTTGTAAATATGTTAGCCGAGTAAAGTTTCCAAATATCAAAAAATGTTGTGAATATATCTATGTATTCATGTTTTGGATCCATTTACTTATGCGAATCGGCTTTTTTAATTTAAAATTAACAAAAACAAATCATCATTCAATGCTCACTGATTCCCATACTGAAGATTCGTTAAGATTATCCTTGTCGACATACATACATACATACATACCACACTATGAACGATTGGTAGCAGATATGAAAACAGACTTTTCATCAATAAACTTTTAGTTAATAGTTATCCTCTTTTAAATATACATACATACATATGTCTAAGTACTAAAAATGTATGTTTTTATATCATGTGTGTATAATTTTTCTTTCACTTGCAACTTACTTACTCTTCAAGTTGACCACCCCCTCCTATAAAGGTGTTGAAGTTGAAAGTTTGTAATATTCCGTTGATCGTCGCATACGTATTACACCTTGTTTTAGTTTGCCGTTTTAAAATACAATGTACCTACTCGCTTTCTGTAAACGCAATACTTGAATATGTGTTGTTTTGGTGTATGTATGTATGTATATATGTGAGTTACCAAATAATAAATAAGGCAATTTGTTGTGGTGGCTCCGCCCAGTACGACTCTCGTCCCGTTTTCCGTATCCTTCCCGTTCCCTCCTTGCTTTTCACCCTAGCCAGGACAAACAGTAACTTGCACGCTACACTAGACAGTCTTCCGATACTCGGCGGTCTACCAGCAACAGCGTTTCTCAACTAACATGATAATAATTAGGAAATTCATATATAATTTTCAACAAAAAGTGCAAATTTTCAGATTAATCAAAGCAAAGTAGGAAGAAGTTGGGCTATCATATCAATTTTTTACACAGTGTGACGTTGCTTATAGTTCCTTAAGATCATTTTCACATGAAAAATACACTTATGTACGCCATTTGTTAAAATTTATAAACGCGCCCATATAAAATGTATTCTGCTCTATCAATGTTACATCTACTAAGACTTTTAAGCTTTTACTTAATCCGTTTCGGATAAAGTATTGTGATCGTGCAAAAATTCGACCTCTAGATTTTAACTGATTTGGATCAAGTATCATCTCCTGATCACGTTTTCATGATTTCATTTTGGTCAACATTCGCCAACCGGAAGTGGCAGTTTACTCTTCAACTTTTTTTTTTTCGGCCTTTTAAATATTTGGTTTTTTCATAATATTGTAATACTATAATCATTTTGCTAATTACAATTTGTGAAAAAAAAAAAAATCCTGTTATTTTTCATGTGCATGTTCTTCAAATATATGGATAAAATCGTGGGTTGGGTCACACCCGATTTTTTTTATTAATATTTGTATTGCAAACTTTGTATTTTGTATGAATGAATAAACTTTTGTAATTTAAGTAATATGTAATAGATAATTATGTACTGAAGCATTCAAACGCAATGAATTGTACACAAATCAATGCCCGTTTGCACAGGTTTCGCACTGGGTGAAATAAATATAACTACAAATCGATGCGTAGAAAGTGTTGAGAGTCTCTCGTCGCGAGGTATCATTTCCCTATTGTTAACTTGAAAGGGAATTAACTGAACGTTTGGCTGAGTTACCCAGAGTTTAGTAACTGTTTACCCATTGTATGGGGAAAAGCAGTTAATTGAAGGATTTGTCAATTTGCTTCGGCTTAATTTTAATGAAAGATTATTGATACGACCCCCTCAACCCTCTTATTCCCCACATCGCATCACCCCTTTAATTCTACCTCCTCGCATCGTCATTCGCCATTTAAAACTCATCTTTCCACGGCAACCACTGAAAAAAGTGCTCAAAACATTATGTACAATAGAATGCGGTTTGAAATGTTTTGTAATAATATTGTAAAATTAATCAGTGCTATGTACATATATTGTTAGTATGTGTGTATGCGAAGTTGTGAATCATAATGGATCATAATTATATGATCGTTTGGGGTCGCCGAGCGTGTATAATCGAGACACGTGTATCTGTTTACTGTGACCGGTATCGCGGGATACACCGACAAATCCCGGCTCCCCATCCGGCAAATAACCAACTAACTAACTAACTAACTATGTTTAAACTATCGCGGCTAACGAGCTGCCGACTACATCGTTCCCCGGCCACCCTCTTTCCACCACCACCCCCTTTCAACCCCCATTCCCTGTCCCTACCCCCCTTTTTGGTCGGTATTATTTAAAATTTTGCAGAACGGAAAGGGATTACGGCTCACCCCGTGTTTTTATTATTATTTTTTAATTTGAGTGCGACAATATTTGTTCAAAACTCGCGAATGTACCGATACGATGACAATATAAACGTACGCGCACATTTTATAATGTGTAACCCTTTCAAAGCTGACAACGCAATTATATTTTGCGGAAAACGAATGCATCGCGGTCGTAGATTCGGCAAATAACTTATATTTGCACCGTAAGTCGTAACTGAATAGATATTGATTCGATTCGATCGATTGAGCGGTTCTCAACCGGTGTGTCGCCTGCAGTTGCTTAGTGTGTCGCGAAGACTTAACTTATGCAGAAAAAAAAAAATTAATCGGGATTTATTCCGATTCTTCGCTTAAGTCAAAATTTCAAGACATTTCAATTTTACCTTCCAAATTCCAAAATACCTTCTGAATTTCTTTCGAAAATGATTATCCTGCAATTACAAATAAGGCGTTGAATATTTTACTTCCGTTTTCCACATCATGCTTGTGTGAATCAGCCTTTTCATCCTTAAAGACAATGAAGTCAAAATATCGGTGGAGACCTACATATTACCCAATGTTGATAGTGAGATGCGCGTGAGTTTGTCCTCGCTATGATAAATTATGTGAACTTCATCAGGCTCAGGTCTCCAATTAATGACATATATTATATGTAAATATGTATGTACGTACAAGAACGTGGAAAGAGAATTATGTTAAGAAAATAATTATTGTTATAATAATTGTTACTCAAACTCGCAATTTTTATCAATAAAATTTGACATATGTACATATCGCACACCTACATACATATGTACATAGATCAAAACAATATCAACTCAAAAATTAAAATTTTTTAGTTAATCATTTGTTCGGGTTCTACAAACGAAACTGCATGAACCTACAAAACAAAATGAAATGTTTTAATCTGAACTTTCTTTAATATGCTTGTTTTAATAATAACAAAAAAAAACAGTAAAATCCTATCACTTATAGCGACATGACAACAAGTTTTTCGTCGTTCCTGAAAAAAAGTTTTTTTTGAGTTGATACTGTTTAGATCTACATAGGTGTGCGATATGTGGTTTTTTTTTTAAATTTCAAGAAGCTTGTGTAAGTGTGTCGTAATGGTGGACATCATGTCTGTGTGTCGCCATTAGAAAAAGGTTGAGTTCCCCTGGATTGATGTATGAGTCCATGTGCCTACGTTTCGTGCGAGAAAATTAGTTTTTTCGCTATTGTTGTTTGTGATGTTTTTTTTTGGGGGGTGGATAATGTGCATCGAATTGCCGCCCCCCTTTGCCGAAAATGACGAAATAATGACATAATGAGCTGAAGCGAAAGCGCTAACGCGCGAGGTGCAGTCAATATACATATGTAGCAAATTTAAAAAAAATCTACTGCAATACTATGGATTCTTTGCATATTAAAATCTGAATTAGATATAATAATTTATTATATTATATTTAAGTGTTCGGTATTTAAACTGCACCCCGTACAATATAACAGCGACACCCCCAAACGACCGCAATGATGGATGGGGTTGTGCAACTGGCAAACTGTGGACAAATGACGTTTCATTGGACGCTGAAACTGGTCCAACTTTGGCCCGTTCACACTTGCACGCTAATTATCGTATCAATTAGCGCGATTCGATGCACGTCGACAATGCTTACCGTGCTACAAATAGTATCATCGCACGCGACCAACACGCAACTTTGTCTAATTAATTATGCGAGCTCGTACACTTGATAATAGTGATTGCGGAGTGATAATAGCGCGGGGTGTTAACAGCCGACGTCGTAAAATGACGCGAAAACGAAAGCGGAAGTAAAAGTAAGTGGAGGCGAAGGATCCACTGTAATATACATAGAGTTAGTTGAACGTGACCGAGCGTGTCTCCATTGTGACGAAATATTAAACGCCTCTTCCCTCCCACACTCTCACTCCCTCTATCTCCGTCCTCCCTTCACCCCCCTGGCAAATTAATAACACTTTATGACTTTCAGTCTCATTAACTTAATATCTCTGGCGGAATAATTATTGCTCGAGCTTTTGTTTACAAGTTTATCTGAATAAGCCCGGAGGAAACCCTCCCCTTATTTCCCTCCTCCCCCCCTTCCTCGTCTCACACCCGCGTCGTTAAAGCGTCCCCGTCGTAGGAGTGAGAATGAGGGGTTGGAAGTTGAGAAAGACATGGTCACTTTTCCATATAACTTAATATGATTTTGTCCTTCAGAAATTGAAATTTACCTTTGACGTTATTTATATAAACAAAAAACTTTTAAAATTACACTGAGCAACAAAAAAATCACGTTTTTTAAAACCCAGAGCGGAAATTAGTCAATCTTTACTAAGTTTGACCCACTAAATTCGTATCCGATAATGATTTTTCTTGGTATGCTCTCGTTTATGAGATATTTGCAATTTAAAAAATGTAAAAAATATCCATTTTTTTGGCTTTTGCGGTCTATAACTCAAAGTATAGTATCGCTGTGTTCAAAGTGAGTATTGCAATCAATATTCAGGTATTTTTCCTATTGATTGTGATTTTTTATTGCTTTGAAATACTTATAATTAATTATAAGTCATACCTACATATATATAATAGCCTAATTCCGTTTGGCTGCTGATAACGCTCGCCTCGGTAAAGGCTGAAATAAACACGAACGTCGCGAGTGGGATTTGAACCCGTGATCACCAGGTTGGGTGACGCGTTCACCCAACACCGATGATGGGAGGCCTCCTATAATATGAAAATATTAATCCTTAGTAGGTTCACGACTTTGCTAAATTGTTACGTAATTAATTACGTCAAACATGTCCGTTGATATTGAACGGGCTTACACTAGTATATATAATAATAGCTAGACACTAGAGAAATGGTAGCAATCAACCCTTGGACTCTAGAGTCTAGTGTCTAGACACTTTTTACGATATGCCGTTACCTGCCTGAATTTATGTTTGAACTATTGTACATTTTTCGCTGTAATATAGGTATATACCTATTTTACTCTGTCCAACTTAAGAAGCACCTTTTTCTCACACAGACAAAAAAAAAACAATACTTTATCCGATATGGAAAAGAGGGTTGTGGCTGTCCGAAAATTACTACTTTGGTCGGTTATCGTTAATGTTTATTCCATGAAGCCGAGATGGTGACAGAGCTCAGCTCACAGTATTTCTTGTTGGACAAAGTTATTTGTGTATGTATAGTTGCATGTAACTCAGTAGATTTACATAATAGATTAACAGAACTAAGCAACGAGAGTATGAAAGTAGGCTTAAAAATTAATTTTAATAAAACTAAAATTATGTTTAATGAATTTTGCACGCAAAACGTAGTCACAGTAGATAATCATATTGTAGAGATATGTAGTTGATAGTTATTTATACCTAGGACAATTAGTGAATATGACTGGATGTAAAGAAGAAGAAATAAAACGAAGAATGAAACTAGGATGGAGTGCTTTTGGAAGAATGAACATAGTTTTTAAATCCAACATTCCGCTATGCTTAAAAATGAAGGCGTACGGCCAATGCGTACTGCCAGTCATGACGTATGGGTGTGAAACTTGGACGCTAAATTCAAGAATGCTACGAAAGATCCAGTGCACACAGAGAAGCATGGAAAGATGTATGCTTGGCATAACAAGAAGAGATCGCAAAAGAAATGCATGGGTGAGAAGTATGACCAAAGTGGCAGATATAGCAGTACGGGTGAAAAAAGTTGAAGTGGCAATGGGCTGGACACATAGCGAGAAGAATGGATGGCAGATGGACGCGAGAAGTACTGGAATGGTATCCGAGAGGATGCGAAAGAAAGCAAGGTAGACCGAGTGGAAGAATGATGAATTGAGAAGAATGTGTGGAGTCAAGTGGACGCAGATTGCTCAAGACAGACAGGAATGGAAGAGGATTGAGAAGTGGATGGTGAACGGCTGAAAATGATGATGATGATGATGATGATATATTTTTTAATATTTACAACGATTTCGAAATACGTCAAATTCCACGAAATGCTGGATGGCTGAGATGAGGCCTTTTACATTTTTTCATGTTATAATATAAGATAAATAAATATACTCTTTTCATTATCATTAAAATAAAAATATTATAAATAACTCAAATGTTACAAAGGTAAATAGTAAATATTTCAAACATGAATTCAGGACGATAACGGAGTATCGACGGTATAGCTGCGTTTCAAAGATCATGCTACGAGTATACCGGTGTCAACTTACCGATGCATCACATTGCGGTTCGATGAATTTCCTCAAATATTGTTTAAAACATTAGAAGTTTCGCAATCACCATAACACATATGTACTCTGAACATCCATTTTTTCTTATACGGTAAAATTCAATATGCTTAAAACTAGGCTTACCATACGACCCGGTTCGGCCGGGATTGTCCCAGTTTTAAGGCGCGTCCCGACGTTCGGGCCGATTTGACATTTTGTCCCGGTTTATCTTATTGTATGCGTCTATCGTTTTATCGTCTAAAAAATATCCTTTCTGAAAAAAAGTGTGGCTACGTTGATCGCGTATAAAGTGAACGATGTTCGTTTCGCAGGTTTCAGTGCTTCACGGTGGGCGTTCTGATATAGAAGATATGCTGTGTTTTGGAAAAAAAACTTGCCTGCAGCGCATTTTTTGTACAAAAACTATTGGTTTCCTTGTGAAATTCAAATAATTTAGATGGAAAATGTTATTCATCATCACCATCATCATTTTCAGCCGTTCACCATCCACAGCCGTTCAATTCATCAGCCCATCTTCCACTCGGTCTACCTTGCTTTCTTTCACATCCTCTCGGATACCATTCCAGTATTTCTCGCGTCCACCTGCCATCCATCATTTTCGCTATGTGTCCAGCTCATTGCCACTTCAATTTTTTCACGCGTACTGCTATATCTGCCACTTTGGTCATATTTCTTACCCATGTAAAATGTTATTATGCGCGAAAATATTTCACCTGCAGAGCAATTTTGGTCAAAAATCGCATTGTCTGAAATTTTTTTTCCTGAATTGTCCCGGTTTGAGAGAAAAATAATACGGTAAACCTTCTTAAGACTCTATGCGTGGATAATACGTGGAGACACAACGTCAACCTCGTAATTGTCAACCCCTGGAGTTCCGCCGGGATACAAGGAGAAGGGGGGTCTCTAGAGGCCGGATAGAAGGCAACGGGAAGAGGGGGGAGGAGAATGGGTGGGAAAGCGAGTTTCGCAGGCGCAAGGAAACAGGAGAACGCTGCGACTTAATTAACTGCCTTTCTTAATTACATCCTTCGTTTATGCCGCCATTAGTGCAGAGTCCCGCGGTGAGCGCTACGCCACCGACAAAACCACCACCCCATACCCCTCAAAGACCCTACCATTTTCTCCACCCACAACCACCCCATAGCCCATGTCCATATCTGTGTGTCGTGGAACAATTGCTACGACCGCAACAACAATTAAGAGAGAGAGAGAGAGTCGGTTTGTGTCGCTACGTTCGGAAAACGCACTCGCCGGATAATTAGATAATTGGAAAATTCACTTCTAGGAAGCCGAACTTTCTAGACGCTACGACTTTTGGATAGAATAACTAAACGCCCGACTGTTTGAGCACTTGCGGGGAAAAGAAAAACCATATGAAATTTGCATTCTTAATATGAACAAATTAATAGAATCAAAGTCATTGGAAAATTTACGGATTTGCGACAACTTAGGTTAACCTTTCAAATTATAATAAACCTGCTATTCAGTAGTAAGTCATATATAATATATTGTCCTTCAAATACGGACATTAGATACTCGGTACATGTACATATGTACGTATATGAAATTAAGTAAAAAAAACCGTGATATATGTATATCCATTGTAATACTGTAAACTATATCCATTGTCAAAATCGTTATTTCATATAAGTTTTTTTTTAAAACAAAATTGTATATGTAGGTCCATACAAATCGCACCCTTGCTTCTAAAGGGACACTACTCAAAAAACGTGAGTTATTACCATGAATGAGTTAAGTAAATATTACCCAATCAATCATCAAAAGTGAACTATCTTCATTATCTGATTGGTCAATCTTTTTTCAGCAAAGTTGAAAAATTCAAAATTTACTATGTTTTACAAAATTTTCAATGTTTTACAACATTGTTGAAATAGATTTTTCCATTTATTGAAATATGTGCACATGGGTAGCGTAAAGCTCTCGCATTTTTCAACAACCTACTACTAAATTTAAACTACTGAATACACAATACACTACAGGTTTATACATAAATGATAATCATCCGATGACACTGTCAATGGGCAGTAACTATTTTTAAATAAAAATGTAAAAAAAATCACTCAAATTTATTAGAGAGAAAATTTATCACAAACCTTTGCCGAATACTGAAATTATAAAAAAAAATATATATGTATGTTAAGAAATATCATTTTCAGCCGTTCACCATTCACCTTTGAATGAAGGCCTCTCCAATCCTCTTCCATTCCTGTCTCTCTTGAGCAATCTGCATCCACCTGACTCCACACATTCTTCTCAATTCATCAGCCCATCTTCTATTCGGTGTGCCTCGCTTTCTTTCAAATCCTTAAAAAATATATACGACATATACATATATTGTATAAAACGCAAAAAAATAAGTAGCTCACAAATTGTACAACGTCTCTGTAGTCCGAGATTGAACACCTCTGATAAGAATCTGCTGCATCGAAAACACCACACTTAACCATATTGTTATTATATTTTCAATGTTAAATATAGCAAATAGTCACCGCTATTTACGTTTTTATCACGCACGATCTGAAAGTAACCGGCGCGGCGTTACCTGTGTATCTTCAAATACAAATAATGGATGGTTATACTGAACCTTATACCAAACTGCAAACGATTTAAAATTCGAAAACAAATAAAATATCCATAATTAATTAAAACAAATCGGTCGCTTACGAAAATTATTAAATTATATATTTTCATGAAAAGTAAATTGATTTCACCGGAAGTCAATCACAGGACTTATAAAACATAATGAGATGACACTACCGATTAGACTATTACCGGTTTTTAATAAAGGGCTTCTTATTTGGTATTTGAAACAGCGTGTCGAAATAGTCATCGTGAAATTTTAGAAATTGCACACGGTATATAAAATTAAACCGCCGATCGTGCACTGCTAATTTGGCAGTTTTCCGACGAATTTCCGGTACACACGCGACAACACATTGGCCATAACTCATCTGAACACGTTCCAATACTTAAAATCATACTTTTCAACTCGACATAATTGAATACTGCCACGTGGACAACGCAACGCAACGGTTCGATTAATCGTCTCGTATTTTTCGCGTACGGATTTAACTCACATTTTGAGCTTCCCACATATTATACTTATATTATATTGATACGTGTGTGTGTGTGTGATGGTTTTGGTTGGTATGGTGAAGGTGGTTGTGATGTAGTGGGTGGGTGGGGTCCGGTACAAGGCGTCCTAAAGCAACCGTGTCGAGATAAAGTGTCTCCCGGGCGACCGGGCCAATAAAGCTCCACTAATGGTGTTTATCAGGCCGGAAATGATGGAGCTTTCTTTTGTCACCGCAAAAGTTTCATTTTCCGGTCGACTTCCACCACCCAGTTTTCCAGGGACACACACACACGTACACACAAGTCGACTCACCTATAGGCACGTAGGTAATCATATTATTGCTAATATGCCTGGTGAAATTTTATGTTTTTCAACAACACCAACTCAGTAGCGTTCCAAACGCTGAAAATTACTATATTACTATACATACATATATGTATGTATATTAGCGTAAACGAATGCCCGGCTGGATGTCTAGGTCGTTGCGATTACGATAGCGTTACGATCTTCGGCATATATTCAAATAAGAAAAACTACCACTTCCGGTCGGCGGATTTTAATCAAAACCTTATCAACTCTTAAATTTTATATGATAATTATAAATATAAATTTTCGACTTGATCAATAGGGCAGTTTCTGAAATATTCTGTGGTAAACTTTTCGACAAAAAAAAAACCCTACTTCCGGTTGACTGATTTTAATGATTATTTTTTGGTAACTAGCAATTTTACTCAGGAGTACAACATTATAATATTGTGACGATAATACATATTTAAAAGGCCGAAAAAAATAAAAAAAAAAAAATCGTTCAAGAGTAAACTGCCATTTCCGGTAGTCAGATGTTGACCAAAATCACAGTATCTCTTAAGGCTAACGTGAAAACTATAGATATGAAATTTCGACGAAATCGCCGGTGCAGTTTCGGAAATATTCTGCGGTAAACTTTTCGACAAAAAAAAAAAACCTACTTCCGGTTGACTAATTTTAATGATTTATTTTTTTTAAATAGCAATTTCTCTCAAAATTACAACATTACAATATTGTGACGATACTACATATTTAAAAGGTCGAAAAAAAAAAAAAAAAAAAAATCGTTCAAGAGTAAACTGCCATTTCCGGTAGTCAGAAGTTGACTAAAATCACAATATCTCTTAAGGCTAATGTTAAAACTATAGATATGAAATTTGGAGAAAATTCCCGGTGCAGTTTCGGAAATATGATTTTTTACCGGATTTTTGAATTTTCTGCACGAAAAAAACCCTACTTCCGGTTGACTGATGTTGACCAAATTCCTTATGGCTTTTAAACTTTACGTGAAAATAATAGATATGAAATTTCAGCTTGATAGACTTGATAGTTTCGGAGAAAACCCACAGACATACACACACAAACATAGTACACAGACATACAGACATTTTCCAGAAATCATGAAAACGTGATCAGGGAATGATACTTGATCCAAATCAGTCAAAATCTCGAAGTCGAATTTTCGCACGATCACAATACTTTATCCGATTAGGATAAAGTAAAAATTCGGGTGTGGCCAACCTATGACTTTAGAGGAATATGAAGAGTAACAAAAAACTGTGCACACAGAAAAATAACAGGATTTTTTACTTTTTCGCGAGAAAAAAATACCACTTTTGATTTTGATGATTTTTTTTCACAGATTGTAATAAGCATAATGATTGTAGTATACCAATATTATGAAGATTCTAAATATATATTAAAAAAGTCGAAAAAAATAAAAAACGTAAAATCATTCAAGAGCCGGCCACTTCCGGTTGGCCGGATATCGACCAAAATCATAATATCTCTTACACCTTACGTGAAAATAATAGATATGAAATTTCAGCTCGATAGAGTTGATAGTTTCGGAGAAAAAGTTAAAGTTAAAAAGTACACAGACATACAGATATTTTCCAGAAATCATGAAAACGTGATCAGGGGATGAATCAATGTCGAATTGTCGCACGATCACAATACTCTATCCAATCAGGATAAAGTAAAAATAGCCGTGATTTGGAAACAATCTGTCAAAATTGGTCGACAACGGGATTTTATACCCATTCAATCAATGATACACTATACAATTATTTCACGTACTGTCAAACGAGCTGTATGGGCTGTACTATTATTATACAAAAACCAACGCACGCGAGTGAAGGTTGAGGGGGGAGGGGGGGGGGGCTAGAATCCACGAATCCTAGAATTTGACGGGCAAACAGGCTAGTTTACAAGTACATACATATGTATGTACATACATAGGTGCATTACTAAAATTTTAATATTTCTATACTATGTCCGTTGGGGGGATTGTGGCCTTATATATATTCGTTGGAGGGGTGGTGGCCTCATGTGAGGGTCTTGGGGAGAAAGGGTGTGGAGGTGTTTCTCTTAAAGGCGGCTTATATATATAGGTACTATGTATGTACATATGTCCCCAACGGAAAGGTCAACAGACTATATTCGTTGGGGGGGGGTGGCCTCATGTGAGGGTCTTGGGGATAAAGGGTGAGGAGGTGTTTCTCTTCAAGGCGGCTTATATGTACATACGTATGTACATATATATTCATATACTTGTCTCGAGCCTCGAGACGTGTCTCTAGAACGATAGGTTTTCCTTTTAATATCGAATTCCGCTAAAATTCAAATAAATAATTATGATATACATACGTATGTATGTACATATTCTCCTTCAAGTATGATTCAATCGCTTTCATTATAAATTGAACTTCTAGAAATACAGGCTACATATCTTCGAAATGAAAATTCCAAAACCATTTAAAACTGACATAAACTTATATACTTTTGTAAAAGGGTGCAAAGATGTTGTTTGAGGATTTTGTTGTAAAAAATACGGTGTCTTCTTTTTGAACGCGATGCAATTCCTGAACTGAAAGATACATATATGTATGTAAAGTAAATCTATTCCTCATATTCTGACCCAAATTACTCGGCAACGTTTTATATTCGATGTTCCTTTCCAACCAACTAGCATTTACAATGATCAAAAATTATTTCTTTTTTTTCTTCACTTTTAAAATATTCTCTTTGGCCGCGTCTCTGCACAACCCTGCACTGTCAGGGGGGAGTGGCTTCCTCCTTCATACATCATGAATATTTTAGAATGAAGGGGGAAGAGATGGAGGAGGTGCGTGTAAGCATCAGCGCTTGTAGCAAATGGTTGGCTAGACGCCCCGTGTGTTTTCTTTGAAGATTGAGACGTGAATTCATGAACCAAGAATTGGTACCGAAACCGCGACACGTACCGAAAAAATGGCCACGAATCCATCAAAACAAATCGCTTTTTTTTTTTTCCCACCACTACATATGTACATACACACTGACGAATTCATACGTTGATACGCTCGTATATATCGTGTACAATCTTCTTTAAATGCGTCATTAGCCTAATGTCGAAAGACACAATGGTCGACGGGATTTGGGCGTATTCGAGTCCCTGCCGAGCGATGGTCCTCTTTTCTTTTGCTGCTTCTCTGCGTCTTCTTTTTTTTTATTGCAACTTTTATCTTCCGTATAATAGCCGCGATTACTCTAACCTCTCTTCCCTTTAATAGATCTCGGCGTCCGCATCCGATCTTTTATCTGTTCTTTCCTCCGAATCTCCTTTATCCGGAAAGCAAATTGCCTCTAAGCGTTACTATTGTTTATCGCCCTCTGAGGACGTACAAGTGCACGTAAAAAAGCGATCTAATCTCCTCTTATCACACAAGGCAATTTTGTTTATTAAATTTATATTGACTCCGCGCCAAAATCGAACTGATTAAACTTGACCATACAATTCAAATGTTATCGTTGTTATATTATTTGCATTGCGAATACAAAGGTATATAACCTATTATGCTTCTATGCATATCTATCTACGTATATTCATTTATCAATAGATACGTTTCTGGTGTATTTTATACGGCGGGGCAGAGCGTAGTCAAACACCTCAATTAAAAAGTTGTCCGCTGAAATTCGTGAATATTCACGAGCGCTACAATCTGTTTATATTAATTGCCAATTAAATTTAACATAAATCCATTAAATTTAATCGCTAATTACTTTAAGAGTCGAAAGAGTGGCGCGCTAATGTTCAAATTGAATCCATTAGAGAGGAGGAAAGGAGGAGGTGGAGGGATCGAAAAGTGCCGACGAGACGACTTTGAATAATTGCCATTTTGTCGGGAAAGTGTTAAACGCCATAATTAGCATATATACCGTATATAATAATAATAATAGTAGGTACATATAACATAGATGTACATAGATATATTTGAATGCATAGGTTGCTATTTTGCCGGGCAGCGTCAAATGTACGTATCGTGTCGAAGGATTTACAAAGTTTTAGCAACTTATTAAAAATGAGACGCTCTTCTTAAATGAAACACGGCGATAGAGAAACCGGGAAAAAAGAGCGAAGGAAAAAGAGGAAAAACAACCGACGGGTTTTATAGATCAGCGGTCGCAAATTCGAACGATTTTTATACATATGTAAAAATAATAAAACTTCAAATATCATCGCAAATAAAACAAACATATTGAATAAATTTTAATGATAATAAATCGTCTTGTCTATCATACTAGTATTGAGATAAAATACATATGGATAAATGTATATTAACATAAATTGTTATAGAGGCCATTATCATCATCATCATTTTCAGCCGTTCACCATCCACTGCTGGAAGAAGGCCTCTTCAATCCTCTTCCATTCATGTCTGTCTTGAGCAATCTGCATCCAGTTGACTCCACATATTCTTCTCAATTCATCAGCCCATCGTCCACTCTGTCTACCTTGCTTTCTTTCACATCCTCTCGGATACCGTTCAAGTATTTTTCGCGTCCATCTGCCATCCATTCTACTCGCTGTGTCCACTGCACTGCACTGTGTGTGCACTGGATCTTACGTAACATTCTTGAATTTAGCATCCACGTTTCACATCCATACGTCATAAGTCATAACTGACAGTACATATTTTATTTAAGCATAGCGGAATGTTGGATTTAAAAACTACATAATATGTTCATTCTTCCAAAAGCACTCCATCCTAGTTTGATTCTTCATTTTATTTCTTCTTTTTTACATCGAGTCATATTCACCAAATTTTAAAGGCCATTATAATTGAAAATAAACATATAATTGGAATAGTATAATGACATAAATTATATCTACCTTATATGATGTTATATTATTGTGATAAGTAGTCGAGAAAATGTTTGTGCACCCTGAAATATAAAAAGTATACGCGGTCGTAAAAGGGAAAAGTGGAAAAATGAGACTGAGGATAGGAAAACTCCTAAGTGTGACAAAAAAAGTCGTCTCAGCCGTTGTGCTTCAAAAAGCGTGTTGAATTTTTGCGATTAAACCCAACGTTCATACCCCGGGGCTCTCGAGGCTTATTTTCCACCATTTTACTTTGCTTCAGTTTTTTTTTATACTTTTACATTTAAACTGGCGGAGATTTTATTTCAAAATGCTGCGCTTTGATAAAAACCGAAAATACAAATTAATGACTTTCACCTTTGGAGTGAGCGTGTTAATAATGTAAAATTATAATTATCGCTATTTTTTTTATTGAAGTGGTTTGTTTAAAATTTATTTATTTCTAGTGTGCATTTGTGTGTGTATATTTCGGTCTTTGTAAAAGCGTGTTCAATAAAGTAGAAAAAATCATGGATGGTTTTTCTTTCTTTTTCCTAATTTTCCACGGCCCGGAACAGAGCCTGGAGCAACATTTTTGTTTCCAGAAAAAAGCCTGTTAAATTCTTAAGTAGGGACGAGTCCACACAGCTAAACATGACCCTCCACGCTGCGAATTTAGGTTTTTAAACAGAAAAATACGATTTTAATTATCAAAATTTAATGCAAATTAAAGATTTAGAATTACTCTTAGATGCAAATTAAATATTATACCTATATAAGTATATAAAAATTGATTTACACACTTGTTCCAAAGATTAGTACCTACTTCACTAGGCAAGAATTTTTAGTCAGTTTTTTGTGTACGTATTTCTATTTTGTTTTTGTTTTGTTGGGGGGACAGTTGACCAACAGGTTTAAGAACACAAGGATCCAGACCCAATAACGGGTTAACATAAGAATAATGAATAGGAGGTGCCAATTTTTTATGGAACCGTCGCACAACCAAGTTAGATAAATTAACATATTTTACCAGGAGACGACCGATCTGGATTAAGTTACGTCCAGATCTTGCCAATGACGATCATTAAGGTCGAAAAAACAGCCAAGAATAAATCGGAGCTCAAGAGACAAACGCTCTAAACCACTGGCTGTATTGTGGTCACACTGATGTGCTTACGAGTCTTACTCATCATAATTTTTATATTGAAATTTTTGTTTCAACTTATGTAACGATACGGTTTCGGCCAATTATTTAAGGAAAAGTATTGTTACAACAGTACCTATAGCTCAAAGAGGACTTGCACCACGTCAAAATAATAATAAAAAAAAGTGCAAAGGAGTGATGATGTTAAATTCCGCACAGCATCTACCGCGAAGGGCCGTCTTTAGCTGCGCAAACCGGCTAAATCTAGCAGCCAAAAAATATCAAATGTGTATTAGCCCACCTCTCCTCTTCCAGCGTGAAAGCTCGCATACAATCAGATTTCAGGGGTTGGGATATTATAATGTGACGCTAGCGGGGCGCGACTCTGGCCTGAGACTCCGTACCTCAACTCTAATCTCACAGTCTAACCGCCTCCTCCCTATTTGTGCTTTATTTTTTGAGAGAGAGAGATCGAGCTCAGAGGTGGATGGAGGTTGGACACATTTTTAAATTCCCATGGAGTTGAAGAAATTACCCTCTTGGGGTGGATGTGAAGGGGGGAAGGGGGGAAGGATTGACGCCAGGACGAGCAGAAGGGAGAAATAATGGGGGGGTGGAGAGAGTGGCAGGGAGAAACGTTCGAGAAACAAAGAGCCGCCAGCGTGCGAATCATATAATCCTAAATGCCATAAAATATATATTATCAGAGCGCTCGCGCTCTCGCAATATCAACATCGAACAAAGAAAATGTTACGATTATACGCGGCAAACATTAATAATATATGGTTGCGTTCTTTAAAATCGAATAAATGGTAAATTATATGGATGCGACGTGATCTTATAGCAAACGAATCTCATTACTCAACGGTTGCTATTCAAATATGAACGGCTCCGCTTTTACATTTTTACGCATGAATTTGTCTTATTCAATATGCGAGATGATTGCTTCAAATTTATGCGATATACATACATATGTATATTGAACAATAAAAAACAATAAAAGGGATTTGAGGTGTGTAGATTATCAGGTTGTATTGTATAATCCGTCAGGATTACCAATTTTTCTTTAACAAAAAGCGTTAAGTGGTGTAAGTCCATTTTTTATCTTGACGTGAATTCATTAAAAATAAATATATCATATCTGTTTGTAACCGAATACTACCATTAACTGAATTTTTTTCAAAATTGGCTAAGAAAAAAAAAATTTAACGATTTTTTCAATGCTTTTATTACTCGACTAATGAATAAGCAAAAGCCTACAAATTGTACGACAATAAATATTTGCACAATTACAAATTTTATACAAATATTTATTTACAGACCGAATGAAAAAGATATATAATATAATATAATATAATACGACACAAATTGATCAATTATAATATTGCTATATAAATATATTTTGGTAATCATTCATGATATATTTATAATTATATCTAATATAAAATAAATTCATGTTTGCCTGAAATTTTAAAATAATATGAAAACCTTTGGTAATGATTTAATGAAATAAACTGTATCAATTCATTGTTTTGATAAATTCACCATTTAAAAACTGAGCTATGTATGTACATATGTATGATTTGTTGTTCAAACAAATAAAATAGTATTACATATTGAAATTTTATGTGATTATAAAATGAATCATTCCATGCGGCGACATGTAAATTAAAATATGTAACTAAAAATAATAATAAAAATCTACTGTATGGTTTACTAAAACATCAAAGATATGTAATATACGACATATCTTATAGGTACACATTTGTACATACATACATACATGTTATAACATAAAAATCATGCATAATATTTTTAATTTTTACGTAGATAAATTTTCACTCGGGCAATAACTTAAAAAAATTATTACATTGAAAAACTGAAAAGAATAAGAAGACATACTGGTATTATACTGGGAGACATCTCTTTTTATACTTAAAATTCTATGACTGATCCTGAGTTAACCAATGTACAATAATTAATTATAAGAGGGTGTATTAAAAAGTCATACTGACACATTACTAAATTGAACACATACACATATACATACAATTCAAACGGCTAATTTTTACGTGCAGCTTTTGTCAACCTTACCTAACTAAAACTCGTAAGCGAGATTAACTATACAAAATAATGACAATTGATTCTAAAACTAATAAGCACATGTAATTTCAAGAGTGTGTAATACATACATACATTCGATACAATTAATGTCAATGTGGAGTCATTTGCGACTCATCTATAAAATAAATCTGGCGAATGAAATGAGAACGCACACTAGAGCTATGTAATACAGGAAAAATGACGCACATGAACCACGTACGTCTGCGAATACGTTTTTCAATTTCGTACAATATACAAATGTACAAAACTAAAACGAAATTGTAGACTAATTTAGCCTTACACTGCACAGTCTATATAAATTGGAATGTACTAATTTTAAAACACATTTATTGATCAACTCAGTACGATGCTGTGAAATTCAGCTAAAACTAGAATTAAATTTTCACACGAACAAGGCGAACATTTTAAACGTGAACACTGGGTTTTCTATACCATACACTTCCACTAATCAACAGACTAAGCTATGATTTTTAATTATAACATTGTGCTGAAGAACTTGAATCGTGTATTTGCTAACTAAAAAAATAAGCATCACAAAAAGCTGGCTACTACGGATTAAAAGTTCTTCGAATTCGGATTGCTAACATTTATGCCTAACATTAACAATCAAGCTAAATTAGAATTAATGTAACCTAAATTTTCAACATTTCCGGATCACACAACAATAACATATAAGAATATTCAAGCGGAAAAAGACTATTTTAAATGTATACATATATATTGTTCGTAAACTGTACTATAATATAAGTGATTATGGCTACAGTAAAATATTTTATGTTCTGACAACGACAATAAAGAGTATTCGGTGGAATGCTTATCCTTTATCCTTTAATTAGTCTCAACAAATGCAACGATATTATAACATGGTGTATGTTGAATATGACTAGATATAACGCAATACTATATAAAGTTATAAACTTGATAAAACAGAATATTTTTAAATATATAGAAACATTATCAAAAAAAAAAACATAAAAAGCATACATTAATACATGTATTTTCAAATAAATAAATATAGAAATAATTAAAATTGGCATTTAAAATATTTGTTCTTTAATTTTAAAATAATTGAGCCTTTTTCATAGGATTTACATTATATTGTCCAATTCATGAGTTTCTAAAAACAAAGCTATCATACTTCATTTCAGTTAGTTGTTCATAACTGAATACATAGCAATAACATGCCGTATCACAGATCGAAATACCAACAGCGTTAAAAGCTTTTAAATTAAAAATTCCACTCTAGGAAGAAACTGTTGTGCCTGCACAACTTTGAGTAATATTAACATAAAATTAGTTAAATTAATTTTGATAAACCAAATATTTTAAGTAAAATTTATAAATATATTATGTAAGTATTTGTAAAAGTTTTTAAAATATTACATAAAAATAAAATATTTTACATAAAAATTTCTGAAATTCTGAAATTCTGAAATTGTAAAAATATATTTATTTGGACCCACAGATATCTGAGGTAAAAAAATCGGTGGATTTCTGTTTCTGTCAATGTAGAATTGAAGATAAAAATAAAAATCATATGTAAAATTACAAAGCAATAAGCCGAGTGTTGCATTTCCTCCATTTCTCCTGCAACTTCCTATGTTCTTCATATTGTTGTTCGGTTATTTGTTTAACCATGGGGCCAGTCTAAAACAAATTCGTAACAATTCCATAAATATATCATTTGAAAATTTTTAATTGTAATAAAAAATACAACAAACAATTTAACCTACCTTGATTTTCCTTGGATCCAAATTAGCTCCAAGACTTTGCATGCCTTTAGCGATTTTGGAAAATGGTGACAAAACCAAATCTTTCGTTACATTCGCAACCGGGCTGGTGATATTTTTGAGTTGCTTCAATGCACTTTCGCTCTGAGATTGACTTATACTAAGACTTATGTCTTGTTGCGAACTAGACCGTACCGGTTGATTAGCATCTTTATATTGTTCGGTTTCGAGTGATACATTACTAGCGGTAATTGTATTAGTATTAGGATTCTGATCAACTTCTCCTGAACTGTGCGACAGTTTCTGATTCAATTTAAGTGAGGATGGTGGTTGAATTTTCGAAGAATTCGATTGGGAATCGTCGGATTCAAATCGAATCGAAGCGTCATCAAAATTTATAGTTATTTCAGGAGTTGCACTTTTCACAGTCTCTGGGAAATAATTAGAGCCCATAGTCTGTGAACGAGAGCCATCAACAATCTCGCTATCAATATTAAAAGGATTTAGCTTGACACCTGATGCTGATACTGTTTGATTATAGACATTGTTACTAGTAAATTTAGTATCTGCTGTATCCTCAGATTCGATAAATTTATTTTCCAACTTAGAAGTATTTGCTACGTTAATTGACTCAATAGTGTCGTTATCGGGTAAAAAGTCAGTTGTATATGTATCGTTGCCAGATGTTTGGCTGTCAATTTTGGAGGAATACAGAGGATTTTCCATCAGATATGCTTCTGAATTTAAATCCGGTTGCACAGTAGACGCTGATGAATCTTTGGCGTCAATGGTGGATTTGAGCAACGGGTTGTCTCCGACATACCTCTGACAATTCTCAAAATTATCCAAAGTCGGTTCAAATATATTTGTTTTGCCTTCGTCTTCCGAAGAATTGTCGGAACTCGTGCAATCTGAATGTCCACCTTTAGTATGTTTTCTGACAGCTTTTCTGATCGACGATTTTCCCATTGTAAATGTTGTTTTTGCACTATTTCCGAGAGTTTCTAATTTGAATGGTTTTGTTATTTCATTTTTTGCACGTGTATTGAACGTGTGACCGAGTTTATTCAACTTCGAAAATTGTTCGGACATATTAGTGAGAGCTTTCGAACCTAAACGAAAAGGTGGTCAAGTTATTCAAATACATACTAGAATAAAATACACAGAAATGCTACGACACATGTAACTAACCAACTGATTTAATAGCCAATTGTGTTTCACTTAAATTTCTTGTAATCCCTGGTATACCAGACAATTCCAAGTAAAGTGCCTTACGACCACCACCACCGTTAGAATTCGGTCGAATCTAAAATCAATCAACAATCTTATCACACAAGAAACATAATTTTTTTTATAATACAATGAGGCAAATAAAATTATACCTTAGATTTCCTTCGATCTAATTTTCCTCCTTGTTTAAATTGAATTTTGGGTAAGCCGGCAACATCTATGGTCACCATAAAACATTCACAAATTGATCGGAGAGATTCTATAAAAAATAATTATAAGATTAGAAGATTTTCTTGTAGAAAAAAATATGTACATATTTACAAGAAACGATAATACTACCGTGCATCTCCTCAGTAGTTTTAATGTAAATGGCCATGTTGTTAAAAAAGCGTAGATTGGTAGAACGAAACATGTGAAAGTAGCCATCATTTCCATCTATTTTATAATGTATTCGAATGGAAAGAGTATTTTCAGTTGGTTTACGCGATCCACCGAGACTTAAATTAGATTTCAGATTCGTCAAAGATATCTGAAATACAAAACCAAGCGTGACCAACCGACGTTGTCTGTGTAATATTTGATATATAGAATGTGTACATAAAAACAAAAGAAACCTGCGATGATGTATCCTGTACGCCAAATTCTATAAGGCTAATATCGTTTAAAGATAACTGTTGAAACTTGGTAACACGATCAGATTGATCATCATAATCGGCAACTAAATAACTGTCACGAGTCAATATCAATATACTATCCATCTCGGTTTCATTGGGATCACCAGTACTGAAATTACATTACGTTGAAAATTCTGTGTAAAAAAAAGTGTGTAGATATAATATTTGAATTATTTACGTATCAATTATTGAAAAATACCCTGGATCAGCATCAATCAATCCCCACGCACCAACAACATTATGCGGTTCACTTATGAGCAATTTTTTACAATCCTCAATGAGCTGTTTCACATGATCAGCTGTAGCTTGTTTCTCATCCTCGCTTTCACCTCCATCGTGTTGTAACATCAATTCACCCACTTCAGCCTCGCCTAACATCAAATCGATAGTAGCTTGGCGAAATGCATCTTTAAATCTAGATAGATAATAACTGTAACAAAATAAATCTTATTCATATTTGTGTTCAATTCTACTCGAAAAAAAAGGTCAATAATATGAAAGAATAACCAACTCAAATTAATAGATTATACACATTCAAACAACATACACAATAATATTGAAAATTAATTAGGGTTTGATTAGCAAAGAGTAATGCTATTCTGCTGTCTGTCTAATAACAGTTTAAGTCTATCCCATATTAGAATACGTATGTAATTAGTAAGTTAGTTACATACAAAAAAAAATTATTTTATGTAAAACTTAAAAAAAAACTAATTTTAGGCCTTTGTATTTAAGGCATGTGAAAATATCAGTATGTATTATCTTAAATCAAACGTTAAAAAATAACCAAATTTGACAAAATCCACAATTTTCAACGAATTAATATATTAGTAGGTAATATAAAAAAACGTTTAACAGCTATAAATTCAAGTATATTTATGTTTTAGTAAATATGCATCGATAACAAATAACCAAAGAATAAAAATTTGCTATAGCAAATCAAAGCCAGTATCTTTTGGAAACTGACCTGGAAAGGCTACATGCGACGTCAAACAAAAAAATCTCATTTCTCGCAACTTGATTAAAATAAACAGGGACAATTTTCGACGCGGGGATATCATCCGGGACGATAGCATTGCAAGCTATGTTCCTGAACGTTTTTAGCTTCGTCAAAAACTCCAACTCTTGATCTAAATCTTGCTCGTTTACTTCATTTCCTAGTATTATATCTAGACAACACTGACGAAACGTGTCCACAAAATGCTGTATATAATATCTGCATATAAAATTAAAATGTATGCGTAAAAATCATCCCAATAAACATGAACATCATTAACGTTCATTATTATTCTCAAAATTCAGCATAGTAACTCATAAGATAAATAAAAAGAGACAATTTCATGCATATTACACATATGGTTCATAAAATAACATGAAAGTTTAAAAAATAAATCTTTAGATAACTTAAACACGTAAACTGATCCTATATGATCTTCCTATTATGAACATTCTTTTCATTTATTATAACTAACCGATTGGCAGAATTCATTCCATCTTTCATCATACCAGTGAATTTTCTTTCACCAGTTCTGGTATAATCACCCTAAAAGCACATAAATAAAAAATTTAATTATGAAACATAATGTAGTTGTAATTTTAAAATGTATGAATATAATTAATACCTTTAACGCATTAGTGCCTGCATATTGACGACTTATGATGTCTCCATTGTCAGCCCATAATTCGTGAAGAGTTGTACGTAATCCAACAGGTAAAGGCCAATCGGGACCAGATAAACCTAGTCTAGTAACCTGCAGTTCAAGCACTGCTTTGGCAATTGCGGTCTATAATTTTTCAATGAATCATAAGCATAAACTCAATAGTCAGTGTAATACTCTAATAAAATATGTTAAATTGAAATACCTGAACAACATTCGTACGATCAAGACAATCAATACAATTAATTCGGAAAACACCATTCTGACGGCAAATATACCCTTGCGGATCCCTCCAGCAATATCCCATTTCAGTTACTATATCCATTAGTGCATTAATCAAGACAGCAACATTTTCAAAATGCATCCCACGACTGAAAATAGCATAACATGGTCATAAAAGTTTTAAAACATTTATATATACCTATATGTACACTTGAAATAGTTTTAGTTACCAATATTCGTGAAAATCAAAAGTGGTGTATATGATATCGGGACAATTGTAAGTGTAAACATGATGGCTGTAGGCATCCCATATAACCTTTTCTCTACCAGCTTGCTCTACTAAATTAACTATGCAAACAGGTCCGTATATTCCCAATTCGCTATCAAAGTGTTTTTCGAATGCCACCTGAGTTTCAAGCTCACCTGTGTAAAATTCAATAAAAATTTATCATTTTCCCCGTCGAAATTACAGTATAATTGCGTAATTACGAAACGAACCTCGATCCAAACGTGGGGGTGGACGATATTTCATACCCGGTTGACTCCAATACACTGGAGCCGAGCCGCGAACTTGCAAAAAAGACACCCGGTGTGAACGATGCACGAGCGATTGTTCAGTTTCTACGTAGTTTGCCACATAGCCATTCTCATCGACACCGCGACGTTTATACCTGGTTCCGGCTCTGAATCGAGATCGTCTGGATATTAAACTCAAAGTAAAGATTTCTCGATGTTGCGTCGAAGTTCCTCTGAGGGATTCGGTATTCAAGTGCTGAGAACACTCACCGGCATCCACTTCGCATTGTCTCACCTGTACGTGCCCCTGAATAACCGGAATTATCCAAGGTTCGCAATCGGGACTCTACATTGAAAATATTACCATTAATTTAAATAATAGTAACAAAATAATATACACACATCTCAAAAAACATGATTTTCGAGTTATTACCAGGAATGAGTTAAGTAAATATTACCCTATGAATCATCAAAAGGGAACTAACTTAACTTCATTATCTGATTGATCAATAAGTTTTATCAAAGTTGAAAAATTCAAACTTTAGAAGATGGAAAGTATGGAAAGATAACAAGAAGAGATCGTAAGAGGAATACATGGGTAAGAAGTATGACCAAATTGGCATATATATAGCGGAACGTGTGAAAAAGTCGGAGTCGACACACAGAGAGAATAATGGAAGGCAGATGAACGCGAGAAATACTGGAATAGTATCCGAGAGGATGTGAAAGAAAGCAAGGTAGATAGAGTGGACGATGGGCTGATGAATTGAGAAGAATTTTAGGAGTTAAGTGGATGCAGATTAGTCAAGACAAAGAAGATTGGTGAACGGCTGACAATGATGATAATAATTTAATTAAAATGATCTATTTTTTCTTAATTTCTTCCTTGATTCTTCAACTTTTTTTGATTGTTCGAAACCCTGTCTGTGATGCAGAAAATAATTGTGACGTCATTCGAATGTGCCACTTCACCGTCCTGATGGAATGATTAAAGAGAAACAAAATTGCATTCATAACGCATTTTCGCAAATTCTTGGACATGTCACCTTTGTGCTCTGGGGACGCGATATGTACATATGTATGTAGATACATTACAAAAACACTTACACCTAAATTTATAATATCTCTCAGCATATATTTGTTCCAGAAAAACCGATCATCTGCGTATTTCCAACGACTGTCCGGCAACAAAGCATCAACTTTTTCTAAACGCTGCAACGAATTTGTAATATCGGCCGTCTTGCAAAAATAAAAACTATCAGTATCGTCAAATATTTTGTGCAATTCTTCCGTTATTCTCTTTTCCAAGCGGTCGCGTTCTTTCGAATCGCGGCGTTTAGTAACCGTCTGTTTGACCTGATGACAAATACGAGATTGAATTAATATTAAGTGCCAATTGAATAAAAATAAATCAAACATAGTCAACAAACTACCTGTGACGTAGCTATGGCGGCCGCTTGTTGAGTTGTCGTTTTTATTGTATTACCGGCACTTTTAACCGCTCCCCACGTTTTATTCACAAATACCGAGTTTTCAAACAAACCTTTACCGCTATCCTTTTTATTCCCCTTTATGTTTTCAACAGTGTCAGTTTTCAAAACGGCACCGGTCGCGTGTTTTTTACACGGTGTGAGATTCAATTCGATCTCCTCGTTACCAATCGGAAGCAGGCATATCGACTTGATTTTGTATATGATATGATCGTCGTACAAATTTCCAACCGGAGTGCAATCTCTAACTATGAGCAACTTGGGCTCGTAGACTGCCTCGTGTTCTATCTTTCCAATGATGGCCGGAGTAATGCCTAAGCATTCTATGTCCTCCAAACTTGACAAATCCCAAGCTGCGAATTTAACAAAAAAATTTGCTCATTTGATAATATATCATACCCACCGGAAATCTGCTGTGTTACTGGCGAAATCAACGGGAGGCGTTGAAATGGCCGAATCGAATAAGAATGAATCCATTATGGCCGAACGAATAAAATCTAATACAAAGAAGTTCTAATTAAAATAAGGTATAATACGAATTATGTAGAAAGGGAATTTGATCTAAAGGTAAAAATATCAAAAATGTTACATGTACACAAAAAACAGTACACGAGGAGTAATTTATTTTAAGCTTTTATAGAAACGTAGTGGTCACCAGTTATAGGGACGATGATTTTGGTATGTGTGTGTGTTTAACGTTCATATTTTCATAAAAAGTGGAGTTTTGTATTATATTTATATTATAAGTACAGAAAATTACATGTATGCAGAAGTGGGAGAAACTACGCAGTTTCGTGTTATGAGTTAACTGCGTGTGGTCCAGAGTACTGCTTCCGCGAGTACGCTTTGATGGGGTGATGACGCGATTTGAGTGCCTAGGTCAGGATCCGTGTGTAGTGGTGTGCTATGTTGACGTAGTTTGTTCTAGGCAGCGTGAGTTCAGTTGACAAGCGCCTGTCCGTCTAGTCCGAAGTCGATGTGAGGTAGCCGTGGCGTTGTTGCCACGGTGAGAGCGTTGGGAGTACTGTGTGTGTGTCTGAACGTACGGTTTTTATATCACTCAATTCCGCGTTTGTATTTGATTTTGGGGGATCTCCTGTTTTAAGACACGCGTTTTTTGTGTGTTTACATCGTTTGTGACGCATGTTTATCGTGATTCTCAACCTTTTTTAATCGAATAATGTGATTTTATATTTACGTTGATTGCTAAAACTAATATGAAGAATAAAACTAGTTTTAGAAATTGACCTAATAGCTTAAAAGAAATTACTCCCTGTGTCTTATTTAAGATTTTTGATATTTTTACCATTAAATCAAATCCACTTTCTGCGTAATACGTATTAGATCTTATTCGTTCGGGCCATAATGGATTCGTTCTTATTGGATTCGGCGATTTCAACTGTAATAAAAATCACCAGGTTTCTTATTTGCAACGATGAATATAGTACTGAACTTAATCCCTGAGAAGTTCGGATTATCATTATGGTATTAACGTTTTATGTTTGTGCAATAAAGTGGTGCATTCCCATATTCATCATTAAAACGAAGAAACAAAGCGATTTTGTCAATGTTGGGTGGGTATAATATGTAATAAGAAAATCATTTGGAAAATTATATGTGAATACAGACCTGACTTGCATGAGAATTCTGCGGTATTCCTGTTCCACCAAAGGCTGGCTGACTCCTGCACAAATATATAGAACTCATCTGAGCGAAACACTTCCATGGTGTGAAAACAATGACGGCCTGAAGCTGAAAATGGAGCAAAGAGGGTTTTCAAATGAAACTCTTTTCTGTGTGGAGAATAAATGTGACGAATACTGACCACGTAACCTGTCAAAGATGTGTCATAACGTAAGTCAATTTTAGCAATGATCCGATGGGTGCGTTTGACAGTTGAAGGTTTGACAGCTGGTGTGCGCATGCGCAAACTTATACTATGGATATGCTTTTTTCAAATTAACCTCTGTAATTCGAAATTAAATTAAAAACCTCTTTAAATCAAATTCACCGCCCGCCCAGTATTTTATAATTTGATTTTGTTCAGTATTACATCCGAAACTAGTAACTGCCGGTTGACAGTGTCATCGGGAGGTTACAGTGTCATGACTCAATAGAGCTCGAAAATTAGAAGCACTATTCTCTAGACGTGTTTCTCAACCTTTTATGAACTTGATCCATTAACATAATGAACTCCCCTAAACTTAAGTTTTTTTTTACTAAGCAAATATGCTTCACAAATGAATTAAATGCTGAACAAAATATTTATTGCCAAATTCAAACTAAAATTAGCTACGATCATTTTCATTTAAGATATTTTAATCATTTTGTGCTCTGTGTACTCTGCAATTAGTTGGTATCCAGTGTACCTACCTTAGCGGCGACATTATACCTGATAACATTATGTGTGAAAGTACTCAAAAACAACATATGTATGAGTATGTCTATGAGTAGGTATGTATGTATGAGACATACTCACATGAGTATGTCTACATAATCAGGATTAAAATAATAAATAAAAGATTTCATAAATAAATTAATGTATGTATTTTATATTACTTTATAAACAACTGTAAAGCCGACATGCTCTATCATCTATCATCTTAGTTCGGTGAACACTAGGCCTTACTGTAATTGCTAAAGTTTCACTATAGCACAACAATTCTAATAATAGACTTATAAAAAGTTTCAATGAAATACATATTACTGTCGGGAAACATTTCCCAGATATCAATTTCAACAAGATGTTTGGTACTTCCTGTCTGATGTATACAGGAGCGTTCCTAGATTATTCAGTAGCTGCGGTGGATCCTTTTTTTGGATGTATGTATATACTCACGGGTATATTTCATCTCTGTGCATCAGTTCGATATGAGTAGATAAACTGGTAGTACGTATAAAACTCTTTTCACACAATTTACACCGACGTTCTCGACCGTGGAATCTTCTTTCGTGATTTTTTCTGGTAATTGTATTTTTAAGCTTGTGTTGGCAGAATCGGCATTTCGATGTTTCTGTATGTTTTACAATGTGTTCAATTAGTAAACTTTTCGAAACTGCTCCAAATCTACATTCACTAAAACGAAACAAAACATTAATAGATTTTTAATGACGACGAATCGAGGAATAAACACATTTTATTGTGTTGGAATATATATTATAAATAATGCAATATGAGATACCTGCATTGAAATGGCATAATAATTCGGGGATGTTTCCTATTCTTATGGCCACGTAAGGCATTTTTTGTTACAAACGAGGAACAGCAATCGGTGCAATCGTGCCTAAAAATAAAGAACATGTAGTCGGTATACAATATACCAATATGTTTATGCACGTCTTCACGAAGTTACTAATTAAATTAAATAGGTAAAAAAAAATCAAATGTGTCGCTTAAATATCATTGATACTTTCATTGAAACATACATTTTGTTAGTGTCATCTAAATTTTCTTCACTTTCTGTCTCTTCGACTTCGATTGATTGAGAAGATGAACCTGAATCATCAGAAATACTGATTTCCGATTTAACTAATACAGTTTTTTCGATCACTATCTCGTCGTCTAATTCTGTATCATCGGTAGATATTTGAATCTTACTCCCGCAATTTGTTTCCACCTATCAGGGAAAAGGGTTTATTATTAAAATTTCACCACAAATTCTCATATGTATAAATATAAAATTACAATATATCTACCTCATCATTTGATTTATTTATTGTCGTGCCACCTGTAAGTAAATCACCTGAAAAAATAAACGGGCCATCATCTGAATATTATCAAATGTAAATAATCAAAATTTTATACGAATAAACAATAATAAAATCCTCGTTTACTTAAAAAAATTGACTTTACCATTAACCAGTGGCACACCTAAAACGTTTAGCAATCCCTCTACCAACCAAAAAATAATTTTAAATGTATGTAAAAACACACAAAAATGCTCCCAAGATAATTTTTTTATAACTCGAAATTCACAAATAAATGTAAAAAATGAAATTAAAAATAATTTACTAAATTTTAACATACGTATAGAATTGTATTTCTCCTCCTTCTTCTGGCTGGTGATCGAGGCAGACGGTTCGCCATTTAGGACATTGCTGCTTTCATCCATTGATTTATATTTGTTTTGATAATTTTTAGAGAATTTCATAGCATTCGACGATGAAGATATATTGCGTACAGGAATCTCTATCGTATTCTCTAATTCCATATTTTCAAAAAATCTGCTGGGATTCTCGAATTCCTGTGCGGAAAATGAGTGCGCTATAACAAGGTTTCACTATAATTCTGATAGTAGAAAGAAATAAAAAATGATAATATACCTTACAATTTGATTTATTTGTAATCAAATCGCCTGAAAAATAATATCATTTCAATATCTTCAACACTTGTGATACTTTTTATTAATTTTTAATTTTTCAATTTAATGCATACTAAACTCTTTATGAGCTATAAGTCAACACGATTTTTGCATTTAATAATAAAAATGAATTTTACCTAAAACCATTAATGCATCGGGATCCTGATTGGGATAGTTTTTATGGAATTGCTTAGCAATCCTCGACGAAGATATCATGCATGTGTTTGATCCAATTTCATATTTATATGGAACTTCATAACATAAATATTCCTTATCGTCGTAATTCACAGAAATAACTTCAGGTTCAAATTTACGAAATGCTTTCAATGTAAAAAAAACAAAATTTATCAACATTGTATTGCTATATATGGAAATGAATTATTTCGAATTAGATTACCTACATTTATCAGATTTTTGAAAGGACTTTGTTCCTTCAATAGATTTCCGTAATTGGGGAATAAATTGTTTTAGTGTTTTGTGGGACGACTCACATTGTTTTTTGAATTGGTATGCAAGCTCCAATTGTTTCACACACGATATGCATATATTCGATGGGAGCATATCCATTTCAAAGTCCTATAATAACGAATGGAATCCTCATTTTAATTTCGTTGCAAAACTTGTTTGCATGAAATTAAAAATATAATACAAAACATCAATTCATTCATTCATTAGGTCTTCAACTTACACTGATATTACCGAATGCAAGGTATTTGTCTCTGAGTGACTGATTACTTTCATCTGTGTCCGATAGAGACGACAATTGATTATCATCTCCGTTCTGCAGGCATACGAGACAAATCGGCCCCCACTCCATTAGTAATAAAATAAAGTAAACATATATTCGTAAATTCACTTAAACTAGTCTCACTTCAACGAAAAGTTCGTTCTTTCGTTCGTTCTTCGTTATTTTTCTCATTTGACGATTGAGGACAACACCATGTTTACAGTTAAAGGTTAGGGATAGGACCGAACCGAGCCGGCTCGAGCTTCGGCTCGAGTTAGACTGACTCGAGCTAGCTCGAGCCGAATTCCAACTAATAAATAATGGCCCTAGAACTCAATATTAACGGGTTATCTTACTGAAGCGATTTCTAATGAAAATGTTTATCAACCATTAATAATGATGTAAACATGCGCAACAAACTATAAAAAACACACACAAAAAAAACGCGTGTCTTAAAACGGGAGATCCCCCCATAGCAAACGCTCAATAGAGAGCTATAAAAGCCTTAAGCCGTACAGACAGTACAGAACTCCCCACTACTAACACAGACAGTACTCCCCACGCTCTCACACATGAATACGCTCTCACCGTGGCAACAAAGCTCCGGCTACCTCACACCAGCTTCGTACCAGACGGACAAGCGCCTGTCAACTGAATTCACCCTGCCCAGAACAAACTACCTCAACATTGCACACCATTACGAAGACATTTATCGAAATAAGCATGGGTGTGCTCAAATAGCTGCTTGTGGCCAAATTAAAATCGTTCTTTCTTGCCCAGCTTCAATATTAAATGATTATTTGAGGCTTGGTTTGGCGCTGGTGAACGCATCCTTGCTAAATATAAAATTGAATTTCTTTGATCAAATTGCTTAGAATTTATCTATTTCTCAAAGATATTTAGCTTGCTTTGAAAATTAATAATGAAAAGGAAAAGGAGTCAAATTCAGGAGTCGAATTCTCTACTCCAGCTCCCGCATTCTCCACAATGGCAACATGGCGCAACATCCTCAAACGTAGAGTGACAAAACATCATTAAATACCTGCGTACTCTATTGTGTAACAGCTTTCTCTTCCACCGTCACACGCTCAAACTTATTTTTAACTTACAGGAACGCTGTGGTTGTCTTCAGTGGAGACAGTTGTAGCAACGGGTGATTATGTTGGTCATCGATGGAGATGATTTAGATGGTGTGAGCGAACTGAGAGAACTGACGATGCTGGATTGATCATCGTAATTTATATTACATAAATGCGAATTTGCATTTAAGTGCGCTAACAGGAGGGGGAATTTTGCGTGTGAGTTTATGGACTCACGAAGTTCTTTCACGTCACATTTAGTGTGTTATGTGCAAGAAGTCACTTTTCAGGTGCTCTTTGTTCGATGCATTTGATGAATAGTTGATTCCTTTGTTCCTGGTGGGCTTGTGTTATGAGATCACGCATTTTTAATGTCTGCTCTACATTTGTTTGTGGGGAATTTTTATGAGTTCACGACACGCAGATGGTGTCATGTCGTAAAAGACATGTGTTTTTAATTATACGTGTATTGACAAGAGTCGAGATTCCTACAACGCTAAAAATAGATACTTAATAAACTGCAAACAAAGTTTAAATCAACTACAGCAATCCTATATGGGTACACATGACAGAAATAATGTGGATATATATTGTAAAAATCATAGAATAAAAAAATATTTTGAAAAATAAAATTTTACATTAAAATGTATTAAAAAATTAATTTCGCAATAACAAAGATTAAAAAATATTAAAAGAAATTCCTAGCTTATTAAACAATTCGCGTCACATATTTTAATCATTATCACATATCATGTCCAGTGATGTCTTTAAAAGTACCTTGTCACAGTGCTGTGAATTATAATAATCTTCAAGCCACTGAAATTTACCATTTTCTAATTTCACTTTTACTTGTTTAGATTTTATATCACTCCCACGATACTTACTAACTACCATCACATTTTCTTTGGTCTTTTTTTTCCTTTTATTATTTTGAGTTTCATTAACCATATCTTGTTGTGAGGAATCATGATTGATGGCTTTACCATATTGAATTACGATTGATCCATCTCGGTTTACTTCAATAGTTGGCCGGATAGTCGTATCTTGGTTTAATTCAGTAGATGGCTGGCTAGTAATATCCTGATTTAATTCAATAAAATCCTGGTTACCAACAGACTTTACTTTAGACCCACGAACTTTTTTCAACTATAAATAAAAAGCAATAGTAAAAAATTAAGAACTTGTTGCGCATCTATAATTCTCAATATTAGTCGGAATTTATTGAAGACGTGCCTTTTGCGCCTTTTCTTTTATAATTTGTTCTTGTTCAAATACTTTAAAATGAAATCCTTTTTTATGTTTTTGAAGATCTTGGATTCTAGAGAATCTTCTATCGCAGACATTACATCTGAAAATTAAGAAATAAAAATAAATCTGGATATTCATGCATACATAAATTGCAATAACATCAATCTATAATACTTACGGATATCTTTTTACTCCATGCATAAGACGCATATGAGTAGTTAGTCCGCTAAGATGTACAAAAGTTTTTCCGCACACATCGCATTTATGATGTTCTCCAGGATGCACCGAACTGAATGAACACACGTGAAATTAATTCATAACAAACAATTCCAGTAAACCAATGCTAACATAATGGTACATTAATTGAGATAACCTTTCATGTTGTGATCTATCCGTATAACTCATAAATGATTCATCACAAATTCGGCATTTGTGAGGATATACTCCAGTATGTAGAGCCATATGTTTGGTAAGTGTGTCCTTTACAGTTGCTGCAAATCCACATATACTAAAATAATAATAAAAAAGCACTTCACTTTAATCAATGATTATCAAATCAATGAAAATACAAGGTTTTGTAATATATTCTATCCTAGATACCTGCATTTAAATGGCTTAATACCTAAGTGACGTCTTATATGGGATCTCAAGGCAATTAATGATGTAAAATGGGAGCCACATTTTTTGCATTCATATCTATGAATAATATATACAGTTATAAATTTATGAGTTACACTTTCGCCGACAAGTTGCTCATCTAATAAAATAGGTTAAAATTGTGTGAGACATTGAAAAACCAATTTTGTTGAAACCAACCTTTTATTAGCACCATCTGTATTGTTTTCCATTTCCACAATTTGAGAATTGACAATTGATTCAGTAGAAATATTCGGTTGCGAATTAGCTGGTTCAGTTTCTTTTACTATCTTACTGTTTGATTCAACATTTCCTAAAGACACTGATTTTTTTTTTTTTTTTCCTATAGATTCTCTTCTTTGTTGGGGATTAAGGTGTCATTAAAATTTAGCACATAGATTTCACTATAAATTCTGATTATACTTTAAAAAATTAACATTAATTTACTAACGGTTGATGAGTTTCGATTTCTACGAGATTTCTTAGGGTCATTTGATGACGATATAATAGGAATGGGTGACCGACGAATCGCTGTTTCATCGTCTGATTCCAAATATTCAGAAGACATGGAATTTGAAATATTACTCGAACAATTTGTTTCCACCTTACGGCAAAAGTTAAAATTTAAAAAATGTTTATTAACCAAAATAAAAAAAATACGATAATGTACCTCAACATTTGATTGATCCATTGTTTTGCCATCATTTATCAATCTATGATTTAGATCGTCTAAAAAATAAATACAGTATAGCCTGAACGATCTTAAAAGTATATATAACGTTCCAAATTTTAAATGTAATAAATAAATTTTACCTATAATCATTAATGCATCAGGATTTTGATTGGGAAACTTTCTACGGAACATCTTAAGATCCTCCGATCCAGGTATGATGCATGTCCGCGATGTATTTGATCCAATTTCATATTCATAAGGAATTTCATAACACAAATATTCCTTATCGTCGTACTTCACAGAAATAAATTCGGGTTCAGATTTAACAGATGCTTTGAATAAAAACATATAATTGTATATTTAAGATACTAAATTCTTCATATGCAAGTAAATTACTATCTATACATATGTACATTACATAAACTTACCAGTTTTTTTTCCTCTCAATTCTGGAACATACTTTTTAAGGGTGGTGTGTGCGGTTTCACATTGTTGTTTAAATTGGTATGCAAGCAGCAGTTGATCTACACATGTTAAACATATATATGATGGAAACAACTCTAATTCCCAACCCTGCGAAAGTTAATTGAACTGATAAAATCCTTATTTGAACTTTTTGTAATACTATAATTTATTTATTTATTAAACGCCTATTAAGGCTTTTACATATAAAATACATAATATATTAAATTAGAAAAAAAAACTAATAAGTAAATTATCTTGAGTATTAAAGAAATCAATACATTCTGAGCATTTATTACCATATATAAAAACATGACATACTGGACCCACAGGATTGCATTGTGGCATGGCTAAAAATAACCAAAATCGTCTTGTTTCTCCTTTATAGTGATGAATATGGTACTGAACCTGTACCTTGAGGAGTTTGGATATCCGATATTGTGACCATAATAATACTTATGGTTAAAGTTCATTACCACACTCATCATTATAAAGAAGAACTCGAAGACGATTTTGTTCATATTCAGCCAATCCCGTTTAGTTCCGATATTATTATAATATTTAATTACCGAACTTTCTAAGTAAGTGAGCCTAATTGTATGGAATAAGATACAATTAAATAAATAGCCATGAGGTTAATAGCTTACACTGATGTCATTGACGCAAAGGTACTTGTCTTTAAGCGATTCATCGTTTTCGTCTGTATCGCAGAGAGACAAATGGTTGTTCTCTCCGTTCTGTAGGCATGCTATGCAAATTGGTTCCCATTCCGCCATCTATAAATGACTGAAAAGAGTGTGAAATCTCTCATTGGAGAAAACTGAGGTTAAACTCTAAAATTAAATCGTTCTAGCATCACTTGACGTTTGACAGATGGTTAGTTTGTTGACAAATGGACCAAGATTTGCATCAACTAAATATCGATTGTGTCAAATGAAACTGATAAGCATAAATCTACACTAACGTCGATTATAACACCGATTACGACAATCGACTTGCTGCAGGGCTACCAACTGCCTTAAGACGTTGCACAAAACTCGGTCAAAAATAAATTGTTGGCAACTTTTCTTTCGCTGTTCGAAAAAATAGGAAATTTCGTATAAATTTAGAAAGTTTGACTTTTTTTTAAAAGAAATTTACCTTCTGTGGTCAAACTTGCGACAAAACCGCACGACAAGAAGTCAATTTATGTGGGTTGTTATTATGGTGACCAACCGTACTCCTTTTGGGAGTTTTGTACTCCATTTTTCGTTACTGTAGTCCTTTTGTACTTCCTTGAACTCCTTTTTGATCTCAGCGCTATCTCTAGTTTTAATCTTGAATTTTAAAAAATAGAATCAACTGGATACTAGTGGCATCTAATGGCGAAATCGTACTTTACTGTATTTCTTTCGGGAGTAGGACGAAAATTAGAAAATGTTTTGGAAGCGCTGAAGCTCCGCCCCGTGGGAGGAGTCCCACGAAGCATTTTCTAAGTTTCGTCTTTCTAAGTTTCGGGGTAGACCCATTTCTTTCATATACCTAAACAAATTAGGTTACTACTTATCACCAATAAATACCAAAAATTTCTTGCTTACTTTATAGCCTCCAAAGAAAATTTCTTGCTTTGTTAAATTGCTTTTTACTAGGGGGGGGGGTTCCTGACGGCAACGTATGTATTCCTTTTTCATCAAAAATAGTTGGTCACCTTATTAGCATGGTTTCGCGCTTAGCTGTCACGCGCGACGACCACCTGTCGTAAGTTGATGGCCATCGCACGCCTGCGTTCCATCTCAACTTTTACAATCTAAAAAACTACAACATGTGGTTGTCGTGCGCGACAGCCAAGTAAAAAATTCGGGTGTGGCCAACCCATGACTTTATCCATATATTTGAGGAATACAAAGAGTAACGAAATTAATTTTTTAAGTACGTAAGTAAATAAAACGCATGCACACAACCAACCACACCGACCAAAATACATACATAAATATCATGAAATTACTATGTTGAGTGCGCGCGCGTATGTAAAATACGATCTTCGGCATATATTCAACTACCACTTCCGGTCAGCGGATTTTGATCAAAACCTTATCAACTCTTAATTTTTATATGAAAATTATAAATATAAATTTTCGACAAGATCGCCGGAGCAGTTTCAGAAATATTCCGTGGTAAACTTTTCGACAAAAAAAAAAACCTACTTCCGGTTGACTAATTTTAATGATTTATTTTTTCCTAAATAGCAATTTCTCTCAGGATTACAACATTACAATATTGTGACGATAGTACATATTTAAAAGGTCTAAAAAAAAAAAAAACAAAAAATCGTTCAAGAGTAAACTGCCATTTTCGCTAGTCAGAAGTTAACTAAAATCACAGTATCTCTTACGGCTAACGTGAAAACTATAGATATGAAATTTCGACAAAATTCCCGGAGCCATTTCGGAAATATTCTGTGGTAAAAGAATTTTAGAATTTTCTACAAAAAAAAAACCCTACTTCCGGTTGACTAATGTTGACCAAATTCCTTATGGCTCTTACACCTTACGTGAAAATAATAGATATGAAATTTCAGCTTGATAGACTTGATAGTTTCGGAGAAAACACACATACAGACACACACACGCATAAGTACACAGACATTTTTTAGAAAGCATGAAAACGTGATCAGGGGATGATACTCGATACAAATCAGTCAAAATCTCGAGGTCGAATTTTCGCACGATCACAATACATTATCCGATTAGGATAAAGTAAAAACCAACCCATTAGTAAGTAGGTTAGAGCCAGTGGTCGGCAACCTACGCCACGCGTGCCACTAGATGGCACAGCCTAGAGAATGACGCTCCATTGTTCTTAAAAGAAACCTTTTTACTGATGTCTGAATGTCTTTTTTGCAATTTTTCACATTAAAATGAAATTTTAGTGGCACTAGTGCACGAGTGTCCGATATGTACTTAAAAATAACATTTATATGGCACTTCAGTGAATGTACGTTGCCTACCCCTAACTCTACACACTGTTCTTAAGCTTTTTTCGACCGTGTGGAGTGGCGACCCTTTATATAAAACCCAAGCGACCCGCGAGGCCGCACTCCGATATATTTGAAAAAGGCAAAAAATATTATTTAAACAACGAGACACCGATTAAAAATGAAAATTGCATTAAGGTGCCCGGACACCGGTGCGAATTCGTATTCGCATTACAGAAAACAGGTAGGAAAATCGCAAGGTTGGTATGGTGGGGAGTTGTATCGCATAGCCGCGGGTGGCGCTGCGTATTCAGTTAAGCTAAACAGAACGCGAGATCGCGCGAACGTCAAAGTTGACATCAACAAACGAAGTAAAGTTGGCTTTAAGCGCTAAATATTCGGGCATAGCCACGTGGTGAAAACGTTATTTTTCCTTGAAACGGGCGTAGGGGGTGTCGGGAGCGATTATATATGTTCATTATATATTTGTTAACTGTTATAATAGATATATTACGCAAAGTAGTGCAAAAAAAATTGATTATTAATAGAATTGAAACAAATTCGCAATTAACAATGTGAGACGCGCGTGTGTGGCATTAATGCATGAATAGCGAAAACGCTAGTGTAGAGAGCTATCGCGCGTTCTGTTTAGCTTAACTGAATACGCGGTGGTGCTGCCTACACCGCGACGAATTTCCGACCGGAAATCCGTCCGCGAATTTTCGCCGATTCGCTCGATTTCGATTAACGACCCCACAGAAAACCCTTCACGACAATAAAGAATGATATTTCAGCGACCTACATCGCTCCACATATCGAGCATGAACTGAGGGGGGCGCATGAATAGTGATAGAAAGAGATAGAAGGGGAAGGGGGGAGGGCGTTGGTATCGAACAACCGAAGCTAAGCGGCCATCTTGTTTTAACTGTCAAAGTGATCGAGCTGAGCCGACTGGGCGTTGACCGCTATGGAGTGGGAGCTGATATGCCGCGTGTGTTTGCAAAGCGGTCAAGATAACCAGCTGGTGTCCCTCTTCGACACGGATGAGAACAACGAGCCCCTCAAAGACAAGTACCTCTTCTGCAGCGATATAAACGTGAGCCGATCATTCTTACGGCCGTGTGGGCCACCCGTCGATGTTGCTATTGCATATAATGTTTGTTACTCGTCATGATGGAGTGTTCGCCTTCCGTGTAGTTTTTCTTTTGCTGATGGCAATATCGGCGCCAAAACTCTCGCAGGCTAGCAACATCCGCGTTTCTTCAAATGACAATGTTCTCCGTGGGAATGGCGGCCGCTCTTTGTGTGCGCGCTCCCTTTTTAGGTTATGGCACTTTTGAAAACTAGCTTTAATTTGCAATCCCGGAATCGAGGTGCCAGGATTAAGCTGATTACTTCCGGTGTTGATTATGCCAAAGTACCCGTTTCAGTATTTGGATCTTCCGTAAATGACGTCACGCCCCAATAGGGGAGGGGGTCTGGTAATGATGTGATAATTTGTGAAATAGGAAGTAGGGGGAGAATGAAATATTTCGTGATTCCCATTTTTTGATTTTCTTAGCGATTTCTAAAGAAATATTGTTATTTTTTTTGCAAATCATATTTTATTGCAAAGTTGCCTAAATTTCATACATTAAATACGTGTTAGCTACGCCTTATAACGGTTGGCTTTTAATTAAGTTCAAAAACTCATAATTAAAATGGGTCATTTCCAACATTGCATATTTTTTAATGCAGGGGTTCTTAACCCCCCCCCCTCCATATCCTATATTCAATTCACCAGTCAAGACATAATTAAAAAAATAATAATTTCTTTTCACTAATTATGTTCAGAAATTTTTTTTTTTATTTATTTATTTAATAATTACATGGAGAGGCGGCATAGCCGATAGGCCCATAGAGTTTGGTATCAGTTAACAAGAAGAAAAATAAAAATAAAAAAAACCAGTATTACATATAAATGAAAAAGAAAGAGAGGATAGTACAATTGCCAAAATTGAAAAAAAAAAAAATAAAGATAAAAAAAGAATAACAAAAATAAAAATAGAGATAAAAAACAAAAATAAAAGTAAAGATAAAAACAAAAATAAAAATAAAATGAATAATGGTCCATATATTAAAGAGTTAAAAATACCCATTGTTTTTTAAGAATAAATCTAGTTGATTTTTATATGAATTAACATTTTTTAAAGTGGCTATTGTATCCGGAAGACTATTCCAAACTTGAACCACTTTATTTGAAAAGAATGAATCTCTTACAATCTTATTTGATTTTTCTTTTCGGAGTCTTAAGAGTATGACCTCTTAGATGAGGGTTCTCATTGAACAGAATGAGGTTGGTTATTTTACATGAATAATAACCATTTATTATTTTGAATACTTCAATTAAATACCTCTTAATCTCCTCGTCTCCAATGTGGAAAGATTCAGTCTCTTCAATCTTTCATGATAAGGTAGTGATCGAAGTTCGGATGGCATTTTTGTAATTCTTCTTTGGAATTTTCTTCTTTTGTGATTCTCGAGACATAGAATATCTTTTTTAAAGTGAGCATTCCAAACATTATATGCAAACTCTAATTTCGGTCTGATATATAACATATATTTTTAACAACAAATTTTCATTCAATGATTTGAAAACACAGTAATGATATATATGTATAAAGGAATTTACTTTTTTGACTAACTGGTTGATGTGTACAGACCATTTTAAATCTCTAGTGAATGTTACACCCAGATCACATTGGGAGGAAACATAGTCAATATTTGATTATCAATCGTATATGGAATTTGTGCGTTGAAGGATCCTAAATGAAGAGTATTGTTTGGCTGCATTTAAAGACAAAAGCCAAACTTTAGACCACATGTTAATACAGTTCAGGTCATTTTGCAGATCTCTACGTCCATCGATAGTTGCCAGACCGAAAAGTTTAATATCGTCGCAAACAATTAACGAAGACTCAGATAAACCCACCATACTTGGATATAACCAATTTATGCCAGGGCTGTTAAAGTCCCGAAAATCAGTATGGGGCATTTTCTCGAGCCCTCATTTGAGATACAGTTAAACATAATTATATCATCTTCTAGTTTGGAATTTGGGGTCTATAAATGCAATCAATAGTAAAGTTACATGTGTTGAATGATAGATTTAAACATAAATGATTAATACCAATTTTTTGATTGGTAGGACAAAATTGTGTGACATTTATATAAGGATTATATGCAGAAATTTTAATATACGCGCAAACACCACCACCTCTCTTACCTTCTCGATCTTGCCTAAATAGGGTGTAATTAGGCAAATTAACCACACTATCCGGTATTTTGACATTTAACCAAGATTCGGTGATAAGAATAATGTCTGGTTTGACGGAGTTGACATATATGTATATGGAATTCACTAAATTTGGAAATTAAAGACGAAATGTTAGTATATATAATCTTAATATCTAGATACTGTGTAGAATTTTCATGTCCGGTGAGAGGTGTTAAGCTACTTAGATCCTGACTGGCGAGCCAGTGACGCCCAGATGAGTAGAGTTAAATTAGATAAATATATTTTAAAATTGATTTCTAACTTTTGTCTACTAACTAATTTCGAAAATTCAGATTCACAAAGATACATAATATTAAAACTGGAAGGATTTCGTATCCACCTTTCATTTTTTAATTCAGATTGAAAGCAATCGTCAAAAGACTTTCCAAATGTTTCAAAATATTGCCTTGAATTCAATCTGAAAACGTCTCTGACGAATTATTACAATTTTTTGGGAGACCGTTCATTCCTCCCCTAGGAAGGAAAACACCATGGGCTAAGAACCCCCGTTCTAATACTTATCCCCGATAAATAAATAAAATATATCAATTTTTAACTACACAATTATAAACATAACAATAAATTGTAAAAATGTAACTGTTGTTTTTTTTACAAGGTGGTCGACGATGAGCCATTGCCGTCAAACATATGTTTAACATGTGTAGATAGGCTTCTATCTGCATATCAGTTTAAACGACAATGCGTATCTTCATACGACACTTTGAAAGAGTGTCTGTTGGAATTCAAGAAATCTAACAAAGAACCAGTACCTAGTCCAAAACCTGGTGAATATTGTACTTCTACATAGTACAAACATATTTGCATTTTATTCAAAGAATATTATGGTTTTATTTGCTTAATTTATTTATTTTTAATAATAATTATGACTTTCAGAGGGGGGTACTGAGACTATTTCTGTTAAACAAGAGAATGGAGAATATTTACGCTATGAAATTCCCATTGAATACGAAACTAAGTCAAAGTGGCCAATTGCACGCATCTCGGAAGATGCTAAGAAACGGCGTAGAGGTCGTCCCAGAAAATATCCCGATGCTTTAGGAATAATAGGTATCTAAACTTTAATTACCAAAAGATTGAATTATTATTTCTCAATTTTTGCACGTAACCTATTGATGTTTTTTTTTCTTATTAGAAACATCACCCTATACCCGTAAAAGTCAAAAAATAAATGATTTATCGAAAGATGATTCTCAAGCAAGTAGTGAAAGTCAAAAAATGGAGGAAAACATGATTGACAAATCTAGTACTTCTCTCGATAATGAAGGTGAATGTAGTGCTGAATTGTATAATATTAACAAAAAACTTAAATTAATTTGGTAATTGCTTTAAAATGTTCGGGTGGTCCTCTATCAGTTTTATTTAAATTTTCAGAAGCAGACGATTTGATTAACCAGGATTTTATTCAAAATGACAAAACAGATGAAAATGAGACCGATTCCGTTCTTCAATTAGAACTAGATCCCAATAATGGTACTTTCTTACAGATATTGAAAAAATCTGATGATACGGTAAATATTGTTTTGTACCTAGTCGGTACTAAAGTACATATGTACATACATAGTCCTAAATTTATATTTCATAATTTTTTTCATAGTTAGTAACAAAACGGAAGGGTAAGACCAAAAAACCTGTAATCTTTGAAAATATAAAATTTGAACATGAATATGAGAAAGATGAGGAAGACATATTACTCAAAGAAACCATATTAGCCAACTCAGAACCAATTCCCGAAGACCTTCTTTCGAAAGAGAAGAAAAAACAACCCAAAAGATATAAATATGACCGAGTGTGAGTTTCGAGAAATTTTTTATTTTTAATAACAGTCCCCTATTTTCTGAAATTATATTATATCAAATATAATAAAATTTATTTCTAGGCACACGTGTGATCAATGTGGATCTTCATTCAGATCAAATGCTTCATTGCAGGCCCATATAAGACGTCATCTGGGCATCAAACCTTTTGTGTGCAGGTATCCTTGATTTTTATATTTCTACATCACTTCAATACCCAATGTTTTTTTATATAAATGATGAATAATACATAATTACATTTTTTTAGAATATGTGGGTATGCTTCAGTTTTAAATATGGAATTACGGAGACACATGATGCGACACACTGGCGTCAAACCATATAAATGCCGATATTGCGGTCGGTTCTTTTCTGACTTTGGTAGTAGACAAAAACACGAAAGGTAAATTGTATAGTCACAATCTTCAGTTTTTCGCCATCCACTGTCTGATGAAGACCGCTCCAATCTTCTTCCTTTCCTGTCTACCTCGAGTAACTTTCATCCATTTTTTTTTTGTACCTTTTATGTATAAATTATAGTATGTATTACAAATATACATATATACGATAGCGTATTTGGGTTACGCGAATAAATTCCTTGAATTATTTTCAGTTTGTTAATACTACTATGAATATTTTTTCGCAGATTGCACGTAGGAGATCGTCCTTATCAGTGTACTGTGTGTGGAAAAAGTTTTACTTATTCTTATGTCTTATCTAACCACATGCTCACACACACGGGAAAAAAAAAATATTCGTAAGTGTTATTCTTGCATTAATTTTCCTTTGATTCATATTGATTGATAACTTTTTTATTATTTATTTAATTTCCAGGTGCGGACCATGTAATAAAAAGTTCACCAAAGCCCATCATCTCAAATATCATAACAAAATACATCATAAGGAACTGTATCTTCAAGAACAACTTATACAAGCTGAAAAAAAAAAAGTATTTCTTTGAACATTTATACCTTCTCATTTTAACATTATATGTATGTAACATATGTAACTCATTGCTAACATTGTTATTTACTGTTTCTACTTACAGGTGCAGAATTTCAACCTATCTACGTGTACTGAATTAGTTGGATCAAACCAAGAAATAACAATTCACGATGGCTCAATCCAACTTCAGCAAATCAATCAAGATTCAAATATGATACGTCAAAATCAAAGCACTTCTAAAAGTTTTGATTTGATGACTGAAAATATGCATATAATTCAGCAATACAGTAGCGATGAAATTAAAACAGAGGAAATGCCTCTGAAAATAGAAGATAGGCAATTTTAATATGTATGTATGTATGAGGGGTCATTGTGCCAAAGACGTCCAACCCACACATGTTGTTTGGAGATAATGCAGCTAAATAAATAAATTGAGATACACAATATAAAAAGGTCCATCGTAAAAAAAAATAAATGTCTGCTGATAACACTAGCTTCAGTAAATAATTAAAAAATTCGGGTGTGGCCAAACCCATGACTTTATCCATATATTTGAGGAATACCTTAAAGAGTAACGAAATAAATTTTGAAACTTGAAAAGTCAAAAATCAAATTTTGCCTAAACCGGAGAATATTGCCTCGAACGTATCATTATATGTACATACATAACAAACAATTTTCAACCCATACTGAAACACGATAAACCTTTTTTTTTTTTTTAACTCACCATTGCTATAAGAACTCTAATTTTATAATGTTATGAAGATTCAAAATATATAAAAGGCCGAAAAAATAAAAAACAAAAAAATCATGCAAGAGAATTTTCATTCAAATAAGAAAAACTACCACTTCCGGTGGGCGGATTTTGATCAAAATCATGGTATCTCTTACACCTTATGTACGTGAAAAAAATAGATATGAAATTTCAACTTGATACACTTGATAGCTTCGGAGAAAAGATTAAAGTTAAAAAGGACACAGACATACAGACAATTTTTAGAAATCATGAAAACATGATCAGGGGATGATACCTGATAAAAATCTCAATGTCGAATTTTCGTACGATCACAATACTTTATCCGATTAGGATAAAGTAAAAAACGCAAGAGGCACTGGGCCCCTCATATATTTATTATTGTTTTATGTAAAGTAGTTAAATAAGTATTTTTAGATAAATTAAATGAATGGATTTTTTCTTACTTTTTGAGTTTTTATTAGTTAAAAATTGGCACAATCTATCCAATAATATTGATAATGAAAAAAATGTTAACTGTCCGTTCCCTTTCCCTAGAAAGCAATGGAAAACTACTGGAGAGCATGTTTCCGGCTTATACCAAATTATTATTATTATTATTATATATTGCCCAGAACCGTCTGTCTGCTGATGACACTCGCATCAGTAAATAATTAAAATTCGGGTGTGGCCAAACCCATGACTATCCATATATTTGAGGAATACAAAGACTAATGAAATTATTTTTTAAAGTACTTATTTAAAAGGCCGAAAAAAATAAAAAAAAAAAAAATCGTGCACTAAAAATCGTAACTACCACTTTCGGTTGGTGGATTTTGATCAAAACTTTTTTTTTATATGTAAATTATAAATATAAATTTTGAGCTTGATCGGCTCAGTAGTTTCGGAAATATTGCTTGGTAACAGGATTTTTGACTTTTCTACAAGAAAAAAATCCAACTTCCGGTTGACCGATTTTAATGATTTATTTCTTCGTAGCTAAGTATTGCTTTAAGGATTATACTATTACAATATTATAAAGATACCAAATATGTAAAAGGCCGAAAAAAATGAAAAAAAAAAATCGCGTTCAAGAGTAAACTGCCACTTCCGGTTGGCGGATGTTGACCAAAATATTAATATCTAATATCATAATCAAAATATCTAATATCAGATGTAAGCATCCTACGTGAAAATAATAGATAAGAAATTTCAGCTTCATAGACTTGATAGTTTCGGAGATTAAAAACTCCAAAAACCAAGAGTAAAAGTACTACTTCCGGTTGGATAAAAAAATGTAAAAAAATTATATTATTTTGAAGGTCGTTACACCTACTACATATGCAAAATTTCAGCTTAATGTGTATAATAGTTTTGCTGGAAAAACCTGCCAAAGATTACACAAAAATTAGGTGGTTTTCCAAGGGAAGTACCACTTCCGGTTGACGAAAAATTTATTACTTTATACTTTATCCAATTAGGATAAAGTAAAAACAGAGTTTCTCGCACCCCTCCTTCTCTTGTGGCCACAGCCAGCTTTCCAAGCCTTAAGTATTATTTGACATTTGCCAATTGGATACGTTCTGAAATACTGAACTACTGAGATACTGTTAAGCTGAGCGTTCAAAAAAATACAAGTGAATAAAGTACTGAGCGAAGTATTTATTGTTAAATTTTCGTATAGTGGCAACAATGTTTGTTGTCATATGGAATACGTTCTGCGCTGTGAATGACAGTTGGCGTAATATGAGCATTGAAACGTCAAGAAGCAAACGTGTCATAATACTGTCAGATGGAGTGTCGGTTGTGCCTGAGTTCACCAGCCAATTTACACATCTTCACCAACGTAGAGGAGTTGGAGACGATGGAATCTGAATCCGATTCAGAGTCAGTGGCGGTTCGCATTTGGACCTTCTGTCAATTACACGTAAATATCTTTTTAATAGTAGACACTTGTTGATGTATTCAATGAGTGGTCTGCAGTCTTGACTTGGCAGTACGCATTGGTTGTATGCCTTCTTTTTTAAGCATAGCGGAATGTTGGATTTAAAAACTACGTTCATTCTTCAAAAAGCATTCCATCCTAGTTTTATTTCTTCTTCTTTACACCCAGTCATATTCCACCAATTGTCCTAGGTATAAATAACTGTCAACTAAATTGATTACAGGTTAAAAAGAACGACGGATTACCAAGCACCTTATGCCTTTTGTGTGCATCAAAATTGGAATCGTTTCAAGAATTCAAACTCGTTTGCGAGCGCACTGACAATATTTTGAGAGAAAGATTGGTAAAGTCAAACGATAAACTGAAGGAAGAGTTATCTGACGAAGAAGACTGGTCGAATTTTGCCGACGTTGAAACATCTCTCGTCATAGACAACGACAGCGAACAAGAAGAAAAGAGTATCAATATGATCTTTAACAATAGTATGAATCAAAATGAATATTTGTCATATAAAATTTCACAGACTAGAGTAGTAGAAAATGATATGAACGAGCACAAACGAAATTTCGACTCGATAGACCCGATCAAATTTAAATTGCCAAACCTAAAGAAACTCGACGAAAGAATGCTGTTGAAAAAATCACCGATTAATCGTAAATTGTCGTTGAATAAAAAGCGCAAATGTGACACGTGCGAAAAGTCATTCCCAACTCTTAAATCGTTTAACAAACACAGAGAAAGCCACAGTGTAAAAATTAAAGGAAAAATGGAATGTCATATATGTGGAAAGCAACTATCCAATGAATACAATCTTAAAAAGCACGTAAGTGCACATTCAAAAAAGCAAAATCTCACTTGCGGTATTTGCAACACCGATTTCAAAAGTCCACGTGGTGTTACTAGACATATTAACAACATTCACCTTCGACTTAAACCATACCAATGCAACATATGCGGTAAACTGTTTAATAGTTCAACTAACTATAAGGTAAAATAGTTTTTTTTTTCCATTTACATACAATATATATATATGTATGTAATATGTACATCATTTTAAGGAGAAGTATGATTGGTATTGTTTTTACAATCAATGTTTGTTTTAAGGGGCATACAATAACTCATGCCGAAGTTCCGAGATACGAATGCGACTATTGTGGTAAAAGAATTAATTTCAAACATTCACTCGCATCTCACATTCGGACCCACACTGGAGAGAAGCCGTATAAGTGTAAATTTTGCTCCAATACATTTGGCAAACTAGGAACTTTGAAAGCTCATTTACTACAACATACCGGAGAGAATCCCATCAATTGTACCATGTGCTCCAAGGCATTCAAACAGTTATGCAATTTAAAGAGTCATATGAAACACTATCATAAAATTTATAAATAAAATGTTTTATTTTGAGGTATACATATTGTTTTACTCACTTCCTGTAATGTGCATTACAATCAGGCATCGTCTACTTTCTGTATTGTATCTAACTACATTGGAGGATAGGTTTTTACATTATCCGAAGGTACATATAAGTATTGTATTCATATCATTTTGTGTATTTTGATTACTCATTAGTTCCAAAGACCAACTGGATTAATTTTGTTTATGTTTACTTCCTCTTGTATGTGTTACTATACAAGTTAGAAGACCGGTAGATCTTAGAATTTACCTGCATATCCTAACATTTACCATATCGGGTGGAAAAGTGCAAATTATCTAGTAAAATTTTTTAACTTCGGACTTTTATCAAGATGTCGGCAATTGTCGGGATTTACCGATGTGTCCTGGTAAAAGTAATCATGAGCATTATTTTAATTAATTAAATGTATTATTTTCGTTTAACCTTTTTGTTGTTATAAAATGCATTTTGTATTGCATAAGTTGTTTATGAAAGTCCATATTACTGTTTCTCTATGAAATTGGCCAAGCATTTAAAATTCAATTTTACCTACGTTTCCCGACAATTACCGACATCTATTGGTAAAAGTCGGAAGTTTAAATATTTTACTAAATAATTCTCACTTTTACCAACCGATATTGTAAAAGAATATATATATTAATTCTAAGATTTTTCGGTCTTCTAATTTTTAAAGTAAAATATCGCACCCTTACCTCGAAAGTAAAAATCTATTTCAACAATGTTGTAAAACATAGTAAAGTTTGAATTTTTTCCCTTTGCTAAAAGTTATTTACCAATCAGATAATGAAGTAAAGTTAGTTCACTTTTGATGATTGATAGGGTAATATTTACTTTAATGGTAATAACTAGAAAATCACGTTTTTTGAGTTGTGTCACTTTTGAAGCGATGCGATGGTGCGATATGTACTAATTTCTCACTGAGCGTTTACAAAATATACTTGCAATTTACTATTTTCTAAACAAAGCAAATTTTTACTGTGCATTTGACAAATGGCCGTGTGAAACTTTTCGATTTATTTTTTTATATTTTACATATGTATGCATTTGTTTTTTTATAGCGGCAATATTGGTTATAATTTCTGACGTTTACGTCTAAAGTTTAGTAGAACTAGTTCGTTTGTTGGGTGTGGTAGTGTCGTTCAACCGTGGCCACAATGTCAGAAGCAGCAGGCGTTTCCCGGGATGAAACAGATCAACCAGCTTACGAATACGTGTATGACCTACCTTACTTATGCCGCAAGAAAGTTTGCCGAATTCTAGACGTAACCGATGACTGGAAGGAGTTAGCTGGGGCCTACATGGGATATACTGTCTTAGATATTCTGGTCAGCATGTACATATTTACTTACAAATTAATATAATAATTATAGCTTAGAGATGATAACACGTACAGCAATAGAAATTTCCTATTGTTGACAATCAAGGAAAAAGTATGCGTTAATACTGCTCTCTATGAGGATAAGTTTCATTTTAAGTTTTACTCGTGAACAGGTTGGGTGAAAACTTGAAAACATTGTTACTCGCACTGTATTAGTGGCGACGTATAACTATAACAGGAATTGTGACTATTAACTGAATTAATATTTAACAGCAAAGTATATGATAAATTTGAATCCAATAAAATTAACATTCTTTTGAATTCTTAAATTTAGAAAATCGTTGAAATTTGTTGTAGCTATTACATAATTACATACTTCGTAATGAATTTTTGGTATTCCAATGTAATATATTTCAATCTGTATTAATTAGTATGCCATTAAGACTTTTTTTTTAATTGGGAAAAATAGTGTGATATTATAGGAACGTTGTGGTCACTAGTTATAGGTACGGGTGATGTGTGTTTAACGTTCGTATTTTTATACAAAGTGGTTTTGTATTTTATTTATTTTTCGAAGTACAGCAAATTATATGTAGTATACAGAAGGTTAAGTGGCGTGATGACGTGCTTCGTGTGCCTAGGTTAGGATCCGTGCGTAGTAGGGTGCTAATGTGCTTCGAGTGCCTAGGTCAAGATCCGTGCGTAGTGGTGTGCTACGTTAAGGTAGTCTGTTCTGGGCAGTGTTCAGCGGGTTCGTTTCGTGTTTGTCTTTTTGTTGGGATTGTTCATGCGCTGTATATATTAACATATTTATAATGTTTTGAATTCCAGGAAATTGAAAATGGTTGTCGAAGGTGCGGCTCATCTCCTAGTGACACGTTGCTCACTCGATGGGGTCAACAAAACCATACTACCTTAGAATTGTTTGTACTTTTGGCACGTATGAAACACCATCCCGCTATGGCATCTCTCAAATCGTTTGTCAATTCGAAATATCATTGTCTCATAGACCAACAGTCGGAAATGTCTATCGGTGTGTAAAATTTTTCTAATTTATTCAGAAGCGTTCACTTCTTTAAATACGTATGTACATACATATAATTGTTTTAATATTTCAGACAAGAAAATGTATAAATCATCTCAAAACAATGATGTCTCTTCTGATAACAATACCACTTCTGATAATGTTCCCCTTCACGTGCAATATATTGAGCAAGTAATTTTTTTCATTATTTAAAAAAAATCGTTGAATCTTAAAAGTTTCTTAATTTTTTTTCAATTTTCCTTTTTGTATTGCTTTTAGGGAATTAAAATTCAAAATGGACCACCGTATCAAAGTTCTGCAATATCCAATGTACGTATCTTGTTGATTGAATCCCATCATTCATTCCAAGTTTAAACATCATTTGTGCTCTCTTTATAGGAAACCAATTCTTCAAATCCAGCGGTTACTCAAAGCGCCGGTGTATTGTTGATGATACCTTACGCTGAATTGGAAGCTGCAACGCAAAATTGGAAATCAGAGTTTATTTTAGGAAAGGGTGGATTTGGAACTGTATATAAAGGTAGATTGATAATGTGTACATACTAACTTTCATTTTGTATCTCATTGTGAATGATTTCATTTTTAAAATGTTTTTAAGGGGATTGGAAACATACCTCTGTTGCAATAAAAAAATTGAAAAATTCTGGTGATGGAAAAGGTGGAGTTTCAGCAGAAAGTTTACGTGAGCTACGCTATCTGAATGCCTGTCGCCACGATAACGTTTTACCATTATATGGCTATAGCATTAGCGGTAAATATATACATACATACTTATTTTTGTTATTTGATATCGAACTTTTAATTTTTAAACAGTTATTATTCTTATTTAGGAGTTGATTCATGTTTGGTATATCAATTGATGACCGGTGGTTCTTTAGAAGACAGACTAAAATGTAAAAATCGCCAACCTCCACTCCCATGGAAACAGAGATTAACCATAGCTCAAGGTGTTGCAAAGTAAGAACATTTAAATTACGTGTGTTTAGATAAACAAATGTTTGGATAAAAATTGTAATACTTGCATTTTCTTGTAGAGGTCTTCAATTTTTACATACGGTATCAAAATTTCCGTTAATTCACGGTGATATAAAATCTGGCAACATCCTGTTGGATACATGCGGGGAACCTAGAATCGGTGATTTCGGTTTAGCTAGAGAAGGACCCAATAATGACGAATTTACCCACATGAAAGTCTCTAGGTATTAATGTATTCTGAAATGGTATATTTTAGGCAAATGTAAGCGACTTTTTTATAATCACTATTCAAAATGTGTCATATTCTTAAACTACAGAGTACACGGAACAAAGCCTTATCTCCCAGATGAGTTTCTTAGAGGTCGTAAGCTATCTCCGAAAGTAGATGTGTACAGTTTTGGTGTTGTGGTGTTTGAGCTAATAACGGGCTTGCCTGCGTTTGATGATAGGAGGACTGAAAAATTTCTAAAGGATCATGTTGTTGAATTTTTCAAAAAAAATTCGACAAATTCAGGTAATTTTTTAAATGTAATAAATGTAACAAAAATAGTTTTAGGCTGGCCGAACACTGTGTACGAATTCGTACCCAGTGTGCGGCCGGCCTTAACGTATGTATTTTATTTGTGTGGATAATTTCAGCCGGTTTGCAAGATCAACGGTTATTAGATATAGACGAATTCAACCCGGAGCTGTGTCACCAATTAGTTATCATCGGAATAAAATGCGTTCAAACCACAGCTGCCAGTAGACCAGATATGGTTAAAGTTTGGCAAGAGCTGATGTCCATAAAGTGCTAAAAGGATCCCAAGTATATATAGGCACATACATACATACATACATACATATGTATGTACATAATACAATATATTTTAAAAAAAATAATTGGTTACGTATTTTATTATATAAACTTTCATTCAATATTAGAATATAACATTAATTATTAGGCTAATTTGTTATGTTAAATTTATTCCAAATAATTATGAATAAAAAATATTTGTGCATTTTTTGTCATCTCTACTATACAATTTAAAATTAACTTGGTAAAAAAAAAAGTTCTTTCAGAACTGATAAAGTGCACATTTACCTGAATATGCGAAACTTTAACTTTGTATTTTTGTAACCCGGCAGTAAATGTGCACATTTAAATTTTCGCCAATGGCGACAATTAATATGCCAGCAACAGAATTGCTAAATTTTACATAAGCACTCAATTGTCTGAGGAAATGAGCGTAAAATGACATATCGCTTGAGACAATTTTGTGCGAATCATCTTATCCCGATATCACTCACTCCTTTTCTTCTGTTCTGACAGTCACCTTCTTCCCTCACCCCATTCAACCCTCTCTCCGTTTCTTCCCGCCAATTTCGTCGTTTCATTTCTATTTTCTTTCCCGTTCGCCTCACTACTTCTCTCCATCATATTTCTTTTGCCAGAGTCGTAACTAGGGGCTCATTTGTCGCGAGGGCTGAATCATTAAAGTGAATGAATAGCAAATTCAGAGGCGTACGCTCGAAAATATGTTACGATTAATATAATTCTCAGTATTCGTCATTGACTGTTTGATCGTTTCTATTTTAACTCTACGAATGCGGTAAAGTAAGATTATTTATATTTTAGTAAATGTCTCATAACATAACACATGTGAGATGCTACGTAGTAGGCTTCGCTATCGACAATAATAAGCTGGAAAGAACATTGATCGGAATGGGGCTTAGGATATCGACTGAGTCAGTGAAATAGACGAATATACGATATATATTTAAAAAAAATTTTTTTTAAAGGAAATTACGTTCAGCGTGCGCCACTGTCACATGTCTGAAATGTCTTCTCCATTCTTTCATTAATCCCGGTCCAGTTTACCTTTTTATTGCAAAAACTTTTCGGATGAATCTTGAAAATATTTTATACTAGAATTTCAAATCTCTATCTTGACTCGATTTTAATTTACGGATGTGATCCTTATTATCCCCCCCCCCCCCTTCCTCTGTACAAAAATATTAAATTTGGCAACAATAGAAATAAAGATTATCCTACTTACTCGAAAACAAGTTTTTGAAATACCCAATTGTAATAATTTGATTGAATGTGAAGAATCAATCATTGATCAAAGAAAAACCAATATTTCCTATTGTAAGATTGACGAAATGGCTGTAATGAATAGCGTCAGAGTCAGGTGACGTCGTATCTTTCAATAAAAAAAGTAAAATTATGGCGTCCAAAGACAGAAAAAAGGGTCTTCAAATTACGGTCATTACAATGTCAAAATTGATTCGGTCGCAATCATATCATATCTATAGGTATGTAGTATAGATAAAGCACTGCTTTCATCAGTAAAATATACAATTTACTTTATCGTTGGTATTTTAATTTAGATTATCGACATATGGGTTACAATGGTAGCTTGGTAGCGCAACTCAAAAGATACGAATTTGGAGTTTGGAGTAACGTGGCAAACTAGACCTCTTTCCAGCAGCAGCACTAGCACATCTGTTAATATTGGAGCGCCAGTCATTAGTTAATGTTTATTTCATTAATTCATATTGTTACAATAATAACGGAAAATTTAAACCCATTTATCTAAACAAGTGACTTTTTGAGTTGTGGCCCATTAACGACGTTACTCGTGGAATCGTGGCTTCTAGTCTTTTTTTTTGCTTATTACTTCAGTTACAGAAAATATTGACATTTCAGTTTAAAAAGTTAAGCGCTACAAATTAAACTTCAAAAACACACTCTCGAATAAAGTTCCTCGTGTTCAAATGCACATACATACATATTTTCAATTTGATGGAATATTGAATACTTCACAGTCCACGTACGTACTTTCATACACTCGTTTCAGACTCAATACTAAGGAAAATTCAATTTGTACGAGAATGAACGTATGTATAATACTTTTAACCATGTAAATGAAATTGCGACTCTTTAATCATTTTTGATACATTCAATATTCTTATTTATATATGAAATATATTTAGGATCTTCGTTAAGATAGAACAATTTGCAATCTGAGAAAATGTGTTTTTTTACCCATATCCAATTATGTATGTACATATATCACAAAAAAAATCGAGTGTGGCCAACCCATGACTTTATCCATATTTTTGTTGAGGTATACAAAGATTAACGAAAATAATTTTTGATATCAAATTTTGCTCATTGGTGTACATACATCCAAGCAAAAGTAGGTATGTGAATCGTACATAGCGAGCAACCAACGTACGCACACACACACACACACACACCGGAAGTACCACTTCCGGTTGACGAAATTTTTTGAATGTCTTAAGGCGCTCACACACCTTAGCGAAATCGCTACGTCAACTTCCGCCCTCTATCGTCGTTGATTCGCACCAATGCGAATTATATCGGTGCGACGATAGGGCGGCGGCAGTTTGACGTAGCGATCTGTACATACGTATGTATGTACAGACATTTTCTTGAAATCACAAAAACTTGATCAGAGGACAACTCAGCCGAATTTTCGCACGATCACACTTTATCCAATTAGGATAAAATAAAAAAAATAAAACGCTAATACGTTAATTAATAAAATCATCACCGTTTGAAATGTTTGCGAGAAAGTTGCCTCACCGCAACGGTCGACACTATAAATTATACGAAGGACATTAGGTTTTAGGTTAGGTTAGGTGTGGGGGAGTGGGGTCGTAAATGCCCGTCGTGTATTTGAGCGTTAATTTACCTTAGCCCGGGGTTACGTGTCACCGTGTGCGACCCCAAATTAGCGTTTTATTCACGCTCACTTTTGAACTACCCCACACACACACAGAAAACTAACGGAACGCTAAGGTTCGAGATGGGCGGGTGTAGGGTCAAAAATCGTAGGAAGAGGCGTCAAGGATTCATTTGCGATACAAAAAGGTTTTCCCATTATCTTGCGATTAAGGGGCCCGCGGGGTCCTTTGTGAGGTGCGAGCACGCCATTCCAACCGTTCATTCTGAAACGGGTGGGTATACATTGTATACACCCTCGACCACCCACTCACCCACCCACCCACTCGATAATCTCGATCGTAATAGAGATTAGTTTGTTGAAGTTTTTCTCTAACGCGGATCCGGCTTTGCGCGGTTAATCTACGATCTCCTCCCAAGCTGAATCGAAAGGGGGCAGTTGGGGAAAAAAAGGAGTTAAGGGGGTATCTCCCAGTTTTTAGGACCCCCCCCCCTCGACCGTAAAATATGGAAGTATTAAATATCGTTGCCGGGGGACACGCAACTCTCTCACCGCATACCTATATAAATCTGAACGTTTCCAATGAATCCACAAAGAAATTATTTTCATAAAATAGAAATCTATTTTTATGACAATATTGAAAATTTGGAAAATCGGGTTGGAATTTGTAACGTTTAAGGCTCCGCGTATGAAAACCTAGTGTATTTCGCAAGTCTACCGGCATGCGCAAGCGTCGGTTTCTGTCACTCTGACCTTATAAGCTATCAAACTACCATCTGTCACCTCGCATTCGGAACGTTTGTATGTATTTCACTGACGATTCTCAAGTCAGAGTTATTTACATAGAACTTTTCCACAAACGTCATCGAAATCGGCGAAGTCGCGTATTCAGTTATTCTATTCGTGCATTAATGCCACACACGCGCATCTAACTTTATTTATTGCGAATTTGTTTCAATTCTATTAATAATCAATTGTTTTTGCACTACTTTGCGTATTATATCTATTATAACAGCTAACAAATATGTATATAATGGACGTACATAAATAATCGCCCCCGCCAGCCACTACGCCCGTTTCAAGGCAAACTAAAGTTTTCACCACGTGGTTATGCCCGAATATATTTAGCGGTTAAAGCCAACTTTGCTGTCACGCGCTCTGTTTGGCTTATTAACTGAATAAATTGTGGCTGTGCGATACAACTCCCCACCATACCACCCTTGAGATATTCCTGTTTTCGTACCTGTTCGCAGCGGTGTGCCTGTGCCTTTAAACTCATTTTATGTTTTACGTGCATAATTTGAACACATTGCGTCTAAAACGATGAATTGTCATTGTGACTTATAGATACTACTTATGGGTATCATTGTATGTATGTACATACATACATATGTATATTTTGAAGTGAATCTGAATTTCAAAAAAATATGTCTACTCTCTCTATCGCACTCTTTTCGGGAGACGGTGGATATTCTATTGGTGCTGTTTTCCCCTCCGTCCTTATATTCGTGGTTGTAAATTGAAACTGTTCGATGGAAAATTTAAGCTTTTTGTTAAAGTTCGAGTGCCTAAGATAGATAAAATCAGGAAAGTTGCAAAGTTGTGCAGAAACGGGTTAGGAAAATGCTTTCATTCGGATGTGTGCCACTAATATTTAGTTAAAATAATATGTTTGACTGAAAAATTGTTTCAAGTTATCATAAGTTTGAAATTGTGTTGCATAATGTTTTTTATCCGCGATAAATGTTAGACGTAAAATTTTGCATCGCAAGCGCTCTCGTACATTCTTTTGGAAGAGTTTATTTTTCCGATTGAGACTTTTCCTCTTTATTGTATTGATATTTGCCCTGGAGCAATTATCGACGATTTGCCAGATTTTTCTCTTCGATACGGTACATGGATGGGCCATCATCGTCAAACAAAAGCTCACGTACTTTCCTCACTTTCTTACTATCCAATCCCCCACCCCCACTTCTTTCGAGCAACTCATCATCCTTTTCTTCAAAAAAAAGAAAAGGAAAATCGAAGAATACCCGAAATGCGGCGCGAGGAGGTCGTATTTTTAGGGTGCTATGACATCTTTATTAAACCAGCCGGCGTTCAAATTACTCCTTTTACGATTTTTTGTAAATTACTTGCGCTGATCAAAAAAAAAAAAACAAACACGAGAAAAAAATGGAATACAATATTATAATTTAGACGATCGAGCCTTCTCAAACGTTTTCGAAAAGCCTTGTTGTAATTTACATATACACGCGCAACTTTTAACCGGACCGTAAACTTCATTCCGTGACACTCGAGCAATTTCGTCGCGTTGTTTGTACGGTCACAAAGTGACCCTATTGTTGGGTCATTTTTAATTAAAATTTACGTCAGCTTCGACCATAACAGTCTTTTCGTCGATTTATATAGTGACACTAGGTAGTCATAATAATGAGTGTAAAGTTCCGTCAGAAGCCCTCACTTTCTTATTCAACAGTTTTTCTAGCAAATTATTTTTGCGATTCCGGAAAGTTTCCCTCATATAACTTATATAGAATTGTTATTACTTCCACGTCGATAATATTTATAAAAGTGTCATGAGACGAATTCACAAACACAACCATCGAAAAACTTTGTAGCATTATAAAGGCTACCGCACACCGCTGCGAACAGGTAGGAAAATAGAAAGGAAAATCTCAAGGGTGGTATGGTGGGGAGTTGTATCGCATAGCCGCGATTTATTCAGTTAATAAGTTGGCTTTAACCGCTAAATATATTCGGGCATAACCACGTGGTGAAAACTTTAGTTTGCCTTGAAACGGGCGTAGTGGCTGGTGGGGGCGATTATTTATGTACGTCCATTATATACATATTTGTTAGCTGTTATAATAGATATAATACGCAAAGTAGTGCAAAAACAATTGATTATTAATAGAATTGAAACAAATTCGCAATAAATAAAGTTAGATGCGCGTGTGTGGCATTAATGCACGAATAGAATAACTGAATACGCGACTTCGCCGATTTCGATGACGTTTGTGGAAAAGTTGTATGTAAATAACTCTGACTTGAGAATCGTGAGTGAAATACAAACGTTCCGAATGCGAGGTGACAGATGGTAGTTTGATAGCTTATGTCAGAGTTACAGAAACAGGCCGGTAGACTTGCGAAATTCGCTAGGTTTGCCTAGCTAGGTTTTCATACACGATTTCGTAGCGGTGTGAGGGCGCCTTAAATCACCAACTTTTCAAACTACAAACATAACTATTTACCGTATGAACTAATATGATAATTAGATGCTTTGTTTTTGAGTTTTGATTTGTGGCCGTTTATTGGGTATGTCACCGTTTTTGTGTCGAGGTGAGTTAATTGAAAAATATCAGCGTACGTTCGTATCGGGTTGAGAGAAACGTTCACGGGTACGTGATGAAAATTCTTCATTATACTTTCTTTTATGGCAGAGAAACTAATCAAATCGAGCTCGTCCCTGACGGCTTCCATTGTCGAAGGGGGGGGTGAGAGGAGTGGTCCCCTCGAGAGGCTGTGACCTCCCACTGGTGACATTCCTACGTCCTCCCCCTTCTCGAGCCCTTCACAAAGCGACTGGAGAATTCTCGTCTGTGGTGTGGCCAGCTGACCGACAAATTTTCATATAAATAGTATTGGCGGCCATTGAGCGTGCCAAATTGAACCGGGAGAGTGTCGGCAAAAATCATTAACACCCAATACCAAATTTCATATCGCCAAACGAGATGCTTTTGACGAGACGTCTGAAGGAAAAAAATAAATTTCCAAAGAATCGTATTATTTTATTCAGTTTCGATTGAATTCAACGCAACGTGGGTGGGACTTTCCCGCCAGTGGGACTTTCAGCCGACAAGGCGAGAATTTTTAATTTTACATGACACCATTTTCCAGACGGGCGAAGAGTGCACTCTAAAATGACTCATCTGTGAAAATTTCAACAGCGAAATTATTTATTACCTTCTGCAGCGTTTCTCAAACACCATTCCGCGAAACGATGCTGTTTTATTTTGTATCCATAATAGATTTTTGATTCGGAACTTTAACCCGTCTCTTGCCGTTGAGATCAGTTGGGTTTACAGTGATCGAAAGTGAGCCGTGTAGTTTTTTGAACGGCCATCAAAACTTTGCTCGGCCAAAATCCTTTAGCGTTCGACATCGAACAATGGATAAATAATGGGCTCACACCCTCCCCTCCCCCCCCATCTCCCCCCGCTCTGAAAAGGCTAGTTTTCCTCTTTTCTTGCTCGTCGATCGACCATTTTCAGTTGATTGCTTGATTCGAGGGGGATGGACTCCTTAATGGCGATTCGAAATAAACGAGCAAAATTCAACTCGATATACATTTTAGCTTGAATGCGACTTTTTTTTTACATACTTACCTTAATAGACAAAATTCTCAAATGAAAATCGAACGATTCAGTTAGCAATAATCTTTTTGATCATTAAAAATAAATACACACTTATACCTTCTGTACCTATTACATAGACCTATTGCAAAAAGAAGGTTCTGAAAGTTTAAAACACTTACATCGTACACGTAATACATTTTGCATATGTATGTATGTATGTACATATGTTGTGGTCCGCCTTTATACAGGTAAAAGTCTGAAGTAATAAGTGTACGCCGGGTGTACCTACTACATACATACATATTTAAAATAATGGGGTGTGCATTAATGTGAGTAAATTGCTGAAGCGTTTCAGCAAAAGTGCACTTCCGTATGAAAGCTTCTCGGCTGCAATATTAATTCCCGGCAATTGCATAGCATAGCATAGGTGCAAAGAACCACACCAGAGCGTAACGCGCTGAAAGGAGCCTGGGAAAAAAAATCTTTCATGAAAATTATTCTAAAATGTACGACGTTTAATTAATGACGAACAATACTTCAACGAAATAAGCCGTTCGAAGCTCGTATATCAGAGCCGTGTTCAATGCGTCTGCGAGAGTAATCGCGCATCGAAAAATATTTGCGAATGTTTACGTTTCGAAAAAAAATGTATCTATGTATGTACGTACGTACGTACAAATTTAATTTTAACAGAAACATCATTATAAATGTATGCAGATCGAGTGAAACCGCGATTTCAAATTTTACGACAGGGTCACGTACCGCACACATAATATAACTAGAAAGTTATATATGTAACTAAATTTCGCATAGTATTTTCCACGGGAAAATTCTCCCTGTCTTCCGTGCTAGTATGTATGTATGAATGATTCGTAACAACGCGTAATACTTCTCTATCGGTTTACGGGTCCAGGGGCGCATTCGAACCCTTTCGCATTTTATTTTCTACATATTCGCGTCGCTGTTTTCTCTATTGTATTGTCGCAGCCGCTTTGATGTTACAAATCTTGAAAACCGATTGAAAAATATCGCCGACGAAAAAGAAGAGACAAAAACAAAATGGCCGACCGTAACGAATCGCGTAATCTTTAAATTGATCTTCCTGGCTGGTTTGACCCACATTTTACAAAAGTGTGGGGTGAAGGAAGGGGGTAGGAGGGGGGGGGGGACGAAGCATCCCTAAAAATCTGATTTACCGATGAAGCTATACAACGCGACTGTTTCGCAACACCCACGCAAATATTATAATCCACCCCTAGAGATGGGTAGGTAGGTATACTTTTGAAAGTTTCAAATTAAGTAATCCAAATTTTATAAGAACGACACTTTTTCACCATCCGCAATTAAATTGCTTATCGTTCAATTGATAAACAAATGATCATGAATACGATACAAACTCGTGATACGAAATTGTTAATTTGGAGTTTAAAAAATGATACATATTACAGTAAATTATATCATTTTTCTATTCATCCATAAAACAGTGTTATAACGAGGCTTAGAGGATTGCCTTTTTTGTGAATATTTAAAGCCAATTACCATTACCTACTTGCAAGAATGGAACATTGATCTCAATTTGTTGCTTCTTAAGATTTTTTTATACGTTATTCGCACATTAACATACGCGTCAAATACGGCGTTAATAATTGTGACGAACTCTGTTATTATAAAAATAGAACTTTAAGCCTATATTATATTCATGTATTTTTTTTCCTCAAACGACCCACGCTCCACCATTTTCAACATGTAATATGACCTGTAAACAACTCCTTATACCTATATATGTATGTATTCATACATAGTGTACTAAAAATAGTTGTACATATGTACATATAATGGACAAAGAAAATATGATACATTTCATACGAGTCTTATACGTTTTATTTTTACTTTATCCATATACTTAGTATTGTGATCGTGCTCAAATTGTACCTCGAGAATTTGACTGACGTATCAGGTGTCGTCCCCTGATCATGTTTTCACGATGTTTGGAAAATGTCTGTATGTGAGGTGTGTGTGTGAGACCTTATCTTAGCAGACTGAAACTTCATATTTATTAGTTTGATACTAGTCATTAGGTCATTACAATCTATAAGATTTTATTAAATTTTTCATCCACCAGAAGTGGTACTGGTAGTATGTGTACAAATATGTTTCCAACTGGAAGTAATAATTTTACTATTGCTTTTCTACTATATAAAGTTGAATGTTTGTTTGTTTGTCCGCTATGTAAATCTACAGTTTTCAATTTACATAGAAACACCAAATTTGGTGTACTACATATCTCATAGTACTTAGACCGTACTTAGTACTTGACTTAGACAATAGACGGTTTTTGGAAGGGGTCGGAGCCCGGGGTAAAGGGGCCCCTCATACAAAATTTTTAATCAATTTTTTTTTGTACTGGAAAATAAATGTTTATTTCGATATTAATTTTTAAATTTTCTTATTTTATGCTTTCAACTACCCGAGCAACACTGGGCAATTCGGCTGGTACTTTATAAAATAAAATATATGAAATTAAATTAGTATTCACTCCTCCCCTGGGCTCATCGCGTTTGGACAAACACAAGCTCGTTTACGACCACCGAATAGCGCTAAGTTGGCAACACCGATTGCACTCCAGCGCACAGGAGCACCAACCGCCCACAAAATTGGCTTTAACGAACCTCGTTCGTTATTCACTTCAAAAAAAAAACAAACACCAAACAAACATTAGAATAATTAATTGCGCTCGTACCCGATAGCGCAATGGCACGCGCGCACGCGAATAATAATATATTCAAAACGGCTAATGTAAATTTTCGCTAATTCGTGGCGTTTCGCATTGTGTCAAAACCGATTTACCATATCGTTTGTCGCACACGAACGCGCAGCAGGTATTGTATTTACCTTACGTTTTTACCTTGTTCTGTCTTTTCGGTCAATTAATCACTTTCTTTCCAGCCAGCTACGTAACGTTTTTCACGTGTAAAAGGCCCTTGTTTGAAAATAGCCACGTATGTATGAAACAATTATTACACGTGCGTACTCAAACCACTTACGTAACTGCTAAACCTAGAATGCTTTTTCAATGTTTTACATACATTTGAAATTCATCGTCGGTATTAAGCAGGTTAGTCAAACGGCGAAATAGTAAATCATCTGACGGCTAATGGAAGTGAGGTTGCGCCAGTAATTGATGTCCAGCAACGATGATTGTGTACCGTTTGACCAGAGCCATTAATCGCACTCGGTCAGATGTCGCCAACCAGTGGCACTGGGGTGCATTTCCACGGCAAGGAGATTGGCTTGAGCTGAATTGGCTTTTCGCGATGTACAAAGTGTGCAACTTTGGTATTGATATCATTCATCATTACTTATACTATAATATAGGTAGCACCGAGCGCAACTTAATCTTGGCCAAATAAAGGGCGGATTTACCTCAAACGACACTTCTTTTTCATTTTACCTCTTCGTCCCCTTCGCTACGTTTCACCGAAAATGATCAATAACTATTAGCCCTCGTCAAATCTGAACGAGGTCGAAAAGAAAAGAAAACGAGCAAAACTACTCACTCGGGAGCACTTCATCTTTAGTAAACGCCTCTCCAATACACGCAAGCTCGGTTATATAATACTACGTATGTATATGTACAAATGTATGTATGTAAAAAAATACCATATTATTTTAATTTAATATACATATTTCATTTTGAAAGACGTCAGTTTGCATATGTATGTGCTACCAAAAATCAGACTCCTCCAATGTAGCATAAAATTTAATTAACGCTTAATTTTTAAATATTGACTTCAAACCATCATTTTAATTGAAAATCTTCTTAAATATCGTTGATATCGATATCAAATGGATTTTGGAAAAATTGAAACACTTTTAAATAATTACTCTTAAAATCTATAAATCGATCTTCAAACGCTATCTGTAATAATTTAATATTGTGAATACTGTTTTCGATTGGAAAATTCTGAATAGGTATATTTTTAGACAAATTATCACAGGGAAAATGAGTGAAATTATTTTCCACAAGGTGATTTTTAAATAACTCCAGTTTTGTTTTAAACGATTTAACATGATACTACAAGTCGTTAGCAAGTTTAGCTCGCCCCTGTAGCTACTTATTTAAAACATTCAGATGTTCACAAATATCAGTTAAAAAGACGAAATAACCACTCGAAAGGCGACATATTTCTGGCACAGGTAATAGTGCCAGAAATCGAAAACTGAATTTAAGCCATGCTGTACCCAACCTAACTTCGCAAAAAGTCGAGTTATTTCACAAATATCGACGAAAAAATGCGTCAATCGAAAACTGAATTTAAGTCATGCTGTACCCAACCTAACTTTTCGAAAAGTAAACTTTTTTCACAAATATCGACGGAAAAATGCGTCAATTGAAAACTGGAATCAGGCCATCCTGTACCCAACCTAACTACGCGAAAAGAAGACTGTTTTCACAAATATAGACGGAAAAATGCGTCAATCTGAAACTGAATTCAAGCCATCCTGTACCCAACCTAACTTCGCGAAAAGAAGACTTTTTTCAGAAATATCGACGAAAAAATGCGTCAATTGAAAACTGGAATCAGGCCATCCTGTACCCAACCTAACTTCGCGAAAAAAGAAGACTTTTTTTTCATAAATATCGACGGAAAAATGCGTCAATCTGAAACTGAATTCAAACTATCCTGCACCCAACCTAACTTCGCGAAAAGAAGACTTTTTTTCACAAATATCGACGGAAAAAATGCGTCAATCTGAAACTGAATTCAAACTATCCTGCACCCAACCTAACTTCGCGAAAAGAAGATTTTTTTCAGAAATATCGACGGAAAAATGCGTCAATTGAAAACTGGAATCAGGCCATCCTGTACCCAACCTAACTTCGCGAAAAGAAGACTTTTTTCATAAATATCGACGGAAAAATGCGTCAATCTGAAACTGAATTCAAACTATCCTGCACCCAACCTAACTTCGCGAAAAGAAGACTTTTTTCACAAATATCGACGAAAAAACGCGTCAATTGAAAATTGAAATCAGGCCATCCTGTACCCAACCTAACTTTTCGAAAAGTAGACTGTTTTCAGAAATATCGACGAAAAAATGCGTCAATCTGAAACTGAATTCAAACTATCCTGCACCCAACCTAACTTCGCGAAAAGAAGACTTTTTTCACAAATATCGACGAAAAAACGCGTCAATTGAAAACTGGAATCAGGCCATCCTGTACCCAACCTAACTTCGCGAAAAGAAGACTTTTTTCATAAATATCGACGGAAAAATGCGTCAATCTGAAACTGAATCAAAATATCCTGCACCCAACCTAACTTCGCGAAAAGAAGACTTTTTTCACAAATATCGACGAAAAAACGCGTCAATTGAAAACTGGAATCAGGCCATCCTGTACCCAACCTAACTTCGCGAAAAGAAGACTTTTTTCACAAATATCGACGAAAAAATGCGTCAATCTGAAACTGAATTCAAACTATCCTGCACCCAACCTAACTTCGCGAAAAGAAGACTTTTTCAGAAATATCGACGAAAAATGCGTCAATTGAAAACTGGAATCAGGCCATCCTGTACCCAACCTAACTTCGCGAAAAGAAGACTTTTTTTCATAAATATCGACGGAAAAATGCGTCAATCTGAAACTGAATTCAAACTATCCTGCACCCAACCTAACTTCGCGAAAAGAAGACTTTTTTTCACAAATATCGACGAAAAACGCGTCAATTGAAAAATTGAAATCAGGCCATCCTGTACCCAACCTAACTTTTCGAAAAGTAGACTGTTTTCAGAAATATCGACGAAAAAATGCGTCAATCTGAAACTGAATTCAAACTATCCTGCACCCAACCTAACTTCGCGAAAAGAAGACTTTTTTCACAAATATCGACGAAAAAACGCGTCAATTGAAAACTGGAATCAGGCCATCCTGTACCCAACCTAACTTCGCGAAAAGAAGACTTTTTTCACAAATATCGACGGAAAAATGCGTCAATCTGAAACTGAATTCAAACTATCCTGCACCCAACCTAACTTCGCGAAAAGAAGACTTTTTTCACAAATATCGACGAAAAAACGCGTCAATTGAAAACTGGAATCAGGCCATCCTATACCCAACCTAACTTCGCGAAAAGAAGACTTTTTTCACAAATATCGACGGAAAAATGCGTCAATCTGAAACTGAATTCAAACTATCCTGCACCCAACCTAACTTCGCGAAAAGAAGACTTTTTTCACAAATATCGACGAAAAAACGCGTCAATTGAAAATTGAAATCAGGCCATCCTGTACCCAACCTAACTTTTCGAAAAGTAGACTGTTTTCAGAAATATCGACGAAAAAATGCGTCAATCTGAAACTGAATTTAAGTCATGCTGTACCCAACCTAACTTCAAAAAAAGAAGACTTTTCTCACAAATATCGACGGAAAAATGCGTCAATTGAAAACTGGAATCAGGCCATCCTGTACCCAACCTAACTTCGCGAAAAGAAGACTTTTTTCATAAATATCGACGGAAAAATGCGTCAATCTGAAACTGAATTCAAACTATCCTGCACCCAACCTAACTTCGCGAAAAGAACTTTTTTTTCACAAATATCGACGAAAAAACGCGTCAATTGAAAACTGGAATCAGGCCATCCTATACCCAACCTAACTTCGCGAAAAGAAGACTTTTTTCACAAATATCGACGGAAAAATGCGTCAATCTGAAACTGAATTCAAACTATCCTGCACCCAACCTAACTTCGCGAAAAGAAGACTTTTTTCACAAATATCGACGGAAAAATGCGTCAATCTGAAACTGAATTCAAACTATCCTGCACCCAACCTAACTTCGCGAAAAGAAGACTTTTTTCAGAAATATCGACGGAAAAATGCGTCAATTGAAAACTGGAATCAGGCCATCCTGTACCCAACCTAACTTCGCGAAAAGAAGACTTTTTTCATAAATATCGACGGAAAAATGCGTCAATCTGAAACTGAATTCAAACTATCCTGCACCCAACCTAACTTCGCGAAAAGAAGACTTTTTTCACAAATATCGACGAAAAAACGCGTCAATTGAAAATTGAAATCAGGCCATCCTGTACCCAACCTAACTTTTCGAAAAGTAGACTGTTTTCAGAAATATCGACGAAAAAATGCGTCAATCTGAAACTGAATTCAAACTATCCTGCACCCAACCTAACTTCGCGAAAAGAAGACTTTTTTTTCACAAATATCGACGAAAAACGCGTCAATTGAAAACTGGAATCAGGCCATCCTGTACCCAACCTAACTTCGCGAAAAGAAGACTTTTTTTTTCACAAATATCGACGGAAAAAATGCGTCAATCTGAAACTGAATTCAAACTATCCTGCACCCAACCTAACTTCGCGAAAAGAAGACTTTTTTCACAAATATCGACGAAAAAACGCGTCAATTGAAAACTGGAATCAGGCCATCCTATACCCAACCTAACTTCGCGAAAAGAAGACTTTTTTCACAAATATCGACGGAAAAATGCGTCAATCTGAAACTGAATTCAAACTATCCTGCACCCAACCTAACTTCGCGAAAAGAAGACTTTTTTTCACAAATATCGACGAAAAAACGCGTCAATTGAAAATTGAAATCAGGCCATCCTGTACCCAACCTAACTTTTCGAAAAGTAGACTGTTTTCAGAAATATCGACGAAAAAATGCGTCAATCTGAAACTGAATTTAAGTCATGCTGTACCCAACCTAACTTTGCAAAAAGAAGACTTTTCTCACAAATATCGACGGAAAAATGCGTCAATTGAAAACTGGAATCAGGCCATCCTGTACCCAACCTAACTTCGCGAAAAGAAGACTTTTTTCATAAATATCGACGGAAAAATGCGTCAATCTGAAACTGAATTCAAACTATCCTGCACCCAACCTAACTTCGCGAAAAGAAGACTTTTTTCACAAATATCGACGAAAAAACGCGTCAATTGAAAACTGGAATCAGGCCATCCTATACCCAACCTAACTTCGCGAAAAGAAGACTTTTTTCACAAATATCGACGGAAAAATGCGTCAATCTGAAACTGAATTCAAACTATCCTGCACCCAACCTAACTTCGCGAAAAGAAGACTTTTTTCACAAATATCGACGAAAAAACGCGTCAATTGAAAACTGGAATCAGGCCACCCTGTACCCAACCTAACTTCGCGAAAAGAAGACTTTTTTCATAAATATCGACGGAAAAATGCGTCAATCTGAAACTGAATTCAAACTATCCTGCACCCAACCTAACTTCGCGAAAAGAAGACTTTTTTCACAAATATCGACGAAAAAACGCGTCAATTGAAAATTGAAATCAGGCCATCCTGTACCCAACCTAACTTCGATAAAAGTAGACTTTTTTCAGAAATTCAAATTTTTTAATCTGAAAAAGTATAAGAGAATAAATGTTTTCATTTGTTTCAATTTTTCATTCAATTTTTGTTTGTACTGGAGAATTCTACTATAAACATTCACCCGCCCGGGCAACGCCGGGCAATTCAGCTAGTTTACTATAAAGATATGTACTTTAATAAATGTAACAACTAGTGTTCCTGTCAACTTCTGTTGCGAGATTGATGTGATGAGTGTGATGATGAGTGACGAGATTGATGTGTTGATGAGTGACGATTTGTCCGAAAACTTGCATCTTCAGGATATGCACATGCAAGAGATTAACTATGCCACTTTTCCAAGAAAGTGATTTTTTTTGTTAAAAAACGGGAATCCCGAACATCGTCAAACAAATGATGAACGGTCGTCAAACAAAAGACGAATGGAAAGTTGCTTTTTGCATTTCATTTGGGTCTTAACTACCTGGAAACCATACCTAAATAGAAATTGTGAAGGGATTTGACCTTTTTTCTTGTATAAAATATCACGATCAGGTCAAAAATTTTAAATTTTAAATTTTAATTTTTTCCTTGGGCCGGATGAAAATCTCTCGCGATTGGTGACCGCTGGGTTAAACGATGGTGGAATGTATTAGGAACAAAAATAAGACGAGAATTATTTTATTTATACATATACAGTACACTAGTGTTATCCCGTTGAATCTCTCTTCTCATCAACCGTACTAAAAAATAATATTAAATTTTATAGTTTGCGTTTAATAGTGTTGCGCCAACTATGGCGCGTTATAATAACAACGTAATAATTTAGCAAAGTCGCGAGCCTATTTTTATTATATTCGGCTATAAATAGTCACATTGAAGCCTGCCGTACATCATCTGGTTTGGCTCACCGCGTAAGCGCGCTCTGTTCCGAATCAGTGGTACCGGGTTCAAATCCCACTCGTCCGACGTTCTGGTTTTTTAATTATTTACCGAGGCGAGCGTTATCAGCAGACAGACAGACGGAATAGGCCTATTATACCTATATATAATATCGATAACGAGAGATAGATGAAATTTTAATTTAATCTCATAGTATTTAAATTATTGAAAAATGAAACCATCTCGTATTCGCACGAATGGATTCTCCAGTGTACCGTGTCGATTCCTTTTCAGTTTGACGTTGATATATGTATGTATGTATGTATGGTAAAGTTACTGCTTTTGAAAATGGCGATGCCTACAATGTACCTAATCAAATTCATTCAAGGTATCCACTCAGGTACGAACAGAAAGACGACGACACGACGGCAGGTAGGTATGCGAAAATGCACCGGTTTTCCGCCGGAAATCAAATAAAGTCTGGCTCGGAAAATGCGCCGAGAATACCCCTACCTGTATTTTCACCCCCTTTCCACCCACGCCACACCTGCCAGAACCCCTTGCTATCCGTTGGTACGCTAAGATCGACTTTAATAGCATTCCCCAACGAGTGAAAAAGGATAACACGAGGGACGTAGAAAAATTCTTCTCGGTGACAATGATATTTATTGCGTGGTGATAATAAGCGGTGCAAGGTCTAAAACTGTGCCAGTTTCTAATAACTGTATAGTATTGCGTTCGTAAAATTGTGCAGGGAAATCTTGTTTCAATACTCATTTCATACTTTTTACTTTATCCTAATCGGATAAAGTATTGTGATCGTGCGAAAATTCGACCTCGAGATTTTGACTGATTTGTGTCGGGTGTCATCCCCTGATCACGTTTTTATAATTTCTGGAAAATGTCTGTATGTATGTCAGTGTGTCTGCGTCCTTTTTAACTTTAACTTTTTCTCCGAAACTATCAAGTCTATCAAGTTGAAATTTCATATCTATTTTTTTCACGTACATAAGGTGTAAGAGATGCTATGATTATGGTCAAAATCCGCCAACCGCAAGTGGTAGTTTTTTTTTTTTTTTTTTTTTTTTTTTTTGGCCTTTTAAATATTTAGAATCTTCATAATATTGTAAAACTATAATCATTATGCTAATTACAATCTGTGAAAATTGTGACGTGGGATTTTTTTCTTGTAAAAAAGTAAAAAATCCTGTTATTTTTTTTTGTACACGGTTTTTTTACTTTTTCAGTGTTTGGTTACTCTTCATATTTCTCAAATATATGGATAAAGTCATGGGTTGGCCACACCCGAATTTTTTTATTTTGCTTGCGGAAAATGACCTAGAAACGATTGAAAGCTGTTTCTATAAAGTATTGTGTGCGACTTTTGTGGAACTAATCCACTGGGGATTAAGGGATGAGAGAACTTCAATAATACGTACGACTTTTGGTTTCAATCGGTCGTAGTTTTTGGTTGAACTGGTTAACCGATTATTTACCGATTCCACTATATTAAAAGTAAAAAAATATTTCTGCCTATATTTCGTTAACTCTACATACATACATACATATGTATGTATAGTTGAATAGTTTTCTAACCTTTTACTAACTAAAAAATATAATTATCAAATTTTTGTATTTCAAACTATTTATTCTGAATGTTCTTTGGTGTTTTAATTACATACATGTACAATGAAATTTCGAACATTAAAAATACATTTTAATAACGTAATTTAATTGCAATTGATTATATAAATATAAATAAGACTAGCTGGTTTACCAGTCATACAATGGTGGATTCTAACCCCAAACCCAACCTCTGTGCACTCGTTTGTACAATAACAGAATACAGACACCACGTGAAACTATTGTAAAGTGTACCGTTGATTAAATGGATGTATGGCCATAAACTCGCATTGTCAACTCGAATCTGATTTGATAGCGGCTAAACACACCACTAAAATTTTTGCTGGCAATGTCAGCGTAACTGCAACGACCCAAACCGGCAGGCAAACGCTTACGCTAATTGTATGTATATATGTATGTATGTATAGTAATTTTGTGCGTATTACCGAGCAATATTTATATCGTACCTATTTTTATCGGTCGAATAGATGCACAACAATCAAGTTAATGGAAGTGAATTGACGGTTTTCATCGGAAAATTTGCGTAGTTAATCATGGTAGATTGTCAACTTACGTGTTACTCAAGGTAGACATGCTTGTTTACGAAAAGTCTTTGTTATGAACCTAGTCTAAATACGTGGAAAGTATGGAAAATATACGCAATTTGTTGTCGATGTTGTGAAATATGATCGCCGACAAAGGGGAAACAACAAACAACTTATGTGAGAGAGGGTGGTTATACCGAAACACTATGAAGAGTTATTGAAATATAGATGACGTCACAAACAAAAACAAAACTTTTCCGGATGGGGATAAAACGTCGAACGGGTCAACCTGTCAATGTTTTATAGATAGAGGATCGCTGAAATTCCAAAAATTGTTTCGGCGATATAAAAGCTAGTTTCGAATTTCATATAAGTTTCTTTTCAACGTGTTCAATATATACAATATAATAAAAACGATGTATTTTTTATGAGAGTGACGATCGTGAAAAGTCCTCGTCGACGGTGATTAAATCGCATTCGTATTTCGACGATTTTCATTTTTTTCTAATGCTGTTATCGAGGATTTTCTTTTTTTATTTATTAGAATTGATTGCCTCGTTAAAAATGCGTATTTGAGTGTTGCGAATCAGACGTCGCTCGCTAAAAACACAATATTGTAATTGAATCCACGTTTGAGCAATTCTGAAGTGAATGAAACAAATTATTATGTCAAGATTTTTCGCTAGGCTTGTTGTATTCGACGCTAAACGCTCATTAAAAATACGATCTAAACCAGTGGTCGGGAATCTTTTTCTGTCTAAGAGTCAAATCAAGGAATAAGCCGCAAAATTGGCAAGCTTGGGAGACGCAACATATTATTTTCGGATAATAGATTTAAATTGAAATAAATGCTACTCATTTGTGGACCGGAGAGTTTGATTTAAATAGTTATCATCGTGATATTAGTGCTAGACAATTTATTGCAAAAAATTAATATAAAGTTTAATCTTAGTAACAATTTTTAAGCTGTTTAAGGGCATGAAGGTGGTAAAGGTGTCCCAAAATTCACGCAAGAAGTAATTTTGATAGAAAACACAGGTTTTTAATAAAAAATTGTAAATTTTTTATTGATTCATAAAGTATACAGTATAGGGTAAATTACTTCTTGCGTGAATTTTGGGACACCTTTATGAAGTTATAGATAGAGAAAAATTGGGATAGATTCATCTTGATTTATGTTTCAAACGCCCTTTTCGGAATATTCATTTTATTTTACGTAAACGTTGAGTGACAATGAGAGTCGTAGTTTTTCATACAAAGAACCGCAGGTTCCCGCCCACTGAACTAAACGACAGAATGACCTTAAAATCCTGTCATCGTTTGAATAAAACATTTATTTGGAATAAAAATATGCATAGTCGTGTATGCGTGTGTGTGTGCCTTATCGAGAGGCTGAGCATGTCACAGCAGTTTATCACGATTTTCCGGAAAAGTTCGGTACGCTTTTCCGGAGCGTATGAACTGAGTTGGCTGAAGCGTAGACGGTAAGTCAAGAGACGTTCGACAGTCCTTCATGACGTGCACCTTCAGTTATTTTTCACTCATTTTTCATCGTGATCCTTCCCCACCCTAGTTTTTCTCTAGTGTCGAAGGAAAACCGATGATTTAGTATCGTGAAAAATAGTCCAAGTTTTCTAGCCATACAACACAACTTCGTCTCGAATCCCATTGATCGTATTACAGTGAAAGTTATCGAAAGGCAAAGCCTTCCCTCCCCCTACTTTGATACAGAAAAAGTTGGCTCTTTTATAATCTAGACGAGTCGCTTGCAATGTTCCATAAAGTTTTGTTTCACAATTGTAGTATATGTACGTGTGATAAATACTCGTTTCACAAACATGTTTAGATTCAACGTTTTGTGTTCAGCGAAAAAATCTCAATAAACTTATTATTTTGTTCAGTGAAATAGGATTTACGAAAAAATGAAACTGCCATTGGTTATTGACGTATTTTATTAATTACATTTTTATATACACATTTTTAATAATACAACAGCAATACATTATATAGTATTATAAATATATTTAATTTATGTATATTTACTAAAACATGTACTTATGTATCGATAAATGCTCATATTAGGTAAAGTCACATATAAAACTTCAATGATTGAATTTACAGAGTGACACAATTATTATAAACGGATATTATATGTTATATATGTACATTAATATTAGTTAATAAATTTGCATTGATTATTTATCACCTTTCTTTAAATTTGAGATTGTATGAAAAATCCAAATAAACATAAAACGTGATGAAAATCCAGGATAATAGTAAAAACTCGATTCGTATCGTCAAATTGTTTCTTGTGCTCGAACCGTACTGCATAGCGTCAGCGTGCTCCCCTAAATTAAAAATAAATTTAATATATTTAACGTTTCTTTTTATTTTAATTGAATGTAATTAATTGTACCTGTCAATACGTGAACTAGAACGGAAGCACGCGCGTCTCCAACCACGCAAGAATATACTCCAGCATCAGCTCTTTTCGCACCAGCTACGAACAATCTGCTCAATATTCTACCAGACACCGGCTCTGTCTTCACACTGAAAATGCGCCATATTTCGAATAAGTCATAAGTCGAATTATTATTATTTTTATTTTGGAACACAAACGTATTTATATAATACATATGTAGGTAAAGCTTGAAATTCAAAACGGTCATTAAAAATAATATATATAATAACTGAGCGATCATTATTTTGTCCGTTATCGACTATTCAATTCAATAGAAATTCAAGTCTCGTTGATTTTAATTTAATATAAATAAATTCAATTATCTTTTAATTAATTAATTTTATACCTACATATTATATTTCAAGGGAAAATCTTTTTTCTTTTAAATTTAATTAAAATTATAGTTAATCGTTTAACTTTTTTTAAGTCTTCGCAGAACACAATAAAGAACCATTAAAAATATATAAAAACAAACAAATAAACGTAACTTTTAGCGATTTTCAGTCAGCTATTTTAATCAAATGGTGAGTAATTTTAAGAAATTGTCAGTAAGTTTTACAAAGGTCAGTACTTAAGTAATCAGTAAATAAATAAAAATTCTAAACGGTAAGTAAATTTATATAAACGGTCAATTTTTAAAGTTTACCGACCGTTTCTGAAAAAGTTACCAAAAATATTTTTTACTGAACATTTATTATTTTTATTGATTGTTTTCTAAATATAATACTGACCATTTTTTTACTTACCAGTTACTAACCGTTCATTGATTTAAATACAGACCGATTAATTAGATGCCAAAATTATTTATATCGTATAAAATCTAAGAAATAGAAAATACTACATATTATATACATATGTATGTATATAATAGTCCAAACCCGTCTGTCTGTCTGTCTGTCTGTCTGCCTGCTGATAACGCTCGCCTCAGTAAATGATTAAAAGACACGAACCATTGCGCGCGAGTGGGATTTGAACCGGAGATCACCAGTTCGGAAGAGGGTGCGCTTACGCATTCATCCAAACTAGGTAATGCGGGCCTGCTACAAGAGACAATATTAATCCTCGAAAGGTTTGCGACTTTGCTAAATTGTTACGTTGTTGTATTATAACGCGCCATCTATGCAAATAGTATACTCATCCACACAAACCGATGAGAAACCGCTCCATTGATATTCAACGGGCTTACACTATGTATGTACATATATTCCGGAAAATTGCATAACAAACACCCTAAGCGCGTTTTCTAACTAAATGTAAAACTTTCGATTTTCACTTTTCTATATCATTCCTATATCGTATTAATTATTCCTGTTTATGTATGTACTAGTGTAAGCCCGTTGAATATCAACGGGCGTGTTTTTTGTGAAAAAGGTTTCAAATGTTTTTGTAATTGATTACGTAACAATTTAGCGCAACTTAGTAAGTCGGATTAATTATTTAATTAATTACTTATTAATTAATTAATTAATTAATTTATGATAAATTAATTTAAGGATTAATATTTTCAAATTATAAGAGCCCCGTCATCCCCGGCGTTGGGTGAACGCGTCAACTTCCTCACCCAACTCACCCAACCTGATGATCAGGGGTTCAAATCCCCACTCGCGAATTTCGTGTTTTTTTCAATTTTACCGAGGCGAACGTTATCAGCCGACAGACAGACAGACTGATTTAGGCTATTATATAACTATTGTAAGCCCGTTGAACATCAACGGAACGCTCCCATCACCCGTACTGAAAAAAAATCATATTAAATTTAATAGTTTTTACAGTTGTTGCATCTATGCAATAATGCGCCATCTATGGCGCGTTATAATAACAACAACGTAACAATTTTGCAAAGTCGCGAACACTTTAAGAATAAACATTGGTCAATTGTAGCACGTCCGTCATCGTCTCCGTTTGGAAGATAGTGTCGGCACGATTCCTCCCAACTAGGTGATACTGGTTTAAAATCCCACTCGTGTGACGTTCTGGTTTTTTAAAATTATTTACCTTGACGAGCGTTATCAGCAGACAGACACACACACACACACACAAACAGACAGACGGATTTCGGCTATTATACATATGTATGTATATATAATAATAATAATAATGTGATCTAGCTAAAATTAACCGGAAGGTGATGTAACGATTGCACATTCTTGCTCATCGAACCTTTCTACCCATAAATTTACCTACCCTTACATTCACCGGACGTGCTTCAAAACATATTTTTCCCAGGGGAGTAAAATTTCTAAGGTAAACCACGAATTAGCTAACGTCCCCAAAGGTTACTTGACTCGTTTTAGAGGTCAAGGTGCCTGTTGAGGATTACCTGATGCCACCCCTTGTGGTATCGTGGTTGAGTGGTCTCGATCCATGTAGCCAGGTGAGCCTCGCAGACAGGGGTCGTGGAGCCTCACTGGCAGCGCACGACAACTCGATGGTTGAGCCCCTTTGATAAAACCTCTCAGCCACGGCTCGACCCTCATTGTCCACAATCTCCACTACAGGCACTGTACAAGAATATGTATCAAATATTAAAAAAAAAAAAAAAAACAAAACAGCAACACAAAGCGAACGGTCACAATGTAACTAAGTTTCGAAACTAATTCACCTTAATCTTTCGCTCGGATTTCCCGAAACCGGCTGTATGTAGCTTGAAATATACCGCGCGGTGAAAACGAGCGATACGGAAAATTTACCGAAATTTCAAAATTTTATTATTTATTCGCCGACGAAACTTTCCACAATGCGAATGGATATAAATCGTCGGCCATATTAACAAATTCGAGAGTGAAATTGTGGCGTGAACTTGGCCACGATTAAATTTATCCGTGTATATTTCGCGAACAATGGCCGACCAAGTTCGCTCTTTGCCAACTATGTATTCTGGATTTATCAACCGCCTCGGACCGGATTCTCAGACTGTTTATATGTAATCGCTACCACAAATGCATTGTTTGAACGGTTCAACATCATTCCTGAAGTTCATTTATCGAGCCAATAACAGTCGGGTTATAAATAAATTATCAATGGAGCCCATTGAAAATGTTTCGTAAATCCGCGTTTGTCATCGTATACATAAGTAGGTATGTGAGTGTATTGTTAAGTGTGCAAAAGATTTGTACATAAATAATTGTATGAAAAAATCTCGAAAATGTGTGTCTCTTCAGACTAATTCGACGTTGCGCAAATTTAATTCATATTCGTGCCGAAAACAATAACAAGAAAATTATGACGGAAGCGGAAGTGAGCGCTTAACGAATCAAAAAAAAAAGACCGTATAAATTATCTGTCTATTATCATCGTCGTTATCTCGCACCTAATCTGTAGCGACGATCGAATATTATTTTCTTTTTCAGTAGTTAATCGGCGAAAGCCTCTTCGTATACCTTCGCATCGTATTATATTCTCGTTTATAATATTTATCCGAGATGATACGAAATTAATACATAGTAACATTAATTTGATATTGCCTACAATCGCCAAGAAATATTAATGCATGAAATTATTATTATTTTTCTGTGGGTATTGTAATATAATCCTGCGGTCGCTTTTCTCTACAGATTAACCCTTCCTCTCGGAATCGTTCTATAAAATTCTGAGAGTTTTCAATATCGAAATTTCAAATTGAAATCGAAAATACTTTATAATTAAGATGTTGAAATTCTTTAAATAACAGTACCTACTCGGAAAACGCAATCAATACAGGTAAAAAGTCATGATAAATACCTGGGTCGGTGTTCACCGAACTTTCGTTGGTTATAAAAATTAGACATCGTTTTAGAAGAAATTACAGTGTGCGTGGGAAAAGCCCAGTACTTTCAGCTGATGTGACGTAATGCCCTAATATGACTCGATGTTTTCGACGAGAAAATGTACGTGCTATACATCTCAACCCAACGTAGGCGTGTTTGAAAACTTTCATATTAAATTTACTCACTAAGTATGCATGAGTTTCAGCCTTCTAGATATTTTGAAATTATATTCACAAACACGTTTTGTCTTTTGAGTATTAAATTTTCTTTTTGTATTAATAAGTTATCGCTGTAGTATTATAATTCCGTACAGAATTTCCTTTTCGTAATCCATTGATTATTCTTGATAAACACATAAATAATTAGAAAGTTCTACATAGTAGAAAACGTGGAATAGTCATCTCCTGGCAAAGGCACAAAAGTTCGCAAGAAAGCTTTCAGGGGTATAAATTGAATGAAGGCGAATTTCGTGGAACCATTAGCGAAACCAGAGGTAACTCAAGTTCGCTCTGTTTCGAATTGCGTATTAACAAGACCTTAGAATCGATAAGTTAGAATTAAAATACACAATTTTGCCCCGGCTATTCCAGTAAACACACCATCGACGGTGCGGCACGTGTTATTGCTAATTAGCAATTTAGTCTCGTACCTGATTCTAGCTGCGTGCAATTAGGCGCCTTTGGACACACACTTTAAGAATTAAAGGCTCGTTTGGCGAATGGAGCCCTTTTAACCCCGGCGAAAAATGAATAAATTTTCAAAACACGTGCACACCACCGTCGGTATTAAATACCCACCGAACCGATTGTTTCAGTTTAACATATTTAACGACCTTTTAATACCGGCTATCGCGGTCATATCGCCCTCTTAGCATCGTTCTCGCCAATATTAATGATACTATTTTGTGAACAAGAGTCGAGCATTAGTCATTCGAACACGCCCACAAAATGTGTACGGTATAACAATTAATTAAAAACGACATCTTATTATTCATTTCGCGGTATTATTGCTATGGGCACACACTCACCCAGTATTATTAAATTGGTGCATTGGGCAAGAGGTGGGTGCGAAGACACCTGGCACTCGTACACTCCAGAATCCTTGGCTTTAGCCGATCTGACGAAGAGCCTCCAGTCGTTGGGGTCGGAATAAGCCAGAGAGTATCTGTAAAAAAATGTATTTTGAGCGTGGTGTTGTGTTTGCAGGGAAAAATTCTCTTAAGAAATTTTAATAAGCGGCGCGCCGAAAACGGAGAAGGTCGTTCGTTTATGGAAATTTGCATGTGGAATTCGTTAACATCCGCCAAATTTATATTGGAAAATTTTCTTAATCTCCTCTCTGCTTTCGTATCATGTTTTCGTCTGATATTAATTTATTTATATATGTATATTTATACAGTTTTTACGCAATGCGTATGACAACTTAACGGGTTAAAAAATATGATAAGAAATTTCAATAATTTCCCTCTTTATCATAGCTTGGAATATCACATTGCAATAGCTCAATAGATTGAAAGTTTGCTCGTCATGCTTTTTTTTTTATAAGAGAACATACATATGTACACACATATGTTCTATAATTTAAGGAATAAAAATAATTTAATTTAAAAAAATGTTAGAATAAATAGAAATAGGAAAGCATCTTGTACAGAGGTGTTTTGGAGTATAAAAGACTGCCGGAAGGAATTAGAAGTTCCAAAACTATTGATAAATTCCTGGCAGTCTTAAAAAATCATCTCTGTATATATGTATGTATGTAGGTGCTTAGTTAAGGATTATGTAATTAGCTTTAGCTACTGTATTATATAAATAAATAAATAAATAAAATACATAATCATAATAATAGAGGTAAGAATAAGCTAAAATTTAAGAATTTTAAATTAAATAGATCTAGATTTAATTTAGATTCCCAACCTTTTTCGAGTGGCCTCTTTTTTATAAAAGTTAAGTGACCCGCGAACCCGATATATTCGAAAAAGGCAAAATATATAATTCAAACATCAAGACACTGATTAAAAATGAAAATTGCATTATAGTCAAAATTCTTTTTTAGTTTACTGTTTCAGTTGGCGACCTCACAGAAAACCCTTCGCGAACCATAGGTTGGGCACCTATGAATTATTCTAGAAGTATCTTGCTGTCAGGTGGTTTAAGAAAAATTAATCAAGTTGACGGATTCCAGCCAGCCTTAAAACAATATCTGTGTACTAATTAATTAATAACTAAACTAATAAGTTAATAACTAAATAAATTCGGTATGTACTTTTTAACTTTAGTTTACTTTTATGTTTTTTTTTTAATTACATAACTTTCAAATTATTCTAAATAAATAAAATAAATAAATTGCCTTTCTTCACTGCTATACGTCATGTGGCCAAATGTCAGCAATTCAAAGCTCTGTCCGCGTTTTCTGACCCAAGAAACCTAAACATAAACGAGTCTAATGTAGAATACCTATTCAAAATATATTTTAGATACGATGAGTGATATTTTATTACGGTTTTTTCAGCTAGATCGTTGACGCGACAGTGTAAGTACACGTCGTGTTCCAACTGAGCCGTCACGTTCCTGAAGGTATCGTCGTCTTCGAAGAATGGAAAAGACTCGTCGGCGTGCGATGTGGAGTCCCTTTTATCGTAGTATAAATGTGTGGTCTTCTCAGTCGTCAATTTCCACGATATTCCGAAGCTCGAATCGGAAAATTTGAGGTTTTCGGAGACGCGAGAGGACAAATCATCCCCGGGCATCGACGGCTTCACCACTGAAACATGCGCAAAATATAATACACAAATAGAATTGTATGTAATTTTCCGAAAGAAAAACATCCGTTTCAAATCCGTTTCAAAGTATTGGGTTTGCTCGTTGATATGCGTCAGTATTAACTTATCTATCTCCAAGGGCGGGGGCTTCATTTGATATTTCTATTCCTGGGACCCTTAATCCTTCCGGGTCCTAAAATTCAATATCCACCGGTGCGAATTCACGTAATAGATAAGTGCGATATTGAATTTCAAACGCAAATACTTTAAATACGATATTACAATAACGGTATCTCATAAGATAATACAGTGAAAGGACGAAAGCTTAAACGGCGGTGTTATTATTATATGAGAAATTAAAATAATGTTTAAGAGATCATGAATATTTTGATAAATATAATCCGAATACATTCCAACGTTTTGATTATTTGTTGAACATGTTTGATTTTGCGCTATCAAAAGTATATAAAATTCTACAATTAAATATTATGGCTCGAAAATTGAACCGGAAAAAAAAAGAAATAAAAACATAATTTGATTTCTATTGTATGTACTGCTTGCTTTATCGTTTCGAATCCGAAATGATGAAATAATATTTATCGTTTCGCCTCGTGGAAAATTCTAATGTTCTTTTATGAAAAGCTTATATTGAGAGCGCGGGGAACAGATTGCTATTTGCAACGACCGGTAATGAGGGGTCCGGAAAATTTTCATTCGGAAAGGGGGGGTTGGGAGGGGTCGCCTAATAGGAAGAAAACGAGTCGTACGAAATAATAACGCGAACGATTCGAAATTGTTATTTGAGAAACACAATCGCAGGTCTCCGTTCCGCCGACGTTTTCCGTGCACAAACACTCACGCACATTTTCCCCGCGTGCTTTTCCGTTTTTCCGCGGTAATTAGGGAGATGAAGACGGAAAAACAGTGAGGTTTCTTCTTTGCGCGCTATTTGCCCCTGACGATGTCGAATTTACACAAGAAAATCTGACTCCATTAGGCGGCGGGGTAGGTTAAAAAATAAAATAACCGAAAAATATATATTATACATACATACGTAGACGCAGGAGGGTGTGGAAAATACGAGTGAGAAAAAAAAAAAAAAAAAAAACCCGTGGAAATGTAGACCGCGTGTTGCGTTATACCGTTATACGTCGTCTGCTAACGACCATGTCGTCAATTACGTGACGTTTTTCTCGCAAACGCGCGTTTCGTATGCGACATGTGTATGTGTACTTACTTATATTTAGCTAGAAATTTTCAAATACGTATAATGATCAAATTTTTCACAGAGTTTCAATGAAAGTCATTCGTGGTAATTCAGTTCCGCGGTAAACCACCGGAAAATACTTAAATGGCGTGATTATTTCTACCGGTCACATATGTATATATGTAACTTCTATGATATGTTCAATTTTCAATTATCAAATAGATATTCAGAGTCAGTGAGCCGTTTCAGAGTGCCTTAAGGTGCCTCGCTTATATAATACCACGTAATATATATGTATAGGTATATATTCTCTACTTATACTAGGTATTTATTTATTTATTTATTTATTTATTTATTTATTTATTTAATTAATCATGCAACAATCAGCTTATAGTATATGTACAATAAAATATAAATACAAAATAATATTAATATCACACAATACACTACAGCCAAAATAGTTGCAAACGAACAACAGATTAAAATAAGAAAAGAACTTAGGAGTTAGGACTGGAAAGGAACTTAAGCAAAGATAATTTAAAGGAGGGCAAAGAATAAAGAGATAAAGAGGTATAAAGAGATCTGCTGGTTGGACCGACGTCTGTTGGACCGAACAAACGCACTGTTATTTGGAATCCATAGTAATAGAGCACGCTGCTTAAAATTGAAAAGGGTGCAGAAAAGGTGTCTCAGATCTCTTTACGCTAGGCTGTATAGGAGATATCCGTGGCTCTAACCTAGTGCATTTTTTGCTAGGGGCGTTAGGGTTTAATTCCCTGGAGTCAAGTCGACAGCTTTATACGGGAAAACATTTTCACAAATTATTGATTGGCCTAATGCATAATTCGCAAATTCTTGATGAATTGGGTTTTGAGATACCAGGTCAGTTTAGGTTCCTCGGAGAACATAATTTGTTATGCTAGCCATGTAAAGAGCCATTAAATTACTCAATCAGGCTGCCATGCCATAATGTTAAAATAATGTTTTTAAATATAAGATTTTAGTTTATTATTTTATGGATGATCTATGTACATTTTTGGTTTTGTTTTGTTCTACATTTGTGTTTTTTTTTACAATGTACTTACTTGGTCAAAGTAACGATTTGGGAGACTGTAAGTTAAGTTGGGAAAGCCGCTGTGGTATTATTTTGTAAATAAATAAATATTCCAGCTCTCGGTTAATGGAAAACTGGTGCATTTTGAGACTGCCAATTTAGATCAACTCTAATGAGGTATTTGTCAAATAATTATTTTTAATTTGCATGAATGTGTGTTGGAATGATTGATTGCGTAAAATGATGATGATACGTATTTGTATTCGAACTTTGTGTGTTAATTGTGAAAAATTTCGTTATACATATAACATGCATACTCACCTATGAGCGCGCACAATTGAAATTGATAAGCGAGCACCAGTGGTGTCAGTAGCCGTAACGAGGACATCATTGATCCTTTTCGACAGGAAAAGTTCGCTTTTCGCCGAAATTGACTGCACTGCACTTTTCAACGAGCATTTTTTTTTTTCACATTATAGCGTGACGTTCTAAATAGAGTAAAAAAAATGAAATCGAACATGCTAGAAAGTAAAAAATATGACAATGTATAATATGTATATGTATTGCGTCACACTTACCCGGTTGGGAATTCAATATAAATTTCATCATATTATGTATTTATTTCAGCGTTTCATTTTTAGTTTGTGACGGGACTCATAACTCTATTAGAATATCTCGTTTTGAATTATTAAACGCCGCTCTTCCCGTTGCGCCTCTGAAACCAAACTTTCTTTTGTGAAAGCGTATACAGATATTTTCGAATAAATATTTGAATTGTAAGGGTTTGAAAGATTTCTCAGAATACGTCGAACACTCAGGATCTCTTTCAAAGATTAAGCATTTCTTTTTTTAAATATATACATACATACATAGTATATGTACATGTACAAATTTTATCAAATTTATCACAAAAAATAAACTTATTGCAACATGAAAGCGAACGTACTTTCATTCATTTTCACGCTTTTATTATTTTTCACATACAACAAAAATTCTCTTTTCAAACTATAACCAATAGTTTTCTAATGATAGTAAGGAGGCAACTCTTTCACATTGTTTCATCAGAACAATTATTCAAAATATGTAGTATTTTTCATTTATTTAAAATATGTACATGGGCAGGCGGCATAGGCGATGGAGCCCAGGGGTTTGTTGCAATTTATACATACAATTTTTATTTATTTAGTTATTTATAAGGATTACAAACATCCATTTATATTCAAAAATTTTGTCGAGATGATTAATAATAATGATTAAAGTTACTAGCTGATTTGGGAGGCGATTCCAAACTTCAACCACTGTATTTGAAAAGAACGAGTACGAGTCAAAAAAATTATTATTATTTTTCATTTTGATAATTCAACATGACAACACACAGGTTGTACCGAATATATCTATGTCTTGCGAGTGTGTCGAGTGAATGTGAAAGGTTTGATTGAAAGCGTCCTTACCGTTACATAAATCAATTTACACTTTGATACACCATCAATCTGCCCTTTACTTACGCAAAAAATAATAAAATATACACGGAACACACTCTTTAGGCATCAATCTCTTTGTAAAATGAAAAATTTCGCTACTCGTAAATAAAGAAGCCTCGTTTCAAAGTGCCTGTGCGACATCGCGGCTTTTTGGACACATCCTGAACGGCAGCGGCTCTCAACCGGTGTGTCGCGAAATATTTGACCATAATATGTTTCGAAAACTAAAATACATAAATATATCGTCTGGTGTTCCGAGCTTACCTATCTCGCTGATATCTTTAATAGTCTGAATTTGTTAAATTCTAGCATGCAAACCCGAAAATAAACAATATTATCAGCCAGTGACAAATTGAATAGTTTTTCCAAAAAAATCGTCTTGTGGATGTCAGCTATACAGAAAGATGATTTGTCAATATTTACATCCACAATGAAGTTCTCAACTAAATCAGACATAAATCAAAAGATGAATTTGAAGTATAATTTAGCACTTGCAGTGTCTTCATGAAGGTTTGGAGAAGTACTTTCCATCTATATATTTCGACTATTAGGATTTAATGGGTTATTTCACCATTTGAAGTATCTGGTGAACATAATTTTAACAAGGTGTCAGACTTAAGATGCAGAAAAAGAAGAATCAATCATGATTTTTTTTGCTTAAGTAAAAATTTCAAGACATTCCAATAGATCCCTTCTGGATTTCTCTCGAAAATGATTATCCTGCAATTATAAATAAGGCGTTGAACATTTTACTTCCGTTTTCCACATCATGCTTGTGTTAATCAGCCTTTTCATTCTTAAAAGGCAAAAAAGTCAAAATATCGGTCGAGACTTATTTACATACATATATTGATAGTGAGATATGGCACATGAGTTTGTCTACCATTCGCCCTCGCTATGATAAATTATGTGAACTTCACCCATTAATGACAGATATTATATGTAAATATGTATGTACAAGAACGTGGAAGGAGAATTACGTTGAGAAAACGATTACTGTATACATTATTGTTACTCAATGTTATAATATTTTTCTAATCTCGCAATTTTTATCAATAAAATGCGACATATCTTCGTTGTTTGTTTGTTTTTTTTTTTTAATTTTAAGAAGCTTATGTGTGTCGCAATGGTGGACATCATGTATGTATGTGTCGCTATTAGAAAAAGGTTAAGAGCCCCTGATGTACGGTACAGTGCAACATTTGCGAGTGTGATTCGTACTACATTGGTTACATAATCGCGTGACGTATGAGTGCAACACATCACCGAGTCACCCTGTAACCCCGCTGACGCAGACGTTGTACCCTCGTCAAGGGTCGTGAGTTTTGGGTTTTGGGGAGGTCTAGTTTAGGATACGTTTTGTCCGACCAGAAGCCATTAATTACTCTTTTTTTCGAACGGAAGGGTATCGGATACGCGCAATGGACCCGATCGACGACAAAGTAAAAAGTGCACGATTCATGACTCGGACTAATTGTCGGCGCCGACGTCGTTCTTTACCCGGCGACGCACGTGCGCGTCATTTGCTGAACGTTTTCCGGCTGAAAATCTTACAAAACCCTACCTCAATCTCCTCAAGAGGTAGAGAATGTGACCGACTTTTCAAGAGGCCGAAGAGAGACAAAGACGAGCTCAAACCTATGTACTCTTTTTTCAATACTCTAAAATTAGTCCAACAATGTTCCAATAAAATCTACTTTATAACTATGTATTTGAAATTGCAGAATGAAAATCAAACTAATGTCCTTAGAATGTATGTATAGGTATATGTAATTGACATGGTAAAACACAGATAGGTATGTATTTATAATGCAATACGTTACTTATTAAGCCGCATACACACTTACCACACCACACGTGACGTGATTGCATGACGTGACATCGTTGCTAAATTTACTAATATAACACTCATGACACAGTAACCACCCGGTGACACTGTCAACGGGCACTCGCTTCTAAACACGGGAACAATAGATTCCAGCACTTGATTTCAAGCATATACTAAATGATCGAATATATTAGGTATGTACACCTTTGAGCATGACTGGAGGTATAATCTAATAAATGATGTCACACACTAGCGGACGATTGAACACCGGCACAGAACGCATCTCTAAACATGAAAACATCTACATACTTAAATCTAAGGGACTTATGGCTCACACACACTAACCATACCACACGTGATGTGATTGGGTGGCGTGACGCCGTTGCTATGAATTGTGACGTGGGGTGGGGTGTTGCAGGTGTGTATCTACGCCATACAAAACTGTAGAAATTTATGCGTTTAGGATTTTGTCAGAAGACGTGTGTGGCGTGGCGTGTGGTAAGTACCATATACATACATAGGTACACTCGCCCTTACTATATAATAAGGTAACCAACTATTTTTGATGAAAAAGGAGTACGTTGCCGTTGGTAACTTTCCCCTTAGAAAAAAGCAAGTTAATAAACCGAGAAATTTTCTTTGAAGGCTATATAAGTAAGTGGGAGAGAAGAAAATTTTGGTATTTAGTGGTGATAAGTTGTAACCTTATTTGTTTAGGTATATGAAAGAAATACAGTAAAGTAACAGATTTCGTCATTATGTAGATGCCACGAGTATACAGTTGATTCTATTTATTTAATTCAAGACTAAAATTACATATGGCGCTGAGATCCAAAAAGATCACAAAGAAGTATAAGCGAGTTAAAAAGAGTAGAAAAGGAGTACATTAACGAAAAATGGAGTACGGTTGGTCACCTTATATATGTATAATAAAATTGAAATGGTGGGAAATGGAACGAAAACCGTGCGACAGATAAACAGCTTCAGTCACGCTCCGCGCACCAGGCGTCTAGAACGTATCCCTTCGCAACACGGCCATACATTCACGTAGCCGGTGGTTAGAGTGTTAGTCTGTTGAGCGAAGGTGCGGGGTTCGATCCCCGTATGTAGAAATATTTTTGTCGACCATAATTATTTAAAGTCATTGGCAAGATCTGGACATTTCACAGCCAGATTGGGCGTCTCCTGTTAGAATTTGCCGAGTTGTGAGACTGAGACAGAACAAACAAACAAACATTCAAACACATAAACACATGTGTGCGCGCAGCGGGAACGATGCCATGTATGTATGTACACACGTACACCACAACACTAGCTGATTCGTGGGTCATTGATTATTATTACCCACGAAATCAACTAGTTGCTATTGATAATATTGTGCTAGTGAATTGGATCATATCTAATGACGTGTTTAATAATTCCTCGTCTTAATTGACATGTATGTATGTATGTGTGTGTGGAAAAGGTTGGCGAGATCCATCTTCCGGAACACTTCTAAGGGAGAAAGCTCAGATTGTCAAGTGGTGGGTCGCACGTCTCGCTAGCAATTATACGTAGTACCGCAGAACCGCAAATAGTTGTGCGGGACGAAAACCGATCATTATTCAAAGCGACCACCTCCCTCAAACAAAACCCATTAAAACAGACCAATAAAATAATTGCATTCCAACAATCCCTATATGTATTTGTACACGCGCACACACGCGTGCACGCTCACACATTTGCATGCTGATTATTCGACGTACTCAACGTACTGCGTCAAAATACAATTCGAAACATACATATGTATGTATATGCAAAGCGTAGTCACAGTAGATAATCATATTGTAGAGATACATAGTTGATAGTTATTTATACCTAGGACAATTGACGAATATGACCCGATGTAAAGAAGAAGAAATAAAACGAAGAATGAAACTACATATGTAGGAAGGAGCGCTTTTGGAAGAATGAACATAGTTTTTAAATCCAACATTCCGCTATGCTTAAAAAATAAGGCATACGACCAATGCGTACTGCCAGTTATGACGTTTGGATGTGAAATGTGGATGCTGAATTCAAGAATGTTGCGTAAGATCCAGTGCACACAGAGAAGCATAGATATTTGTATACTTGATATAATAAGAAGAGATCGTAAGAGGAGTACATACATATGTAAGAAGTATGACCAAAGTGGCAAATTGTATGTATGTATAGCGGAACGTGCGAAAAAGTTAAAGTCGACACATAGCGAGAAGAATGGACGCGAGAAATACTGGAATGGTATCCGAGAGGATGTGAAAGAAAGCAAGGTAGACCGAGTGGACGATGGGCTGATGAATTGAGACGAATGTGTGCGAGTCAAGTGAACGCAGATTGCACAAGACAGACAGGAATGGAAGAGGATTGGAGAGGCCTTCATCCAGCAGTGGATGGTAAACGGCTACAAATGATGATGCTGATACATATACATACATATGTGTATGTATATAAGGCTCTATACCTATTTATGTCGTGCTAAATATGCGCTAAAAGCGCCCACCTATACAAATCGAATTGCGAAAAACTAAATGGAATAAAAATGAACTAGTGATCGCAGCAGTAAAGGAGATCTTTTTTATCATTCTTCATAATTTGTATGTCTCCAAATAACCATAGTTGACTTTTCTTGATATACGAGCATGTACATATGTACTTGTATACAAGTGACATGTGACTTACATATATGATGATAAGGGCTCACACACACTTACCACACGCCACGCCACACACATCTTCTGACAAAATCCTAAACGCATGAATTTATATGGTTTTGTATGGCGTACATAAATATAGGTACACACTTGCAACACCCCACGTCACAATTCATAGCAACGATGTCACGTCACGCAATAACATCACGCGGAAGCCCTAACTGTTTTTTCGTGTTCTTGAAAGCGTTTGAAAACTTTAATTTACTTTTTTGACGTTTTTTTGGCTGTATTAAATATTGAATCACGTTACTAAACTTCTCCTCTTTCCAAATTTATCATTCGCGTCTGGATACGGCCATTTTTCAGAGTGAAAAATCGACGGAGCACACGTCCCCTCCCCAAGAAAACTTAACAATGTAATAAGCCAGAGGGGGATTAGTAGGAGTTGCAACGACGTTTAAAATAATCCCTCAACACGAAGTGAATTTATAGCCTGGATGATATTGCCTCGTGGGTGAGATTCCACTCGTCTTTACATCACGTTTCTGAACTAACGACAGGCAAAACCATCTCTAATTGTGTTGTGTTGCGTGTGCGACGTTGCTAATCTATCATTACATCTTTTTTTTTCCTCTCTCGGCCCACTTTCTTATTTAACGCTCCCACGGAAAACAAACAAATTAAAAGACCGGGATCTTCCTCTTCCTTTCTTGTTAGTTTTTGCTGTTCGGTTTTTTTTTTTTTGCCTACTCCTCAATGTTTGTACGTGTACTAAACCCTTTCGGTGCCCCCGAAGAGATTAATCTGGAGCGGTTGACGAATCGTGCGCTTCGCAAATTGGTCGATTCCGAATGAAAGGAATTCAATTAAAGTTTTTTTATTGTCTCAAATCCATCAGCATCGACCGTTATAGGAGAGGAAGAAAAAAAACCTATAAATTAAATTCGAACCCCTTTGCTCTCTTGAGCTTTATAAGTCCGATTCTGCGAAGACATTAATTGAAATTGCGCGACGATTACGTGGAATGATTGATAACCATAATTAATCCCTATTCGTAAAGCATTTTTTATTTAATATAGACACGTTGTACAAACGGGAAACGTCACGAATGACAATTTCAATAATTCAATATTGATTTTGTGCGGCCAATAAAATTGAGACAGTTCATTAGCGTAAAAGCAACGACGTAAAGCTACATTTATTATAATCGATTCCATTGTTGTGCATATTTATTCATATACAGAGTAATAGATAAAGTATTGTGATACCCAACGTTGTAATTTCAATCATTATAATTCTGAATAATGTATAGGTATATAAATAAATTCAAGCTTCAAATTTATAGTTTCATTAGATATATGTTATATTTCATTTCACTGTAATATTAATTTATATTATTTACTCCGACGTTATATTTGATTTATATACAACTTTATGGTTTTATTTTCTATTATTTACAAATTTATGTATATCATACATATCATACATACATATATCCATTGCTTTGTAAATTTTGTTTTGTTTATTAAATTTTAACGTAACATCTTAACGACTGTAATTTTTATCGTTTCTGACGCTATGCAAACTTTTCTTAATATTTCGCGCAAGTAACCATGTGCTCACTTTGACTAGTTATGGCGAAAATTTTACCGAGCCTTTTATCTTTTTACATTTGAATATTTTGTAATTTCGTAAAATTCTCCAATGTACGAAATCTGCTTTTTGTCTCCCGCTGTCAGCTCGAATAAAGCGTAAAAAAGTCGTTGAATATTGCGAATACAATAATGAAAAAAAATAAGGATAAAAGGATTAAGTAATGAAATTACGGCGAGGGATAAATATTGTCCGTTTTAATCCTTCCGAATAGACAAAAATAGTAGTATCGTGCTGGAAACGATGAAAACAGAACCGTTGTTATTTAATTACTACTAAATTTCGAAGGAAACATTTTTCAACTTGAGATTTTTTTTATTTATTTTTCTGCTAAAATCCTCTTAACGTTAATTTAATTTACAGTGTACTACGCCGACTGAATTTTATGTTTTATTTTACGAATTCAATGTGGAAATTCACGTTTGCTGTAGGTACCTAACTTTGCTTCAAAAATTTTTCAATTTCTAAGAAGAAGCTGACGACATTCAGTTTTACATAAAATGACTTTAAGCGAATAGTAAAGTTCGAATCGGACGTGCAAAGTATGAAAGTTCACGTATCAACACACTTTTACAGAACATGTAGTAAGTAGGATTGTAATAAAAATGAATGGAGCCCAGAGTGGAAAATTTACAACCAAATCAACTCGACTGGTCAAACGTATGTACACTTAGGCCTAGTATATGTACACTCGGCGTTTTACGCGGCGCGAAGCGCCCGACGGCAGCGTACACACTCAACGCTTTGTAACGCGTTTTTGGAGCGAGAGTAGGGTGTCCATTCGTCACTTCGAGAATGGACGTCGAGGCGGCAGCTTGTGTGTGGCTTCTCTATCGTCGTTATAGAAGACGGCGACAGAGACAACGGGAATTTTGGGTACATCCCATATTACAAGATAGACTATCACATGGAATGTTCGTAACATCATATCCCAAATTAAGACTGTACGAGCCGAAGTTTTTCAACTATTTTAGGATGTCCATCAAGTCTTTCGATGATTTACTTGACCTGAACTTACAATTAGGTAAAAGGAGAATAACACCACCTTCCCTATTGGTTAGTTTAAGAAGAAAAGAGCACTTAAGATAATATGTGTACGGGTAAATTCCAGTTTGCGCACCAACTGTCAAGACAGACTCCATACATTAGACACCGATTCAATTTCGACGTAGGGTCTGAGAGCAAATTGGCGCTGAGTGCACTGGCGCTTAAGATCTTTCCTCGTAAGTCCACATTGTGTATCCGGTCGGACGTCAAACGCGTAGTTCGAGTACGCCAAGTATTGACCCAGACAACTTTCAGGCCACGCTAATACAATTACATGGAAGTGTAGGCGTCCAGCAGGATATTAAACCCGATTGTGTGGCCACCGACGGGATCACCGAAGGGTTAAATTCCCCATAATCTCATTGCCCACTTGAAATTGAAACCGGGTGGGTATAATGCGACCCCTAAGAAACATGCTAATCAGTTTTCCTTTTCGAATCAGCGGGCGAAACATCAAACGCCTGAGAATTTTCCCCGAATGATATGTACATACATATGTATATTCGTGCACGTGTAGGTCGGTTGTTTTACTTCAAATGCGAAAAAATTATGAATGCGCTCACGATAAAATTCACGTTTGCAAAAGTCGTACGAAATAAAATCGACGCATTAAAAAGTGCTTAAAGTCATTATATTCTCATCAACTTTTCCACTTACGTCGTAGCAATTAATTATGCAAATTTAATTTTCCCCGTAGCGGGTGCTCAATAAAGAAGCGAATAAAAAAAACCATACATACATACGCAATCATTCATCCTGTTTAATATACGCACACACATTTGTGTGTAAGCGCACTTTTATTATAACGATCAATCTACAGTGTTATGTTTGCCTTTTAGTAACGGTCTCGCGATGTTAAAAATATGAATAATCATCATTGTTGGTGTTTGCTTTCGATACCGGGTGAGGTTAATTGAAAACTAATATTGGACCCGGGATGAATAAAGCGAAATTATAATTAATCAACCCATAGCCATCTGTCTGCACCTAATTGCTATTGGACATTGTTTTCCCATATCGAACCAAATGTTGATTTTTGTAATATGCGAGCGATAAATTTTATTCCGTTCGACTTTCAAAAAAAAAAATTTTGGTCCCATTACTCATGTAATTGTCAGACCAAATCTTATGTATTGTGGTTCATTATTAAATATGTTAGATAAGTCAACTAGAGATAGATTACAAATATTACAAAATAGAGGTATGAGATGTATTTTCAATGTTGATAGGTATGCTAGTATAAAAATATGATGATTGAATTAGATTGATTGAATGTGAATGATACTTTGAGGATTTGTATGTTGGTATTTATATTTAAGTTAGATAATAATATGTTACCATCATATTTTAGTAAATTTATTGTGAGAGGAATGGATGTATGTGAATATAATTTAAGGAATAAAAATAATTTAATTATAAAAAACGTTAGAGTAAATAGAAATAGGAGAAGCATCTTATACAGAGGTGTTTTGGAATATAATAGACTGCCGGATGGAATTAGAATGTCCAAAACTATTGATAAATTCCTGGCAGTCTTAAAAAAACATCTCTTTATACAGGTGCTTATTTAAGGATTATGTAATTATCTTTCAGGTACTATATTATACTGGTTTAAGCCCGTTGAATGTCAACGGAGCGTTCTCATCACCCGTACTGAAAAATAATATTAAATTTAATAGTTTGTGTAGTTGTTGCATATATGTATGTAACAATGCGCCATCTACATATGTATGTATGGCGCGTTACAATACAACAACGTAACAATTTAGCAAAGTCGCGAGACTATTTTTCATATTAAATAGTCACGTTGAAGCCTGCCTATTATCATTTGGTTTGGCTCACCACGTAAACGCTCTGTTCCGAATCAGTGATACCCGGTTCAAATCCCACTCGTGCGACGTTCTGGTTTTTTAATTATTTACCGAGGCGAGCGTTATCAGCAGACAGACACACGCACACACACACACACACACACACACACACAGACAGACATACGGAATAGGGCTATTATTTATATATAATAAATAAATCAGTATTAATAGTAAAATATTTTGACACCCGGTACAATACGCTCGCATTTTAATGAACCCATTCAATATTTGATATTATATTACGTTTGCATACTTTTCGCTCGTGTGCGTTTACGTTATTATGTAAAGGCGATCTTATCGGCGAAATTTAGGTACGTATATGTACATACATACATTACCCTATTCACGACGCCTATGGCGTAATGCGCTCAAAACGTACTGAAAAGATCGTCGTAGCCAAAGGATAGAATTTTTCTTTCAATCGAACGCCCTCGAGGGCTCACCAGGGGACATGTTAAATGAAGATAAGGGTAGGTATGCCTCCATTCCACTTTTTTACAAAAAAAAATCCACCCCATTGTCGGGGGGGACGACCTACGTCAAATCCATACATTATTCACATTTAATATCGGCGGCTTCTCATCCCCCGCCAAGTGTAAGGATTACCGACAGAAATGAAATTATACCTCGACTTCTTGTCACAGTCGCCATTTTTAATGTCGCCGTTGGTGTATTTTTATCGGCTTGGTTCACTGTCGTTGCTCTGTTGAGTATTTTCGTGGTGGGTATTAGTTTGGTATTTACGACTCTCACATAAATCGCTTCATTACGTTTGTGCGGCTGATCCGGAAAACACACAATAAATGGAAATCGGTCTAGCGCGAAAACAATGGACCAAACTGGACGTTACCGCGGATCAAAAGATTTCCTCGGAGGTTTTTCCGATCGATTTTCCGAGAGAGAAATTTCGTGATTTACGTCGGGGGCGAAAAATGCAACGCCGAGCACGCGTCGGGACGTCCCATCATTTACTATTATACAGCGATCGCCGGATAATGTGATCGCGTTTGATTCCGAATTTAATTAGTTCGCCGTTTGTAATTTTATTATTCGGCCGATGTTTGTACGATTGTGCACCTTGTGTGTGTGTGTGTTGATGTAACATAATCAAACAATGAACGTTGAATGATTTTAATTAAATTTTATTATTACATCTGAACAGTGCTTGTTAGCTTTTTGTGTCCCTTTGTACGCGTTATTGTATAATTCAATTCCGAGTTTGTCGGGTTTTTATGAAATTTTTTTATATTGAAATTCTTTACACAATCAAGTAACAATAATTGATTTGATTGCATTATGAGATATATCAATTCTTTGCATATGCCATCGCATTGTGAGTAATAAAATACGAGTTTATTGAAAGGTGCTATCGTCGTCGATTCACACCAATGCGAATTATATCGGTGCGAATGAGACGCAACGATTTAGTTTCGGAGTAAAAGTGCTATTTTATGCCGTCACTTCACATTGGGCGATCGCTCGACTTGGAGCGATGCACCGCGAGTGCTCATACAGTACGTTGGCCTCAACGCGAAAACGTTCGAGTGACATACCCACATGTGAGCGCTCGGCCAATGTGAAGTGGCGGCATATGAGCACTCGCGGTGCATCGCTCGAAGTCGAGCGAACCGCGAAGAAAGCAAGATGGGGGACCTTTCCCCCTCCGCATTCAGTGTTGTCTATGCATTTAATTGACAATGCGATAGCAGCGCTCCGGCCACGCGTGTCACTTCCATGCGAATGCTCGTCAGCATTCGACGACGTCACCTAAGGCCAATGGTTGGCGAACATTCGCGCGAATGTGAAGCGGCGACATTACGAAAGCCAACCGAATATTATGCCACCACTTCACCATCGCGCGAATGTTCGTGGAATATTCGTCGAATGTTCGTGAAATATTGGCCCTAGCGTTGTGGTCAGCTGCCGCTGCTCACCCGTCCCGAGCGCTACGATCGTATCGCTAGTGGCGCCACTCTAGTATCAACTAGCAAACGGCAGCGAACGAAGTGTCGCATCACTGCCTACAGAAATGTCAAGCGAAAAATCTATGCGACCACCTTGTGTGCAATAAGCACATACAATTACTATCTGGCAGTATGCAATGCCTGGAAGGTAAAAAAACGGTTACTGAATTTGTCCACATGATTGCGCAGTAAACTCACAGACAACACTGAATGTGGAGGGGGAAGGGTTCGTCACATTGATATACGATGGCTCGTCACCTTGCTTATTTCGCCTTCGCTCGCGTTCGCTCAACTTTTGCGGATACCGCGCGAATGTTTATAAAGTACGTTGGCCTTCGCGCGAATGTTTACCCACACCTTGGCGCTCGGCACCGCTCGTCAGCGCTCGTCCAATATGAAGAGCCGGCATTATAATTTATACATTGTCGAACGTTAAAGGGGATGAGTGGTTAAACCGGGTGGTTGATTGTTTATACATTTATGTCTACGCGTATATTTAATTATTAAACTTCTCTCGTAAGGCGTACATACATACATACATACATACATAATTAGTTTATAATGGATGTCGCCTGTTGATCGGTGGAAGCTTTGCTTCTTTTGAAGCGACTGGATGAATATTGGATCTGTGGGTGAATTTACGGCTTACGAGGCCAATAAAGGTCTTTTTATGGTCGGGGGGCTTTAAAAAGACAACCGTTCACCGATGAGCCATCTGAAGGGTGAGAGAGAGGTTGGGGGAGGTGGTGGGTGGTGGGTGGTGGGTGGTAGTCTCCTCCCAGTCGGTCGGTCCCGGAAAGCGATTAAATTCATCATTAATTATTTTCCGGGGCTCTTTATTTCGCCAGCGGGGCAGCAGATGTTCCCGGACATTCATAATTCACCGGCGCGAGAGCCGGAGCGCTTTCCGGCAATCTTGCGCGCCCCTTGATTAATGGCGGCCGACGCGCCCTCCCACCCCACCCACTCACAGACTGGACTTCTTAGCGCCTAGACGACATTCAGACATTCGTTCAAGATGAAAAAAATGGTTAAAAAAGTGGGTCACTGTGTGCAAAAGTAGACCAAGACCCGGTCGTAATTTATTATCTTGTGGAATTCCGAAATTGAAAAATCAGTAGTAGTCACCTCCGCCCCCCTCCCTGGTAAAATCATCATAGGCCTTCAAAATACACAATGGTCTATGTATGTGGTTTGTGAATGAAAAAGGTGAGAAAATATATGTATGTACATAGATATGACTATATATATATACATATGTCCATACTCGCCTTATGAATTTTTTTTGTTCCCGATTGTTTAATCCAGCATTTTTCAAACTTTTTTTACTACGACCCAGTGCAAGGACTGCATTTTGCATTGCGACCCAGTATGCCTATATGATAATAATATATCAAACACAAACTTTGTACAGCCGTTGATGCGTATGTATATTTATGGATGAAACTAAATACAGTTGCAAAAACCCGGGAAATTTAAAATGACGGAAAATTTAAAAAATGGGAATTTACTGTTTAATATTTTAATTATCGTTTTTCTGTAGATATTAATTGAAAACATGCGTAAATTTTTGCTTTAAAATATATATGTAGATTCATAATAATGCTACGCGCATGTTAGGTGCAGTGTTGCGTCTGTGTCTGTCTTTTGTTATTAATTGAGATAAAGTGTAAAATCCTAGTTCACACAAATAAGTTGAAGTAAAAGGTAATAGTATCAAGATTGCCCTTTTCCTTAAAGTGGAAATTTTCCTTGACCCTAAACCAAAATGATGACAAATTTAATTGCTGAAAATCATTTTTCAGTGTAAATGAACTAATAAGGTTCAGAAATTCTGCCCCCTCTTCAGGATCACAGTTTAATTTAATTGATTCGGGGCTTCCAAAAGCTTTTCTTTACTGTTTTAAATAAATTTGCACTGGAAAATATTTTTCAAATCTTTGGGATAGAGAAGTGAGATGTGACAATATCTCGAGTTTTAATTCTTTTAAAATATCTTTATTGACAATGTTAAACAATGAGAGAGGAACTTACCATTCCGGTGTGATTCCTTTCCCGAATTCTATGAAGTTATAAAATCTAGGTGTAAAGACGACTTGTTCCAGTTTGCAACATTTGACGAAACCAATTATTTCCGTTTGTCGCGACCCATTTTATTTATTTTGCGATCCACCAATGGCTCGGAACCCATAGTTTGAAAAACCCTGGTTAATCTACATATCTAAATTTACAAATTATTTAAATCAATTTATATATTGTATGTAATTATTTGCTATTAATTTTAGAACTGTATTAAATCTGATAAATTTCATTAATCTGATAATCTACAATCTATAAGTTTCTGCACCCGTAATTATTGTGAGTTAAGGCCGCATTAAAAAATCCTTGAGAATTTAGTGTCAGTTAACTCTTGCGCTATTTTTACTTTATCTTTTTTAGTATGATAAAGTAATGTAATCGTGTGAAAATTTGACCTCGAGATTTTTTCTATTCAAATGTTGAGATTAATTACAATCAAATAAATATTGTGGAATTTTTCATTAAATTATTTTTATATTATTAACAATAAATGACATTCTCTGCCAAAGAATTTCGAGAGAAACAAAACATTGTCGAATTTTCTCTAAATGAGAAACTTTCTCTTGCCCTCGTTCAAATTAAATCATTTACATATCGGTCGGTCTAAATTTTTCGATAGAAATATTTTTTAATGAAATTCGCGACAAATTCGTAAAAGCATGCGGGCATGTCGACTGATATCGACAGTTGCGTTTAAATTCATTTTATCCATCGTATGAAATCAATATTTATTGAAAATTGTGAACTTAATTTTTGCAAATTTATATATGTACATATGTATGTACAATTTCTATTATATTATAAATAAATACACGAGTTTACGTATATCGAAATTCTGTTTATCAAAACTCGTGCTTACGTATTATGGGAGAAATATTTTCCTCTTTCTGAGAATTTCTCATCCCGAAGTTAAATTAAAATCAAGGTTTGAACTTCGTAACGTATAGAGTATTTCTTTGATCCATTTTTTGTTTATTTTTATATGAAATCATTTAAATTGCTTTGCAGGTAACTTATGTACATACATATATGAACACATACAACAAAAAATAGTTGAATCATGAAATTTTCAACTTCCTTTAATAAATACATTGTATTTAATCGACTTTATAGGCGATCAATTATCAAAGCACTCGAGAATTCTCGAGTTTTCAGTTTCTCGATCTTTTATTGGCAAACTTTAAATCATCTTCAGAGACGTGCGGCTTGTTTTCCAGCCCGTAACAATCGTTCGGAAAAACAAGAAAAACCAATAAAACAAACCGTGAAGGAAACACTTGAGCCCAACTGCTGCAGCGACTCTAAACGAGAAACTTGCGCGAGAAAAACGTACGAAATAAAAGAAAAACTAAAAACTTTTACGTTTCCTTTTTTATAGTTTGACGTATACGTTTACAGCTGCGAAAATGTCTCATTATAGTGACATATGAAGAACATAAACAAAACTTTTCAACCCTTTAAAACACGCAATATTTTATATGAGAATGTAAATTGAATGTAAACTGAAAACGAATAAATTCATGAATTTATTCTCGATATTATGCTGATTATATAATATTACAATACGATCCATCCTTTGTGAGTGATATTGAATATTTTATGGTAATTCAATACACATTCAAAGATCATATTTGTATTAAACAAAAATTATTCAATTGAATTCAATTATTCAACCTACGAATTTAACATAAAACGATTTCATTACATGAAAATTATATTGGCCTGTATTTATTGAGTCAGTAACTTTTCCGATTTTCGGTCAGTTATTTTAAGCAAATGGTGAGGAATTTGAATAAATGGTCACTAAATTTTATAAAGGGTCAGTACTGACCGCTTTAAATATGAGCCGTTATTTTTGAAAGTGATATTACTTGGTAAGCGGTAAAGTCCATTTTTATAATCGACTGTAAATTCTTTCAAAATCAATATGTATATCATATAATATGTTTGTAACCGAAACTACCATTAACTCAAAATTGGACTTAACCACTTTCAAAAATAACAGCTCATATAATACTGACCATTTTCTTATCGTTCATTAATTTAGATACTGATCGATTAATTAGTTGCCAAGTATACGGGTATTCTCGTGGAAGTATTAATTCTGATAATACATACATAATTGGGTTTCAAAAGACAAAAATAAATAGTTCAATAAAAAAATTAGCCAAATTCACATAATGAATAAAATACGACACATAAAATTATTGTTTTTAATGCATATCTACTAGTAATTAATCATTGTATTATTTGAATAAATTAATGATTATACTAATAAGTACGTCAAAAATATTGATTTATTCTAAAATGGTTCGAGTTGAATCAGCATTAGTTGCATTTTTAAATCATTTCAGTCAAAATTAAAAAATTTCTTATCCAAATGAATAAGAAAATTTAATTTAATGTGTACTTTTTTATTTTTTATTTCTACAGAGTCTCAGAGTACATACAACCTAATACATTAATTTTTCAATATCTTTTTATATATCAATGAAATATTTAAACAATGTTTTTTTATACGCCGTATAATAAATTATATTTTTTTTGTTTTCATCCAAAGAGACTACAAAAATCGACGATCATCGACGAATTGACGATTTAGACGAGCTGTCTAAAGGTATATAAATGGTATTCAAATAAACGAATAAATTTACCTGCAATCGGTTCAATCCTCTCGATCATGCGTATTTACATATATTTAACTTTTGGCGAGTTTTGCACAAGTTGACCAAGGCAAATGCGTGAATAGTGTGCAGCGAGTGAAACCTATCGCGTCAAAATGTGAACGTATACTGAGCGAGCTTTCCCGCTCCGCAGACTCACCGTTTAAATCTCGTCGGTGAAACTCGGACAACTTCGGAAGCTTTCGTTGAGAGGAAAACGCGTTATGAAAATTTCGTCAAAATCGGTCAACCGGAAGCGACAGATCACCTACTGTTGAAAACAACCGTTCGGGCATATTGTTCTTTTTTGAAATGTTTCAATACAAAATGAATAAACATACATATGTACTCAGAAATAAAACAAAAAATGTTTAATATTCGGCTCACACCTTCTCATTGTGTTTTTATTTAGAATGACACCATCTAGAAATATTTGAAGCTTTGTACCAGACTTTCTGTACTTGTACACACATGTGCCATTGTGGCATATACCAATGCAAGCCACATTCGTCTGCCATGGTTGGTTACCAATAGCACCGGCCACACATGTTGTGGGCGGTGCCGTTGGCACTCTTCTGCAGCTGCTCTGACGTCACCAGTCATGCCGCCACTTCACATTCGCGCGAATGTTCGCCAACCGTTGACCTTAGGTGACGTCGTCGAATGCTGACGAGCATTCGCATGGAAGACACTGAATGTGGAGGGGGGAGGTCCGTCATCTTGCTTTATTCGCGGTTGCCCCGCTTCGAGTGGGGCAACCGCGAGCATTCTTTCAGTGCGTTGGCCTAAACGCGAACAAGTGCGAGCGACCTCCTCCACGTGGACGCTCGGGATTGCTCGTCAGTGCTACCCGCATGTGAAGTGCCGACACGATATAACCTCAACGTGGAACGCGCTCTTGCGGATTTGGTACTCGCGAGTACTGCATATTCATACTTGAACTATTTAATCTCAAATACAAATGTGCTCACTCCATTATTGGTCGACGAATGTGGGCCCGACGCGACGACCGACGTGTGTCGAAGCGATTGGCGAGCCTTCGATGGGTGAAGTTTACCGACTCTGAACAGTTGGCCGTTGGCCGCAGGCGCACAAACTTGATAATATCCACACATATTCCAAATACCAACGCAGCGCCAATAGCACATATGTGGTTGTGGCATTACACTAGTGCTCGTCCCATCTCATGCACATCGACTTCAACGACATCAACGTAGGTGTAAGCACAAGGCTTAGGTCTGCCTTTTCTTTGAATGCATGAGCTGATAGTCGTTTTATCTACCTATGAAGGAAGGATAGCTGTTTGATATTTCTAAAGATTAGCATTTTTTTCTCCTCATCTTAACTCCTACCCACAGCCTAATACATTCGTGACGAGCACTGTGCTATACTATTTGCGAAATCGTCCGTTTTATTTCGGATTTTATTATCTCAATCTACACATTTGGCCATAGCATGTTACCATTTGGCTATCTTGTTACCGACCGTTCCCCCATCCTACTCAACTTTCCCGCCTATTTTGAAACGTTATTTCGTTTCGCGGTAAATTTTCTCATTTTGTTTTTGCTTTATCCTAATCGGATAAAGTATTGTGATCGTGCGAAAATTCGACCTCGAGATTTTGACTGATTTGTATCAGGTATCATCCCCTGATCACGTTTTCATGATTTCTAAAAAATGTCTGTATGTCTGTATGTCTGTATGTATGTATGTGTACTTATGTGTGTGTGTCTGTATGCGTGTTTTCTCCGAAACTGTCTAGTCTATCAAGCTGAAATTTCATATCTATTATTTTCACGTAAGGTGTAAGAGCCATAACGAATTTGGTCAACATCAGTAAACCGGAAGTAGGGTTTTTTTCTTGTAGAAAATTCGAAAATTCTTTTACCACAGAATATTTCCGAAACGGCTCCGGGAATTTTGTCTAAATTTCATATCTATAGTTTTCACGTTAGCTGTAAGACATACTGTGATTTTGGTCAACATCTGACTACCGGAAATGGCAGTTTACTCTTGAACGATTTTTTTTTTTTTTATTTTTTTCGACCTTTTTTTTAAATATGTAGTATCGTCACAATATTGTAATGTTGTAATTTTGAGAAAATTGCTATTTAAAAAAAAAATAAATCATTAAAATTAGTCAACCGGAAGTAGTTTTTTTTTTTTTTTGTCGAAAAGTTTACCGCAGAATATTTCCGAAACTGCACCGGCGATTTCGTCAAAATTTCATATCTATAGTTTTCACGTTAGCCTTAAGAGATACTGTGATTTTGGTCAACATCTGACTACCGGAAATGGCAGTTTACTCTGAACGATTTTTTTTTTTTTTATTTTTTCGGCCTTTTAAATATGTACTATCGTCACAATATTATAATTTTGTACTCCTGAGTAAAATTGCTAGTTACGAAAAAATAAATCATTAAAATCATTCAACCGGAAGTAGGGTTTTTTTTTTGTCGAAAATTTTACCACAGAATATTTCAGAAACTGCCCTATTGATCAAGTCGAAAATTTATATTTATAATTATCATATACAATTTAAGAGTTGATAAGGTTTTGATTAAAATCCGCCGACCGGAAGTGGTAGTTTTTCTTATTTGAATATATGCCGAAGATCGTATTTTATATACGCGCGCGCACTCAACACAGTAATTTCATGATATGTACATACATATGTATGTATTTTGATTGGTGTGGTGGTGGTGTATGCGTTTTATTTACTTACGTACTTAAAAAATTAATTTCGTTACTCCTTGTATTCCTCAAATATATGGATAAAGTCATGGGTTGGCTACACCCGAATTTTTTTTTTCCTCTCGAACCCCTCCCCCTCATCACTTTCCGCCCTTCTTCAGCGTTGTCGCCCCGTATTGTCCCAGTTTATGCAAATGGAGTGCTCGCGCACACGGTGAAAAATGTTAAACTGAAATTGTTTCCACCCGCACATATTTGTATTCATCGATTTGGCGGTCTCTCTCAGTCGTCGAATCGTTTATTAGCATATGCCGGCTCTCGCCGCTGAATATTTGCATGTAATTTTGTACCTTGGATAAATAGCAAACGTGCGATACCACAATTACCTCTCCACCTGCCCTCTCACTCCCTCGCTCTCTCCCCCCCAATATGTACCCTATTTATAGGTCTGTTTATATTCCATGCATACATAATCGTGTTAAAAATTAGTATAGCGGACTTATCATAATCACGTGAGCCAGAGCTCAATGATCTTCTTTCTCTCTACACATTGTTATATGTAACATATGTAACGAATATAACATTGTACATATACATACATATGTGACGAATACTGTATAATGATTCAAACATCGAATAGAGATCTTGTATGGTGTTATTTAAACCATAGAATTTTACTTAATTTTTTATTCTCACAAAGACATATTCAGTTAGCTTTTAATTCAGCTAAATATTGAGATTTGATCATAATTACTATAAATAAAAGCCCAGGAGTCTGTGTAGGTCACGCTCGCATTTGCGGGGTGACTTCAACGAATTGGCGTGTAAATTTGGTGGGTAAATTTACACGGGTGTAATTTTTTTTGGCGTGTAATATAAAGCTGCGTACACACCGACGAACCGAACAGTGGACGACTGAGGGTTTCTATTGTGTGGACGTTCATAAATCATCGGACGTTATTGTGTGGAGCGATCCTCACAATAGTAACCCTTCGTCGTTCGCTGTTCGGTTCGTCGGTGTGTACGCAGCTTAGCAATCTCACTAACGTACACAACACTCACAACACGGTAACCACCCGGTGACACTGTCAACGGGTACTCGTTTCTAACAATAGATTCCAGTACTTGATTTCAAGCATAAATATTATGTAGGTACATATGTACATACATAGGTACTAAAGGATCGAATATACACCTTTGACCATAACTGAAAGTATAATCTAATAAATGATGTCACACACTAGCGAACGATCGAACACCGGCACAGAACGCATCGCTGAACATGAAAACATCTACATATGTATGTATGTACTCAAAATCTAGGAGACTTAAGGCTCACACACACTTACCACACCACACGTGATGTGATTGCGTGACGTGACGTTGTTGCTATGAATTGTGACGTGGGGGGGGGTGTTTCAAGTGTGTATCTACGCTATTCAAAATCATAGAAATTCATGCGTTTAGGATTTCGTCAAAAGACGCGTGTGTGGTGGCGTGTGGTAAGTGTGTGTGAGCCCTTATCCTAGCACACTGAAACTTCATATTTATTAGTTTGGTACTAGTCATTACAATTAATTAAAATAATTAGGCCAATACAATCCATAAGTTTTTAAAAACAATTTTAAGTTTTAAAGTGGTACTGGTGGTATGTGTACATAAAAATATGTTTCCAACTGAAAGTAGTAATTTTGCTCTTGCTTTTCTACTATGCATATAAAGTTGAATGTTTGTTTGTTTATCCGTTATGCAAATCTACAGTTTTCAATATTTAGAAACGCCAAATTTTGTGAATAATATTCCGCTTCGGCTTGTGAGGCCCGTTAATTCGAACCGCACAGAGGAAACTAGAAATCTGAAATTTTGTATGTATTTTAACCATTAAATGAAAAACATAAAAACACTAGTGAAATCGTTATGAACCAAGTCAAATTTGAATACATATTTAGCTAAACAGCCTGTATTAGTAGTAAGCTATGTATTTCATTACCTGTTTTTCGTTTTCGAACAGGAGTCAAACAACAACAAGAACAACGTCAAATTTTAATAGACTAAATCCATTTTAATGTGATGACGGGCTTTTCTATTTGACTGTCGATAGATAAGTACCGCAAAAGATACTGTCGTATCTTTTGCGGTTTTTAAAATGGGCTTGAACACTACTGACTGTTAACCGTCAAATATACATAGTTTAAAATTAATTTCCATATAAAAAAATAATCAAGCGACAATTATGTGTAATTAAATTAAATTAATAAAACCATTTAAAATTTCGTATCGTTCTGCGAGTAATGTATCTGTGTCACAGTACTGTGACACATAAACAAATTGACATCTTCGAAGTTGTCATTGTTGAAAATGTTTCGCTATTTTAATAACATATTTAAAGCTGAAAATATATACGATGCTATTCATCCCCTCTTAAGCCTTTCACACTTGTTGGGAATGTCTCCTTTCGAGTTCGTCGTCCAACCGAGAAGATCCAGGGTGATCCTTGTGATTCCTTGGCTTTTGTGGACATTGGTGGTTCAATTCATTTACATGGCGAGTGTTATCATCGTCACGATAAGAAAGGAATTTCTCACGACTATGTTCAACTTTTTCTTTTTGCATCAGATCGGAGACTCGCTACGTATCCACCTCGGCTTTATAACGGTATTAGTAATGGGAATATCCAGCGTTATTAACTTCAAACGTTATCCGCTTATCTTGGAGTACATGACGATCGTAGAGACAATGCTGATCGAGCTGGGCATGAAGAAGAACTACGCCAAGTATAAAGCGTTACACATCATCGTTTTGTTTTGTTTCTTAGCTCTCCAGATTATTTATATAATACTGAGCAATCATCTGATCAGATCGTGGAACTTGCAACCGTCTATTTATCTGTCGATATCGATGTATACTCCAGGGACATTTGCCTTCTTAGCCACTGTGCTTTTTAACTCGCTTTTGACCACCACGACGAGCACATTCGAACAGTTGAATTCTATATTGGGAAAGATTTGTAAAAAGCGATTCTCGTACAGCGTTGTCACCTCAGTCCTTGTGCATAGTGATGGTCTGAAGAAAAAATTTTCAAAATCCGGAGATCCAGAATTGATCGATAAGATTTCCAAAATATGGAATATATACGAAAAGGTGTGTGACTTGTGCGACGTGGCCGAAAAGTCGTTTTCGTTGCACGTCCTCTCCATATTGCTAATGTCGTTCGTGGGGTTGGTTTTTAACGAGTTTCAAATCTTAAATGTTTTATATAATCTTCATGAATCTGAGAAAAAATATACATTTCTTTTATTTTGTCTCCATCAAATCTTCTTGCATCTGACTTTGATATCTTTGATGGTCTTCATGAGTACCAGGTGTAAAAATGTTGTAAGTAGACCTACATAAAATGTATGTATGTATGTATGGACCTACACGTATTTATCATAATTATAATAATTTTTATTACTTTATCCTAATCGGATAAAGTATTGTGATCGTGCGAAAACTCGATCTCGAGATTTTGACTAATTTGTATCAGGTATCATCACCTGATCACGTTTTCATGATTTCTGGAAAAAGTCTGTATGCCTGTGTACTTATGTGCGTGTGTGTGTATGTACATATGTGTGTTTTCTCCGAAACTATCAAGTCTATCAAGCTGAAATTTCATATCTATTATTTTCACATAAAGTGTAAGAGCCATAAGGAATTTGGTCAACATCAGTCAACCGAAAGTAGGGTTTTTTTCTTGTAGAAAATTCTAAAATTCTTTTATCACAGAATATTTCCTAAACCACGATTTTGTCGAAATTTCATATTTATAGTTTTCACGTTAGCCATAAGAGATACTGTGATTTTAGTCAACTTCTGACGAGCGAAATTGGCAGTTTACTCTTGAACGATTTTTTTTTTTTGTTTTTTTTTCGACCTTTTAAATATGTAGTATCGTCACAATATTGTAATATTGAAAAGTTGTTTTTTTTTTGTCGAAAAGTTTACCACAGAATATTTTAGAAACTGCCCCATTGATCTAGTCGAAAATTTATATTTATAATTTCCATACAAAAATTAAGGGTTGATAAGGTTTTGATCAAAATCCGCCGACCGGAAGTGGTAGTTTTTCTTATTTGAATATATGCCGAAGATCGTATTTTACATACGCGCCCGCACTCAACATAGTAATTTCGTGATATTTATGTACATATGTATGTATGTATTATGGTTGGTGTGGTGATGTGCAAGCGTTTTATTTATTTACGTACTTAAAAAAATAATTTCGTTACTCTTTGTATTCTTCAAATATATGGATAAAGTCATGGGTTGGCCACACCCGAATTTTTTTACAACTTACTCAAATAATTTTTTATTTATTTATTTTACTATAAGTATACCTTAACTTATTCAATGAAAGCATAGGTGGAAATGGGAAGTTTATTTTTCATTTTCAGGCTCGGCGTTTCGTTGTAGCAATCAATCGGATGATGATATATGAATCCAACAAAGATGTAGCTAACAAAGTATAGTTTATAAATTTTAAATATACTTGCACCTAAATACATAAATTAACATATTTATTGTAGGACATGTCATTATAATCAACAGCTTCATCAATTTTCTACGTATATGCTTCATCGTTTCCCAGTCTTCACAGGGTCTGGACTTTTTATCATTGATAATTCTTTGATGTTCACCGTACGTATCCACGTAAAAGCGCTCACACACCTTAGCGAAATCGCTGCGTCAAACTTTCGCCCCTATCGTCGTCCCATTCACACCGATATAATTCGCATTGGTGCGAATCAACGACGATAGAGAGTGTCAGTTTGACGCAGCTATTTCGCTAAGGTGTGTGAGCGCCTTAATTCATAAATTTTACTTAGTTTGATTAAATAAATTAAGCTAATTGATGTTTCATTTTCAGATTGTGGGTGCTTCTACGATGTATCTTATAATTTTAATTCAATTTTCAATTCAATTTAGCCCATCGTATATCAAACATCACAACACTAATGTAACAATTTAATAAAGTATTTTGTTAATATATAGTTTACTAGTAAGTGTCCAATCAACTTCACTGAAATAACACATTTGACGATGACATATTGACAGTCTTTGTAAACAAATAAATAGTGTGAAAGTGATAGGCTTTAAAAATACATCATTTGCATTCGAGTGTTCGTTTTAATCATTTTGTGACGTATGTTTTGTTAAAATTTGACAAAAAAATGTTATCATATTTGAAAAACAAATTTCGAGCAAACACGATATTTGAAGGGATTGCAATGTTAAGTTTAATCGAAAAAATAAGCGGAATTGCACCATTCGTGTTCAAAATTCAGGGCGGTTCATATAAAGCTAAAATAGCTATTCCATGGGTAATTGCTCATTCGTTTCACATTTTTAATTACTTATTGTCGTTGACAATTATAACAATCAAGAGGGACTTTTTGGGAGGTTCAAGTCACATTTCTAATATATTATTATTGAAGAATTTCATGCAAATTTATTTAGGATTTTTCCTAGCATGTACTCTCTTGTTTTCTATTTATTGGAATAAGGCAAAAAAAGCAAAGATTATTGATTATTTAGTTATCACAGACTCAATGTTGAAAAAATTTAATACAAAAATAAATTACACTTGGCTTAAAAAAAAAATTATATTGATAGTGCTTGTATTTTACATATTTCAAAGCATATTTTTGCAATTGCAAATATTTTTTGCATATTTTGATCTCGAGCAACAATCGTTGTTTTTGAATATTGCATACTTTACACCCACCGTTAGCTTTTCAATGACTATTTTAACGTTTTCAATGTATGTACATATTGCAACACTCTTCTTGGAACTACTCAACAATGAAATGGATAAACTTTGCCATAGTCAATACAGGCATAGTTCAATATACACTCCGATTCTAATGAGTAGAAATAAAAACAAATTATACTCTAAAAGTTTGGGTGATGTGGATAAAATTTGCGCTTTGTGGAAAATATACGACAATATATGTAATTTGTGCATTGCTATCAATGATGCATTTTCATTCATACTATTGGCGGTGTTCCTCGGAGTATTTATATCTTTAGTTTTCAATTTGTATTATTTGATAACTGAATTTACACCTTTAATATTCGGACAAGACAAAAATATCGATGTTAATATTTTATGGTTTTTAACTGCACATCAAATTATTTCCCAAATACTCATGATGACGATTCCTGTGATTTTATGTGACCAATGCCAAAGACAGGTAATAAATATCTTTAAAACAGAATAATTATGTTTTGCTTCTCCTTAACACCTATTTCCAAACTGTTTCAGATAAAAAATAGTTTAACTCTAGTAAGTCAACTGATATTAAACGAAACAGATGACGCTATATTGAACAAGGTGCTAAATTTTAATAAATTCTGTAAGCTTATAAACAATTTAAAAATAATATAAAATGTTTGTAATTTTAGTTGCAACAAATTTTTACACACATGAGTTTTAGAATGCCAATTTTCAATGCTTCAGGTGTATTTGTCATCGACAATTCATTACTTTTTACTGTAAGTGTATTTTGCATCAAGTATGTATAATTAGTTTAATATTATTATAAACAAACCTGACACGTTTTAGAAATATAATTTTAATTTAATTTATTTTAGATGGTCGGAGCTACCACAACATATATGATTATACTGTGCCAATTAGCATGAACTTTATAAACATACATAAATAAAATTTGCTATTCAATCATTTATTTTTCATATATTGTATGTACATATGTACCTGTACCAATAATAATACGTATGATTGTATTGCTTTATTCGAAAATGACAATTAGTTTGTACACTTATTCGATCACTCAAATTAGCTTAATTGCTTTTTTCCATTTTGTATTTGTTCTTGTATGTATTTTGTTCTTTTTTTGTAAATGTATGTTACTTTGATAGTATAATACATTAAATTGTAGTGGCAGAATACAATTTGGTTTAAATGCTTATTCGGAAAATTATGGGAATTCTGAAGAAAATTGCTCGAGCTGATACAGTATTGGAGGGTTTCAATCCCACACTGTTCCTCGGTAAAATTTCAGGAATTGCCCCGTTTATTTATAACGTTAACCCGAACAAACCTGTTACAAAGATCGGAGTTTGGTGGATTTTAATATCAATTTATCTGCTGTCAACATATTCAATTAGCGTTATAGCCATATCAAGAACAGGAGAAATTATGAAATGGACTGAAAAGTCTGCAATGATTTTGAAAATTGGGAATTTCGTTCGCGTTCATGTTGGTTTTGTATTAAATTTCATATTGACTACATCCATGTACTACAAAAAGAATAGGTATGCGGAAATACTTCAGTCGTTTGTGGAAATCAACACACTGTTAATGGATTTAAATATAAAAGTTAACCACACGAAATTAAGGAAAAGATGTTTTTTTGCAATTATGGGAATAATTATTTTTCAACTACTTTACATAGTAGTGCATTTTGGATTGATCAGCTTAAGACAAGATCAACCATCTTTAGCATTCAAAACATCATTGTACATTCCACCCATTGTATTTGGAATAGTTTTATTTTTTTTCACAACATTCCTCTTGGCGGTCATTCAATTTTTATCAACTATCAACTTAGAGTTCATAAAATTGCATGAGCAGCAATCGCATAATACCATTAACATTTCACTGCTTTTACTATCTGATAACTTGAAAAAAGCATCAAATTTTTCGAGAAGAACTAAAGACGCCGTCATGATGCAGAGCGTATGTTCGCTATGGGATATATACGACAGATTATGCGATGTTTCCAACTTAATAAACGAAACTTTTTCTTTCAAAATACTAATAGTGTTTGTGGGTTCATTCTTATCGCTTGTATTCAATTTATTCCTTGCTTTGACTGCTTTTACGAATATATACAACGAAAATTTTAATTGGGCCGAAGCTGTAATGATGTTAGTCGCCGTTCATCAAAGTTTATTGCAAATAGTTATGATTGCCATTCCTACAATAGTATGTCACATATGTGAAGTAACGGTAAGATGTAAAAAACCATTACAAGATACAAAAATAATACAAAATATAGAATTAATTGATTTATCTTCTTTCAGGCAAAGTCTACGTCCATGCTAGTGAATGAAATGCTTATTAACGAGTCTGATAGACGTATTGTGGATAAGGTATTGCTATATATTGCAATCTTTGTTCAGGCGGGTATTAAAATAAAATGCTACTTAACCTTAAAATTTTAATTTTAGTTACATCAAATTTCTGTCCACATGCTCCATAGAAATCCAATATTTCCAGCTTCCAATTTGTTTGTAATGAACAATACTTTCCTTTTCACAGTGAGTATTCTGATTCTACTAAGAAAATATGCATGTATCTATTAGATAAATATGTATGAGTTCTATTCAATTTCAGATGGTCGGTGCTCTCACTACTTATATGATAATACTGATTCAATTCTCATTGATGACTTTAGATACAACTAATGCCAATTTATCGCAGACTCAACAATAAATAAAAAATTGAAGAAAAAAAAACAAGGATTTTTTCAATGAATATTTTATTTACATAAAAATATGTATTCATTATGTAATAAATGCAAAAAATATGTATATTTATTAGCAATGTCAAAAATAAAAATTATGAGTTAAGAATAAACCGTAAAATCTTAAACTTGAATGATACTCCTATAATCAACATGCAAGTTGATTTACAATGTTGTACCTCTACTTACACCATTTCACTCTTCAACCTCTTTGTTTTTATTCTTCTTTTCTTTTTTCTTCTTAGATTCCCCGTTATTTCCATTTGTACAACCATTTTCTAAAGTTATATCATTTTCCGTTTCATCCTCTGATAACTTTCGTTTCTTATTCTTCAAAATAATAAATTATACAATGAGTGACACTTCAATAAAAAGCTAAAATATCTTGGCAAATTATTTCGTATATTATGTATATTAAAATACCTTTTTTTTCTTCTTTGCACTTTCAGTAACCGATTGATTGATTGCAATCAAAGCCGCTTCTTCCATAGCTTCTTTCATTACATCTATGTTTTTCTTGGGAATATCACCGCTTTCATAGAACTTCAATCTATCTTCAACCTGTTGTTTTAACTTTTCACCGAAAACAGGAACCTGAACATCTGAAACGTACATTTGAAAATTAATGAAACATTCTCATGTATAATTGACACGAAAGTTTTAATTTGCAGATCAATTTACCTGCAAAACAATCTATTCTCGAAGCAATGGAGCATTTATTGGCAAGATAACGTGAGATTCGTCCCTTATTTTTGAGACCTGCTCTTCCTATGAAAGTTGAATGATATAACAGACCATATTTTGGTGTGTTGCCTCTGGTTTTCAATGCCCTGAATAATGCCTTTTCAGCACCTAAACGAAACCGAAAAGATTCGTAAATATAACATATACACAAAATGTAGGGTAATCTAATACCACCCATTTTCATCAACAAACCTAATATTTGAACTGTTGATGCTGGGAATTTAGCGAGATTGGTCAAACTGCCCGCTTTGGATATGAGTCGAGCACCGACTTGATCACCTATCAAACATGCCAAATTTGGTGCAACTCCAGTCATCTTTTTGTGTAAATATTCAGCAATTTGTTTCCTATAAAAGAAAAATAAGTTCTACTTGGGAAATTTCAATTCAATCATTAAATGTACACCTAGAAAAAAATATTAACCTGTATTCACCGAGTTTCACCAGTCTGCTTGCGAACATTTCAATGTTGATTAGGTCAACCGGTGATATATCCATACCCATTGACATTTTTGACGCATCGAGAATAGCTTGAGCTTTTTCACCATCCATCAATATTTCAGTGAGTCCTTCCACAGATTCTTCGTTCAAATCTTTTCGGTTCTTTATGAATTCAGCAACCTTTGCGTATAAGTAATTATCTGGTACAATTTTAACGAGCTCCGGAAAATGATATGAGTACCATTCCCTAAAATAAAAGTAAATTGAAAGCAATGTCGACAACCACAACTTGATTGGATGAAAATAATCAATACCTAATACGCATTGAGAACGTGTTGATATCTTTATCGAGTTGATCGAGCAAAGCTATGGACTGTATTATCATATTATCAGCACGGTGTACATTGAACTTCACTTTGGCTCTGGAATATGAATGTCCCAAACCGAGTTGAGCTACAGCTGCAGTTTTGGGCGTGAAACCTTTGACCAACTTCGGAAAATGAAATCTTATGCCTAATTACGAAAGAGAAAATAATTAGAAATAAAGAATAGTTTGAAATTTTGACGATTTTGATTTTAAAAAATCATTACCGCGAGTAATTTCGGGTACCGCTCCGACATGTGTGCATGGTATACCAAGAACCTCACTAATTGCTGCGCCTAATTTTGGATCCAAAACACCTAACAGTGATTTGGAACGTTTGTTGACTTTCGGTAAGGCTCCGTCTAAGAATAACTGCAAGACATCAGGAACCACACCTGAGTTGAAGAAAAATATGGTATTATTTTTAAATTATGTTCAATGAATTTTGCACGCAAAACATAGTCACAGTGGATAATTATATTGTAGAGATAGTCGATAGTTATTTAAACTTAGGGCATTGGTGAATATGTAAAGAAGAATGGAACTAGGATGGAGCAATTTTTAAATCCAACATCCCATTATGCTTAAAGAAGAAGGCATATGACCAATGCGTACTGCCAGTTATGATGTATAGATGTTAAATTCAAGAAAGCTACTCAAGATCCAGTGCACAGAAAAGATGTCATCATCATCATTTTCAGCCGTTCACCATCCACTCACTGCTGGATGAAGGCCTCTTAAATCCTCTTCCATTTATGTCTGTCTTGTGTGCATCCATTCGACTGCAAACATTTCTCTCATCAGACAATCATCCATTGTCTACCTTACTTTCTTTCAAATTTTTTCGGATACCATTCCAGTATTTCTCACATCAATCTGCCATCCATTCTTCTCACTACATCCATACTTCTTACCTACATAGTATGTATTCCTCTTACGATCTCTTCTTGTTATACCAAGTGTACATCTTTCCATACTTCTGTGTACATTTGATCTTACGCAACATTACTGAATTCAGCATCCACGTTCTACATTCATCGGTCGTATGCCTTATTTTTAAAGCATAGCGGGATGTAGGACTTAAAAACTATGTTAATTATATAACAAGGAGATCGTAAGAGAAACACAAGGGTAAGAAATGGCTAAAGTGGCAGATATATCGGAACGTATGAAAAAGTAGACTGGACACACGGCGAGAAGAATGGATGGTAGATGGACGCGAGAAATACTTGAATGATATCTGAGGATGTGGAAGAAAGCTAGGAAGACCAAGTGGACGATGGGCTGATGAATGTGTAGTCAAGTGGATGCAGATAGCTTAAGACTCAGGAATGGAAGAGGATTGGAGAGTCCTCCATATACCAGTGGATGGAGAACGGCTGAAGATGACGGTGGTATAAAAATGTATAGTTCAGAAACAGTTGAGAAAAATTATACATTACCTTCAGATACACTATTGATGTTTTCCAAAGCCGAAACTGCAGTTTTGAACGGCTGAAACGCGGCTAGCTTGACCAAAGTGTTAAATCGGTCCAGCTCTTGCACCGAATCCTCCAATTGCGGCAGAAACGTGGCCACCTCCTCGAACTCGAGCACCTTGAAGAGGGCATAGCCGGCAGCATGCTCGTACAATACGAGTAGCTTCACCTGAAATATTAATATAGAAATTTATTCGAGAGCACGTTACCCCATTAATGATCGCCACACGTGATGTACAAAGCGAGATCGATTGTTTGGAAACATAACCTCAAAATGTAAACCCACGTGGGGTTACTTCAAATCACAATTAAACGGAAGAAAGGGCGCACAATTGCTGGTGAATGTATACAAATGAATTTAGACATTAGAAAGAATCAGAAAAACGAACCATGGCGCCCCCAGCTGTTGACACCTCACTAGAAACCCTTCAACACGAGGACGCTTCGATTGATACTACGGCACGTCGCACGACGCCGCCATTAACGAACCTCAATTGGTGCTATAACGACCATAGCCGTATTGGTTATAAATACTTCGCTCAGTATTTTATTAATTTGTCAAGTACGCCCGAACGCCATCGAAGCTTGAAATAACCGTGGTAGTACTGTAGCAGCGGTCAACAGGCATTGGCAACTGCCATCGAATTACCACATAGACAACCAAGCACAAAACTAAAGCATTATCACTGCATGTCATGTTTACGCGTGTAGGAATCACGACTTTCGTCAATACACGTATGTACACGTACTAACATATGTATGTATTTTACAACATGTCATAACCTGGAAACAAATTTAGAGCAGACTTAAAAAAAAACACGTACCGTGAACCCATAAAAATAGATTATTTCATAATACGACCCCACCAGGAACTGCGCAGCAAGTGATAGAACAAAGAGCACCCGAAAAGTGCTCATTAAATGTGATTTTTGAGTTTACGAAATTCTTTCACCTCACATTTAGTGTGTATGATGAAATAGGTCATATTTAATGAGTTCACTTTTCGCGTGCTCTTTGTTGTATGCAGTTGATGCCATTGTTCCTGGTGAAGTCGTATTATGAAATAACGCATCATGGATTCACGACAGGCATTTTTTATGTCTTTGCTCTAGATTTGTTTACAGGTGATGGCATGTTGTAAAAAACACGCGTTTGTAATTGTATTTGTATTGACGAGAGTCGTAATTTCTACAGAAATATAAATTGTTAAAAAACGGGTACCCGTTTTTAGTTTCCACTCTGTATATCTCGTTTCTCTCGATTTCTTCATTGCTAAAGCCAAAGACAATGCTAATGAGCAACTCTTCGTTGATTTATAATATGTATGAGTAAATTACAAATTTAATGTAAACCAAAAAGGAAAATCAAAACTTAATTGATTGTCTACGCGCGTCGCCCATTTATAGCTTAAACGGATCTGGAGACAACGGATACACGGACGAATAGATCTGTATAGATACTGTACCGGAGACCGAACAGATCGTGTTAAATGGGCCTTACACAATTATTGATATGTTGGTAGAACTTGCTTGCAATCTGACACTTCTCCATCTCTCGTATTTCGTGTGTCATCCATAACAACAAACTTCTCAATTTGATTTGAAAATAGACTTTTCGTTATATATCCTATTTAGTTTATAGTTATACCGAATGACATATAGTGTCGGAGCACTTCAGGCCGATTTCACAGGGCACGGTTTGTCCAGGCTCCTTTGTCGGCGCCCGTTGTACGGCGCGGTTGACAAAGGAGCCGCGACAAACCGTGCCCTGTGAAACCGGCCTCAGCTGTCGAATCTCAACTGAGGAATATCCGTGTTTATTGTCTCTTAAGTGGTTTCAGTGAGAAATATTCGCAGAGTACTAAAGATAGTGAACCGTGAAAGAGTACAGCATAATGGAGTGTCAGCTTTGCCTATGTTCTGTGCCAGCCGAGTCTTCCATCCCCATTTGTGGCTACTCTGACTTATTAGCTAAACACGTCTGGAGCTGCTGTCAGCCACAGGTTGGTTCCTCAACATATTAATTTGACACCCTCTCATCTAAGGCCGGGAACACACGAACCTCTTTTGGCGGTTGGCGGCGGTCGACATCGCGGCAGTCGCGTGCAGTCGCTTCGACAACAAAAAGCCGCAAGGCACCTGCACGCCAACGGCGTAATAAAAAAGTAAACAAAAAAGGACTGCTCTCGACCAAAAACGCGGCAGCTCAGCGGAGACGGGCAGCCAATACCGGCTCTCCACCGCCGCCGACAGCACCAAACGTCCGTGTGTTGCGATCTACGTAATTGTATACAATTCTATGGTCTGCTGAAACGCGGCTTCACAAAGCCACCAAATTGGACCGCCGCCAACCGCCAAAAGAGGTTCGTGTGTTGCCGGCCTAAGATGTAAAAAGAATAGTTTAACTTGTATTTTTCTTGCAGGTGAAAAAACACAACAGGCTGCCCGATAGAATATGCTTGTCTTGTGAATCCAACCTCAAATTGCTCATCAATTTTAAAAAGACCTGTATTAGAAATAATGAAACGGCAAGACTGAAATTAACTGAATGCTTAGATATTAAAGTGGAAGAAGTTTTCTTAGACGATATAGTTTGGGAGGATGAGGATTTTAATAAAAATTTACCACCATATAAATCCCTTGTTGATGTTGGTGATGAAAGACAATTAATCAGCGTAGATGAAAATTTTTCGGAAAAAATGACTACAAACAAAGTAAAACATCACCGTCACAATCTACGAAAAAAAAGTCCAAACATCAATGAACTTTCACTGTGCAATAATAATGTACGAAAATGTTCACTGGTAATATTTCCATGATGGGCGAATTGAAATTACTACTTAAGCCTTATTAAAATATTAAATAGTAGTAGTTTCCTTTGAACATCTTTTGAAAAATATTATTTATTGGTCGCTTTAATTTGCAGATGGATGGAGAGAAATTAAAAACACGTATTAATCGTCAAACTGGGGAAAAAAAATACAAATGTGAAATTTGTTCAGAAAGTTTATCAACATTGTACAGATTAAAACGTCATGTTATGACCATTCACACTGGAGAAAAAAAAACCATACAAATGTGAAATTTGTTCGAAATGTTTTGCAACACCGCAAACCTTAAGACTACATATGAGAATTCACAATGGGCAAAAACCATACAAATGTGAAATCTGTTCAAAATGTTTTGCAATAAAACAAGTCTTAAATGTACATATGACCAATCACACTGGAGAAAAAACTATACAAATGTGAAATTTGTTCGAAATGTTTTACATTGAAATACATCTTAAAAATACATATGAGAATTCACACTGCAGAAAAACCATACAAATGTGAAATTTGTTCGAAAACTTTTGCAGCAAAATATACCTTAAAGGTACATGAGACCATTCACGCTGGGCAAAAACCATACAAATGTGAAATTTGTTCCAAATGTTTTGCAATAAAATACAGGTTACGATTACATATGACCAAGCACACTGGGGAAAAACCACACAAATGTGAAATTTGTCCAAAAAGTTTTACAGAAAACTACGAATTAAAACGACATATTATAACCATTCACACTGGAGAAAAATCATACAAATGTGAAATCTGTTCAATATGTTTTGCAACAAAGCGAGCCTTACAACTACACATGAACAATCACATTGGGGAAAAACTATACAAATGTGAGATTTGTACAAAATATTTAGCAACAAAATGCAACTTACAAATACATATGAGAATTCACACTGGGGAAAAACCATACCAATGTGAAATTTGTTCAAAATATTTTTCATCAAACCACGAATTAAAACTACATATCACCATTCACACTGAGGAAAAACCATTCAAATGTGATACTTGTTCAAAATGTTTTGCAAGAAAATTAAGATTAAAAGTACATATGCGCATTCACACTGGGCAAAAATCACACAGATGTGAAATTTGTTCAAAATATTTTGCAACAAAATACAGCTTAAAACTACATACGAGAATTCACACTGGGGGAAAACCATGCAAATGTGAAATTTGCTCGAAATGTTTTACCTCAAACCACGAATTAAAAGTACATCTGAGAACTCACACTGGTATAAAACCATACAAATGTGATATTTGTTTAAAACGTTTTGAAACAAAGCAGGGCTTCAAACGACATAAAAACATTCACACTAGGCCAAAACCATACAAATGTGAATTTTGTTCAAAATGTTTTGCAAAAAACGCGAAACTAAAAAGACATATGACCACTCACACTGGAGAAAAACTATGCAAATGCGAAAACTGTTCAAAATGTTTTGTAAGGCTCTCGACTTTTAAACTATGTACATATGAAATGTCACACTGAAGAAAACTGAAGTATGGAATCTGTTCAAAATGATTTGTAACAAACCAGCACATAAAAAAAAGCATGAATAATTCACACTGGAGAAAAGGAGCACATCACAATTGAATTTCGGCGTTTTACTACCTTATGCGTCTGAGTCAGAGTCGGAGTCTTCCTTCTCCATTTGTGGCTATTCTGACTTACTAGCGAAACATATCTGGAGCTGATATCAGCCATAGGTCGGTTCCTCAACTTATTCGCAAGACTGTGTTGATGAAAAATATTTCAAAAAAATTATCACATAGTATGTAGGCTAAACAAAACTATTTTAATTTACAGATAAACAGAGATATTATAAGCACATGAAACATCATACTGAGGAAAATAAATCATGAAAACGTCATTGGGTGATGACAATACCGTCAACACTTGATACATATCAGTCAAAATCTCGATGTCGAATTTTCGCACGATCAGATATCATCCCCTGCTCACATTTTCATGATTTCTGGAAAATGTCTGCATGGCTGTGTACCTTGTGTGTAGAACCGCTAATAACTCAATAACCGTTTATCCTATTACACTGAAGCTTCATATTTATATGTGTTTGACGGTTATTATAATCCATAAGTCTTTCAAAACTTTTTGTTAACCGAAGTAGTACTTCCCTTGGAAAGTCACCTAACTAACTTGTGCTCTTAACTCAAAAACTGCAGGAACAGATTTTGAACAGATATACAACAAAACACTGAGAATCTGTTAAATTGGTTAAAAATACAGTGGATGAGATTTTTAAGAAATTTTCCTTACAGAATGTTCTATAAGACAACCTTGGATTGTGATGCGAAATTTTATATTTTAAATCTTTTACCCAAAATTATCGAAAAATAACCCTGCTATATATATAATTGTACTGAATTAATTATAATAAATAAATGTGTGTTTGCATTAAATTACATAAAAATTTTGACATATTCATATTCATATATGTCATTTGAGGTATGACAAACTAACTTTTTCTACAAGCTATTTTTCCATTACAGATAAGTTTAACAATACATATATGTACAAGTCATCATAAACATAATTTTGTTTTATTTATTTTATTTTCAACACATACGAATTGGAGTTTTCTGTTAGGTGACCACGGCCAGATACATTGAATTCAATTTAATACATTATTTACAAACAATTATAAAAATGACATTATTATGATATTTACATGATACAAAAGTTACATGAATAGAAATCAGAAAGTAACATATAAATAAAAACTAGAACACACAAACGCCATCTATTTTGATTTTATTAAGAAATACGCAAAATAAAATAAATCTTGAGTGCTGGAGGAAACTGGTAATCTGGTGTAGTTCTGCGCTAAAAATCCCAAAAGTGCTCGGGAGCCCACAGCTTCAGCTTTTCCAATACTGATGGATTTACAAATGTTCCCCTTTAGTAACTTGTGGAAGTGACAAACAAGATGAGCAAACCTTCGAGAAGACGGGGGAATTATATCCCACAGAACCCAAAACAAAGGCACTGGGATGCGGAAAGAGATAATAGCCGAATTCTCTCATGTGACAATATCTCGAGTTTTAATTCTTTTAAAATATCTTCATTCACAATGTTAAACAATGATAGAAGAATTGACCATTCTGGCGTCGTGCGAACGGCCCGGCCCTTTCACAAATTCTACGAAGTCATAAAATCTAGGTAAAAACAACTCGTTCCATTTTAAATATTTAACAACGTTTGACGAAACCAATTTTTTTACGTTAATACGTATTTAATCAGTCCTACATATGGGGTACAAGTACGGAAATGTTACGATGATGTTACGTTTAGATGGGCATTAATTCCGACATTATAACTTCGTTACTAATAACATGATTGTCGTGAATGTTGTTTTATTCGGTCGGGTATACGTCTACGATACATTTATGACCTTAAGTTGGCACCGCGGGGGGGGGGGCGCATCTTCCAACGGCTACTTTGAACGTTTTTGGAAATTTCCAAGCAGTATATCTCGCGACTTTGACGCGCTAGCGCGGTGATTTTACCACCAAAAGAAATATCGTAAAAAAATGTGTAAATTATTTATTGGCGAAAAATCGAAAATTTCATTATGTCGGCCCATCCTCGCTGAAAAGCCAATGGGAAATACAAAAAACGCATATCATCAAACATAGAGACTAATCAACTATCGATCAGTACCAACATCAGACATTAGCGACAGAACGAGTGAGACGGTATCGGGAACATCAGAAAGTCGACGCGGCGCGCAGGGAAAACAACAACGCAAGCACCTCGACGGCCACAGGCCAGTTTAAATTTATTTACCACAGGTCAGTGATAAATAAAATTGTAATCGATTACTAGTTAAGACTATTCGTTATCTACATATCTACATATATATAAAAATCAATGTCTGTATCTTATAGGCTCCTAAACCACTCAACCGATCGCGATGAAACTTTCAGGACTTATTGTGATCATGCCGGGGATGGTTCCTGTGAAAAAAAATCTGGGAAAAATGGGAACGGGAACGGGAACGGGCCTGCTCACGTGTCAGATAACGTACTAGGAACGGAACGGGACCGGGATCGTGAACAGGAACGGGAACGGGAACGGGATCGGGAACGGGAATGGGAACACACGGGATGAGTGGCATTGCAAAGCATGCCGGGTCAGCTAGTGCTAAATAAAAATATATTAATGTATCCATTTCGATGCTTTCATTTCATTCTCATATTCCAAATAAAATATTAGCCGCTAGAGCAGACGTATTCACGGAAAACCCACTCCGACACAGCCACACCCCGAATTTGTTTCGCATTCTTTTCGTTTTATTTATTTTGCAACCCACCAATGGGACACAGTTTAAATAACCCCGGTCTAGAGGATAGTGCTACCAATTTTCGAGCTCTAGAGTAACGAGTATGGTCGTAAAAAGCGATCTTTGCACCCGTCCAATGAGAAGAAGCGGGGCGGACGCAGTGTTGTCGTGCCAGAGTCGAAGAGTAGACGTGTCTCCAAGTTTTGACAGAGACGTCGGCGACTTTAGCGCCGCTGGTGACAGGAGGTGTTCAGAAATGGCGGGAACAGCCTCTGTGGCGGCCGGAGACACCTACTGTCTCTGCGGCCAACCTTACGCCGCTGGACAGTTCATGATCGAGTGCGATTGCTGCCGGGAATGGTTCCACGGAGGGTATTACTCATCTTTCATTCTTCACTCTGTCTCGTGCTCGGCTGTCATCCGGCTGTCATCTGTCACCTGTCATCGTAACAGCCGACTTTCCCGCCACCTCGTCGGTGGTGTTCACCAAACGTCATCTCATGTTTGTCAAAATGTTGTCACGTTGTGCATTTTAGGGGTGGTTTACTTCGCTCACGTCACGTCCAAATAAACCGTGTACATTTTGCTTTCAATACAAATGCAAAGAAAAAACATGAATTTTGGTTGAAAAAAAAAAGTGAACCCTTGGAGCGTATCTATAGAGTCATGGAATTCTCTTTAAATGTTCCGAATCGCAAATGTTTCACATTGGTTCTAACATCCGTTTTTTTTTGTGTGAAACTTTTGCTAACATTTCAAATTGTGCAAATTGATAGATCAAATTACAATTCCTGTGAAAATTTAAATGTACGTTGTCGATAAATTGTAAAAAATAGCGGTAGCTACGAGTTGAGGGGGGGGGGGGGAATTAAACGTGAAAAATTTTAATTTTCATATTTTCAATGAAAGTTAAAGGATTGTGCGTCGAGCGTTCCCGACGAACGGGCAGACGTACTGGGTATCGCTGATTTTAGGGAATGTATTTCGAACGGCATCGTCGTATGTATGAGTACAGATACAATTGCACCGAGACCGAAATGAACCGTTCATTGTTAACTTAAATATTTGCATCGAATACATTTCTTATCTTTTCCAGCGATTTCTTCTTTGTTTGTTCACTTTTCCAGTAAAAGTTAAATTTTGATTAAAAAATTTTTTTCAGTTTACTTAGTGGATTCATATTCTAATTACATATTTCCGATTTTTGTCAAATACGATGTGTAACTCTGTTCGAATTGTACTTTTGTTCAGAATGTACCAACGTTATTTTAATTAAACGATTCAATGATCTAATCCTTATTAATTATTCATTCGTGAAACAGTTTGAAATCCAGTATGAAATAAGGCAACTCAGTATTTAAATGAATAAACGGTCAGTAACTTTTGGCGAAAATAGTCAGTATTACTGTGGCGATCGTTTTCTCCGTCTTGTTGAAAAGCATCGTGAATGTGCTAAATCGGTTGAAAACGGTCGACTCGGCACATTCTCGGTGCTTTTCAATGGGACGGATGGGGAAAACGGATCGTGAATGGCTACCATTATATTTAGAAAACAGTCAGTAAAAAATATATTTTTGGTAAGTAACTCTTTCATAGTCGGTAAGAGCTAACGAATCGGTCAGTAAACTTCAAATACCGACCGTTTATATAAATTTACTTACTGTTTAGTATTAATTACTGATCTTTTAATATATATTTTGATCACTTAATGTTACTTAAATCGGAAAGTTACCGACCCAATAAATACAGGCCTATGAATAATCCTTTTCTTTTTTAGGTGCGTTAATGTAAAAATATACCAGTCGGAAGACATCGACAAGTACCACTGTCCAAAATGTGTGCCAACATACGGTTCCTCTATCTGTAAGTATTCAAAAACTACTTGTATAAAACTGTAATTCATTTTTAGCCATTCACCATCCACTGCTGAATGAAGTTCTCTCCAATCCTCTTCCATTCCTGTCTGTCTTGAGCAATCTTCATCCACTTGACTACACATTCATCAGCGCATCGTTCACTCAGTCTTCCTAGCTTTTTTCCACATCCTTTCAGATACCATTAAAGTATTTCTCGCGACCATCTTCTTGCTATGTGTCCAGTCCACATTTTTATGTATTCCTCTTACGATCTCTTCTTGTTATACCAAACATACATCTTTCTATGCTTTTATATGTGCACTGGATCTTGCGTAGCATTTTTGAATTTTACATCCACGTTTCACATTCATACATCATAACTGGCAGTACGCATTGGTCATATGCCTTCTTCTTTAAGCATAATGGGATTTTGGATTTGAAAACTATTCATCGACTCCACACATTTTTCTCAATTCATCAGCCCATCGTCCACTCGGTCTACCTTGCTGTCTTTCACATGCTCTCGAATACCATTCCAGTATTTCTCGCGTCCATCTGCCATCCATTCTTCTCGCTATGTGTCCAGCCCATTTCCACTTCAACTTCTTCACGCGTTCCGCTATATCTGCCACTTTGGTCATGCTTCTTACCCACATATTCGTCTTACGATCTCTTCTTATTATACCGAGCATACATCTTTCCATGAAAACTGTAATTATTGAGATTAAATATCAATTTAATATAAAATTTCAGTCAAAGTGCCTACCAACAACCACCGTCAAGACCGCTATGAATTAAACGTCGAAGGGAAACCAATTCAGACGGGTAGCCGTGCCTTCATAACGCGTTTAGCGGCACGCACGTTCGCGTCACAGTCGCACGTCTTGCGCATGGACGCCAGACACTTCACAGAGTCCTTCATCAAAGATAAAGGTATACCATATCGTATTGTACTGTGTGCAAATGCTACACACTTAAACTCTTACAATTATTTTCAATTTTAGGTTTCAATCAACCGGTTCTGTTTGAGAATCCGGCCGGACTCGACCTCCGCGTACCTCCGTCTGGTACGTTCACGGTACGTACGGTAGAACGACACTGTGGTGCTGATCGAGAAGTAGACGTTATCGACGTTACACGGCAAAATAATTTCAAAATGCCGCTTGGCGACTTTGTCGATTATTTTACGGAAACCAATAAATCGAAAATTCTCAACGTCTTGAGTTTAGAATTTAGCGATACATCGTGAGTATTCTTTTTATGTATTACACAGGCCGACGTATGTTTCGTTGTTTTAAGTTTGATTTGTGTTCTTTGTTAATTTGGGGGGAAAGGCGATGATCACGAATATGATGTTAGGTTTTGTCGGGAACTAATTAATCGGTCTGTAATTCTTCAAGAAAATGGTTAATATTATATTAAGAAAACAGTAAAAGTAATAAATGGTCAGTAAAAAATATATTTTGGTAACTTTTTCACTAACAGTCAGTAAAAATTAACTAATCGGTCAAATACTGACCTTTTATATGACTACTTACCATTTAGTATTAATTACTGACCTTTTATAAAACTTCATCATGATCATTTTCAGCTGTTCACCATCCACTGCTGGATGAAGGCCTCTCCAATCCTCTTCCATTCCTGCAACGTAAGGGCTAACTAAAAAAATAAAAAGAATCTCTTATCCTGATATGCCATCTATAAAACATGTTCTTTGCGAACCTGATGTTCCTATTCCGCCTCCATTCGTCAGTTTAAGCCACGATTTGTCTTCTGAAAATGATACTGTTGGATAAATGTACGTTTTTGAAATTGAAACACGGCAACCACAAGTTTTCATACTAAGCGAACTGAATGATTTGATAAGAGATTTAGGTCTTCCGGAGGATGCTGCACAGATTCTGGGATCGAGACTTCAGGATAAACATGCATCGACTCCAGGAACATCGTTTGCTTGTTACAGAAACCGTGAGAAACATTTCGTGCCTGACGTGGTAGACACAGACTAAGTACACCATTCAGTTTAGAATGGTCGATTTATATAAAAATAGGTATCAAAAGTAAAACAATGTTCAGAAATTTGTTGGCCTGTGCTATTTTTCACTCGTATGGTAGTTTCTTTTATTCATATGTATGTAAAAAATTTCAATTTAGAATGTCGGGTTTGGTGCAACCGCCACTGATGGCTCGGCAGCTCGATTGGGTTAAGGTTGTGTGGCCTGCTAGTGCTCCTCCATTTTCTCCGTTAGTGCAAAAATATTGTATCATGTCGGCCGCCATGTCGTATACAGATTTTCATATCGACTTTGGTGGAACGACTGTGTGGTATCATGTGATGCACGGTCAAAAGGTGTTTTATATGATTCCACCGACCAATGCAAACCTGACGCTTTATCAACAATGGTCGGTTTCGTTGAAGCAAAATGAAATATTCTTCGGAGACCTCGTAAGTTTACAATAAGAAAATTTATGTACGTTATGTTTATCGATTGGTTTTTTATATAAACAAATTAATTTTTACAATCTAGGTCGATTCCTGTTCAATGTGTATATTGAAACGTGGCCAAACAGTGTTCATTCCGACTGGATGGATTCACGCCGTATTGACTCCTGAGGATTCGCTCGTGTTCGGTGGAAATTTTCTTCATAATTACAATATTGAACTTCAATTACAGTGCGTGCCTAATGCCAGTTGGTTTATTTAATGTTGTTGTTTTTTGTAATCGTTAATTTACATGTTTTAGAATAAACGAAATTGAAAAACAAGTTGAAACCCCCACCATGTTTCGTTTTCCTTTGTTCGAAACCATACATTGGTATGCAGGAGTGTATCTTCTACAACAACTTCGGAGAATCAATGAAGAACAACAGGTAATTCTCATTCACATTAATGGACCATATTTGTCTGTGCAACAAAGTGTATGTATGTATGTATGTACAAACATTTGCATATTTTAGTGCGTTCTTTATCTAATTTTTTTTTTTATTTATTAGGATGAAGATTTTACAATCGATGAAAAATCTAAAGACGGCTTCGAGAAGCATACTCGTGTGATCATGGATTTACCTCCTTATTTGGTTCGTGGCATTCGGGTACTCACTTCAACTTTAAAAGAATGGAATACATCCAAATCGGTAGGAATCTTCGATTTATATTATATGGACAATAATTATTTTTAGTTTATCCATATCGGATATGGTAATTTTTATTTATGGATTATTCATTTTACAGTACGATGCTACAAAAAAATTAAACGTTCCGGATTCGGTAAACAGTGGTCAACTTGTTCGTGATTTATCAAGAGAATTACGTAGATTAGAAAAACTTTTAGTTCCACCGTCGGATTCTAATTTTGGCTCCAATAAGAAAAAGAAGAAAAAACCCAGACCTCAAGTAAATGTAAATCAATTCTAACAACAAGAAAAAAATAGCTTTGTGTGAATTTTAATAAATTCCTATTTTTTTGGTTTGTAGGAAACAAAAACTAGACCTGTAGTCACTCAAAACCGTTATTTTTCGAGCGTATCTAAAGATCAAATAATACCCAATCAATTAAACGTTCAGCCGATGTTTGACACGTCGAATCCTCGTTCTCTTTACAATACTCATTCGAGTCAAGTGAAAAAATCTATGAAGCTCACTATACCGAAACCGATCATGCACGTGCCCGACTCTCACCAAATGTTCTCTAACTCGAGTCAAGATTCCGAAGACGCCGAGTTGAGCAATATTGCTTCGATAGCGTCCAGGAGTGGGATGGCGACCTACAATCAAAATTATGATTCGCAAGATTCGTTCGGTGAGAACGAGTATCGTATTCCGGGTGATCACGGAGATTTTGAACATAAGCCGAAAAAAGTCGTATACCAAGATATTCCACAAAATGAACGTGGAGGTGCCATATTGAAAATTAAGTCGGTCACTTTAAAACTACTCACTTTATTTTGGTTTTTAATTATTTATCAATTTATTTATTGAATTCATTGTTTGTAGATCATCGCCTTCGACTTCCGCCGATGGGACGATTAGAAACAGTGGTCCACCACCCGATTACGCAACTACTGAACATTCCATATTGAAATCTCATTTAATAAATAATACAACCACACATCGAAATCAAAAACCTTCAAACCAGTGGACCATATCGAAGAGTCATATCAAAAATAGTCAAGATTCCACTGATGAACAAATATTGTTCACCAACGAAAATCTAGCAATTCCTGGAACATCTCACATCGTCATTCCGTATACTAATGTTCCGTTTGACGGTAGCGGTATTTTGTACGGTCCCGGAATGTATTCTGGCAGCGGCAACCAAAATGTGACTGCCAATCCACCGACTGAGAATTATAATCCAGATTTTATAATCGAAAGAAAAACGGCTGGCCTCGGTCTACCTGATTATTCGCCGACCAAATCGATCAACGAATATTTAGTCACGAAGACGGGATTTCCAAACCAACAGAAAAATGCACCGACTAATCCTACTAACTTCGCTAACAATTCCGATCCATATTCGCAAAACTTGCGCTCCCAAGATGGATCTTCTCCGTACAGTGACGATTCGTCCGTGTTGACCGGAACGGAGAGTTATAAACTTCGTGAGACTAAAGACGATATCATAATTCACAGTAAGTCTGGCAATGCAGTCGGATTCGCAGAATCCGAAGAATATATAGAAATGATGAACAGAAAACGTCAACGAGTTATGATTTTGGGCGAAGAGAGTGAAAACATTTCCAACAGAGTAAAAACTTCTTATATACAAACCTTCCCCGATGGACACAGAGGAAATATATTGAACGCAAACGATCAGGTGCTTATATTTGATGCAAATATGGAAACGCACATTTCTACACAGAACATTAACACTGCACCTCCACCTCCTTACGTACGTTTATTGAATATTCTATTTAGTGTATTTATTATGACAAGTTTTTGACTTTAATATTTCTTCCTTATTATTAGGAAAGTGTTGTTCCTCGGAGAACAGATAGACCCACTCGTCGAAGAATAGATCCTCGTTCTTCTATCTATACGTATGAGGATCAAGACGTTATCGACGACGGTGACCTATATATAGACGAAGCACCAAAATCGAGCAGTAGCCGTCGACGTCGCAAACCACCACCGGATAAGAGTTCACTCAAGATCACAATACCAGGTTGGTTAATTTATGTCAATTAAATCGAACTTATTTTAAAATTTATTAACCATATTTCATTTATCATGTTTCAGCCCACGCTTATAGACAAGATGATGGAACAGATAATGAAAGAGATACGAGGGTGCACGAAAACTTTGCAGCTCCTAAAAATGGCATTGAGTCATTGTTACAAGCGTCGGCATTCACCGGACCAGCAGATAATCAGTCCGTTATTTTGACAAAGTGAGAAAATATTCTCAATTCTTTTCGATTGTAATGTGTATTTTTGTTTTTACAGAGAACGAGAAGCTGTTGTTGGAATGTTAACGATTGGACAAAGCTATGGATTAGCAAGAGCTGATGCTTCTCGTCGTTCCACACCCATTGAAGGGCCCCCAATTAGAGCTGTACATAAAGATGATGAATATGGTAATACACTGTAACATTTCATCATCATCATTTTCAACCGTTCACCATCCACTGCTGGATGAAGACCTCTCCAATCCTCTTCCATTCCTTCAGCAATCTGCATCCACTTGACTCCACACATTCTTCTCAATTCATCAGCCCATTGTACACTCGGTGTACCTTGCTTTCTTTCACATCCTCTCGGATACCATTCCAGTATTTCTCGCGTCCATCTGACATCCATTCTTCTCGCCGTGTGTCCATTCCAACATTTTCACACGTTCCGCTATATCTGCCACTTTGGTCATGTTTCTTACCCATGTATTCCTCTTACAATCTTTTCTTGTTATAACAAGCATACATCTTTCCATGCTTCTCTGTGTGCACTGGATCTTACGTAACATTCTCGAATTCAGCATCCACGTTTCACATTCATACATCATAACTGGCAGTACGCATTGGTCGTATGCCTTCTTTTTTAAGCATAGCGGGATGTTGGATTTAAAAACTATGTTCATTCTTCCAAAAGCGCTCCATCCTAGTTTCATTCTTCATTTTATCTCTTCTTCTTTACATCCAGTCATGTTCACCAATTGTCCTAGATATAAATAATTATCCACTACCTCTATTATTATACTCTCAATATTTTGTTATTATAATAATAATACCTCTATTATTATTATATGCTCAATGGTTGTCTGCTGTGATTACGTTTTGCTGTAACATTTACATTGTACTAAATAAATTTTTCGATATTTATGAATGGCATCTGTAATACATCTGTTATTTGTGCAGTTTATCCTTCTCTGGAAATGTCGTCTGATGATGAGGACAATTTATCACCACCCAGAAGATCATCATCGCGCTCTAAACGACGCAAGAATCCATTCTCATCGCCTACCAGAGAGCGAAGTGATAAGTGCGTGGTTCGAAATATTTTATATCCTCACATTTAGACATATAATCTTTATACATTTCGTTCGTGTTAACAGAGAGGATGAGTCTTGGTGGCCGAGAGGGCGTCTCGGTCGTCTCGTGCCTCGAATGAACCGACCATCAAGACGAGGTTCACGGCGTGAGGCTGTTCAAGCTGCTTTGAGAGCTGCGAGACTTCGTGGCACTCCCGAACAGGCGAATCTCCCTAGTGATTCCAGCTCCGTAAGTCGCATTTTCACTCCTGGTTTATAAATTTAACAATAATACATTTTAATTTGATGGTCTGTTTCAGCATTCGGTTTTGCCATCACAACATCCATCCACACCAATCGTTAGTCGTTCACCTGTTGATATTAATCGACTACCAGCTTTACCCGTTAGAGAACCTGTGGTACTTTTATCGTTTACTTTTAAATTATATTCAAAATGTAATGTATGTACTATTTTATGAAAATTTTATATTTTACAGAGTCTGTCCAATTTAAAGAAACCACATAGAAAAAAGAGGGCTGTTAAACCAGTGAGGTCATCAGTGCCAGTACAACATCTTTTACCATCGCATACAACTAACAAAAGTATGTAAAAAAATTATAATCTTTATACATAATGCAAATTCGCTTCAATACTTACGTCTTAATTTGTATTGTTTCAGCAACGAAATTCAAAAAAGGAATGAAAACCGCCAAGCAAAGACTCGGAAAAATTCTCAAAATACATAAAATGATGTGTTAAATATGGTACATCTGTAAATGTGTGATATTTTTACAAAAACAAACTGTTATGTGTTCCTTTTTGTTGTGTGTGCTTATAATTACAGCGTTTTCAAACAATTTCCTCGATGTGTGTACAAAATACCAAATAATTATACATACATACATGCCGTTTGACTAATTCAAAGCTTGTAAATATTTTTGTATACATATATGTACATATGTGTATAAACTTCCCGTCTATGCAGTTTTTGTAATATTTTCAATACATTGGTACAGCATTTTAATATGATGACTATTCTAAGAATGTATATATTATATATTGTAAATTTACATTTTAAAGATTACATCGGACGTTTTATATTCTACACATTTAAGCAAATTTCTTCAGAGTTATATTTCATTTTGTTTAATGTAATTACAATGTTTGACGTTGGATTACACTGTTAGAATAATATAATAAGAGAGATTGTGTCTTCCCCAAAGAATTGATACTGTTTTTGTGTTCATATGTGGATCTGCCAAGATTTTCAAGGATCTCATTATAATCGCATAAATGAAATATTCTAACTGGAGCTGGAATAAAATATATAAAAAAAAAACTAGAGCATTATCGAGTCTGTATGATTTCTGTCTGCAAGTATTATTAAAAACTTATGAAAATGTTTATTTTATTACCTTAAAAATGATTCAAATGCAGTTTGTATTACACTAAACGATTAAACTGCCACATATATATGTTTATAAGCACTTAGCACACCTTATTTTACAAATGTCAAAAGATTGCAATTGTTAATTTGGTTTAATTAATTTTATAACTATTTTAGGAGTAATTAATTTTAAGATGACAGTTTTTATGTGCATAAAATGATTGGTGAAATTCTCATCCGTTGTATAACATTATTATGAATATATTGAGTTATAAAATATGTATTGGTTGAAATGAGCATTATCATATCGCTTTTCGATATCAACGTAGTGGCATGACATAGTCTTTTGATGCCGATATATTTAATTTTACAATAATATGAACTAAAATGAATATTTTAATTTCTTTCTGTTTTCATTAGTTGCAATAAGAACTTATTAAGAATTACTAATAGTTTTATATTAAAGATTTTCGAATAATAAAATAATATTTGTTATATTTTGCATTAAAAGAATCTTTTAATTGTTTTGTTTGTGTAATCACCGAATTGGTAATATTTAGAAAATTTTTCAATACATTTCATTATTTACAATCAATCATAAGTTGCACAACTTTTAGTATATGGTTGTTTTTAATTTTATTCTGCTTGTTTTTGTGATTTGTATATTATATTATATGTACATACATATAATATAATTCATTAATATATAGTACAATTCATTAATCGTTCTTGCTCTCTATTTGCAATAAATGCTATTAAAAAGGCTTCAGTCTAGCCGATTATAGTGATAAAACTGAACTCCAGATTTGAGTTCCATTTTAAAAAGACGTTTGTCCACAACTTTGGGTGCTCGGACTAACGCCCTTTTAACACATAGCGATTCAATTGGGATCCCTTGTTTGTAAATTACAACACTTTGGTCGTGTTTGTTAATTCGGAGCCTGAAAAGCAGATTTTGTACCAACACCAATCGAAGGCTCAGAGTTAATATAAATATAAATTGACACGCAGTCATTTCTTCGGATGATTGCTTTATTCCAGTTTAAATTATACTATATACATACATGATAATATATTCCTGATGCTTATGATGAAAGCCAAATCACAATTAGTCGGACCTCATCTTTTTATTAGGATATTTGAGTCTTAATTCAGGTCGAGCTGTGATACAATCGGTTCACAGCTTATTTTACGAATTTAATACTTTTTATATAACTCGGTGGATATTAAAATAGCTGATATGTCGTCGCTATTTAAATAGTTTTATATAATAGTAAAATTAAATAAAAATGTGTTTTAATCTATGATGATGACGATAACAATGCACAAAAAGTATTCGTTTTTTACACACATTTGAAGTAATATATATATATAATTTTCCTAAATAAAGTTATAAAATGAATAAATGCACTTTTTTTCCTGTTCTTCTCAATGTTGATTTGTTTCATTTATTCTACAGGTAGGTTTACACGTATTGGAATTCGCAAAGAAAACGAACGTATAAATTCAATTTTATTTATTACAATTTGAAACTAATAATAAAGTACATACGATATTTCAACGTATGTTCATCGATTTCAATATATCTCAATACGTGTGCAGGGGCGTCACATGCCCCCCATTACAACTATCAATCCAATTATAAATCAATTCATAATCTCAACAATTCATTTTAATAAACACACATTTTATACATAAGATCGCACGCATCGCTCGGCACATGCACGTGCTTCAAAACAAGCACATGCTTGTGACGAGGACATACGCCGAACAACGAAAAGACTTGGACAAATTTAAAAAAATACACATTCATAAAAAACGGGAGTACATATTGACGTTATGATATTTTTTTTATAATTTATTTATTTTAATCATCGTATAAAAATCGTTTTATGTATGACTCGACAATGTGAAGGATGATGCGAACGCGTGTCGTGAGAATACGGGGGGGGGGGGGGGTCGAGATAACTAATGGAAAAATATGTACAAATCTTATTAATTGGATCCATTAGATTACTCGATGGATGTCTCTAAACCTACGTCATTGAACAAACTTAAAAACTCACCGCAGTGATACTGGACTGTTCGTCATCTTCGATTTGCTCTGAATGAAAATCTTATCACTTATCATCGACGTCAATATGCAAAAGGTAAATTGAAATTATCAGCATTCATATTACCAAATTAAAAATACGACAGTTGCAAAATTAAATTTAAAAAAAAATATGCATACCCGCAAATATAAATACACAACGTTTAATGTGAATAATTTTGTCTTTCAAACAATATCGCTTAAACATTATATATTTATATATGGCGGTAGTTAAATTGTGCAATATGTTCACCTGCACGAATGAAAACACAAAAGTGAGAAGATGAGTCGAATATGTATCTCATGTATAAATGTCCCTGAGACAACGAGACAGGCAAGACTTTACACTTTATTACACTTTAATAATTCCGTTCTATATCGAAAGCGTATAAAATCATCACAAAGCTATAATTATCGAAATCATACGTGTTCATTAAAAGTCGCACACTAATAATACAGAAAGAGTTAATCCATTAACAGCTAAGTGTATGCGCACGTGTTAGAAAATAATCATCGTTTCGTTATTAAATGCTCCGTACCCCTATCGCCGTGCCGTTAGATTGTCAAAAGTTGAAATTTGGCGAGATGAAAGTGGAATCATCGTTCACCGGTAATGAGTGGCGACGTACTTGGCTTTTCTTTTAAATCTTATTATAATAAGATACGATAGAGATCGGTTCGACAATGACCCTAACATTTGCGCGAAATATTCAAATCCTAAAGGGCTTATTAATAATAAAATATGAAAAACGTCTAGTGTGTATTGAAATCGGAGATTAAAAATATGAGTATTGTAGTCGATTTCATTTTTCAGAAATAATCAATATAATAATATATAAATGTATTATATACGAATTTTACACGGCTAACGATACAATTAATACAAAATTAAATCATAAGAATACCAAAGCAATAGAAAAAACACACATACTAATTTTTCACGTATACTTATATACATACGCACTCATCCACTCATGTAGAACAGCATTGGTTCAATATTGATATTTGTTAATACATTTGGGCCGGTGTCCATTGAAACGCTACAATTAGCAAAATCGCTATTCATCCATCTGAACTGTGTCCCGATGAAAGCTTTCTTCGTTTATGCGAAATGCGACAAGGTTAGCGTAGAACGTCGATCGATTCAGTCAAATTTGCAAAAATCATTCGAATTAAAAATAAAACGAAATCGTCAAGTTAAAAACAATTAATCAAATGGAATTACATTTTGCACTGGGGCCGTTACAAACGTTGCATTCACACAGTCACTCCAATCATATATGCTTCATCGTTAACTACATTTGATTTACATATTGAGATCTGCAATTAACTAATGTTTAGTGCTATTATCATAATATTAATCAATCAATGTTTTCCAACTACAGAAAGGAAATAATTAATTTACAACATCTCGTCGTCGTCGTTGACATGTAACAGTCGATTATACAAATCAGTAAATACGTGTTCATATAAGTGGTTATTATTTGGATAAACAAGGTTACATTCATTAGAAACATGAGCCGAACGATAAAATGCTGATCACAATCGACAATTATTGTTAAAAAAAAAAATAGATCGTTGAAACATTTGTTATTGAAAAAGGTTGAGATCTTCGTAAATAGTATTGCACATCGATATTATTTAATTTTAATATATTCATATAATAAATAAGAGAAAAATTTTACTATTGAAATCAATCACTTCGCAGTCGATCTTATAAATCGTATTGCGTCAAAATTACGGCATTTTACTATAAGGCAATTGGGGTTTTATAATAATTTAATGATAAAATGTATTATACAATTTATCAGATTTATCTATAAATGCACTGGATATTTTTGCTAACAATTACTATGCACATATTCAATATGTACTTTTCACATTTCCATAATGGTACAAAATGAATTAAAACAATTACAAAAGTCTATTTTAATTTTACTTTACAATTAATTTGATTATTTTTTAATCCAGGCATAATGACGAGACCAGTTTTATTGAATAATTATATAACTAAAATCAGCCATTGGATAAACCAAACAAAAAAGGTATTATTAAATTCATAAATACATACATCAAGTGGCCTCATTATTTATCTATTTATAAGTTACAAGTGCAATTTCATAAATAGATGGTCGTTTTTGAAAAAATAAAATAACAATTGCAGAAAGATATATCGCACAGATTTATAATGCATATATGTATATAATTCACGCAGAACACATTAAATAATGTTGACATTCTTTTCTATTGCGATTATTCATTATAAGCTTTATTCCACATATAAGATGTTAAGGTGTGATAAAGGGTTAAATTTGACCTAATTATAATTCGGTATGAAATTTTCAATGAAAAAGGTATATAAAAATGCAAACATTATCTAGGCGTTACAAATTAGCATAGGTATATTATGCTGATACAAAAATCGTAAAATCAAAATGAGAAAAGTCAAAAATGCAGTTGAAAATAAAAATGTCAAGTCGTTAAAATACCCTAAAAGATATGTTCGGATAATAAATGCTAGTTTAAATATCAATTATGTGAAAAAATTATTAAATCTTGGTCTGATTTGTTATGAAAATTTATCAATATTTCTTAATTTCATTTTTTGTATAATAGTTTCTAATATGAATTGTTATAATATGAAATTTAATGAAAATTGAAAATCTTAAATACTACGAATGACTAAAATAATTTGACAATTAAATATAATATTTCTGTTGTAGCTTGATTTATAGACAAAAAATTGATTTCATTGAAAACTGAATCAATCATAAATAATATTTCTAAATCACAACACAGTGGGCTATTCAATGAGAGATGTTAAAAAATGCCACAAGCACAAATTAAATACATAAAATAATGTATGTAATAAAACAGAAATTTTTTCTTATATATCTCCTTTTTCAATAACAATGATGAGAAATTGTTTTTCAAAAAAAGAAAATATGAATAGAATTTATTATAAAGGACATGGATCGTATGATTTATATTAATTTAAAAAATAGTTTCATCAGTCAGCGTATTAATTAATAATGTAGTCAGGTGCGTGGACGGAGAATACGAATATAAATTTTATTGATCGTCTCCACCACGAGTTTTTAATTTTAAAAAATGCACAGCACATACATATATGTACATGATATTCATTCACATTTGAGAATTTAAGTAATAATACTATTTGTTTTAGTTACGACATTTACATTTTTGACTACGTACGTAAAAGTATTCAAAACACACAGTTCTCTTTTTCTCGATATTTTAAATACACACTATAATTAAATAAATGTATGTAAGATTATGCACGTGTAAAAAAAAAAATAATATTATGTATTTTGGTCGCATCAATCTTAAGGCCTTTTTAAAATAATTTGGTTTAAAAAAAATTAAATTAAGTCACAATCAAGGATTTATCAATTCATGCAATGCTGAAGGTAAATGGCTATAATACGTTTCACAAAAGCGCGTTGGATTGTGTAAATTTTGAACTCTCCGTATTATGATTATTTTAGATTTCAAGCATCGATGAAAATATGGGTATGCGACGTAGAAGCCTTTACAATTACAAATTCAATTTCATTAGTTAATCGTTAATGTGAAACGAAACAACCGTACTTAAATTACAAAAACAAAATTTAACAACGTAAAACTTATTTTAATAATCGAATAGTTAAAATTATTCATGGAAAATAATGTCTGAGGCAGTGGTCAATATACCGATAATAACCTAATATTTGAAGCAAGAGAAAAAATAACCTTAATAAGATAGGGCCCATAAGATAAAGGTTAAAGCTCAATTAAGCATTAGGCATACATATAATATCGTAGTCTTGCGTTAAACACCTTATGCGAGCATAAGAAAGATTGTCAAATATACACCAACGTACAAAAAGGAAACATGAGAAAATGCTATATCACGATGGTTATGAATTATAATATAAATAGTCTAAAAGTAAGTCAATTTGTAAAATATTCAAAGTGGTTAATTAAAACTGTATGGCTAATTGTCTAATAAATTTTATAATATTTGAGATAGGCATATTGTTTATGCATACTACAGCGATTACCTTCCGAATAAATAAAAATAAATGAAAAAATAGTAAACTAACAGCATCTTGCTGAGTTTGGACAAGTCTGCCTATTCATACACTATATTACTTAAATTTTAATTTAGAATATCATGGATGATTGATACACTTACTTTTTGATCAAAAAAAATTCAAGATAATTGATTTGAAATACAAAATTTTAACAAACTATCGAAATTACAGGCAATATATGTACGACAGACTTATAAACTTAGCAAGACATGTATGTATGTATATTCAACGGTAATACATCGCAAATGTTAAGTTAGTTGTTTTATCACATTAACACAAAAAGCACAATAACACTCAGAAAGTAGTAACATCGCCTGTAGATAAGATTGCAACGCAGTTCGCATAAATTGTGTGTATATTATGTGTATGTAATATTAAAAAAGAAAAGGTCATCACAAACTTTCACTAATTAACACGTAAATCATGTAAACGTTTTTTTTTATATGTTACTCAGTCACATTTAAAAAGCTCAACATTTTTCACTTAAACTCTTATTATTATTAAATAGTCACAATTGATATTAGCCGGACTAAAAAATCGGATGTGTAAACTGTAAACTTAACAGCACATTGCGGGAAGAAAGCTGGGTGGCTCGACACATTTCGAATTCTACATAAAAAACATATTTTTTACAATACACAGTGACTAACAGTGATCAACTAATTTAAAATGAATTTTGAAGCCATTTTGGATAAGAATTTTCTTTAAAAAAAAATAGCAGCATTGGTTTACAAACAGCAAACTTGGAATGCTTTGTCATAAATTACATAAAAAGTAATTTTAAGGATAGTATGTATTTTTTTTGTTTTATTCGTTTTTTTTTACTTTTGATATTGGCCCCAACTTAATAGAGTGAATATAAAGATGAAATGGTCTTACGATAATGACAACAATGTGACATAAATCGATATTTTCACACTAATAAATTCAATAATATCACATTAATAAGTAAATACACATCATTATAATAAGCTTAAAATTATAATGTACTGTTAAATTTATCATATTAGTACATTGTAGAGCTTATATGTACATCAAGTAGTACATTTATCAAGTATCAGTTTGTAGAGATTATTACGTTATACTGATTTTCAAATAAATGAAAAAATGGCTTCAAAATTATTTGTGCAAATTACTTAAAGAGAAATATTTTCGAATAAATTTACAATATAAAGTTATACGAGATCAAAGTCCCTCTCGAATGATCCGTATCGATCATCAATACTTGTGTCCAAAAAGTCTAAGTCAAAAGATCTATCCATGTCTAAACTATGTCTAAAACACCTTTCATCCTCAGAGTCAAAATTTAAATCGTATCGACTAAGATTGTTTTTCAAACTGTGTCTGATAAATCCACCGGATTTTGGTTCCATGCGATCCAGTCTTTTGGATAAATCTTCTTCCAAATCAAAATCTCTGAATGACTTAGATTCACTTTGACTGACGTCCTGTTTCGTGGATGACCTGCCGATATCTAAAGATTTCTGCCGCCTATGCCCACACTTTCTTGCTCGCTTTCTGGCGTACTTACAGTCTAACGATTCAAATCCGCTCCCTTGATTAATAGCACCTGGACTACTATCATCGCTCGCTTCCCTGGCAGATGAAGTCGTGCTCAGCCTACAACAATCACCTTCGGTAAGATAACTTCTGGATGACTTCAACATTTTATCGGCAAAATCTGTAGCAGGTTCCAAACTTAACAACTGGCTTCGCGACGAGGCTGAATCAACAGATTCAGAGAAATTAGATCTTTGGCTACGCAATTCTTGACGTAAACCTTTGCTTCTTCTAGCTTCAACCTCTCCGAAAGATTTTCTGTTGTCGCAATCGCCGAAGTGCGATGCTCTTCTCAATTGCAACTTTGACTCATTTTCAATTTTAATTTGTGAATCGCTGAGTCTCACCTGGGAATCATTTTCAAGTTCGCCGTAAATGTTACGTCCATCGCCTTCAGGATCAGATTCGAAAAATTTACTTTTTGCATTCTCTCGTCTGGTTCTATTGTCATTTTGTATTTCATTTTCAGAGAAAAATGATCTTCGTTCAGCCACAGTATCATTTTTCACAGCGCCTATATTACTTTCGTGTTCGGAAAACGAGTTGCTTATTTTAGTGTGAGGACCATTCTCGTCATAAAACGGTAATGCCTCCGCACCTGAATTCTCATCGTTGAAAACTTCTTTTCTTTCGCGCTTAACATGTGAATCACTTATTTTTTCAACAAAATCTAGAGATTTCAATTGGTTGCCATTTTCTCTTTCACTATAAAACGAATGTCGGTCTGCTTTGGACTTTTCTCTTCTATCCATAGTGTGGGTTTTTTTCCTTTCGAGCGTAAGACTATCTGGTAAAACATGCCGATCAGTACTATTGGTGGTCGCGAGATTATCAAAAGAATGTTTTTCTCCGGTGTTAGTATGACGTGTGTGTTCTGGGCATGGGCGCCTCTCGTCGAGGCTAGCGCCACGGGAGAGGCGCATGGGGCGCTAGGAACCGGCCGCTGAAGGTTCTACGTGAGCTGATCCGTTTCCGATCCTCTGAGCTTCCGGTGATGGCGTTAGTGCAGTATAGAGACGTCTACAAGCGGGTAAGGAACACTTTTTTGATTCTGGAACTGAAAATAAAAATACAAATATTTTTAACATCGTCAAAAAATATGCACAGAAATCATATACAGTAAAAACATCGAGTACCAAAACTTCACTAACCTAAAAGATTGGACGGCATTAGCCTTTGAATGCGATTCGTACTGGGTGGTGTTGGTGCCTAAAAACAGTTACAATCAAACATTAAAAAAAAGTACAATTTCAGCAACGGAAACTATGTATATAAATATATAAAGAACAAGACTACATACTTAGAATTCAATAAAATTGAAATTTAATTTAAATATCAAAAAGCAAACACACATACTTATATATATTCAATATGAAAACAGTGCAATTATTTTAAGAAGCGAATGTAACGGAATTGAACTTCCTGAATAAATACAACAAATATCTTACAACATCACAAGGAAAACTTATTACAGGGTCTGGTGGTCGCGGTAAACGTCGTCTTAACCAAGAATGTCTCAATGCAGCCGAAGGTGTCATCCTAAATGCAGGATCCCATACTAAACATCTAAACAAAAAAATATTTGGTAAGGAAACAAGTACATACTTAAAATAAATAAATAAAATAGTTGAATACACGCTTTGTAACAAAACCTTTTAATAAAGTCCAAAAAATGCAAATCTTGACATCCTTTAAGAGCAGTTCTTAAATCCTTTGAACCAGGAGGCCCACGAACTTTTCCTCTTCTTGAAATACCTGAATAATAAAGCAATTTTTAACCATTTAGTATAAAATTACACCATATTTAATAATAATAGAGTTTTAAAAGCATATATAAATACCTCCACCAACTTCGGTGGTGCCATCGGGCATCGTGGACGTCGTACAATAACGGGGAAGACCACGACTGGTGATGAACGTTTTAGATCTCCTTCCAGCATCCATTAAGTTACGAGGTGGCACGCCGAGCAATTCCGTAATACAAGCCAACTGATCGGCCTCATCTTCTCCGGGTAACAACGGAATCCCTGTCAAAAAATACACGAGTTAAATACGCTTGATTCAATTGCGAATAGAATGACATAATTTATCAATGTATGTACATACCGACGAAGAGTTCTGCCAAAATGCATCCTAGCGACCACATATCTACCGGTGTTCCGTATCGTACGCCCAAAATTACTTCGGGAGCTCGATAAAATCTCGATTGGATGTAAGTATAAACTCGCTCGTGTTCAAAGCATGAACTGCCAAAGTCTATTACCTGAAAAGATAAAAATGAATAAGTTTAATACTTAAGTACGACGATAAATTTAATATTACAATGCAACTTTCTATCGCGATCAAGTTTGGCAACTTTGAATAAGATGCAAAATTGAAACTGAAACAAAGGATGTAGATATCGGGGAAAATCCGATGAGGCTGCATCGTAATGAGTAATAGGGCTTTGTGTGCAACGCCTAATCCTCGCTTATGACAGGACCTCTGCCTTCTTTGTTTTCAATAAACATACACCATTGCATACGAATCAACACAAAGAATTTGTTATTATGTATACATTTTTGACACAATGCAATCGTAACTAATAAACTATCGACTATATGTGGACAGATAACCGTGTTTAAACGATCGCACAATTAGATTGGAAACAAATACAATTTTATGGAATTATTTATTTTGCTATGTGGCGTCGAACGTCAAAGTATCTATCTGTAAACATTAAAAGAAAAATTGATAAACAGCACACGAGCCCAACGCAATTATTATTATAGTAACAATTGTATTGTGTCTTGCAATCCAGATATGGCACATTTAATACTATGTCGTGTTTTGAAGGCGTTTTACTGATTATTTTCGCGATTACGTCGAAGAAATTTGCTAATTTTATGCAAATCTACGGTGGTATTGGCCACGGCTACACTGAATGGACTTGGCCAAATACAAAATTGTAATCCATAATATATACACCCATTGTTTTCCTTCGCCATTTGTTTCGTTAGCCTCGACCACGATACGCTGGAAATTTTCAAGAGCGACCACCTAATATAACATTTAATACGAAAATAAACTTTCTTTTCAATACCGAGCGAAATTTAAGCCAAACCAGCCACACTGATATTGATAAATGAAAACCTTGAGATAGTACAGTACATTTAAAGCCAAATTGTACATTGCATCAAATTTTAAGCGCTATCGAGTTTGACACACACACACACAACATTTACCGGGTTTGATAAGCGAAAAACCACACGCGAATGCGTTTCTGAACTGAAAGAGACACGAAATCGATCCGAATTCGAGTCTCTCAGAGCGGATGCTGATGCGAAGGCGATAAAACGTGGCGTGTAATTTTGGAGGAACACTCACTAGACTTATCGGTGACATAAGTCGAGGATTTGAGTGTCACATTGGCAAGGTGTTGGCACAGCATCAGCTCGGACGACCCAACCAACCCACGCGGGATTTCTTCTGGAAAGGACCGACAACGACGATGATAAACGGGGCACGCATTCAGGAGAAGGAAACGAAAACGTCGCTAAATATGTGACAAAGGACGGACAAATGAAAATTCTTCAGTTCTTAGTATGTATGTTCGTGTCGTCTTTGTCCGTACAACAGACACTGTGCAATGAACCTCGCAGACGCGTAAGTTTTATTCATATCTCTGAATATCCCATCGCGCAGTAGTGAAACGAGCGATTCTATGAAAGTGCAAATTTGTCAAAGCAAGCAAACGAGACTAGTAAAATTTAGAATGCAACGAACGTAATGCGTCAAACTTTTCCATTGTCGGCCATCGTCAATTATCATATGAAATAAAACACTTTGCTATGTTAAAAGTACGGATAGTTTTATGTACACGAGTTGAACGCGTCGAGGCGATCAAACTGCAACGGTGTTTTCGTTGGGCGTTCGATGTAAATTGCAGTTTAAATGGATGCACTCGAACATGTGTCGATGTTGGTAAGTGGTGCATGTGTGATACGTATCAAGAAGTACCGCACGGTAAACTGATTTAAATTCTATACACACAAATGTACGAGTATGTACGAAGACGAATGACGCAACTGATGCCTTCATATTTGAACTCACAATATTATGTCTGATAACGTGAAAGTAACATTTCTCAAAATGAAAATCTAGTAGAAATGAAGAATGGAATTTTTGTATTGTTAGATGAGTGTTCAAATAAAATAAGAAAATTCTAATTGTACGTAGTTAACTGGGAAAATTAAACAGCATCCGACAGATGTATCGGTTTTATAATAATAATAAAATTACATAACCCAATTCATTTGAACTCATTGTCGGTTAAAACTGACAGGCATAGTATACTTAAATACATTTATGATACTACATAAGTATGAAATCATTAGTTTACAGAGAATCGATGGTAAACATTTCTTTTCAACATATTTTTTTTTTTTTTAAATAAAAATCATCTCTTGCGAGAACGACCCGACTGGTCTGAAGATGGCCTAGTTAAATGAAACTAAGACGCCGATGAAATAGAAAAACTAGTTTTCCAACGATAAAAGCTTCTGCTTGTGCCGCTAATGGATCTCGACTTCCAGTTAACCCTCACTAAGATTGTTTATTTTCATTTTTTTTTGCCTTTTTTTTTCTCAACGAGAAACAATTCCGTCAATTATTTATTGAATGGAGATCTACAATATAATCACACATAATGCACATTTTCGCAGTCGTTTAATCTGAATACGGATGTATTGAGAACGAACGCTACGTGCACTTGATTTATATGTAGCTGTAAACAATCGCAATGACCCCGTTTTCCCGCTAAACAATACGCAACGAACGAATATGTATGTATAATATATTTTTGAAATACCAGGAAGTGCGCGCGCTGCTCTCGCGGGAAGTTGTAACGTGAATAAATCGTGAATAAGGGAGAAATGGTACGAAAATATAACGCAATAAGTGTGAGAGGAAAAAAAAACACTAAACAGCATCGTGTGTATACAAAGTGAGACCGTTCACAACGAAAAAAGGAAAATGCACACTGAGATTGTTTCCACACACATCAACCCCACGTTTTCAGTTGAATAACGTCTACTGGAGGTTATCGCACTCGTTAAATAGTACACACAGGTATCTGAAAACTCAAAGCAAAAACATAGCTTTCGAGTTTTGGACGTTCAGTTCTATGGTTGATAGAAACTTTTGCACTCGACTCCTAGACGAAACTAAGTGACAGCTTATCAATGCGAATGCAGTACACTTACTGATGCTAGTACATAGTTACGGACTTTTTTTTCCATTTCAGGGTGAAACAACCTCGGCAAGTTCAACTAGAGTTCATTGGCAGTACGTGGAGAGACGCGATAATTTTTTATCACGTTTCTTCAAAGCGATATTTATATTTTGATTCGCCCCATCCTCCAACGGAGCGATGCCAAGAAGTGTCTCGGCCACTGCCGGGGCTCAAAGTGCAGAAAAAACAAAAAAAAAAAAAAAAAACAACTAGCAAAAGCAAAGAATTACCACGGCATCGAGGAATTCCTCGAAGACGTTTGGACGACTACGCAAAGCGGATTCTCCGCAAAAAGCTGAAAAAACTAGTCACAATTATTATTGAGAGGGATGACGAAGCGCGTTGCCGAAAAAAGCACGTGGGTCGACCCTATATAAGATCCCGTCGGGAAATTTTGGGATTTAGTGCAAATTCCCGAGTCGAAGCGGGAGATTTAACCGCGAATTTCGCGCTCGCGTCTTGCATATCGTTGACTTTGTGCCGAGATTGGAAATGTTGCACGCAGCAATCATGTCGGGGATGAACAGCGCCAGAAAGGTAAGCGTTTATTGTGTATGCATACTATAATAACCATATTACGAAAGTCCGATCGCTTTATTGTCAAACTCACGAGAAGAGTCCGATATTGCGTACCTGCAAACAATAAAATAAACTAGAAGAGAGAGAGAGTTATCGATTTTCGTTGGGTCTTACGCATGTACCTATACATATGTAGGTACTAACTTTATTTATGCTGCTTATTACTTTTGAATAACCCAATTGTTTTTTGTACATTGGCATTTTTTTTACGATAGCACCTTCTGTTGGCGACATATCCGTCTGTCTGTTTGTCTGTCAGCGCGTTTACATCCAAATAACCGACGAACAAAATTTCATAAAACGAACCAAATATACAACAGCATGCGTTCTTCATTCTGCAATACGATTGGTGAGGATGTTGAACGTGTGCAGTTTTAATAGAAAGTCGTCAAATGGTCTTGATATAGTTAAACCAGTTAATAGTTTAGAAGTAGTTACGCCAAAATGCCGGTTTACACTAACATGAGATATAAAATTAGAAATTGTTTGAAGGGCTTTGATGAAAAGTGCGACCGATAAGATTAGAATTTCAATAGATTGAACTGTCAGTTACGACGACAGTTAAACTGATTTAAGTACTCGACGATACACCTGAATCGTTAAGGTGCGTCCTTCCGGGAAAATCCGAGTTGGGTCAAGCACATCAAAAAGGTGTAGAGCTCATCTAATACATACATATATGTATATGTAGGTAATAATAAAAGTGAGTTTTCTTGGTCAAGTATTTTTCTTGACCCGCTTTTCCCGCAATTTATCCACGGAACGTGCGATAACGTCAATCAGTCGAACGGACTACGATAGTGCGAGACAATACTTTCTAGAAATTTTGACGGTCTATCGAGATGATCTTGTGTAGAGAATTTCGAGGTAAAATAAACAAAACGTCGAGAGTGGAAGAAGAAGGTCTCGAGAGCGGTGAAAGTGCCGTAGGGCAAAAATCGATCGCGTTAGAAAGTGATTTTCGATCAAAAATCGACAATTTCCCATACGTATGTTACCTATCCGAGCTTGCGTGCGTTCTTAACATTACAAAAAAAAAAACGATAAATAATTACAAACACGACGATTAGGAATATTACGAAACGGTAAAGTTTTTCGAATTTGTTACAACTCGATTATATTATATTGTAAATAATAATCACGACAGTTCAACTGGCAGAACAATGGCCCAGAATTGTCGCACACAATTCAAAATCCACAGCCAACGGTCAATTGCATAAAACGTCACCGGGTTATGAAACAATCGCAATACACCGTACAATACATACATAATATGTATTATGACCGATGAACTGACCGTATAATGTACGTATGTACATACACACAATGCGCAATGGCGAATCAGATCTCATTGCAATTATACACACGCGACAAATCGAATATATGTACATATGTAGTAGGGACGATGAGATGAAATGAAAGTGATAACCGACCGATAATAACAATATACACTATCGCTGTGACAGCTGACTCGTTTCGATAATTGGGTGAGCTGTCACACACACACAGAGTCACGCACCAAACACGTAACAAACGTATAAAATGGGTTCGATATACAATTTTGCACTACGTCGAAAATGCAAATTATTGCAAATGACGAAAATAGACCGTGCGCATGTTACGCGTGCAACTATTATTATCACCGGTAGTCCTTGAGTGTCAAAAGCGGTGAGCAGTCCCGATTACCGGTTTTCGACGTGGGGTCACCGCATTTACCTATGTATATGGGTCGTAGACCCTCGACAGAACTTTTCGAAATGGCGACCAATCGAATGTATCGCCGATCTGGCCAAAATCCCTAGTTTATTTTATTGTGTCTGTCTGTATTCCACGTCTGTTGTCGTAAGCCCGCATGGCGGCGAGCTTTCACACGATTTTTGAAAAGGGTCATTTAGAATAGGCGCGCGCGAGATAAGGGCAATCAACGCGCCCCTATACGCACAGTACCGGCAAAAATTAAATAAATCTCGTTTTAATGACTGATTTATACATTGAGTGTTAAAAAAAAAAAATGAAAACGTTGTGGCGTGACAGGTCATAGCGATGTGAAAAATTAACTCGACGTTTTGTTTTGACGCTACCTTCGGTTTTACGTAACAAAAGCTATTCGCGCTCGACAAGGACGTTCAAAAATAAAGGCAATTAACAAAACGTACCCGCGTAATCGCTCGAATTAAAAAGCGATAAAAATTCAATTTCGAAACGTCAAGTTTACAATATCTGCGACAAAATGAATAATTTTTTTTTATTTTAACCGTTTTCTGCGGGACTCATTAAAAAACTATTCAATCGATTTAGCACATTCACGATGTTTTTCGTACCGCGGGGAAAACGGATCGTGAATGGCCACCGCGAGAACAACGTTTTATAATATAAACCTATGACGTAAAATTTGTGTAGCTTTTGGTGAAAATTAGAATTAGTACATTTCATGGTTTTAAAAAATCTGCTATTTTTGGTATACGTTGTCATTATTATCATTTGAAAACAAACAAAAAAGTTATGGAGGTTGGATATAATTAGTTAATCGCCTACTTCCTAATCCTATGTTTAATTTTGTTATCTGTAAGTATACGAATTGTTTCAACAAAAGTGACTTATGACTTTTACCGCAAAACATACATACCTATATCGATGTGTTAGTGCACAGATATTGTACAAATGTCTATGAAAACTATGGACGAAATGGACATATTATATATTTGAATAAGGCAAGATCTTCTCAAATATACTATTTGGACATACAATACTTTTAAAATATGAAGGTTTGATGCAGATGGACTTTTTGTGTATGATAACTCAATTTTGGTAAAAAAAAAAAACTGGACATACAATATCTGTGCACTAATGAATAGTTGATCTGAAAGATTTCTTTTTGTGATTGAAAGTACGATTCGTAGCGGACAAGTCATCGAGAAAACTTAATTGCACATGATCGAATTTTGCAATGATTTTCCAGTGCCGAATTTTGAAACGCCCATTCAAACGTCAATAAAAACAAAATCGCACGACGATTGAACCGTGGGTCGCGCAAGGTTGACGCCATACATCTGGGTCACCGTTCAAAAACGACGAAAAAAAAACTGTTAAGAACCACTGCCAAAAATCGAAGTTGAGCATTTTCTAAGTTCAAGGTCAAGGTTTCTAGCGCACACTCCCCGAGTCGATTTGCAGCGAAAGTTTCCCACCTACGCCACACTACTGGGTAAGTTACGTACGTACATACATACATACAATCGCCGATTGAAATTTTTTTTTTTGTATTTTACGCAAATTTTCGCAAGCTATGCGAATTCGAAAGCGCCGTGCGATGCGGGGAGGGGGGGGTAGGAGAGGGCGCGGATCGACGTGAAAAAAAAACAATAATGGAAAAAGAAGCGGAAAAGCTTTGTGTGCCCGTTTTTGGAGTGGTAACACTTCCGAGAAACAAAGCGAAACGCAGACTGGGACGACGACACAAAGGACGAGTTCCGGGAACGGCTAATTTGCTCTTCGCGAAATTTACACGACGGAAAGGTGCGCCGACCTTATGACGGAGATAATAAGGATGATTTTCCTGGTAAAGAAAAAAAAAAGTGGCCAAAGACCTGGCGCGCGAACGAATCGTGCACTATAAAACTTGCGCTAACGGTACTCGGCGCCGAGCGGTCGACGCGTTCAGCGCAAGGATACAAGTTCCTCGACACTAAACCGAACCTTTACTTTGATACCCTTTCCTGGTTTTAAAACGCAACAATCTACAGACAAATATTGCAATTGAGACATATCGCTTTAGCTAATAGTACGCGGCACAAAGATAGAATAATAATCATCAGTTGAACTATGAACATATCAGAGGTTATAGGCGTGTTCCAAAAAGTCACAAGAAAATCACATGCTTATTAAAATATAACCAGAGACAATTCAAGCCAGTGAACGTACGAATTGTGGAGTGTTTCGATATTTTTGACGGGCCCTTCCTATGTACATATGTATGAATGTATGTATGTATATCATAAAATTTCCGCAGCATTTTGTTCCGTCTGATATACATAGCATACAATAAAATTTGTGAAATCGTTATGGTGCGTCCACATTGACGAACCGAACAGCAAACGACGAAGGGCGAATTCGGGCTATTTGGACGCTATATGAATGTCGCAGCGAATGCATACACATGTCGATGGGTTAGTGCACAGATATGTCCAGTTTTATTTCAAAATATTGTAAGTGACATACGTACATATGTACATCTCTTTTGCATGAAAACTATGGACGAAATGAACATATTATATGTTTGAATGAGGCAATATCTTCTCAAATATACTATTTGGACATACAATACTCTTTGAACATGAAGGTTTGATGCAGATGGACGTTTTGTGTATGATAATTCAATTTTGTTTTTAAATGGACATATGTGCACTAACCCATCCATGTATAGTGTCTAAATAGCCCGAATTGCCTTCACCCTTCGTCGTTCGCTGTTCGGTGCGTCGATGTGGACATACCATTACTTTTGGAAACGCATGCCTCATATGTACATACTAGCCCCTTCATTACTAAAGTAAAGCAGTGAAACGTGATATATATGTACTTTACAGACCCACCACTTCTGAACTTTCTCCAAAGTAAATTAATTTAGTAAAACAAACAAATTTAGTCGAGTTCACAAGTAGGTAGGTACACGTTTCTAATGCATAGCCGCTTTAGCGTATGAATGACATTTTCAATTCTCATTGAAATGACCGTCGTCGAGCGAAAAATTCACGCCGGAAGTATCATATCGATTATTTTTTCGCATCTAGTACGTGGGGGGGGGGGGTGAACGGGTCAAGCGACTCGAAAAAAGCGAGAACTCCACAGTTAACGTCACGCAAATATGTTCATAATAAAAAATTATGCGACGAAAAAAAAACTTAAATAAAAAGTGACGGCGCCACTTGACCGTCTCCGAGGAGGAGAGGTCACACGGGGGAAGAACTTAAAAAAAAATGAGGACGATGCGAAAATCCGAGGGCGTTAAGAGAATAGCGACAATTGCAGTTGACCTTTTCGCCCGTCTGTATAGTTAGTTGTACAGTGCTCTGATACGACTCGAGTCAATTTCCAGAGATGAGAGTGCATACATGTAGTAGTTAGTTAGTGCACGAATGAAATCTATCAACTCCAATAAACAATCTAAATATGACCGTCCGGCTAGCGGTATGTCTGCTTCGAAGCCGACTGTTGTGTGGATGATGGGGTTCGGATCTAATCAGCCCAACTTCAACACAGAGTGGAGCTTCCATAGACATGAGCTCTCCATTCTCGCGCAGAGCAAACAAACAAAAAGATGGAGACATGTCTGTTTTATCAGCTGTAGGCGAGGGTATAAATCAGAAGTGGTGGTGGTGAAACGCTGGCAACAACGGCGAGCAAGAACCCGTTTTTATTGCGTTTTTTTGCATCTGCCGGTATGGTTGAGATCTCGTCTGGCCGGTATAGTAGACCCACTGCCAGCCAACAGGTTATTATATAGTTCCACAAAGGCAGCACTCGAGCGTGTACCACCACCACCACCACAGTCCAGAGACGCAGCACCAGTCAGTCCCTAGGCAAAAATGAACGAGGAAGAGACCACTTTCGACATAAAGATGCCGGCCGATAAGAAAACCGCCAGAATCTGAACGGAAACCAGTTAGGAAAATAAAATCAACGAGCATCATGTGAATAAATCACAAACCACACAATTTGAGTAAAAGTGACTTTAGGGCGTTTTTAATAAACAGGTTGCTCAGATTCATGGGATAAAAATGTAGAACGATTAAACTCTCCAAGATCTACCTACTAATTCATTGACCATCACTACTTTCCCCTTTTTTTTCACCCAGAAAGCAGCAGAAAACTACTAGAAACAATTGTTATTTTAAGTATGACGGTAGAAATGTTTGTCAAAATAAAGTATGGCACTTCAATAAGACGACGCTAGAACTGTAAATATAAATAGTCCATTAGGCCGGGCGCACATTGGGTACGTATTCGTACGAATTCGTGTCGTACGTATGTTGTTGTCCCTCACACGTATGGCGTTGTCTCTCTCTGGACGTGAGACAACAACATACGTACGACACGAATTCGTACGAATACGTACCCAGTGTGCGCCCGGCCTTAATTTCCCATGGAACGTCAGTTTCAAAATGGCAGCAACTTTTCAGATTAAAACTAAAAATTTCTATCTATTGCAAGGTGTTTATCTTTTATGACGATAAAATCAGCTACAATTTAAACAGTACAGTGTATCGATGATAAATTAAAAAAAAACATCATTACGTAAATTTAGTTTCAAGTTGTTTTTATGTTGGAAATCGTAACCTTTCTACCTGGCTAGATCCTCAATTCCACTATGCTTTCTTGCTCTTCATCTATAACGCAACAATCAGAAGCTAATACATAATTGGAACTATGTATAAAAATAATAATGGAACAGGAAGAAAGAACAATAAGCTCGGCAAGAGGAGGGGATATAAATACGTTAGCGACTGATCAATCTAGAAGAGGAGGAAAAGAGAGGTGAAAAAAACGAATTTTTGTTCCATTGTCAAGATACGAGACTCGTAGAAGATCCGCGGCCATAGCACACACACCTATACTAAACCTGCGAGACTATTTCCAGTTTGCCCGCAGCAAGCGAAGCGTGATGCAACGCGTCCTAAACAAACAAGCCAGGGAAAACACGACTTCGCTGCTGCGGAAACGGACGGACAGACAAAGAGAAAACGAGATACGAAGCACTAAAATACTAGATCGAAAATAAAATTAAAAAAAAAGGAAAATTTTATCCGTCGGTGTCATTGCTTTTGAAATACCGGCATTGAAATCGGCTAACTGACCCAGTTAGCCAAAGCGCAATCTGAATTCGCATCTAAAGCGTCCTTGCGACGACTCCTCCGGTCGTTTTTGCACGCCAACAGTGGTGCGCTTTTCTCCGCAACAATTTCGCAGTACTTAGTCCTACGCGTCGGCATTGGTGCTTCGACAGTAATGTCTCATTGTCGAAAACTACTCGAGACTTTCACGGTCGCTCTCATCATCATCATCATCATCTCACAACAGACTTATGGGCTTTCGTCAAGGCAAGTGCAAGTGGGAAGGCTCCACATACAAAATAAACAAAAGTAAAAAATTAAAAGGATAATCCATTTGTTGATCATTTCGGCGGCTACCTACCTACACAAATCGACTACCGGTTGACCAATATATATTATTTATTATTATAGAGTTTCCGCGCGTTGCAAAACATTGCCCACCGATTCAATTATGGGAAATGCGGCAAGACTTAGATAACAGATAAATAGGAAAAAATACGGAAACAACGCATATTTCATATTCGCATGGATTCGCAATTAAATACATCGGATAATTAAATACATCGGATAGGTACATACGTACACACATAGGTACGTGTGTGTGTTTGTGTGTGTGTGTGTGTGTGTGTGTGTGTGTGTGTTTGTTTGTTCGGTGGAACCATCCGTAAGCAAATATTGAAAACAAAAACTAAACACACGTATGTACAAATTATGGCACTCATTACCAAATACGCTTATGATTATAGGTATAATGCGAGAGTAGGCTGTTTAACAAAAACAGACTATTTCCAATTAAAATAATAATGTTTGGGAAATATGTATATACTCGTTAAAACAATTCAATAATAACCGCAGTGGAGTCTAACGATGAAAGAACCGGCACACTGAAACAACGACAAATGTTATTTTGAAGATAAAATTTATTATTTCATTTTGAATTATAATGATAAGTAGAAATCTTTATTATGTGATACGATTCCACTTGAAAACAAATTGAGATATTATTCTAATATTCATGGCAGAACATATTGCAAGGGGCGATAGGGGAAACATTTTCGAATAGCAATAGTGATTTATTTGCATTTAATATTTAAATTTGTTAAATGTGTGTGGTAAATTGGTGATGGTAAATTTCTGGATCTACATACATAATAATCATATGGTTCTTTTCAATATTGATCGCGTCATACAATATGAAAAGTAGTGAATCACCCCCTAAATACGGGCTTAGGTCAAGTTTTGAAGGCATCGTCCCTCGATCGAGTACAATCCCCCCTTTTTGCGAACAATACCAATGACACATTCGTCAATATTGAGACTCGCAGAAACTTCAACTCAAATTTTAGTAGTTACATTAGAGATTAGACATCTAAACGTGTACGACGGTGCTCTAAAGTCCGAAAAGGGATGATAATGGTACGAAGTGAGCACATTAGTGAACCGAAACGAGTCTCGCGATGGTGCTTGTACACACATAATTATATCTAGGTATATAAATGTACACGGATGGAGAAAAAAAAATGCGTGCGAATTTCCCCGTTCCAATTTCTTGCAAGGCAAGCCAGCGCCGAATCGTCCAAACGAGATTAATTAATTAAACTTTTTGAATAATTTGCCAATCAAATCGCAAAACCGTCGTATAGAAAGCTCGACGCGTCGGTTACAATCCGCTGGTTCGTCTCGGCGAATGCGCTTGCTCACGTGTGCTGCTTGCACTGTATGTGCCAGATGATGATAATGATGATGATGATAGTAGTAGTATGTAGTGGTGGTGATGATGATTATGACGGTGTCGACGACCAAAGACATCGCGACGTTACTATCCTAGGAAATAGACTGATCGAGTGAAAGTGGTCTTCGTAAAAATCGCACACAAACCCAGTTCAACCACTAGTCTTTTCGATGTGGATTAATAAACCTGTCGATTTAATCTCGGTTTATAATAAAGATCGAGTCATTTAGACATAAACAGTGCATGTTAAATATGAGTAAGCATGACAATTTTAATTGAACTTATAGCACGTGCAAATTGAAGTGTGAATAAAAACTTAGCGGAGTTAAATTGGAACAACATAATTCCGTTTCCTTTTAAACTGGTTATAATCGTCAGTTTCCACTGCAACATTTACAACGCTTTCGAACATAATGTTTTAATGTAGAAAAAAACTAAGATAAACATTATAAAAATGCAATAGGGGCGGGGAGGTCATAAAGAATCATTATAATTATATATTTCCAATGAACGAATCTTAGAATATCGAAGATGATTGTTCATCGTCAGCAATTGAACAGTCATCACTTTCAGAACAATTCGAATTGCAGCAACAGCTTCATCATTCGCGTAATTACACACAAAGCTATATATACATATTGTAAAGGTCAAACGCCTAGTTGTCCTACATATGTATGCTGTTACAGCGTTAATAACTTTAATTATACTTTTGTACAAACTATACAATTAAATGGTATGCATGAAAAATTAAAACAAAAGAAGGTATCCTACCACTCAGTGGCGTCGCGTGAAAGAAATTAACCCTCAGAGGAGTCACTTGACTCGACGTACTCGTGGAAACTCGAAGCGGATAACACTTGAACCTTTTCAGATATTTTCAATGGAAAACAATAAAATTCCTCGAGGATTATTTTTGGCTAAATTACGCCAAAGAAGTCTCTTTGATACGGTAGTGTCCTTTTTTTGTGTACGCGCATCCGAACACTGCGGATATCTTATATAAAATTTATACACTCATATTTCTGAGAATTGCCATATACATACATACTTATACTTGGCACAATAGAATATTTCTCGATTGAATTTTAGAATGTATTCTGTTTTTGTCAGTAGCATCAAATGAATATGAACATAAACATACTTTATACAAAATTTAACAATCATTAAGCTCTTTTAATTGCATTATGCATTAAAAAAAAAAATTGCGTCTCCCCCTACAACTTCCTCTAATTCTAATTGTGAATGCATCAAAGGGGGAAATAATGTTTCTTGTTAATTTATAATACGCATCCTGCATTAATTCCTGTTTGTTCGACGTTTTTTATTGTTGCGGCTTAATTTCTGACTTCCTTTTCCATCCGATCCGCTTATCACAAATGGTATTCTAAAGTCCTTTAACCATACCAAGTCATAATATATAAAACAACAAGCTATAAAAGTATTGTAAAGCCAATGGAAAAATCGACGGAGACTGCCGAAAAAAGAAGGCTTGAGCATTGATTCGACAAGCATAAACAAATAAGAATTGACAAAAGTTTAGAGCACCTGTCACTCGATTGAACGACCGGTAAAAAAGGGGCAGTAAAGAACCGAACGAAAGACGAGATCTCAGACGAGACATGAACGAACTTGCCCAAGAAACCTTTTAATGCGAAAAGAAAAATTCGAAGAACGGTGAATCACCCACCCAAGTAAGTGGTGTATACTGTCTGTATAAGTAATAAAAGAAAGAAGAAAAAAAAACACCAAAGGGTGAACAATCAATACATACGTGTTCCGTTACAAACAAGGCGAATCTTACTAACGAGCTAAAATTAAACATGATAAGTGAATGCATGGTTAGTCCATTTAGTCGACATTTGACAAGCAGTTTTAGTAATCTTTCCGGTAAAACCGCGTATGAAGTTTTCTTGTACGGTAATAATAACGACATTCGGTTTGAAACATCAGACATGAATGTTAATCAAACGCTATAAATTCTATAGACACGTACAAAATTCGCGTTTTAAACGGATCCTCGTGACTTTGCAATATCCTCAAATGGTGTTCACGTATAATTTTTTTGTATCATTGATTAAAATGGAAAGATTACCGAAGATGACGATGCGTAGATGATCGGATGGCTGCAATGGTTGTTTGTTCGAGGAATTTCCATAGCGTGCACGTTCACGATCGTTTGCCTTAAATAGAGAACCACGGTTCGATGGGTTCGTGTCAGTTTCTTATCACCGTTTCCTAGTTAACAATGAGGTCGTTAGTCTGTCATTTTTAATATGGAATAATCAAATAAAAATATACGCACGTCTAAAAAATAAATACTGAAGTACCCAATATAAGCATTATTTGCCGAAATGACGCACATCTGCGTACCCGGTATCATACGCGTCGACACCAATCGTTCACTAATATCGCATTTTTATTATTCGAACGCAAAAAACTTTTCCGCTACCTAGTACTATTAACGAGTATAAATTTATCGATGGATCGTGAGTTTCTATATAGGGGTTTTGAGCGCGGCCATATGCGTGCGAAATTTAATATAATAAGCGGTATGAATGACGTACAGAAGGGCTTCAACGATATGTAATCAAGTTCAACTCAATACGTCTTTCAATATTCGAAACATAAACAGGAAATAAAATACGTATCCATATACAGAGAAAGCCATTTGTCTTATGTTATAAACATTGTGGACAAGGACGCGATGCCGCAAATGGCGAACGTCGTTGGCTACTTACATATGTACTATGTACATAGTACGCGAATACATACAATAATGAGTCGCAACACTTTCGCACTGAACCCGATCGACAATTGAATAATATCGCGTGTAATAAATGTATGCGAAGAATACTTAATAGCTTCTGATTTTAACAGCGAATGACCAGTCGGCCGCGTTGGTCAGATAAAGGGTCGAGGATGTGGTTTCGATTTTATCTAAAAGTTAAACTACGCTTTTAACTTTAACGCACACACTGCAAATAATTATAAGGATATCATTTTCTTATTACATATCTAAATGTCGCTTAGTGTTGTTTTGTTGCAATTACTTCGAAATTGATTTTCATTTCATTTAAAATAAACTACAGGTCAGGAAACTACTGCTCTGGTCGTTCCATGTTTAGGTTAAATCGTGCGAAATCTTGACGAGTGACGTCAGAGGTATCAACTGCAGAAGCAACCGCCAAGAAACGCCAACGGCACCGCCCACAACATATGTGGCCAGTGCCAATCTTGGCCAACGAACGTGGCTTGCATTGGCATATTATGTCATATGGCACATGTGTAGCTGCGGCATTAGACGTGACGCTTTTAATTAATACAACAAATTGTATAGAATGACGATTTCATTGATTTTACTGGCTTAGAGTTGTACGTAAAGTTAGATCGCTTTAATAAAATAAAAATAAACTGAATTTGACGAGTTCGTTAAATTTTGATAACAAAAGAAAGCAAGAATTGTAATTTTAAATTGACGTTTTCACTGTGTTGCGGTTTCGAAACAAAAAAAAAACCGATGGTTTTGATGCCACGTTAGACGTACACTTTCACTATAGATAATCCATAACAATACGAACAATAAATTATTGTGTATGTAAAAAAAAAGTGTATTGAACCAAATTGATAAATTAAGTTTTGATGTGTAACAAAATCGATCGTTCAATATTATAAGCTGTATGACAAGTGTACCTCCACACCGAAAGAATAAAATAAAAAAGCGATAACGTGCAATATAAACTTTCACGTTTTACGATTCCAATCTGTAATCGTCTTTCTAATACTTGTGCGTAATAAAACCGGTAAAAGTTTAATCGAATAAGCCGTTGCAGATTCGTCTCTAGTCAGTTTCTAAACGCGAATCCGTTAATAAATAATGTATGCTCTTTTTGAACTTGACACGAAATCGAACCAATGTCAAAGTTGTTAAAGCACGTAAATGAAAAAAAAATACCAAGAAATTGATTTTCCATATATACATATGTACATCAAAAATACGAACGAATTTTTTAATATCGATAAAACGCGATCCATTCAAGCGATTCCGAAAAAATTTTACCAATTTCAACGCACCAAAATTGATAAGCGCCTAATCTATTATCGACTTTATCGAGTCACCCTCGTTATTAATAAAAGTTGAGCATACCTATTTAGTCGATTCGGATACAATGGGTAACTAACTAAGCATACAACGTTTCGCGGAATTGTACATACATAATTTTAAAACTGTGACAAAGACGTAAGTAAGCGACAAACTACCGAGAAAACTAAGTTAATTTCGGATCGAGATAATTCACTTTTTATAATGTGGCAAACGTAGAAAGTAAACTGAACTGACTGCGACCCATTTTCGCGGGACCGTGACGAATCCGAATGATCGAGCCAAAATCTGATTCGATTGCGAATGATCGGCAGAAGTTTCGAAAACTCATCATCGCCAAGATTATTCTAATAAATTAATTGTTACCGTGAAGTGTCGATTAAACTTTAAGTTACAATTATTAAAAGCGATGTTTTTATCTGAGCCACATAATGGAACAAATTAATTATAATTGCTGCAATTTGACTAATTCAAATTGACTATCACAAATCCGGCGCGATTCTCATCCGACTGCTACTGGAATAGTGGGTCAGTCGGAATCGATACGAATCAACATTAAATACGCAAACGATACAAATACAAAATCATTATATTCAAATTTATCAAAATTAACCTTGCATTGGCGTACAATTGATTTCGTGAAAGAATGCACCTCTTTGTATCTTGTGAACATGCAAGCTCGTCAAGGCTATAAATATACATAACACCTACTGGATTTTAATGTCGAAGAGTGGATATGCAATTAAGAGTGAAATTCGACAGTTAATTTACGCCGATTATGCATTACCCACATTACCAATTTCGGACGCTCATTATCACAACAATTTCACCGAAAGTGAAACAAACGTATGTATAATATATTCATTCTCACACAAGAACGCATATTTGATTGGCGGGTGGGGAGAGTACGTATTTTCTTTTTTCGGTAAAAAAAAAAAAACCGGCTGTTATAAAAAACAGGGAGGGGTTGGATGCAAGTGTGCACCAAACTGCATGCAACGCTACTACGCCGAGTGCAAGTTTAAATATAGAGCAAAAGAGAGCAGTGGAGTAGGAGGAGGAGGAGGTGAGAGCAAAAACCCAAAAGGAACATCCGAGAGCGGTGTGAAGATGACAAAGAACAACAACCATTGCGTTCGCTCTTGGCACTCGTCAAACCAAAGACTGTTCATTGCCGGCGATAAACTTCGCCATGTGCCGTTACTTCACTCAAAATAAAACGACCGAGTTACACGAGAAGCTTTCATTTCAATTTGTGCAACTCTCGCACAAACCGCTCCCGAGTGATTTACAGCGCTAAAAGTGATTTCAATTGCATTATTATTATCACATTTACAAAGAAAACGTGAACACTGAAACGGTTCGTTAATTTATCTACAAACTAATGGGGAAAAAAGAGCGAAAAAAACATCGAAAACCAAGAGTAAAAGTACGACTTCCTCAAAATGTATTTAAAAATTAAATTATTATGAAGCTCATTGCACATGCTACTTACACAAAATTTCAGTTTACTTCATATGATAGTTATGGAGGAAAAAAATGAGCTGACATACATACATATATACCTACAAGGGGAAGTACAACTTCCATTTGACGAAAATTTTTGAAATCATTATGGATTGTAATGGCCAACACTAAACGCATTCATACATATATCTATACGACGTGTCAGTGTGATACGGAATTAACGGTTTTTGAGATGTAGCGATTTCGTACACATCCGCAATCATGAAAACGTGATCAGGAGACGATACGTGATACAAAATCAGTCAAAATTTCGCACGATCACATTACTTTATCTGATATGGATAAAATAAAAAAATAAAAAAAACTACAGTATAAAATTATTTCCGACGTGTTAAACATGACATACCGCACTAATCAATACAGCGGCAATGTATATTGAACTAGCAAACTGTAATGAGTCATAAAGAGAAATATTTTTAAACAATGAAAACGCTAGTTTATCGAAACGATAATGAATTTTATGTGTTCCTAATCAAATTTCGCATTGACGAATGCGATAATGCACTCGCATCCAATCAAATAATAACGTCACATTTAGTATATGACAAAACGTTCAAAGAGCGCAATACTGTATATAATGGAACAGTATGTAAAATTAAACGTACATATGTACATAAAATTCCGAAATCGTTGCCTGCCTGTCTGCCTGGGTGGTCGTGGCTAGCATGACAAAACAATTTTATGCGGTGTGTCAGCAACAAGCCGCTATCAAAGCTGGTTCAAGTCGACAACGCGATTTTATGGCCATACACACATTCAAACAACGGTACACTATACAATATTGTTTCAGGTACTGTCAATTGGGCTGGTATCAAAAGTATTGTACGTACAATAACGGGAGGAGGCTAGAATCCATCATCATATGACAAGCAAACCGGCTAGTATACAATAATATAATAGCCGAAATCCGTCTGTCTGTCTGCTGATAACGCTCGCCGACGTAAATAATTAAAAAAAAAACCAGAACGTCGCACGAGTGGGATTTGAACCCGGTATCACTGATTCGGAACAGAGCGCTTACGCGGTGAGCAAACCCAGATGATCCCTTTTATTTTGTACATATAAATCAGTTGATAGTTCGCGACTTTGTTAAATTGTTACGTTTTTGTTATTATAAAGCGCCATCTATACAACAACTAAAAAAACTATTAAATTTCATATTATTTTCAGTACGGGTGATGAGAAACCGCTCCGTTGATATTCAACGGGCTTACACTAGTACAATGATAATAATAATACAGGATTGGTAAAGAAAGGCGAGGAATAACTGAACAATAGCTAGTTGTTGTCTGACTGTATCTGTATACTCCGGTTAAAATAAACGCGGTAGGTAACCCACATGGGGAAGGCGCAGTTAACCGCCAGAAGTGAGCTTGTCGTTATCTTGGCCGACACGATCTGGATGGCCCCCGCAGCATCTGGATGCGAGATGCATCTCTCTCTCGCCCACGTCGTCGTCGTTCAAAATAAATGTTAAAAAAAAGATTAAATGAATGAAAAGCGACGGACAACAAACAACAGTTAGTCGGTGTGTTGGTGTGTTTGGCCGAGCGAACGACAAAACCAAAGGTCGCCGCCTTTTTACGGTTCGGACGCGTTGAACTCTCCCGACGAGTGCGTCGACATTTCCGCTTAACACGACTGAAGGTCGTATTATACGCGAAATCGTCTGTCAAATCCCATTTTGTCGTAATCACATGCATTGTAATCGAATATAGATAAGAATTGACCACACATACATCTCGTGCACAAAAATGTATGACGATACGGCAGTAGACGGCGACTGAAAGCGCGAAACCCGAGCCCGAAAGAAGAGTATTCACTTAATTCTGTGTAGCCAATTCTATGTATGTACAACCTGAGAATATTCTTCTAACGCAGAACTTTCCGATGTGGTTAAACGAAACTGAAAAGAATTTGAATGTCGTTGGTCGTTCGTTGTATGAAATGAAATTTTAATATTCAATACCGCGCGACCCACTCTAGCGCGAATCAATTTCCAAAGCATTCATATAATGTATGTAGGTATGTATAAACTGAATCAGTCGGTACCCAGTGTGTGACATATAGTTCAATTATTGTGATCATTTGAATAAATTCGCATAGCCACCTACTTAATAAATTTGAATACGCTGTGCCACCCACTTAAAGTTGATTGGCGACACATAAATCTCAAAGGCCCTGTTTTTAGCATTTTAAATCAGGTAGTTTTGTTCATTGTTTTTAAATTTACGTGTTGTTTCAAGACTAGTCCATTTATCACGTACGTATTATTATAATTCGCTATTGGGAAAATTGAGTTTGTTTTGTATGTATTATAACTATGAACATATGTATGTAACGGCAAACTACATATGTAGTTCAATAATACACATTAAAATTAGAATATTTTGTTAAAACGGCGGGATAGCACGGGGTCATAATTTTGTGGGTTTTCCTTGTACTATATTTATTCATGTACAAAGATATGTACATTGCATGTAATTGTTGCGAAAAAAAACGATAATAGTAAAATTGGCTGATGTTCTTTCGTTGCGAATAATTCATTCTCCTGTCGAGATTTTCATTTTTAATATCTGTGCAGTGTGCACGCATAAAAAATAATGAACAAACCGCTCGCTCGACTGTCATTCAATTTGCAATCGTGCAAATCCGCAAGGACTTTTGTAAAAGGTTGAATCGGATCTTTTTTCTTTGCGATTGTAATATAATAGCAGTTATTTTTAAACTTTTAATCACAAGTTTTAAATTAAAATTGCACATCTCATCTACATTGACTCACCACTACGAAGCGACATTATTTCGAACGTTTTGGTTGCGTATTTTGGTTTGGCGCATCATCGCATATCCTAAATGTGATGCAAATGCACACCACCATCCGCTATTCAAACTTTCGTGAGTCATTGGAACATCCTCGTTCTTTCACCGAGTGTTAGGGCGGCCGCACACGCAAACATATTATATTATTATATGTACATACATCTCGCAAAGACACACGCGTGACGTCTGCCTTAGGCCCAATCCGTTTATACCGCAAAAACTCGTTTTTTATCCGCGTAAACGACAATAATACGAATGAATGCGTCCGTCTTTAGAATTTTTACGAAGGCGGGACCGATGCGAAACGCTCTCGACTGCGAAAGTGAAATAAAAGTGTCAAAGAAATTGAAAGTAGCGGCGCGTAAGGAAACTGGCTACATACATACCTGCCTATGCGTATGCGAAAATCGACCTCAATTTTCCATGCATATTTGATATTCGAAACGAACGGTCTAATTGTTTCGATGACAACAGCCAATGTCGCTTGCATAACACAAGGACGCTTTACGCACTCGCTGTCATACTCATAAACAGCAAAAGTCACACAGAAGTCGACTAAAGCAGATAGATGAAAAAAAATATTACCGTCTAATCTGTCCGGATACGACAACGGTATATAACTACGATGTCAATGCGCCACATGATAATATGCCCATATTATATGGAAACGACTGGCTTAGATCATTATAGTTAGTTAATGGTGATTTTCTAGCTGAAAAATTACGATTAAACGGCTAACCGTTTGAATTCTGACAAAGCAACGTTAGCGTGATCTTGTATCAAATCGGAATTGAACCCTGAAAGAGATACCATCTACACAAATATAACCGCACGAAATGATCAGAAAGCAATGAAATTTAGTGGTGAATATTTTCCCGATCAGTTTCGACATTTTTTTCAACTTAAGGGGCCCGTAAACGAACGACATTTTTCAGCAATATTGCGCGTCAACCATCCAGCAACATTTTCAGCATCACATGCGAAATATGTGTCGCAGCAATCTGTTGCTCAATGATTGCAGGCAAGTAGTTGCTGTTTTATTATTGTCCAGATTTTGTATTTTTGCAATATGGCAACAATACTCGTCAACACACGGCCATACCAGTAAAAGTGGAACAATAGTGTCGGAAAACACGACTATCTATTTCCGGCCCACATCACTATATTGCAGTCATGAAAATGTTGATCGTTTACAGGCACCTTTATAACACAAACTCGTATAACAAGTCTTTTCCGTCTCAATATGCGAAATATGAAAATGACTTCCTTCGAGAATTTTACTTTTAAGTAACGAAACAGTGTTCCATTTCATTGAATCTTCCAACTTTGATACGGAAAGCGACACCTTCCCGATAATGTTAGAATCGAATTGAAAATGAACAATTTTAGAAAAAATGTTCGACAGTTCCTTTTGAAACATAAAACAACTTGTAATATAAAATGAACGATAAAATAGCCCTAGCATAAACAGTAAACTGTAAATAAGCCGATGAATGATTGACTGGGATGGTACGGGACGGGTTACCTTGACAGTGGGACTACGTGGTAATGTTTCTTAGTAAGTGCGGAAGCGATATCGTCGTTAACCTTTTAGCTGCGCGTGACCGAAGAGTGCGACTCATCTCTCACCTAAACTCCTCACTCAACAGTTACCGCGTTTAACATCTTTGTAAACACTCTTTTTTCTCTCTCTTTCTCTGGTCGACGACGTCTTAACACCAGTCTAGTCAGTTTTATGAGGTCGTCAGCGTCCCTGAGTGCATTACGTAAGATAAAAGCGATTGTGTGTTTTGTTTTAACGTTTTAATCTCACCAGCTCGGCGGCCAAGCGTAGTATTGGCCCGCGCCAGTCTGCTTTTATCGTCCAGAAATAAAATCGGCCTCGCGATACGCACATAATAATAATTTATCGATATTTCCGAATGTTGGACGACGTCGTCTCATCTTATCCAAAAAAAAAAAACCACCGATAGACATTCTAGTGAGTAAAACAGCCGGCGAACAAAACACAAATCAAAAGAAGACCACAACCACACGAAATACACACAATTTTAATTGGAACTCATAAGCAGTTGTGCGATACGATTTCAAAGACCTCATTACCCGATACGACAGATTACTCGACCGTTCAAGTTATCGCTTGTTTTTGTTTGACAGCAAGCGAGTGTTGTTGTTTGGCAACATATCGCTTAAATTTTCATACGTGCATTATAAATTTGGCTCGTACTCGTTTTAAGCGTATGACATTGAATGCCTAATTTCCCCACATAAATAAATGTACCATTTTTCGACAAATTCGTCCTCAAACATCGAAGAGGGAAACACGCCAGCCAGGACCACCTACGCATTTTTGAATACAGGCACGCACGCGACACTTCCGGGAAACACGTGTAATAATTATATTTACGCCCGGGGTTTTCACGGTCGTCGACACTTATAAGGTTAACGGGCCCCCAGGTAACTCGTATGACGGTTTCAAAAATAAAACCAACACACCAACATCCCTCCACTTTCTCTCCCCGTTGCGAAGCTTTTAAGCCCTTCGAAAAGGGAGACGTCCTTGACCCGCATCCTGCGGCTGTTGTAAAAAAAGCTAATAAATCATAATCCAGAGTGCGCCCAAAGCGAAACAATCGCGAAAATTCGCCAATGATCATTCGATTAACGGTACGAAAATAAAACAGATTTGCATCGCGTTTAGGCGCGTCGTTCGTAAACACGTCCCCGCGAATGTTGAACGTTGGCTGTTAGTCGTGAATTGTTGCGAATAAATTCCAACGGAGCGATAGTAAAACTGCTAATTCTTAATCGTCATCATCATTTTCAACCGTTCACCATCGACTGCTGGATGAAGGCCACTCCAATCCTCTTCCATTCCTGTCTGTCTTGAGTGACACTTGACTCGCACACATTCTTCTCAATTCATCAGCCCACCTTCCACTCGGTCTACCTTGCTTTCTTTCACATCATCTCGGATACCATTCCAGTATTTCTCGCGTCCATCTGCCACCCATTCTTCTCGCTGTGTCCACTCCAACTTTGGTCATACTTCTTACCCATGTATTCCTCTTGCGATCTCTTCTCGTTATACCAAGTATACATCCTTCCATGCTTCTCTGTGTGCACTGGATCTTACGTAGCATCCAAGTTTCACATCCATACGTCATAACTGGCAGTAGGCATTGGTCATATATGCCTTCTTTTTTAAGCATAGCGAAATGTTGTATTAAAAAACTATGTTCATTCTTCCAAAAGCACCCCATCCTAGTTTCATTCTTCGTCTTATTTCTTGATGATTGACGTTAAAATTGCCGAAATTTATCATTTTTCACCGATGGAGGCACTTGCAATTTATTATTTTCGCAGATTGCGTCAATCGTACCCACACGTCAAACGGCGACAGTTTTTCGTCAGTCACTTTGCGATATGGCAGGACATACATATGTATGTATGTGCATGGCTGTCAGTGATGATTGATATGCGTACAGTGTCCGTCTGCTGGTCTGGTCTGAGTCTGGGTACTTTTTGACGAGACCCAAAGAACGCAGTGAGCGTTGGCGATAAGCACAGCCGGTTATCGCTCATTACACAATGGGTCGTGTGAGATTATTGCCACTGCTGAGCTTATTATGCACCCGCTGCATGTGGCGTGCAACGCAAAGTGCAACAGAACTGCTTTACTACGAAGAGCGCATCCTATCAGCCAACTGTTGCCGGCGACCAAACCAGAGATCCTTAAAGTTTTCTTCAGCGAACCCCTATTGCCGATTTATAGCGATGATCGATGCGCTTAAACTGGTTTCTGCGATGCCAACAAAAAACATCTGTATGTTATAATATCTACAATTTAAATAAAATAACAAAAAAAAACCGCAAATTTCCGTTGCAACAGCGCGTCGGACCAGTGCGATGACCAAATAGACCATTTTCGATGGAACGATACGAGGATTTATTATTTGCGCGGACGTCATTAAAGTTTATGATTGATTATTACAATACCTTTATACGTTCCCGGGAAAAGAACCGACACAATAATGCAACGTCAAACACACTTACTGAAAATTACATATCCGGAACGGTATAACAATGGCTAATTTATATCATTTTTTTTTACCGAGAAGAGTGCACAACTGACTTTAAATTGCGCAATGAAGACGGCCGATTTTTAAAATCGCATGCTCATTTTTAAATCTAACCGCATGATAACTCAACTAACGTTGCGGTTAAAATGATACAAAAATTTTGGTCGATTTCCATTTTACATAAAAATCAAATAGCAACTATGTATGTACTGCTTACATTAACTTAAACATACAAACAGTGGAAAAATTGTCAGCGGTCAATATTTAGCGTCAATAAAATGAATGCTAGTTACAGTCACGTCAATCAAACGACACTACATATCACTCGCAGTACAATTGAGACATATGTATGTATGTAAAAAGCTAAATACAAATCAGTATTTACTCATCTAATTTTAGAATTATGTATTTAGCTTCAACCGTCAGACACAATTGTCCAACGAAGTTGGAAATTTTAGTTTTTTTTTACATGACAGATCTCATATCTCATCACGAGACGCTACTCGCAAAGTTTCAGATAAGAAAAGGTTTACGTTTAACTATTTTAAGAAGACGGAGCTGTCAGTCGGACGGTTGCCACGACTTCAAAGTCATCAAAACTCGCTTTGAAGAATAGTTTATTAAGCCAAGTACACACAGAGGCAACACAAACTTTACGGACTAGTTGTAGAACGCTTTGTTCCAGCAACAAGACACGACATTTCTTCCTATCGATACACCTTTCACGTTAACGGAATTGTTCTTTCGACGTATTGACACTTTTTGCACTAACTAGACACGAAGTTCAAAATCTAAATAAAAAATTAGTTGCACGCAATGCTAATATATGTACATACTAACTGTCATCGACGTGCACAGACCGCAGACAGATGGATGCTTTTGATAACGTGCAACCTTTGAACCCCACCGTTCGTACTCTACCATTAAGAAATTCTCCCCCATCCTTTACAGAACAATCATACAATATATAATAGCCCTATTCCGTGCATGTGTCTGTCTGCTAATAACGCTCGCCGACGTAAATAATTAAAAAACCAGAACGTCGCGCGATTGGGATTTGAACCCGCAATCACCAGGTTGGGATGAATCGTGCTAACACTATCATCCACGTAGGCGATGACGGGCCTGCTACGGTAAGACAACATTAATATCTTAATAGGCTCGCGAATTTGCTAAATTGTTACGTGTTGTATTATGACGCGACATCTATGCAACAACTATAAAAACTATTAAATACACATATACTCACCCACACATCCGTTGATATTCAACGGGCTTACACTGGTTATTTACAAAAACCTATAATATATAACAAAATACATATGTATACATAATTACTCAATAATAGTATTTGCATATTTTTTACATAACCGAAAAATAATGAGCTTTTAGTGTTTCGGTGTCTCCAATCGGCGAGAAAATGCTCTTAATGCATTTTTTTTAATGCGCTCTATTTTTTTCTTCTAATATTCCTACCGATTACGAAATATGGCAATCTGAGATATGATGGTTTTCCTTTCTTTTTTATTCTTTAAATCAAAATATCTATACCTAGGACAGTTGGCGAATATGACTGGATGTAAAGAAGAAGAAATAAGACGAAGAATGAAACTAGGATGGAGTGCTTTTGGAAGAATGAACATAGTTTTTAAATACAACATTTCGCTATGCTTAAAAAAGAAGGCATATATGACCAATGCCTACTGCCAGTTATGACGTATGGATGTGAAACTTGGATGCTACGTAAGATCCAGTGCACACAGAAAAGCATTGAAGGATGTATACTTGGTATAACAAGAAGAGATCACAAGAGCAATACATGGGTAAGAAGTGTGACCAAAGTTGGAGTGGACACAGCGAGAAGAATGGATGGCAGATGGACGCGAGAAATACTGGAATGGTATCCGAGAGGATGTGAAAGAAAGCAAGGTAGACCGAGTGGAAGATGGGCTGATGAATTGAGAAGAATGTGTGCGAGTCAAGTGGATGCAGATTGCTCAAGACAGACAGGAATGGAAGAGGATTGGAGAGGCCTTCATCCAGCAGTGGATGGTGAACGGCTGAAAATGATGATGATGATGAAATCTAAATATATAATTTATTTTATACATACATATGCACGCGTACATGTAAAATTTGATAAATAATATTCATTTTCTCGAACGAAAATTCAAGCCACACCCAAATATACGTACATCTGCGGCAAAAGGTTCGAGAATCCGAAAATCCGTGGTCTAGTCATGTACAACTAGTTGACGACCACTGGCCGACCATATCGCGTATAATCGACTCGCGCGCATCCTTGAAAGGGGCAATGGCCGTGGCCAAAAAATCAACTCGCGGCCAATCGCCTCTGCCACAACGACTATCGTCTCGCAGGGGATGCGACCGCGTACAGAGCAGATGAGCACTCAAATCAAAAAATCTAAAAGCGATGCAACATACAAAGGCACACACCTGTGTGTTGATATTGTGAACCAAACCAGGTAACGTATGTATGTAATGCCTGGGAAAGGCGATGACCCTACGGTAGCGGCAGACGCGACGGACGAAACACGAGAGGTGTCGTTATAAACGAATCCCGACATGTTCACACGGACGTAAAAATCCGTTTACGGAAGACCGCGCCCGCTATTACGCGACGTAAATCAAATTTTACGATAGCCACTCTGCTTGTGTGGATACTATATATGTATATATATATAGATTTTATTTTACACACGTGTATGTCGTGGGTTTTGTACGCTTGTGTCATCATCGGCGTATTCGTACGAGAGCGCGTTCGTTCGTCGTGTATGGTTTTATCTATCGAGGACAGCCGACCGACGATTGAAGTACATACAAATAATTATTATAATATGGTGTGTGTGGATGTGATTAACGGCATGCGAGGCTATTTTGAATTTCTACTTGAACAAATTGCGCTTTGTAGACGCACATCAGCGACCGTCAAACTGCATCTCTTCATGTACATATGTATGTATAAACAAAGCAATGATTGAAATTTTCTGTGAAAATAAATATGTGTGCATCGTTGAAGAGAGTGCCGCACACGACGACTAAATAATTGTACGACAGAGTCGCACGTGTGCGATATATGAAACACTGGCCAAATTGCCCGGCGTTGCTCGGCCGATTGAATTCAAATAATAATCGAAATAAACATTTATTCTCCAGTACAAATAAAAATTGATTAAAGTTTTTGTATGGGGGGGCCCCTGGACCCCGGGTTCCGACCCTATCCAAATACCGTCTACGTCTAAGTCAGAGTACCATGATTTGTACACCTATACCAAATTTGGTGGTTCTAAATTGAAAACTGTAGATTTGCATAGCGGACAAACGAACAAACATTGAATTTTATACATATATAGTATAGGTTTATTATTTCAATCTATTTACAAGTAGCCTACAGTAGCAAATTTGAAAGGCGTTAAAATGTTGATCATCATGACATTTTTTCTTTGAAAGAAAAATCATTTAACATCAACAATGGTGGAAGATCGGTTAAACGCCTTGGCGATTTCATCGATTGAATGTGATATTACCATTTTTTTTACTTTCGAAGACATCATCAAATTGTTTGCTGATAAAAAGACAAGGCGTCATCGAATATAAACTAACGGAAAACATCTCTAGTGAGAAAGCATTCATTATAATAAATATCATGACATTGAATTTTTACAACGGAAAATATATTTAATGGTGGAAATGGCGTACTACATTAGTAATAGATACCTACGTAACAAATTATTCAAAAAAATTCACACTCTTCCTTTTTATTTTGTCTAAAAGCGTCTGTAAGTTTTGTGTTTTGCATAAAAATAACGTTTATTTAAAAAAAAAAATTTAGATAGGCCAAAGGAAGGGTGCTAAAAATGTGGGGGCGGCAATAATGTTATAGCCTATGTGCGGCAAAATGGTAAATCCACCTCTGAGTATATATTACTTAACAACTCTCGCTCCATGCCCTACTAATAATGAGATAACGAAAATAAAAGCGTTTTATTTATTTACACTAGACAGGCAGCATAGCTGATAACGCTATCAATTTACTTTTATGAAAGACTAACCTATCTAAGGGTGAATTCACACATGGCTAATTTAGTCGGACAGTTCGTACCTTTACATACTGCAAAAGTAACAAAGTCTGAACGCACCTTCAAGATTAGTATGCAGTAGATGAATTTTATGGCAATGAACTATACAATTGCAGATTCGTTAAACTGTGACTCGATACTTGCGCGTTGCATGTCGTCGTTTAACGCATACATACATACATACAACCTTTAGATAGGTATCTCGCGATAATTTCGTCTAATGGACGATCCATCCCACAATTTTCGCTTTCTTCCACGGCAATTAACCGCGCGGTTAAAATCTGTGGGTAGCAGTGCGCTCGCGGTTACGACAAGCAAAAGAAACGGCTTATTACTATGCAACGTCGATCGACCGACGGAAATTACCACCGACTCACTCGGTAAATACGTGTCCGTCGTAGTATAATAATATCCAAGCGCTGTGTGTACCAGACGAATTATAAAATATAAAAAAATAATAAAATCCGATAATTCGAAATCGATTCCAGTTCTACGCGGTACGAAACATAAAATATGCAAGTTAACGCACACCAGCCGTAACGAATCGATACGAAATAGTATGTTGTACCGCAATGGAAGCTCATAGACATGCAACAACTATACAATGGTCTTCATACGTATAGGTATAATAATATGCACGTTAAAAATGCAACGGAACGACGAGCAGGTCAAAAGGTTGAGAGTTTCTCTCCGACGCGACGCCGACGTTGACTATCTAATGACACGAAAAAAAATCTAAATAATCAACAGGTCATATTACTGGTCACGATGGAAACTATACAGACATGCACAATTGTAAATGACATTACATGAATAGTGCTATTTATGTATGTACATACATATGTCTGGCTAGCGAAAAGTGGGTACTAAAATTGTGTGTTTATTATTTATTAGATACGGCATTGGTGAAAAGCGCACGTGGACGAAATAAAACGAATCTTCAATAGAACACTTTCTAGCGGTGACAAATTTGGGGTAAAAATAAAATAAACACGCTGTATGTGTGCGTGAACTCAATAATGAAAGGAGATATAAAAGTGGTACTGTCATTAGGACTGACGCAACTGCCAATTTTTTTTTTCAACGAAGAACTTGACCTAAGCGCGAAATTTTACTACGACGTCGTCGTCGTATCAATTATATTTCAGTAAGCCGTGCGAGCTATTCGAATTTCACATGAGATTGTGATCTTATACGTTTCGCGGCGAATATCGTTACGGTTCCGGTCAAATGTGGGTTAATTATCAATGTGAAACAAAAATACAAAATAAAATTTAAAAAAAAGTGGCGACCTAATAATTAAATTCGAGTATTGGAAAAAATGATATTGCATTATTTAAAATACATACATACGTGCGAAATGCAATTCCGCATCGACAGCACAATGCAATTTTCGGAAACGAGTGAAACCGGTGCTGTGTCGAAGCGAGCGTAGTGTGTCCATGTGTTCACCCACGTGTTTTTTTTTTATTTTATCTTATAAAATTTTCACTCGATCGTAATCGATCTGTTGACCCGCGAACAAATCGTCGTCACCGAGTCCACTCATGCGAAGTTCCCACAGAGTAACAATAAAAATGCTAATTTTTTCAAACAGCTGCTATTAGACCGGTGGTAGACCGTATAGTAGTATGTAGTAGTAGTTAGTCAACTGAAATAATATTTCGTGTGTGCAGGTTTTGCACGTAAAAAATTATCGTTTCATAGCTATCGTGCGAAATTAAACAAGGTAAACCAGGCACAATTTCCTTATTGAAAGAAGACAAGGAAATGATATTTAAATGTACATACATTGTGAACGCATTAGCCGCAATATAAATGCAATACGCTTCATAAATTAATAATAAAACAGTGTCATTATACAGAGATAGATGGAAGTGTGCGCAGTTGTAGTGTAAAGTGTACTTTTGCACATACGCACTATTTCGAATAACTCTATTATTCTTCAATCTACTTTGCCACGTGCTCGTCTGTACATACATAGATAAATAATATACGACTAACAACTTAGCAACACGACGACACTATAAAAGCAGGACAGATTGTGGTTTCAAACGCTGTGAATCATGAAAATTGCACAAATCCGCTTATGAATTTCATAATTCCAAGAAAGGACGTTCGAGACGAAGTGCGACGATGTGATGAGAAATCGTCGAAAGTGAAGGTAGTACCTAGTAGTAGTAGTAGTAGGTAGTCAGCCAGATACCGTTGAGTGACGCAATTATATCGTCGATTGTTCATCGGAAGAAGATTCGCGATAAAACGGAGACGGGGACACACACAAACGCGAGAGCAGCGCTAAATATTAGGAAGACCCAGAAACCTATATATCGGTCTATTTATATATTGCGCCTCTAATGTCCGCCTTCTGGCACGTATCTGCACATCCGACTAGCGAGACAGTCGTATCCAACCGGAGGGTTTGCGTTCCAGACAAAAATGTCGACCTCAAAGCACACAAGTGTGCATTGGTTTGGGTACCCGATTCTAATTTTCCTCTACCTACTCTACCGTGTTAAGTGCTTCAAATTCTCCATTGACCGAGCTCGTAGTAGTAATCGGCTTGTGGGCCGTTCCAGAAATCTGCACATGTACCCACCTGGCAGTTTGTTTGAGAATATAGTTCGTGGGTGGCTCGCGGAATAGATTTTGGTGTGTATGCAGCTTAACACCTAACTCCACCGCAGCACCATTTGCCGTACGCTCAACTGATGCTGCACACTGGGCTAAATTAAAAATTTCAATGAATATCCTGTATGGGAGACGAGAATTTTCAAACTGTACTGCACGCTATCCCAATTCCAAATTTTTTTCGTAACAATGTTTAAGTAATTAAATTATACGAGTATTTACCATCTATATAAGGATCCAAAGAGTTTCCCTAATGAGCAGCTCGCATTTTTTACGACAGTCAACCAAATCGTGCGTCACGCAAGAGATAAATAATTTCCCGATGCTATAATGGCAAGGTGAGCGCGTTAAGCTTTTAGAATTCAAAATTGATCGTTCGTTACATTTGCTCGTCATCACTGGCGTTATACAGTAGTGTTATAATTCTTTTTATAACTCGCTAAGGAGTTTCGAGTGTGTGTCGAACAGCGACGAGGATATTTTCGGCTATTACAGCGATCGCTTCGTATCGAAAACGTGTATCTAAAGCGTTTTTTATACAAATAGGAAATGATATTTTTTTACGAGTTATAAAATTTTGAATCCAGATCAAGACGAGAGCGCTCACGGAAAAAAAATAGCTTTAACCCAGATATTGAGATGATGGATGCGCGCATGTCGATATTATAGGTATAAACGCGCTTCGCGCTCCAATTGACGGCGGCTCAAATCAATATTGTCCACGAAAAATTTCATTAAATTTTGCGGAAGAAAATCCATAGAGCACACACACACTAATAATACACGGAAATCCCAGAGAGATTAACGCATATTAAATTTTAAGCGTATATCTCCGCAGCTTGATATATTAGATGAGGATTTGCGGTGCGGCGCGTGGCTAGGTTTGGCCGAGGATCGATATTCAACAGGCGACCCAGTCTACAGCGTACAACTACGAAGCATATAAAATAATACACGTTGAACGGTTGAGAATGACTGGTGCGAAAACTTGTACGTTAAAAACAGAAAATATGTAACGGCGATCATGAAGACGGTTTGAAATAGGGCCGCGATCAGCACTATCTGGGATAAGCTACGACTAATTCTGGTCGAGACTGTTACAGCATTGAAATTCGGTAAGGACACACAAGGTGTTTCTTTTTCAACGATAAAACACAATTCCGTATAAATATATGGTGATAAGGACTATCAAGTCGACCCCATTGAATTATGCATGTAACGCAGAGGCGGGCAGCACTCATTTCAAATAAATCCGACACATAATTGCTATTGTTCTGTTTCGACCATAAAAACAAAGAGAAGGGAAAAAGATGCAACCTTCGAAGTACAAGTCATCTTATATACAAGAGCGCCTTCAATAAACACATTGATAAAGAACATGTATTATTATACAAATTGCTTTTGAGAACGTGATCGACATTATTACAAACATGCAAAACTGTCGCCACCAAGACACAAAGAAAACACGATCATCAGCGCATTACTATTTCAATTGATGCAAATTCTACGGAGCAATTAGCAATTTCGTCCGCCCCGAATGGTTTAGGAATCTTGACCTGCAAACTACGGGACACCTACGCCACATTTGCGCTCAAGTTTCCTTGAAGTAGACGATTAGAAGAAATGATCATTACGTTACGACTAAACGACCTCGTGTATTTTTTTTTGCCCGAGCGCGCAAAAAATCAACACTGCAATTACAAGGAAGCTCGCACTGTCGACAATGATCCAACTGGACATGAGCCATCGCGGTGGTGGTGTTGTTGCAAAAGCGCGCCGAACTTCGCATTTAGAAACGGGGCGACACTTTAAAAGAGACCATCTGTGATGCAAAAGTCAGCGTACTCTTTGGTGCATTAAAACATTATATGTATGTACATATGTACTGACTACTGTCACTTTCCATCGAGTCTGCGAGACGGGTGTGGGAAGTTAGCCGATTAAGTCGAAGGACACATTGACGAGAGTGCATGAGTCAATGCGCGAACCACCGTTGCACAAAGCCATTGTGTGTGAAATCGAAAATGCACTCGATCGATGGATCGATGGAGACAGCTCGTTAAACGTTCACTTCTTCTTCCGATGATTGGGGGGAGAACCGTTCAATCGAAACAATGAGCCGTGAATTTGTGCGCTTCGAACCATTTCGACGTGTGATTGAGAGCGGGAGAAGACAATAAAATTGCATGCACTATCATCCAGGTGATGGACAATCGAGATCAAACCTAGGATAGGTTATCGAGTCTGCGTTTTATACGTGATTCGACGAGGTCACTACTCCAGCGTTGAAGATAAAAAGGAAAATTAATCATCGACGTACGAGATAAACGATTAGTGGGTTGCACACGTGAATATCATCAAATGCGATGATGTTTATTTAAAAAAAAATGTTAAAGATGGCCAATTGAGCAATAAGAGCGACCTTCCGTGTAGAAAGCGGTGACCTTAACCACATGGTCTTATCTCAACACGTCAGACCAGACCGGCCGCGTTTCATCGGTCAATCAATCGTCTAGCAACCGATGGATAATCTTTGATGTCAAAAACGACCTGTGCGACCAATCATAGACACACGCGAGCAAATTTTCCGGAAAACTGTCATATCGAATGAGCCCGATCTCAATACTGCGAAACTAATCGAGTGGAGTTTAGTATTGAACTTTTACTGAAAAAACGTATGTGCAATCTAAGGTTTATCAATTTCAGCGGAAAACTCATATTTTTAGCATCGCGATAGCGTTATTATCTCATCGTTAGATACGTTTCTGGGAAAAAAATAGGAGACCGAGACTAAATTGCAGACTTCTAAATGGAGGAGTTAATCAGATGGGTTTAGCTTCAGACCTTGCAATTGCCTACTACCAGTAGTTTAGTGGTGAAGCACCGAGGCATCGGATAGAACTGTTGTGGTTTATTTAGAGTCGACACACATAACCCAGCTACTAACTTCTACTACTAGCAGTAGCGGTCGTCGCAGAAGGGCACGGGCCGGGTAAATGAACCGACCGGTTGTTGTCTCTCTTGGTCTCACATCCGATGCTTCTTTCTGATGCTGCTGCTACTGCTTCTGCTGCACCGGACTCTCCGGGAGACTAGCGGCCGACCACCGACTATAAATATAGAACAGCTGTCGCCAGCCAATCAAACCCTGGAGACGTTGCACGAACGACGACTTAAAGACGCCCAGCACGAATATTCCCATGGGAAGACTTTCACAACAGTGCCGATTCCAGCACACGAAAACACGAGACTATTATCTGCTCAGATTACATAGACCGTGCGAGTGCTACGAGCGGCAACAAATCACTACCGCATAAAAGCGAATAAAACAAATTGAGTGGACCTAAAGCCCTATAGTACCATGAAACGTTGCTGGCACAAAGCAACCAGTAAAGTCAAAATGTTGAACTGGCACACCTGAGCATCGGTTATTTCTGCAGTCGTTGTGTGTGCGACTCTATGTTGTACATGTGATTCTATAATAAGGTGTACAATTAATGCCCGACACGTGAATTTGTTAGTTCAGAGCAGTCCGCTTTAATAATATTTCGCCTCCTATAACTTACGTCGCGCGAACGAAAATCCATAATAAATCTTACGAAAAAGAGAGAAAAACATAAACAAAGCTCGGAAATACGTTCACAGTGACGTATTTCGACGAATGTTCTAACACGTGACCCAAAAAATACGACTCGGAATTGAAAAGAACAAGCGTCTGCCCCGCGGACCCAAGAGAACGTACCCGATCGTAACAATAAAATTGAGATCAGTCTGCGAGCGGATTACGACGATGATACACAGATCAGATACACACACATTGTGCACGTGTTTTAAAGTGCCGCGAGCCACGTTTTTGAAACTGCACTGTGAACGAAAGGCGGATTATGCAAGCTGACCCCGTCGAGAAAGTTTCGCATTGTCGCCCGTTATTTATAAAGCGACTAATGCTCCCGTGACGTAATTGTGCAATTCGAATTTTGCTCGTTCAAACCATGCACTTGTATAGAGATTGGATTCATACACTAGCCCCGCGCACTCGATCCGACCGAGAATAACTTTGACCCGTATAATGGTAATGCGATATTTATTTTTTAATAATCGACGTAATAATGGAATTTTTGCAAATTGAACACCTGCAGTGCCACGTCACGATCGTGATCAGCACATTTTTTTTAATAGCTATTAATCGTAGGACAAGGTTTTACAAGCGCTGCATACGCTGAGGTGCGCGCAACGCACCTGTATTTTTTTTGACTAACAACGGCTACCATGACGACGTGCGAAAAGCGCCGCTTCTCAAACCGTTGCATAGAAATTATACGCAAAAAAAAAGTAAAAAAAAAATTACACAACCTCGAGTGTGCATATTACACGCGAAACACAAGTGGACGTATTAATGGGTCTCGCAATTAGACACGCGAGTCTTCTTCGCGTCTCTAAACGGCATTGAACTATAACGTACAAAATGTACAATCCTACGAATCGTGCAAAAAGTATTGTACATTTTTTTCTCGATCAGACGAGGAAATGGATATTAGTCTGCCAGAGTCGAGTCACCACCCGTCCATTAAGTTAATACAATGATATGTTTGGCTGTCGTTTTATTTTATATTTTTTGCGAGTACGCTATAAAGTGTATCTAATTTGAAATAATAAAAAAAGGAACTTAGCACTCAATCACGTATTGAAACAATACATTTAAAAAAAATCTAATCAGAAGACTTGAATATCAAAGTTTGAGAATTTGGAGATTCGACGCATAGCACAGCTGTCGTCTTGTGTGGCTCCGTTGAGCACCTGTGCACCATCGACCAACTACCTGAATCCTTATTGTATACACGTATATTTTTTGCATCACTTCCCCGCTAAACATACAGGTATGGCGATATGGTTAAATTTACCTTGATCCCCGATCGGCCCGGCTGCTTCAGCAGAATATTCTCCGGCTTCATATCACAATGTATAATTTTGAACTTGGACAGCGCGTCCAAACACTGGAGCAGACTGTGCGAAAACTTTCTGACCAGCTGCAAACTGAACCCCTGGAACTTGTTCTTTTTGATCAACTCGTACAGGTTGATCGAGAGCAGTTCGAACGTGATGCACATGTGGTTCCTGAACGTGAAGTTGTCCAGCATGTGGATGACGTTCATCGCGTTATCCCTGTCCTTGCGTCTGAGGTGCTCCAGGATTCGCACCTCCTCCTTGGCCTGGTAGAAGAACCTCATCTGATTCCTGACCATCTTCAGCGCGACGTACTCGCGCGTTTTGTGATCGAACACTTTGAACACCTGGCCGAAGCTTCCTCTTCCGATCAACTTGCAGATCTCGTATCTGCAAAAAAAAAAAAAACAACGACGGAGACATAAATTAAAACGATTTGGAAATTTATAGCGCGTTTGCGACACGTGAAAAAAATGGAGCAGCTGATACCTGCAGTACCATTTTGTACGTTGTTACGAGTTTCGATCATGATCGATAGTGAACAACAACACAAAAAACAAACATGTGAGATTATACCATCCAGAACCGAAGTGTTTTCTAATTGCGCGTAAATATATACATTACTTTTTCTAACACTACACTATTATTACGTAAATAAAAGAGACGCTTGATACGAAATGTGTACTCGTACATACCAACAGAATGATTCGAGCAAACGCGGCGCGTGGTTTAAAATACTCTAATACCAAAATAAATAAATAATTTGAAGGAATTTACGTATGTCAATCTAAATTTTTCAGTTTTCTTTCGAATCATCCAGTATAGCTACTAACTATTTACAGGCACAGAAGATTATTGACTTGTGAAAAAATGTTGAGCATTAAGCGTTTCAATTGACGCCAATTAACGCGTTGACAAATAAGAGAACATATGTAATTATATAGTATCATCCAGTAGAAAAACAAATTTGAAACGTCAGTGCGGACACAAGTCGATAGATAAACGCCAGTACCGGTTCAATCGAGTATTATATTTCTGTGACAATTTTCTCCACAGTGAGACGATGTCGCAACGGTCTCCTCCGCGATAGAACAATCAAATCAGCAAGTGTGACATGTTTCTATGATCAAACTTGCAGTGGCACTGAGCGCTCTATTGTAGCGTGGTTGTTCGCTTTTATTTATCGCAATTGAACTTTCGCCAAAAACACAAGAAAACATAAAAATGAGCAAAAACCGATAGTTTTTCTCGATTAAATATTCAAAATCGAGTGACTTCCGAACGATAAAGATATAACAAATCATGTTATTAGTAAAACGCGACGCTCCGTTTCGAGGTGCAAACGATGCCAACATCAACATATCTGACCTCCGACAAATTTTATGTGTGAAATAGAACAGAAGTATGATGGTACATAAACACGTGTGTATATATAAAATCTCCGCCGAAATCGAATCAATCGATTTATGAAAATATTTTTGAAATTGCCATACCAATGTTGAAAAATCAATTCGGTAAACGCGCTACTCTTCAACAATTCATACACGCGAATGTAATATGTACAAGGGACATTGTGTGGGCACTTTGAATACGTTATATTTTATGTGTATTGTCGAGACTAGACTGTTCGTGCAAATGGCAGTTCATTTAAAGAATTTACTTTTATTGTGCGGTTCGTCGATCTACAAACATCTAGAAATTTCTCTTATTAACGTGTCAAATACCTTCCAAGTCCTATGGCGGTTTCTTTGAACCCTAGAACCAACGGCGAAGAATTTATTTACCGTGTATTGATGAAAATGTGTTGGTCAAGAATGATATTATTCAATGAAACAATTCAGTAATAGAAAATAAATATTAATTTACTTTGGCGGAATACATACATACATACGTACATATATGAATTCCTCAAAAAAAAAACAACACATCAGTAGTTCAACGAACTTTAGAAATTGCCAGGATCGTAAGGGAGTTTGTCTACTTTTAAATTCACAAGCATGCAGTACATGATATGATGTGATTCTGCTCAATGTATCTGTAAGATCTGTGTGATCACTATCCTCAGCAGGATAAACACCACCTATTTTGGACAAATTAAGGAAAAGGCCGATCAAAAGGAGACCTGACATCCTGAAAGCAGTATCAAGCCACCTCAGCTTATTACGGCTCAGTATCGGGCCATAGACAAATTGTACAGATAATCGTATGGTTGGGGCTCGTCACACACGAGACAACCTTGTAGTACGATAAAGTATTCGTAAATATTTTGCATTGTTTAAAATAATAATGTTGCATTGAAATCGAAGCTTTCGCATTACGCCAGCATTAATGAAAAATCTCTCGACGCCTCTAACCCGATTAGTGTGCAAATCGCGCAAGCTAGTAAGCCGCACACAATTAGCAAGACTTTAGCGCTACCACCAATAAAAGACACGGCTGGAATTGTGTTTGATGATAAGAGCAAGAAAGAAGTACAGAAGTCGAAACGATTTCGCTTATAATACGATTGCACGCAGAATCGATGAAATAACCCAGTAGGCAGAAGATGGGCTGATCCAAACAGTTAGTGAGACATTCTTAGAGTTGGTGAGTTAGTAACATTTTTCTCATTGCAAACTGGACGAGTCCACGGATGTACAAGGTTTATCTCAGCTGCTTGTTTCGTTAATTACACTGAGCAACAAAGAAAAATACCCAGAGGAGATCGGTCAATCTTTACTGAGTTTGACCCGCTGAATCCGAATCCGATAATGATTTTTGTTGATATGCTCTCACTTATGAGATACTCGCGATTTTAAAAATGTAAAAAATATCCATTTTTTTTGGCTTTTGCAGTCTATAACTCAAAATATAGTATTGCCGTGCTAAAAGTGAGTATTGAAATGAATAGTCAGATATTTGTCTTATTGATTGTGATTTTTATTACTTTAAAATAATTAATTATCTAGCGAACGTTTAAAGTCAAAAATATATTTTTTTCCCGTGCTATTTGGCTTTTATTTGGCGAGTTTTTTGTTTCACCACGTTTATAAGGATTGGTTTTCTATTTCAATATTTTTTTTATTTTATCCTAACGTACTAATTCGAGCGGCAAATGATTTTAAACTACGTTATGAGATGTTACCGGAGGCGCGCTTATCGGTCATTCGCGCTATATTTATAAGTATAAAACAGTATTACAAATAATTTAAACTATTTTGACGACTCTCGTATACCTGAAGGCTATATGCTCGTTGAGGGCGTGCAGATAGGCGCCATCTGCATCGTCGTACTTGGGGGTGCCGTCGACGATAGGCCTGACTTCCTTCGAAGGGCAATAGAAGTAAACCTTGGAGTAGTTCCATATCTCCCTGTACTCGTCGCACGACAGCTGAAATTTGTAGACGTTGATTGCCTCGCTGGGAGGCAGCGGCGCGTAGAGAGGCGCGTGCGCGCGAGAATCGCCCCCGGCGCCTCCGCCCCCGCCTCCACTGGCAGCCGTTGCGCCCCCAGAAGTGACCCCTTTTTTGAGGGTAGCGACAGCCCCTCCTGTGGTATTTCCTCCTCCTCCCCCACCTCCTCCTCCCCCAGAGACAGACACCGCGAGCGGCGCCGCCTCGCCGCCTCCGCGCGACTGCGGCATAGCGCGCGCTCTCACCGCAACACCATCACCGTCACCACCGCATCACAAACACACCATCCACACCTGAAAAATCAACAAAAACAAACACATCATTAGTTCCAACTGTTCATATGCGACTCGCGTCAATCTGACCTATATACAATTCGAGCGTCGTTTAGCCGAGCGGTCGCCAGCCCTTCGGACCTCACGGACGGACCACTACCATGATTTTTTCCATAAAAATAACATTCTAAATATTAAATGGTAATTACACTTTATTTGCAAAAAGTTGAACATAACACCTTATAATGCCAGAAAAATTATAATAAATAAACGATATGTTCGTTATTCATTGTTAAAACTGCCAGTTATGAGTGTTATGACGCATGGATGTGATACTTGAATGCTAAGTAAGATCCAGTGCACACAGAGAAGCATTGAAAATTAAAAAAAAAAGTTGTCTTCAAGAATACGAACACAATATTAACAGGAAGTCAGAGCGCCATTGGACTCGGTATAAGAGATCGTTAGAGGAATACACGGGTGAGAAGTATGACCAAAGTGGCAATGGGTTGGACACGTAGCGAGAAGAATGGATGACAGATGGAAGCAAGAAATACTGGAATGGTATCTGAGAGGATGTGAAAGAAAGCAAGGTAGACCGAGTGGAAGATGGGCTGATGAATTGAGAAGAATGGGTGGAGTCAAGTGGATGCAGATTGCTCAAGACAGACAGGAATGGAAGAGGATTGGAGAGGCCTTTATCCAGCAGTGGATGGTGAACGGCTGAATATGATGATGATTATGAAAAATGCGGACCACCGATTGGCGACCGCTGGTTTAGCCTAAAGTCTCGGTTTGGCGCTCGCCGACGGCGCGACGGTCGCGTCACCGCCGATGCATCGTAATGCTGCTGCGTACACACCGACGAACCGATCAGCGAACGATGAAAGGTTGCTATTGTGTGGACCGCTTCACACAATAACGTCTGGTGATTTGTGAACGTCCACACAATAGCAACCCTTCGTCGTTCGCTGTTCGGTTCGTCGGTGTGTAAGCAGCATTAACAGCGGCAGCGTCGAGCGCGTCACGCCGTCTCGTTCGCACAAAAGGATATGTGATCGAAGTTGCACGCTGTATTACAACCGCCGAGCGTATTTATCCGCTCGCGAATAATAATCCGCTCCGGTTTGTGAGGTCCATTAAGTCGGCTGCAGACGATGCGTGCACTGGCCGAACATTCACCGCGCCAGACACACACGAAGGATTTGGTAGTCTATTGGGTCTAAGTGCCATTTTTTTTTTTTCGAGTTGCCTATGTAGAAGTTATGTATATGCAGACAAATATGGGACGGCGTTTAACTGCCATATACGCTTGACGTTCTATTTGATCACGGTACGTGGATAATTAAAATAACAATTTTTTAAATTTATAATTAATATGTCACGTGCACACATGTACGCTCGGTACATACATACATACCTACCTACGTACATATAACATTTTATTTTGATTTTATTATAATTTACTCCGCTCGAACTTTTTGGCACATCGACCCAAAAGACTTACAAACCTTCAAAGCTCGACTCGTACGGACGGTCGTTCGAGATACTGTGAGGAAATTTGTCGGTACAAAAAAATCTTGGCTAATGTAAACGAGGCGAATATTCGACGAGCGCACCACGCATCGTCTAGTGCCGGCTTAAGATTGTCAATTTTTCTTATACATACATATACATATAACGCTATACGTAAAAGCGGTTCTGCTGCTCTGCGATTGGTTGAGACGCGAGCGCACGTGCGCCGAAAACCGATTTTGTACAGCTTTCTCACACTAAGAAAAATTGTCAAGTTAACGCGAACACGCTTCTACCGAGCCTTAAATTTCCCAAATTCAATTTTAACCATACTCTGTCCAACTTAGGAAACACCCTTTTGTCGCACAACTACAAAAAAGAGGGTTGTAGCTGTCCGAAATTTACGACTTTGGCAAAGGGCCGAGATGGTGACGAAGCTCATTGGTTGAGCCTCTCTCTTTTATGCGCAGAAGAATTCTAAATCGGTCAAGACTAGGGTGTTTCTTAACTTGGACAGAGTATAGACGGGGTTCCTTATGATATGCGCCTTACGAAGTAAAGTGTACAGGAAAAAAACAGGAGAGGCATAAAAGCCACGGATAGACGAGTTGACAGTTGTTACCTCAATCTATGTACTTCCCTGAAAATTTTTTAACGAACAATAAAAATTGATACCAAAGACATGTACAATGATTAGTGGTGAACGCAAGGTGATTTTAATTCCAGTGAATAGTTGATTTGACGGTTGAATATAACAGAATACATACATATCGTACAAGTCGGGTGTACTGATACTACAATTCCGTCTAGGGATTGAACATAATTGGATTGAAAATGATATACAACAGCCTGCTTAGGCAAATCGGGAATGCTTGCAAAGAGCACTTATCCACTTCGCTGTATTGCTCTGTCTAGCCTGCCGTTCAACTCACAAATTAAAAGTATTTCCTGTATTAAATAAAATTAGCTCGACACAATCTCTCATTTCCATACGATGAAAGCTTGGGGGCAGTTGATTCTTGAGTTAATAATAACGAGACATTACGTACACATTTCATTCGTTCTTTTTTTTTATTATTGTTTGATACACGAACACTCATTCGCGAAACTAACTTACAATGACGAATTCCATTCGCAGAATTAGCATAACTGCGAACCTCAAGTAGAAATGTGCAAGCGCACACGTGCAATACGTACGTACTCATTCATCACGAAGGTTATATCAATGTAGAAAATTCAAGAAAAGCTTCGTCAATAACGTCACACAAAGTCACTTTGCGATACGCGATTCAATGTCACACGATATAAATCGCAATGAATTAATAGCGAAAAAAATTTAAAAAAATCGCGTGCCTTACGAGACGTTCGGCCGGAGTCAACGAACCGTACTTTTTAGATTAGAACGGGTTATAATAAAACGTATCGCACGCACTAATTACAACGGCAACTAAATAAAAATGAAGTATGTCCGCGGATAGAAATTATACTAAATTAATTATTATAAAAAGCCACATTGATCGCACGCGAAGTTGGCGATGAACGCGTGTGCGAAATGCACCGATATATCGTCCATCATCTCATTGTGAAAGATTATCTTATCGACGAAAATATCCGATAAGCGAGATATAGCGGTCAATATAACGATAGGATTACCCGCGAAAGTGCGTTTGAGGTTAAGTGCTTTTTTTGACAGTTGCCTGGCCGGTAAAATAGCGAACTGCTTGAAGGTCACGTGTAAACGTTATCGCCGCAAATTTTTGTCAATTTATTATTGTTATCGTTTCACTGTAAAATGCCAATTATCTTCAATTTAATACGTTGATTATACCTTCTAACAGACATTTTATTATAATCGTGAGAAAACATCATCGGTTTTGGGAAAAATATTATTATATAATGAAGCTTTTGGACGCGAGAAATACTGGAATGGTATCCGAGAGGATGTGAAAGAAAGCAGGGTAGACCGAGTGGACGATGGGCTGATGAATTGAGAAGAATGTGTGGAGTCAACTGGATGAAGATTGCTCAAGACAGACAGGAATGGAAGAGGATTGGAGAGGCCTTCATCCAGCAGTGGATGGTGAACGGCTGAAAATGGTGGCTGAAATGAAATTTTACTTCGTATTTTGAGACGCATCATTTTTTTTCTTAAATTTAATTAATCTTAGAATTTGGAAAAAAAGTTTTTTTTAACTCTTACATGTAAAAGCTATGGTTTTCTATTACCCATGTTAAAATTATACCAAATTATAAAAAAACGATGTGAAGTACCACTTCCAGTCAACGAAATTTTTTTTTAAATAATCAATTGTATAAAATATGAAATTTCGGTCTGATAGAAGTAATGGTTTTTAAGATAGATAAAGCGACTTCACACGCACATACGCAGACAGAGATTTTCCAAAAATCACGAAAACGCATCCAGGGGAACGGAAAGCCGACACAAATTAGTCAAAATCTCGAGGTCGAATTTTCGCACAATCACAACACTGGACCACACACACACATACACGAATCGACGAAGTAACAAAACTCCAACTTAGGCACACATTCTCTCTAAAAAAGCGAAATCATCATTACGCAACTTATAACAAATGCAACGACTTACAACATAATAATTACACATTTTAAAGCAGCAAAAAACTAAATCGAAAATAATAAAAAAAACAACCCAGACTTCAAATACGAACACACACACACACACATTTCCTTCTATAGACGATTCGTGCAAATATTACCCCCCAATCTAAAATCGCCGCGGTAAAAATTATACACAACGGCGGACGACGACAAGGGAGGGGGGGGGGGGTTATATAACAAATTAAGGGCCGACGATTAATTACGATGAAATTTTCGGGGAGATGCTTGTCCAGATCGCGTGTGAAAGAAAGCCTTTTGTTCGATCGGGCGAGAGCACGTGAAAAAAGACCAAGCCAAGGGCATACAGCCCGAGTTGCGGTCATTACCATCGACCGTGGGGGGGGAAAAAAAAAAAAAAATCCGACAGACTATACGGCCAGATCTGGACGGGGAGTGCAACAAGTATATACCGCCACGTGCACACAAAAACGGGAACACCAAACGGCTACATAATGCGTACGTCGGAGCGCGAACGGGACACATAACCGGGAATAATCGCGTCAGGGATACATTTGCAAAGGGGAACAAAAAATTTAAAAAAATTAAAAAACGAACGCGAGCCATGGCCGTGTATCGGAACGTTACGACCCGCGATGATTTAGATCGCCGATCGAAAAAATCTGACAGTGGCGAGTGGGGAGGCGAGCGAGCGTCACGGACGGTGGTCGCCAATGTTTTATTGCACAACTGATGAATGAAAATGTACAGAACGGGCTTCGATCCGGGGGGCGGAAGCTTTCGGATGGAAAGATACAGCTTCCGGCCACCCCCACTGCGTCGATGTGATACATGAAAACGGTCATTTTTCGAAATGCAAAAAAAAAAAAAGGATCGCATCTATGCGTGTAGTAGTACCGCACCCTTGTGTGGAGAGCTTTCGCCCCGTCGGTAAGTGGAGCAGAGTAGGTTAAGGGCTAGGGGTGTGTGTGTGAGATGACTCACGTAGCGTTATATCCGGTGATGGAGTCGCAGAATGGTCGAGTGGTTGACGACGGGTCGTGCGAGTTGTGAGACACAAAGAGTGTGGGGAAATGTCGGTGGTGCGTCTGGCGGCGGCAACCGTTCCGTTCGCCGCGAGTCAATGAACTGTCGGCGCGGCGGCGCGCACAACACGCCCGCTATACCCCACTACTTCTGGGCCCGTTCCCACTTTGGCACTGTCTGCAACCTCCGACCCTGTTCGCCGCGTAACGTTTTCGTTCGTTGGTCCGTATCGATCGGTCGACGTTGTAGAATTGCGATCGCATGCTGGTCGACCGGGGTAGCCGGGTAGTTCCGATTTATAAACTGTAATCCCGACTCCCGATACGCAGTCTGTAATTCCCGATTTGCACGGAAAATTTTAATATCGAACTAAAAAAAAGACATAATCTATTATAATTGCAGCTTTTGAATGTTTAGTCAGCTTAGTAAGTCAGCAGTTGCTGAGAGATTCACAGAACAAAACTGTACAAAGTAAAATACGCTCTGATCTTTCAAAGTCAGGACTTTCCGTACTCCCACTGCCAGGCCTGCTTATGCCACGCCCGCAATATTTCAATTAATTGCCGTGGTGGCTTTTGCATCTCGTGCTTATTCGGCTTGTTATTTTTCTCATGTTTTACTTATTTATTTAGAACAAATTGTGGAGTGCGAGGGGAAAGGTTGGATGAGAAACACACTGTGGTCGTTTTGGTAGTTTTTATTATGTGAGCGACGGATACCGAGTGGAAGTAACATGTGTAACACTCGGTCGCCGGTATTAGGGTTGCTAACCGTCAGGGAGATGGTGATGCCAACCCCAGCCCCCGAGCACCCACAAAATATCCAAAATGTCTGATTGTTAATCTGAAAACTCTCAAACATAAATTAATGAAAGTAAGAACGAAATGTTAAAAAGAATGGTAAAATTTAACGCGGAGTGGAACATTTTCTTTTTTATTGACTATAAAATCACAATATATTTTTTTGAAAATCTGGCAACCCTTTGGTAAAGTATTACAAAGATTAATATGTAAAAACAAATATTGGAGGAGTTGGGGTGTTCCGTTTTTTTTAAATAAAAAAAACGGAAGCCATTTGCATTATTCACAATGGCAGCATTGCGCAGTATCCCTCAACGCAGAGTGGAGGAGAGAACATTCTCAAATACCCGCGCACTCTATGTATAAATAGTGAAACTCTTTCTTACTTGCTCAATTGTACATGTTCTTCTCAACTTATTACATATAGATACTTACTTATTAACTTACTCAACTTATTCAACTTATTAAAATAAATACATGAATAAACTGCAAACCAAAATTTAATTCAACACAGTAATCTTCCATATACAAGACAGAAACAATGTGCATATCGTCCTCAACAGATTCAATTTGAGTAAAACAATTCGTGTGCAAGTTCGGTTCAGAAAGTTTTGGTCCTGTGTAACTTCGATGAATAGAAATGTATGTACAACGCTGTTTTCTGTTCGCAGCACGAAAACGTACGATTCAATAGTTTAAAATGATTTTTTACCTTAAATATTATCATACTATATACATATATAAAAACGGCCTTCCTAATTTTTTAGGGAGGTGGGGGGGTAATGTAATTATTTAAAGTTCAATAAATGTGTGGAATTTTATTAATAAATGTAGGAAGGTATGTAGAATTATTTGCACTTTATGTGTATAGCAATTATATAAAAAAAGTCCAATATTTACTTGAAAACACTGTATACTTAAAAATTACTGTTTTGGACCAACTTGACAAAAATCATTTTACACAGAACGCAAAGTATTTGAAAATACAAAATTTTTTTTCTACAAAACATTAGATATTAGACGGCTACCTATGCGTCAAAAAAACCCGAAAACTTTTGAAAACTTAAATTTGCACAATTCGGCAACAACAGTTGGTAGAAGTGCGCAGTGCAGCCAACGAGCACACGATGCGAACAAACGAGCTGCGAACCGGTTCAGTAGCGGCCTGTCAGTGGCGCTGATCGGTCTTTGTACGCGCGTCGCTCGTCAGCAACTGTAAGCAGTGGAGCGGCGCGCCGACATCGGGCGCTCCGCCCCCCCGCGCCCCCATCATCCACCAACTTTTCAACATCACGTAAGATTACACCATCTACACATCGAGCGCGGTAGAGGAGGATCGTTGTTTTATGTACCTCGGAAGGGCGCCGGCGCCCTTCATTTTTGTTTTGACATTCGTTTTATTTTTGACAGCCGATATGGCCGCCGCTCACTTATTGCGCCAATTCGCAACGAGGTGTGTCCGTATCGTGTGTTGTCTAGTCGTGTTCCCTAATCGTGTGCGATTCAATTCGATAATGGTTGTGACCCCTCGTCTCGACCGGTTAAATCGAATCGGTTAGTATTTATAGTGTGTAGTGACCGATTCGACACGACGAACCGGTGCTACAGGGCGCAAGCTCCAAACTCCCCTCGATTCGCCGGTACTAAATACAATCATAAACACATCCCTTATTCCAACTAATTATGTCGTATTGAATCGATCAACACGTTCTATTTATATCGAGAAAAGTATTCACACTTTTAGATATTTGACTGTCACGTTTTCCATTACAGTAATTAATATAATTAAAGATCACATTTTATTACAGCTGTGTATGTGTGTATGTGTGTGCGTTTGTATTGTACAATGTTCAGTTAAGGTTGGGCCAAACGAATTAGTCTACATGTATGTACATACATATGTGTGTACAATATAATGTGTGAGTTTCGTGTAATGTAATTACTAATTACATTTGAAGTCTGGTTATATTTTCTAACGTGTGATATGATCGTTAACTAACCCCTTCGCTTGTACCGGTAATGTAGCGTTTGTATTTAATTTTTAATTTGATAAGTAGGTGGATGCATATGAATTAGATAACGCGATTGAATACATTGCTTCAAAGCAAATCAATAAAACTTCAATGCATTTTATATGAGTCAAGTTTACGTTCTTAAACTACGTGTGTGTGTATATTTGAAAGGTCGGTGACTTTTCAAGGAAACGGTCAGTAAAAAATATATTTTTGGTAACTTTTTCACAAACTGACCGTTCAAAATACTGTCCGTTTATATAAACTAACTTACCGTTTAGTATTAATTACTGATCATTTAATTTACATATTTACGATCACAAGTACAAAATTCCTTTACAAAACTTGCTGACTATTTATTAAAATTCTCACCATTTGGTGAAAATAACTGACCGAAAATCAGAAAAGTTACCGACCCAATAAACACAGGCCTATTTGAAATGGTCAGATTGGTTTAAGTTTGATTTGGATTCTTTGCTAATTTGGAGGGCGCTGATCGCGAATAAGATGTTAGTTATTATTGGCAACTAATTAATCGGGCGGTAACTTTTAAAGAAATTGGTCAGTATTGTATTTAGAAAACGGCGAGTAAAAAATATATATTTTTGTAGAGTAACTTTTTCACAAACGGTCAGTTAAAATTAACCGACCGTTTTTATGTATTTACTTGCGGTTTAGTATTAATTACTGACCTTTTATAAAACTGAGTGAGTGACTAAGTGACTATTTATTAAAATTATTACCCATTAAATCAGGCCTATTAGAAATCGTCAGATTTAAAGTGTCCTAACAACGATTTCTGAAAATAAGCCATCTTGATTATTTCTAAAATGTTAAATCCAGTTAAAAGAACGTTGTATTTGTATTGATTTGCATCATAAAAAAAAGCATTTAAAATGTTGGTTAGACAATTATGTATAAATTTTATTAGAGCCTGAAAGTACAATCTGAATACGCATTGTATGTAATAAACTAATGTATAATTATTTTTTCCATATGTACTAATTTTTAGTGTGTTTATTGTATTGTATTGTTGATTCATTGAATCGACTGTACTCAACACTTGATTTATTATGATACCGAGCGAGCTCATCAAATATTGATCTTAATCCAACGATGTGATTTCGTTTTTTTGAAAAAAACAGCGAAATCCGTTCGTTATTTTGTGGTTGGTTACCGCATATCAAAATGTAATCAATCATAATTGTGAAAAAAATATTTAAAATTTTTCGATAGCGTAAATACTTTACTGATACGGACAGTAAACTTGCTAGTAATTTAAGATCGACCTTTTCGACGAAACATTCGCCATCTTAGTAAACTTTTTTTACAATTGCACGCGACATTACTTACGTTTCAATTACTCACTGCTTACTCATACTTTTTCATTACAAAATCATAGATATCTACCCGTCATCATCTGCGTATATACATACTATGGATTTGATAGCAGTTTAATTATGCATATTACACTAGGAAGATCTCTCATCACAAATTTAATAATGTATGTATGTACATACAACAGCCAATCGGTGAATTTGAATATATATACATAACATGATGAACTTCGATTCTGTACTATGGTGCTGAAAATTTTACTGTTTCAACACTTGTGTACAATGTTCACTGTATAATGAATCAGCTCGGTTTAGATTGGCCATGCCAACTTCGGTGCACGTGCACTTTATAACCCGGTACTCGTGCACTGACACAGGGGCGTAGCCCCATCGTACAAAGTCAACTGATGTACCATATCTATTTTTCAACTTGGTTACTGCCTGTCCTTGATTCTTCGCAGAGGAGCCATTCAATGGACTTTGATTTTGTGTGCACAGCACTTAGACATGGCTATAATCTGGACTTAGGCATGGATTTGTCGTCGATCTGCAAATACGGGCATGTCTGTCTACAATTGAAATTGTAAATGATTATTTATTGAGCATGTGTAAACTGGGTATTCGAGACGCAACCACACCCAACTGTTTATTGTGTACATAATGTACTCTGGCACGCTCGTTGGCTTTGTCTTGCATCAACAATGCGATAATTTAATTAATTTATGCTTGATATAACAAGAAGAGATCGCAAGAGGAATACATGGGTAAGAGCTACGACCAAAGTGGCAGATATAGCAGAACGTGTGAAAAAGTTGAAATTGCAATGGTCTGGACACATGGCGAGAAGAATGAATGGCAGATGGACGCGAGAAATGTTGGAATGGTATCCGCGAGGATTTGAAAGAAAGCAAGGTAGACCGAGTGGACGATGGACTGATGCATTGAGAAGAATGTGTGGAGTTAAATGGATGCAGATTGCTCAAAGACAGACTGGAATGAAAGAGAATTGGAGAGGCCTTCATCCAGCGGTGGATGGTGAACGACTTAAAATGATGATGATGCGTTCTAATTCTTAAAAGTTAAACTAACGCTGTGACCGTTAAAGGGTTAGAAATGTAAACTTCTGTGTTGTTTTCAATCTTAACTCTTTGAAGTCTAATAAATGTACGGTGTTGACTTCGCCGGATTATAATGGATTAAATCCTTTGATTATTAAAGTTTACCTTTCTGATCCGCGAAAATTATACAACTTAATCTTACATTATACAGTTAATCCGTCTATTTGAGTTCAATCTACGTATTTTTGCTACTTACTCGGATAGAATGAGATTAATAATAGATGACCCTACAGTTTTGATCCTATCGCTGACTCGTGAAAGGAAAAGGGGATTATCGTACTGAACATCCACATTGTACTGTGAAAGATTTAGAACGAGATTAAAACCGCCGTAATTCCGCCAATTTTAAAACCTTGAGAACCTTACTATGTACATACATACTATGAAGGTATGCTCGAAATTTTTTCATTATAATGTCGGATTACGAACTTAATGGCTTGGTATATTGTCAAGGGTATGTGCTCAATGAAGAGTAGAGGTTTTTTTCTTTCCACAAACTATTATTCAAGGTATATTATTCACACGCGAACTTTATTACACGCTGAACGATATTAGCAATTCTGTAAATTGTCAAATATATACAGTGTGACGTACCATCTCATGGTTAAATCGATATGCGGTGCTCGTCGCGTTATATTTTATTACAACGTATTTCATACTCGACGTATCTCGAGACTATTCGACGGTCAATAGCATCGTAAACGCCATCGATTGATTGATTGATTTGTTATCATAGACCTCGGTTTCGAAACCACTAGGTAAGTTGTACATACATTACTACGTCGCGTTTTCCGGATAAATTTCATCGCATCGCATTATCTCGGTTTCGATTCGTCATTATCAAGAGTTGTCAACCGTGAATCAGCACCACCACCCACCAACAACCTTCTTGTGTTATCTTTGTCTTCTTTCGTCCTCTTGTTTGGATACGGATTCTTTGTCCGTTCGGATGAGTCAGGAATACCCAACTTTATTCCCGGAAGCTCGAGAGTGTCTCGTTGGGTAGGTTTATGTTTGCGCAGAACGAAGGAATTCAGCTATCGATTCTAAAATATAATATTTTAGGTTTGCACAACAACAATGGGTTATCACCAGCGGATGACTAATTTTCATTAGAAATGTTATCGACACATACATACTTCACTATTGGTGCGGTTATGATTTTTTTCATTCCTAATAAAGCCTCGTTATCGCTTTTACGCGCTTAATGTATTCATGTTAGATTTTTAACGATCAATACTTTAACGTTCTCGCAGGAGTAGTGGTTTTTTTTTGCCGCTTATGTATGTTGCATCCTAACGTATGATCGATTGAATTTGTTATAAATAGCGTTTGAATTACTTTTTAGCTGTTATCTCTCCGGATTAAATGATTACTTATTGATGTCAAGTTTGCGTGACTTACGGCACATTTTGAAGTGCAGTGATAATACCTTTCAATTAAATTTGTTCAAAAGAAAAGGTTTTGGGTACAAGCAAGTCCACTGTTATCGGATTGGGCTTTTGTGTTTGATTAAATTGAGACGATAGTAAAGTATTCGATTAATCGAACAGAAGTGTAAGGAAAACGGGTAATTATTTCCAATCTAATGACTATTGTGTTTTGTCTTCCAGTCAAAATACTACAATACAAAGTGGAGATTACAAAAGAACATGGCGTTAATACGATCTCATTTACTGTAATATCTGACATGAATATTCATTGGTATTACGTTGTATTATTACATACAGATGTAGGTGCCTTATTCACGATTTTATCTTATCGATGTTATAAAAATGCCTCTCAACCTGTCGCATAAGTCGATTTACCCCTTTCGATGTGCATGTTCATTGTGCTGTCCCGTTGAACAACATCAATACCGTAGATAAGCCGATACGTACATATTTTTTCCTGGCTTGTACCACGTCCTTAACCGATAAGATCCACCTGGATTACGTGCACATGACTCGGAGCAGAGTTTTGCCCTAGCAATATATGTCAGAAGCAAATGCAACTCGTTTACGCCGGATTATATCGAGCTTGCTTTTTTCTTGGCTTTGCTCTGATAAACATCGGCAAAAAAGAGACGATATTTGTACGACGAAACGCGATTGTTTATTTTGTGGGTCTCCTCCACCTACGATCCCTGCGTTTCTCGTTTGTTACTTTCCTTTTGTGCTGTTTGTTTTAAACAGAAGGACTTTCGCGCGCACGATAGATCCACCACCGGCCCCTATTTATATTCGTGTTTTTGCTGTGTTTTTAATTTTTTTTACAGCGAAAAACGCCACTCATCGACAACGAAACGAATAGAGATGAATTTATATGTGCCACTGGCTATAGTTCAAGTTTTTCTAATTCGAACCGAAGAGAATGAAGCAGGAAAAAAAGTCACACTAATAATAGAGCTAGTTGTCTCTTTGCGCAATCTGCCTAACGTCCAATATTGTTTCAACTCGCGAAATGGAAACTATATCGTACACATCGCAAGTTTTCTTATCACGAAACGTCTATACGTGACCATCCTCAATTTGCACTATAAATGTAATACCTGCACCGCTTTTTGTCTTTCGGGCCAATTTTACATATAACCTTCGTACGGTGTGTGTGCTTATGTTGTCGCAATTTCTGTCCGCTTTTCCCTCAACAAACGTGACATATCCGCTCTCAGAATTAGCATTGTAAAAATACTATTTTAGTGTCACGTAAACCGAACACAATAGCAAAGCCGGGTCCACTCGCGAAAAAATGCCTAATTAGAATCATTTTAAAATCATGTATAGCTAAATACAGTCGTTTCATTGGTCACTGTGTCGGTAGGCGTTGACCACTTGAAGAATGGTATTTTGGTACAATGCACTAATAGCGCATTTGTGACTTAACCTACTTATTTTAAATGTATTTTTGCTGTTTACATGGAAACGATTCTTGAAATTACACATACTTTTCATCAAAATTTCATTTTGCATTTCTTGGCAAACTGAGGCTTTCCGGTCTGCATTCGTAATCTCACCCCGTTCTTCAAATCATACGGTCCAAAATCGTTTCGTTGCACGTTTTTCGTTAAAACTTTCGTTCGTGTCGTTCTATGTACGGGAGCTTTGCGTCGTTTGAAAGTATCCGAAAAAAATTCCATAGAAGTATTTTCGTAGTAGTGAAAGTGCTACGAGCCGTTGACCGCTTTATAAATCGACTTGCTTTGTGCGTCACACACTGTGACATTTATGTCTTACGGAGTCATCCGATTTGTAAATGCAGATGCACTTTTCGCTCGCTCCTGCACAGTTTTGCACAGTTTACCGCAAACAAACGCGCGTCACATGATATCGCAACGACCTTGCTTGGTGGGAAGATCACGGCCATCTTCGACCACGATGGTCGATGACGATCATGTCTATGGATGGATATGATATCGCCATGACCGAATGTGTCGCAGAGTTACATACACATATATGTACAATGCGTGCCAGGAACGGAAGAGGACGAGCCTCGTCTTCGATTCTGAACGCGCGCGCGTCGCAAATATGCATACTTTGGCTTCCCTTTTGTTCTACGTTTCGTAAGTGGTTTGCGTGTGTTGCCTTTTGTTCCGAGACATTTTTCCGTTTAGAATATTTACATTTTCAACCGTGTTAACTTGTCATTGCGTGTAATTGGCCGTGGAGCATCGTCGGTCGTAGTTGAAAACTGCGTTCCGTTGCTGCGATAAGTGGTATGGTATGTACGCAGTAGGTGATCGGCGTGCTTTTCACTGGGAACTGCTAAAAAACTATGATTTCTTTTGAAAACTTTAACTCAGTATTCACCACGAGTACCAAAACCATAATCGAGCTCAATACATTGTCATATTTAGGTTTACCATACGTCCCGGTTTGGCCGGGATTGTGTGGCTACGTTGATCGCGTGAACAATGAACAATGTTTGTTTGTGTTTTCAGTGTTCCACGGTCGGTGTTCCGATATAAAAATAAATAAATAAATTTCAGTGTGATAGGATAAACGGTTTTGAGTTATAGCGATATACACATCCGCCAAACACACACAGACATACATATACATATGTATGTATGTATAGACATTTTCCAGAAATCACAAAAACGTGATCAGGGGACGATACCTGATACAAATCAGTCAAAATTTCAAGGTCGAATTATCGCACTATCGCAATACTTTATCCTGTCAGGATAAAGTAAAAATATGGTGTGTTTTGGAAAAAAAATCTCGTCTGCGGCGTATTTTTTTTAAAATTTACACAAAATCTGGTGATTTTCTTATGAAACTCAAATAGTTTTTATGCAAGAAAGTATTTCGCCTGCGGTGCATTTTTGGTTAAAAAATGAAGTAATTTTTTCTGAAAAAAATTTTCCTTTCCTAAATTGTCCCGGTTTGAGAGAAAAATAAATAAAACGGTAAGCCTAGTCATAGTGCTTGTAACTATCGAGGCAAATCTATTCCTAGATGCTGCATTCGAAAAGTAATAAAATATGTATTCTATCATCAAGTAACAGTTTGGACATTTAGACGGTGTACTTCGAGAGTATTTGTTAAAAACAGCAAATAGGTATCCTCCCTCAAGTACATACATAAATACGTAGAAAATTGACCCTATTGACCCACAGAAAGGCTATAGATATGCATATAAGCTGTAACAACAATGTGACCAATATACTACACTAACTCATGCTAGAGCCAATACTTATTAGAGGTCATAATGTCTTGAAACATGAAGGTTCTTATATTTGTCTTGAAAGTGTTGTTTAAAATATAGTATTTCAATTTGAATGAACCACACTGCATACTTTTAGTCAGTCTTCTCAGTCTTTTTCTTCTGTTGGCGCCAACTCCCACTTCTTGCGAACGATGCGAGCCAAGTTATCCGTTCACGCTAACCGCACGTGTAACTTGAACTTCGCTCGTATTGCACTGCTTCGAATGTCTGCGAGATAACGACCCCTTGACCCCTGGACCCAGTATCATTTCCCGTCCTAGGTTGTGCCATCCATCGCCTAAAGCGATGGTCATTAAAAACACCTGTCAAAATTTTGTTTTGACTTTGAAGCCGCAGCTTGCCCCCGCGGGCACACTTTCGCCATCGTTTAGTCACATTTCTCCAAAACAGATAAAAATTGTTGTCGAATTGATCATTGGCAGTTTTTTTATGTTCACTGAATGTGTGCTCGATTCTTGCTCGAGCGAGTGCCGGTAGTAAAATTTACGCACACTAAATTTTGGCAATGATTTACTCATCCGAAAAAGTATTGAATTCGTTCGAAATGTTCAACGAAAAATTTTTTCGTTGTACATTGACTGAACATATGTATGCTTACGTTTGACATTGTTCAAATTACATCAATCTATGTATGTAAGAATCTTGCGTAGAAACACAAAAGAGTAACAAAGGTTAAATTCAAATAATGATCTATGTATGTAAAAGTTTTTTCTTTATACAAGTCGATTTTTTAGAGTTGAAACTTTGTTACGAAGTCAAAAACTTTTCCGCAAAGGAAAAATAAAATACAATTACATTTGATCTTGATTTGGTATATGTACATTTGAGTAGGGTTGCCAAAATTGCCCTGACGCCAACCAGAAGAAAAATAATTTTGGAGGGTTGGAAAGGAAAGGGGTTGGGGGGGGGGGATTAAATGAATAACAAAGACGTTAATATTTAATATTAATTTTTTAACAATCATAATATACAAATAAAACAATCTGTCTTACAAGATAAGTATGTAGTATAATTATCTTGTAAGTAGTCTACTTATCTCACCAAACTAGTCTACTGTAGATTAGTAAGGAAATAAAATTTTAATAAAAATATTATTTGGGTTTTCTAAGATTATATTTAGTATCATTTTTTACCTTTTTTTCTTTCTTTCTTTTTCTGACTTTCTACCAAAGTCTTCTGTTCTGGAGCTTTTAAATAGGAGTAAAATTTTCCGCAATCTGTGTTGAAATTAACTCAATCAATCAATTAATTTGCAAGTTCTGCTTTTACCAGATTTAATCGTATTCTGTTGCTAATGTTGCTATCACCCCTCCAAACAGATTCCACGATAGAAAATAAATGGGTAGTAGCCATTGCTCTAGAAACAATTTTTTTTCATTTCCCACACATCGTTGACTGTTTTAAAAATTTCAACCCAGATCTTTTCGCTAGTTGTTATCGTTTGGTAATTCGGTAACATATTGTGTAATCAGGTTTCGTCATTTTCAGCCGTTCACCATCCACTGCTGGATGAAGGCCTTTCCAATCCTCTTTCACATCCAGTTGAATCCAAATTTTTTTCTGAATTCATTAGTCCATCGTTCACTCGGTCTACCTTGCTTCCTTTCACATCCTCTCGGATACCATTCCAGTATTTCTCGCGTCCATCTGCCATCCATTCTTCTCGCCATGTGTCCATTCCAACTTTTTCACACGTTCCGCAATATCTGCCCCTTTGGTCGCGTTTCTTACCCATGTATTCCTCTTACGATCTCTTCTTGTTATACCGAGCATATATGTATATTTCCATGCTTATCTGTGTGCACCGGATCTTACGTAACATTCTTTAATTAGGTTTGTTACGTATAAAATTATTAAAATGACAAAATCTTAGTTGACCCGAAGAATGATCACGAAACCCGAAGTCTTCGAGTCAAAATGACCATGTTGGCAACCCTCCGGATTTGAGTGGATTCCCAACAGCACGCGTTTCCACCATTATATACATACATACATATATTACAACTCTATATTGAAACTTAAACACAAACAATGGTCGAAATGAACGTATGTGTATTTACTCCAACTTTCACGCCGAAGAAGAAAATTGCTTCGTTGAAGTTCCTTCGAAATTCTCGGCCATAAAATACACACATGTACATACAAATGCGTCACCGTTGAACGAAGCGGTAATTTGAACCAGTTATGTTCAGTAGTAGGAGTACAAATGTACATATGCCCTTCACAGTCTCGGCCCAGGTCACGGCCCTGGTCTCACGCTCAACATTTCGATCAGAATCGAATTGATAATGTCCCGACGAGAGTGTGATTTGAACACATGATTTGTTGAAAATAAGGGGGGAGGTGTAGGAGCCGCTAATCTTATCGATTGTTACTGGCGACAGGGTCGTACAATAACCGCACACACGTTCGATATACACGAGTATACACGTGCAGATGCGGAATAGGTACACACGAGCGGGCAATGCGGGCTGGTGAGTAATGCCCGGCTTAATTCGAATCAAATGACTCCGGAACGAGACGCTCGGGATCGTTTGTTGGATCACCGGGACCGCTGATGTGTGTCAGGTTAACGAGTGGATGGATCCGAGGAGATCGACGTCCCACACCAATGCAATGGCCTTATTCAATTATGTTGTTTATTTATGCTAAACCCATATTATATAGGTACATGAATGGCCAAATTCCGGCTTTCGTACGTGTGCATACGTTGATTCGATTTGTATTCATGAAAAAATGAGACCAAAATCGAGTATGTACATATAAGCAATCGGGTCGTTAGAGGTGTTCAGTTCATTCAGTGAACGCGTTAACTGAAATACATTTTTCGCATGCGGCGCATTGTGCAAGTGGCGTGTATAATTAAGACAAACTGATGGGTAAAGAACACAACGAAACATTTATTTTTGGTAAGTAACTTTTTCATAAACGGTCAAAAAAAATTAACGAATCGGGCAGAAAATGTTACTTACCGTTTAATATTCATTACTGACCATATAATATGTTTACTGATTACTTAAGTATCAGGTTACACAGATCGGGACAGTCACCATTTCGAACGATTAAAAAAAAGTTAAGGAATTAATTAAAAACAAAAAAAAAGATAATTTTAATTAAATTATAATATGTACATATATATACATATCTATTTATGTAAATGTACATACATACATAGATATGTATGTACATACATAGAACAGAACATGTAAAAAATAGTCACAGAATAATCATTCGCAGGAGTCGCAATTATAATACATAATGTGTTGATTAGATACAATTTATTTATTTATGCAACAAACAGCTTATAGTATACAATAAAATATAAATACAAAATAATATTAATATCACATAATACACTACAGCCAAAATAGTTACGAACGAACAACAGATCAAAATAAGAAAGGAACTTAACCAAAGATAATTTAAAGGAGGGCAAAGAATAGAGAAAAGGATCAATATGTGCCGGGATTTCGTTAAATGACGAGCAGGATCTATAAATGAAGGAGTTAAGTGAATAATTTGTGGAACAAAGATTCAAATGAAACAATCATAGGAATTACATTTTGATTTGAATACAAAAAGTTATTCAATCGTAACAGTTTTATTAAAAGTATTTTTCAGAGTTTTTAGCGTGTTTCAAAATATGTTCGCCATATTTGCTCGATAAAAATTTTCTCAAGCCATTACAATTGTGATTAAATTTTACGAATCCATGTTCAATGTGGTTGCCTGTGTCTGAAAAATAGTATTATAGCAGGCTCAGATCTATGTGTGTGTGCTATAGGATGTGATTGAACCCAGAGGTCAATAAAAGTCTGTATTGTAAAATGGAATTGGGTAACATTGACCCAATGCGTATTATCAGTTTCACGTCCTTCCTAAAAGTAGAGCTCGAATTTTCAATTGAAGATCTTCTCCATGCATAGACTGCTTCTAATGTATCTAATGATTGTATCATGTGTATGCGTGTGTAAAATTACACAATTAAAACCGATTTTGTGTCGGTACTTAGCTACTGACTGGCCTCACATGTTAATTCGTCTCCTTGACCAGGGATCAAGTTCCAAGTTTGATTCATTAATACACCTGCGTCACTGATATCACAACCAGTCACCGTTACGTACTTTTGCTTCGTGTGAATAAAATCTGGCTGTTCAGAAATTTGCACAAATTACAAAGTCATATTTAGAACTGCTAATCTTAGCATTCCATCTGTATTACTGTTTAACTTCAGTAATTGAAATATATTCATTACAGTGGTTATCTGTTGACCTTATGCGTTTTGTGATTTGTCATCTAATATTTGCATAACTGATACGATCTAATTCATAATATTGACATTCTTTCTTATTATTTGCAGAGTCAGCAGACGGCAAAGCCTGATTCAGCATCGAGACGGGTTGTGCGTAAACAAAACGCCAGTATTTACGCCGGTGAATTTGTAAACACAAAAAACAAGTGTATATTTGAGCCGAGACCTGAGCTGACGTACAGCGACATAGATAATCTGTACGAGCCGATCAACTCGAATGTGAAAAGTACACACCGTGCACCCGTACGATACGTTGGAGCCAATACTGACAGTCAATTGAACTACGCCGAGTGCAATTCCAATCAGCCGCCGAAGGAGCAGAAACTTTTCCGCAGGGAATCGATCATAGCCAGTTGGCAGTATCTGAAGAAAGAGCAGGAGCGAGCTTTGGGTGGTCACAAGTCGGTTCAAGCTTTCGCTCCAACGACGGCTAAACGCGGTCGAAAAGTGACCAGAAGTCACAGTGCCAAAGAGAACACCACCAATCTAAGAAGATTTTCTTCTAAACGCAAGAGTGTCATCTACAGCTACGATCCGAACAAGGAAGTGCTGAATGAAGAGTACACGTTTGCATCAGATGTATCCGAAGTTTGCGATAGCGATCAAGAGTCGCTCACCGAACGGGGGTCTAAAATTCGCTCCAACTTATGTTTGAGGCATATAGATGGAGATTTGTACCCGTGTCAGAAATCATCGTCGTTTGACAAAATAAAATGTTTGCTGTTACGCGTCTTCACCAATAATAAAACACAATAAAAATTCATTTATAAATGTACACATATATATTCAAAACATTAGTGATATCGCTATTAATATTTGACCAATAATATTATATATACCAATTTTTCTCCCCTTTAAAAATAATTCCAATTTAATTTAATTCATATTTTAATGTTGATTGTGATATATATTTAATGACACTAGATAAAATAATTTGAAGTCTAATTTAGTTTTGTCTAATGTAAACGTTATTTTAATTTTATACTTCATGATTAATACGTGTGCGTGCTACGATTCAATTGCGTGAATATTTTGTGATGTTTGAAAAGTGAAAGCTTTTGACAATGAAACTAATTAAAATATTTTGTTATCATCGAGAAAAATTCAAATTCTATTTACCCCATTGATTGCGAATACAGCCGCCAAAATTCCTTCCAAACTCAAATCGAAAATGAAGGCGGCGGGAGAGAGGGAAGGAGAAGGGAGTGGTAGGGAAAGTCAAAAGGATAAAGAAAACAATGGTGCAAGGGAAAGAAGTAAGGAAAGTGCCGGCGATAGAAAGGAAGGAAGTCGGGAGAAAGATAGTGAACGTAACAAAGACAGCTCGAGGGACAAAGAATCCGACAACACCAAAGATAACAAGAAAGACGGTTTACAAGTGAACTCCGGTGTCCGACTTCCCAGCAGGAGTCAATCTCCAGCGTTGTTGGATTTGCGAGTGGACCAAATACAGTCTGCAGTCTATCAAGTACGTACCTGTTACTTAATTAGTAAGATTTGTTGATACCCACATGCGTATACATACATACTACCCATTTGAAATATTTTACTCTGAGGTCGAACTATTATAAGATATTTATATAAACCATCCCCGCTTATGTTGCAAATGTTTATTATATTTCTTCTCGGTGTGAGAAAATATCTATGACTCTGTTTATTTTTCTTATTCTCTGACTAAACATGTCAGAATTTTGATCCAACTCGTAACATATGTTTATTCACTGCTATACATTTGTAATGGTGTTTTCAAAAAATATAAAAATCAGTATTCCTACATTTTTCATAATCGTAGAATACTGTTGATGTGAATAGAATAATATTTGAATTACAAATCATATTATAATGATCATTCTAGGAACCTACTTCAGCATCAACATCATCAAAGCACAGCAGTGAACGAAGTCATCATTCTAAGAACCATTCTAAGGATCTAGGAACTAGTCCTGGTGTGGTGTCACTGCAACCTGTCCAATCATCCAATCGATCGTAAGTGTATATTAATATTTCTCAACAAATAAAATACACTTTATGAAATATTATTATTTATGTATTCCTTTTCAGTATGGAGGACTCTCCTCAAAAACAATTGCTCACTAATTTGTCAGCGTTGGCTGAATACGGAGGAATTATTAGTTCTCCAGGTCTGCCGTCCGGTTATCAGAGTGCCAATATATCTTATGTACTTTCCGGAGATGACTATTCATCTCTCCAACCTGGATTTAGAGGTAAGCATTTCTCGATTCGTTCGCATGACACTCGTATATCATTAGAAACAATTTAGAGTAAAAAGGTTACATAATTATATTGAAAATGTTATCATTAGTAAATACAGCATGGAGTAGATTATTTATATGTAGTTCATTTTGTGCGATCATTGTTTTGTTTCTAATGGTGGTATCCGTATGTCTTTTTTCGAAATATCATATATTTTTTAGATCGAAATGAATGTATAAGTGTAAAATAGTTTAATTTTTACTTTGGCGTTTAGATCATCTCGAGTATCATCCCGCTCTCTTATCCAGTTTAGCTCAACAGGGTCAATTCATTACTGAGGATGATTTTCAAGGTTGAAACTCCACTAATAGAAATTCTTTAATAGTTTTTCTAGCAATAATAGTGTTTTTATGTTGTAGCTTATTCAATAACTGTACTAATATTGCATTTGAACTTAAGACCGCATCAAAATTTATACTTTGATTTTAATTTTACTAATAAAAAAGTTAATTTTATATCGCTACTATCAAATAAAATAACCATACTATACGATAAATAATATTATTTAACACGAATCTTGAAAAATTTTGAATGAAGTTTTTAAATTTGAAATTCTCCTCTGGTTCATAAGAAAAATTGTATTTTTAATTTATTAATACTGAGGCTATTTTCTTTATGCATGAACTTTAACTAGCAACTTATGTGCATGAAATTTTGTTTGCCTATTTCATTATACACGATTAATTGATCAACATATTTTTATTAATAAATAAATATTTCATCATTTAGGTGGTCAACAAACCGATGAGGGTGACGGAGCCGGTAGCAGCGGATCATCACGTGCTGCAAACGCTATCGCCCATTTAAACAATAAAGTAGAGCGTACGAAGGATCTCATAAAATTAGAACAAACCTTTAGAGACGGTACTACACATAGTAATCATTCAAATACATTAAATTTACTTTAATTTTAATATATTTTAATTTAAATTTGACATTTTCAATGTGCAGATAATGTAAACGAATATTTGAAACTAGCTGCCAATGCCGATAAACAACAATTGCAAAGAATCAAGGCTGTGTTTGAAAAGAAGAACCAAAAATCTGCTCATTCCATAGCGCAATTGCAGAAGAAGCTCGATGGATATCATAAAAGAATTAAAAATTGGGAGGTGTGTATGGTTAAATTTTTCAGTCATTCTAAGATTATATTTTGCTTATCTTTGTTTGAATAAATAATATATTTTTTAGACGCACGGGTCGAGCTGTGGCCAAGGTTCGCACAGACAACCCAGAGAAATGTTACGAGATATGGGACAAGGGCTCAAGTATGTGTACTTTTGATGCTTTCGTGCTATATGAGTAATCGGGCTATGTATAACGCTATATTTTATTATACAGAAATGTCGGCGGCAATATACGAGACGGCATAACGGGATTAGGAGGATCCGTAATGTCTAAGCCTAGGGAATTCGCACACCTTATCAAGAACAAATTCGGTTCCGCAGACAACATCAATCAAATGGCAGCTCGTAAGTTACAAAACATTCTAGTCGTACAGTGATTTAAACGTTTGCTTATGTTGTATCTTATTTGTTTACAAGCACCTCATCCAGAGTTACGGGGTAAAATAGTTTATACATACATATACCTACGTAAAAATGAATTCTTCATAAATGTTCTTTAATTAAATTGAATATTTGTTGAATATGTAGGTAACAATTGGGCTGAAGGTAGACGTATCGAAGGTGAAAGTGGAGGAGCTCACACGTTACCGGGAGCTTTGAGAGCTGATCAGTCGACTCCTGCTGCACCGCATCCATCTCAAAATAAATTGACTTCGGAAGAAGGCAGCGAATGTTCGTCTGTCACTAGTGAAAGTATACCGGGGTGAGAAAGAAAACAATAATTGTTTATTTTGAATATTTACTATTTATCCATATAAATAATCCGTTTCGATTTTAAGGTATCAAAATCAAAGTGGTTCGAACAATCTAGCCGAAGGTGTGTTTACTGTTAAACCAATTTTAGCCGAATTACAAGATAGGAGAGTGGACGTTGAAAACCTTTTCGAAAAAATGAAGGTTATTATTTTAATAGCAGTACGTAATGGGAATTAAAACGGTTGATGATTAGTTATTTTATTTATATTTACAGACTATAACACAAGAAGTGTCATATTTATCGTCCGCTTTACAAGAAGAGCGTTTACGTTAAGAAAGGCTCGAAGAACAAATTAATGATCTCACTGAATTACACCAAAACGAGGTATATATATTTTTTTTCGATGAATCATCGAATATATTTTTGTTCAAATATAATATATTTCTATAATATATTTTTGTTCAAATATAATATATTTCTATAATATATTTTTGTTCAAATATAATATATTTCTATAATATATTTTTGTTCAAATATAATATATTTCTATAATATATTTTTGTTCAAATATAATATATAATATATTTTTTGTTCAAATATAATATATTTCTATAATATATTTTTGTTCAAATATAATATATTTCTATAATATATTTTTGTTCAAATATAATATATTTCTATAATATATTTTTGTTCAAATATAATAAATTTCTATAATATATTTTTGTTCAAATATAATAATATAATATATTTTGTTCAAATATATAATATATTTTTGTTCAAATATAATATATTTCTATAATATATTTTTGTTCAAATATAATATATTTCTATAATATATTTTTGTTCAAATATAATATATTTCTATAATATATTTTTGTTCAAATATAATATATTTCTATAATATATTTTTGTTCAAATTTTAGGTGGAAAATTTAAAGCAAGCTCTCGCCGAAGATGAAGAGAAAGTTCAGTATCAAAGTGAAGAAAGAGTGCGTGATATACACGAAATGTTAGAATTATGTCAAACTAAGGTATTTTTTTTTAAAGCGTACATGTTTGTTTTGTATTGCAATGATTTTTTATTTGTTGTTCTTATTGTATTCTTTTACTCAAATAGATAAGTAAAATGGAGCATCAAGCGATGCAACAACAACAGTATGTAAACTTGGAAGGGATAGAAGGATTCAACGCTAGAGTATTAGCTGTAAAATTAATAAACGTAGTGCTGACCGTGCTGCAAGTGGTTCTATTGCTAGTGGCTACAGCCGCCGGAATACTAATGCCATTCTTGAGAACCAGGTTACTGAACGTTTTAGTAATATATATATATATATCAATATTCGATATGTGTACATTTCGCAATGGATCAATGTACTTTCATAATCATTCCGATTAATCATCACCTCACCTTTTGTTATTGTATTATTTGTTATTACATTAATCATTTTATATGTTAAGTAACGTGAGCCGGTGATACTACTCATGAATAATATTGATCGTCCATTTTAGAAGCATGCTGCTTATGTTGTTTTAATGATACGTTTCCTTTTAGTTTATTTTAATTGAATCATCACAAATCTTCCAGTTTTTTTTGTTTTCTTTTATTATTATTTAATTATTCAATTATACAGGGACGAAATGAAACCTAGATACTATAACAACAACAATGGCCAGAATCATCAATCCGAGTCCCTATTTTTGCACACGTAAGTGCCCATTTTTGTTCAAAATATCATACACCTTTGAAAAATTATTACAGCTGTGTTTTACAGTCACCTTCCGTTGTGATTCATCGTAATTTTTGCAATACGAAAAATAGCATTCTAGGAAATTTCTAATTGTATAATTATTTCTTATTTTGCTGAACCAAATTTTTGTATCCCGTGCACATTCGGTTTGATTTGTTTCTTCTTTTCCATCATATTGTTGTCAAATCATCCTTATTGTTTGTTTTACTAATATTTTTGTAATATTAATACATACACATTTCACCGGCTTGTATATTTTGTGAATGTTTTTAAAGCTAGGATGTCGAAACGATACGTATTATATTTGAAAAAAAATTAAACTGAAGAGAATGGAATTAGTGTATCACACTTTGGATATGAAGATTTAAATTGCATTACTTCAAATAAGTGTTTTATAACTAACACATCGCTGGTCTCAAGAGTAAACTGCAGAATTCATTATGCAGCTTAATCAATAGACTTATTAACAAGCTGTACAAACGTTTGACGTATAATAACATTTTTGCTGTGGATTACACAATTTGTTCTTGTGACCAGTTCTGATCTAACATATTTATGTGATTCGCTTGAACGACTTTGTAATTCATAAATTGAATGTGATTATTTTCAGAGTTCGTATTTTAACTACATCAATGGTTGTGATCGGTGCTGTGTTTATTTTGAAACAGTGGCCGGAAGTATGGGAAATATCGACGCATCTGATGGAGAAGTTGCGGAAGACGGTGGTCAACAATGAAAACATCAACAGATAGAACTTTGTCTCTTTTCGTGTACCAACATTTACATGGTCTTATTGCTGTAACACTCTTTCCCATTTATGTTACTTTATGTGATATTTTTGAACGCTGTGTTTTCTATAAAATTTTTCATTACCTGTATAAATACTGTGTGATACTGTTTAAAAGTTTTCTATGTGCATTTTTAAATTAATCATTGTTTAGGGCCAGTATTTACATTATGCATAATTTACATTTATTGTACTATCGTTGTATTGACTTATCATTAGTTGATTTTCCAGTGAAATTCTACATCTATATAATATTCGTACAGTGCTTAATTTCATACGTTTTCTACGATCCGTAATTAAAACTTGGACAATAATTGTGATATTCACGCACCATTAGAAAGATATTGAAATTGTTTTCAACTTTTATTATAGGGAGAGATGATGTCAATCGTATGTACATATGTGTATGATTTATTGCATTGTTTGATTCTTTGTCTAATTGTTGTGAAATATTTATTTTGACCAAAAACAAAGAAAGATCAATTTATAATTCTGCGATTTAGGGTATAAAGAAGCAATTAATTAACAAATTGAGGCCTCATAGCAAAAAAAAAATTAAAAGAAAACCTAGTGAATAAAATTATATGGATGTATATCTCATGTATACACGAATATATAAAATGTATATATATTTTCTGAAAATTATATGGCTTTAATAAATTATTTTGCGATTCAGCAGAGGTACACTATATAAATATATGTGCTTGTAATGACTTGATATTCGTCCAATTTTTCTATGAACGTAATTAGTTCCATCCATAAATCATGTCATCCTTCCTTAACTAGTTCACTGTCGAAGACTTCAACAAACTCATTTGTAATGAAGGATACTCGGCTAACTTATTCCATTCTCGATACATAAATATTTCATTTCAAAACAAACAAAATTACTGCCAAAAACATTGTACAATGTAGTGTTATCAAAAGTCTTTGACAGTATATATTAGGAGTATCCAAAATGTTATCGTAGTGACATAGAGAAACGTTATTGAAAACATTTTATGCTGAAAGTTTAACGTTTTAGCATATTTACACATGTAACAGTTTCAATTACACTCGCTTTATACTCGACAAAAGTCTACAGTTAAACCCCATTACCGTATAATGTAGTTGACTAGTGACTAAACATATCTTTGCTAAACTCAAGTTTTATTATCGATGGCTGTCACATGGTTTTGGGAACATAATGCATATATGTATAAGCTAAAACTCGCCGATCGCATAAATACTTTCGACATTTACTCGAATTCAGTTCATCACTCGTAGTTCAGTTTTGGTCGCAATTAGTAGTTCTGTGATAATTTTCAATGAACCCGAATGTGAAAAATACAGCTTTCAGCATAATCTGTTACCTTTAACATCAGTGTCGGCTTACTTGTATGCATTATGTAGTGAATCGCAGTTTGCAAACACTAAACTTACAATGTTCAATTAAATATCGATACGCATATACATTTATATATTAATAAAAATTATCGTATTTTTGAAGTTCACTTGAAATCAGTACCGAAGCCAATGAAGAGTTTGTAGGTATTGTTATTGTAAAGCTAGTGTCCACTGTGATGCCCTAAGCGTCCAATCTCGTGACGGACCCGCTCACGTTTGTGATGACCGAATGAATGCCTAGTGATCGGCTTAGACGTGTGAAATTTTTGGCTCAAATAGTACTTTAAGATAATTTCAAATTTAATTTGAAATTCTATACGTTCATTCGTAATGAACAAATTTATTGATTTTTTTATTTTTTATTTATCATCCTCTGGACGTTATGATGTGTATATTTAGTTTTTCGTATTTATTATTTATATATTGAAGTTTTTATACTGCATTTTTACAAGTGAAAATTATTTTTAATGTTTATATCGTGGAAGCTATTGAATTTTAAGCAATTTTTATAAAATTGGAAAGTGTGTTGAATGTCACATTTTCTACATTCCTATAAATATTTTATGGATTAATAATAATTTCTTGGTGTAATTCATTCATTGGTTTTTGGTTAGCTTCCACATTGTTTTAGTTTTTCTTTCTTGGCACGCGTTCATTGCGGAGAAGGTCTCGCATCCAAAGATTAATTATTGTAATAATGTAATTAAAATGTAATAAATTTTACGTAAGCAACCAGGGTATTGCCCAAAATTATTTGTTTTCCAAATTTTTTATAATTAATATTATATAATTCGTATTCCAATTATTTATGTTGATCCCGATTAATTTGTAACATAAGTTATTTTGTAAATATTATTGAATAATGAATTTAAATAAAATTATATGATTGCTAACTTGCGTTTCAATTGTCAATTACATCACAACTCGATTACCTACATAGTTAACAATTTGTGAGCAAAGTGCATAATAATCTTGTAATCCGATTCAATATCCATGTCAGAGGTATCATTGCTTGTACAGCATATCAGAAAGTGAATAAAGGGCTCACGAACACACACTTACCACACACGTCTTTTGACGAAATCCTAAACGCATGAATTTGTATGGCGTAGATACATACATATGTACATGCAACACCTCACCCCACCCCACGTCACAATTCATAGCAACATAGTTTGATAAGTGTGTGTGAGCCTTAAGGGCTGGGCTATACGGGTGAATTTGATGATATGAAAATAAAAGTAAAAATCTTAATAATTAATTTATTAATATATTCACCACCATTCTTTCTATACAGCCAGATGTTTACTATTACATGCTGTTTGAATATTTTATTACTAAGTAATACTAAAATATATTGTGTTATTGTTATTATTAACTTTCATATAAGAAGAGCATCGCACAAATTAACTGTAATATGTTATATTATAAATGTAATGATGTGAAGAAGTAAAACGGTGAAACATTGAATTACAACACATGTGATTTTTATTTTTCATCAATTTTTTTTGTGTAGAATATCATTAGAAACTATTCGTACATAAATATGATAAATTTAGACAAGTTTTTCTTTTCATGAAAATTTTGCATAGACATAAACAAACTATTTATTTAGTGTGTACAAATTGCATGGATACTTTTGAATGGCACGATTTACGCTCAAATACGATAGATATGTAATTTGTTTCAATAATGGGCATGTGGGGACGATTCATCGTTATTGTAAAAATTACAATGATTAATTATTTGCACATTTGGTGATATTTATTCTTTTTTTTTTATATTAATACTTTATACATTAAGTGTTTGAATCCGAATAAAGCAACAAAATCAAAATGCACCTAACGTTAAAAACAATGTCAAATACAAATTTATACAATGTTAAAGCGCATTACATGTGTACCATATCTGAAATGTTGTCATTTTGTATTATTAAGGTCGATTCAGTAGCATTTATTTATCATAAGGACGTTCATGGATTAGTTTTCTTTGACATTGTTAAATGATAAAACACTTGTAAATCGTTCAGTAAAACATATTTTCAACATGATAAGCCGACGCCCCGGAGTAAATATGTCATTCAGATATGTAGTTTACTTAGTTTCATACAACTTTCATCACACTAATGCGTCAAGTCCTGTATTTATTGCTATCACATTTATCATACTTTAAAAATGGATAAAACTTTACGTATTAGATATATTTGTTGTTGATTACAAAAAATAATAGCATGCACTAGGATAACTGTACCAAACGCTTAGCATGGATACGCATCAGTGGAGATTCACAATCCGAGTACAAAATATAAGAAACTGCTTACCTCGTTGATATTATATTTAAACTAGGCGTTTTTTTTAAGATTACTTTTTTGATAGTTTATTATCCATACCAGTATATCAAATTACGCGTAAAAAGGATATGTAGAAGGCTCGACAGATTAGTCTGCAAGGACTTAAGACGTGGCAAAAAGTTGACACGCAAACGTTCACGCCGTACGAAGGTCAATTTGAAAATATATAAAAAGAAGATATGTAAACAATGATGAAGATGCGCGTACTAAATTAAATAAAGGACGAGTCAATAAACACGACCATAGATTACATTTTTAACCATCATACAGCTTTACAAGTGCATCAATCATTTTTTATATGTTTAATACATTTTTTTTAAATTAAATCTAATATATCTTATCTTACATGGACAGGGTTTTAAACTTAAACTATGTATATTTACTATATATATTTATATATAATTTTATAAGTGAGGTACGCGAATATCATCATTGTCATTATTGTGAGGATGGCGATGATGCTACGCGCGTACTACGTTAACTATAGTGTACTTTTTGCAGCTCGATTAATTCATTTGTTGTAACAGTTAGAAAGAACTCAATAATGATTCCATAATAAAACATTCACAGAAATAATACGACAAAATTAATTCCTTATTTAAATAACGCACTGAAAAATTATGAACATTTGGCAAAATAAAATATAATACTGTGCAACATAAGCTATCAGTGACGGTCTTTGATATTTATTAATCGCGCGCTTTCAAATGTGAAAGCTCTCTTTTTGTCGATAGTCTCTCGATGATTCACAAGTAGACAAACGTCAATTTAATCTCACATTTGTAAAGATCCGTACATTCGAAGACTGGTTTGGTAAACGTTGCGTTGATAATACACAAGCAAATAAAAAATAATCATGGCTGAAAATATTTATTTTATTCAGCGAATTGTTTCGCTTTTAAATACAGATTTTAAACATATTCATAAACAAGTAAAATAAAAATTAATAAAAAAAAGCACTTGATATGTCATTATTCGAGTTAATGAACGTTAAAAAGAAACTAAATACAGATGGGTTAAGCATAAAAATGAAAAATAATATCATAAAAGTGTAATATAATAAATAATACTATATTCAGTAAAGAGGAAGAATGAAAAATTTGTGAATTCGACATTTGTTCTTGATGATGTTGAACATAATATGTGTATGTAAAATTTTAGGAATGTTTTGGGTTTACGTGACTTATCAATTAGGCAAGATTTTTCTTCATCGCACATAAACAAAATCAATCATGTATGACATGATCGGAGAGGCTAAATTCTTTTGTAAAAAAACTTTGAAAGCTTTGTGCATATGTGAGACATAAATGCGAAAGTAAAAATAATACATAATAATACATACACACATTTATGTTACACCTACGAATAAGAAATTAAAAAAAATGATTTGAAAAAATCGTAATAATACATAAATACATAAAATTCAAAACTTTTAAATTCTTAAATTCATCAAAAATTAATCTAATATGGCATTCATAAAAAATAAAACCAAGGGAAGGAAAATTCGAAGGAAATTAATTAGTCACTATACATATATACGTGTATATATATATATATATATATAAATATAGGGAAATGCAAGTATACTTAAATATGCCTCAAGACACGTTTTGACAGTTAGACAGTTTCAATACACAACTCAAAATATCAAATGTGTGAGACACTATTAAAATAGATGTAATTATATTGTATAAACATATATGTATATATATATATACACACAGATGTATCCTTAAAAACATGCAGACCATACGTATGCATACACACGTGTGAAATTAAGAAAATGATGGTGATTACGACAACGAAAATGATCACGATGAAAGTGAAAAGGCGTCAAATTTGATAGGACACTGAAGCTTACTACTTTTTAAACCGATTTCTGATCAGACCTTATCATTATTACATGTATAAATCTTTCACATCTGATATTAAATGCTATATATTGGAAACATTGCCTATTATGCTACTAGAGTACAAAAACTTGCTTAGCTAACAGTAATATGCTCTCAATAAAAATTGATATGAAATTTTAAATTGTCAATAGTTACTAACAATAATAATAAACGTCAAAAATTTTGAAAATAAATTAGTAAAAAATCAATAAAAAATAGCACTGTATGTATACGTAACGTCAATACATACATTATAATATATAGAGCACAGTGATACAAATCTCAATAAAGGTCAATCGGATTAGGAATTGTGGAATGGCGATCGATACTCCTTTTGTACAATAGAAAAATATACTATCGGAGTGTGAGCTGTTTGTTCCCGTGATATAAAGAGATAAAACACTCGCGAGAGTAGCGTGTGGAAACATTTTTGTGATTGAAATCATCGTCGATGCATATTTTTAACAAATTCATACGTCGCAAACACAAGTTTTAATTATTACAAACAACGTGTTAAATAAATTCAACACATAACCAATTGATTTCAGCGATTCAACAGACAAGAAATATGTATTAAAAACTATTAAAAAAAAATGCACTTGTACAATCTAATCCGATTGAATTATTAACCACATAACAAATCAATAAGAACAATGATAAAGATACTAAAAGTAGATAATTCACTACGTTTGAATATAAGAAACATACAAAACACTGGAAAATATTTTTCTTTATATAAAAAACCTTACAAGTATGGTGAAAGTGTGTAATCGATGCATAGACATAGATCACCCGTACGCTTGCACATGCATACAAATAATTATACACATATGTACATATGCGTACGAGTACACATACACGTGTGTGCAAGTTGGTGATAATTTTGTTTTATCCACCCTAAACACCAAGACATTTCAAAACTGATCGACGAGAAACTCTCGATAAATATAAAACAGAAATACCGCCTATATTTTTTATACACAATTAAATATTTTCAGATTTTTAATGAATTAACGACATTTATGATTCCCTATAACAAGCGTATATCAAAAATTTATATGGCTGAATTTAACAAAAATAAGATTACGACATTACTATTTCTGTTTTTAATTTACAACAGTTTCGCTCCTAATATATATGTATATATTTATATGCTAACAATGATATCAACCACAATTCTGACTCGAACGTCTTGTGAGTTATGTTTCATTTGCGCTTCGTATATATACATAGAAAAGTAATAATAAACGATCATTATTATAATAAAAAAGGAAAGGATAGAATAACGTAATGATTATAAGCAAATTAAGCAACATTATGAAACGTAATTCACGAGACAGTCAGATATACTATTATTGTAAATTTTAAGTACACAACATTCACAACAAAAGATTTCCATCTATCCCTTCACGATCTTTAACCAACACTAGCTGCCGCTCCATTCATTTAATTTTGAAACACTTTTACATCGTGGAGTTGTCCCATTCAAGTTGATTCACATTCTTGTATTTGTTGCGATTTTTGATAATTACTAAAACAAAATACAAAATTCACATTATTTTATATATTCATTGACAATTTACTGAATTGTATGTGTAATGACAACTAACCATCATTATCTTCATCATCTGATGAATCATGTTGACATTCAGAATCAGAATCTGAGCAACTGTCTCCGTCTGAACTGTCTAACACTTCACGACCATCTTCTTCGTTCTGTAAAAATAATTTTTAAAATAAATATTCACATAATATTTAACTTATAAAACACATTAGTTAATATGCAAACCGTTTCCATGGGGTTGACAGTGATTGTGAGAGCGGAATCGTCCCAAGCCATTTCTGCTTCTTGATTGGTCGGCTGAGTGGGTTGACCGCCTCCGTCTCCTCGTGAACCGAACGAACGTCTAGCTCTCACTGCTCCGACGACCACACCCAAGACCAAAAAGCCCACACAGATAACACCGATCAGGAGTGCTACATGATCTGTAAATTTAAATACAATAAAATAATTTAAAAAAAACTAAAACAGAATAAACATTGACTTTAATACTACTAACTGTTTTGTTTAATGTTTGCTTCGGTCACTCTAGGTGCAAGCATATCGACATTGTGTGAATTGGCTTGTGCATGAGCGACGTATTGTCTCTGAGGCAACGAGTGCCGTTCAGCAGGGTGTCTGTCTGAATGACTATCGGATAATCCACGACCGTGACTTTCCTACGAAAAATAATAAAAAAATTGTGTACAACAAATACATTACGTATCTATGTAGTTAAAATTTCGTAAAATAATTACAGTATTCAAGATGCGATCAACGGTATCTAATTTATCAGCAATTCCTGTATGTAATTCTGTGTGACGGCTCATAGCTGCCGGTATATGAGGATCTTTAGACGGATGTTCAGCGCCTTTCAAATGTGGATGGATGACCGTCAGCTTTTTTTAAAAAATAAATAAACAATAAATTTTAAATAATACAAAATTAGCTGATTCGATATTATATTAATACTAACCGTTTGTACATATTCGTTGCTAGTGAAGCGACCATTCAATTCAGAGCAAGTCAACTTGAAAACTCTGTTGAGATAGTAAGCAGGTTTCTTGTTTGTGTAATCGATTTGATGTAATACCTAAAACAGTAAAAGAAAAAAAATTAAGCATAATTTATATAAACATACATAGATAATTTTGTATCGGAATTTAATCAAACCTTTTGGTAGCTATCGACGGAATCGGCTCCACCCAAAATAACACCGTCACGAGAAACGGTAGCTCGGATATCGTAATGCAATGGTAGTTCGGCAGCTCCTCGAATTGCCAACGCTTCGTGATCGGGATTAAGAGCTGGATACACCGATACAACACAAGAGTCCAATTTTTGTGCGGCTTTATCTGTCGAAACATAATGAAAAACTATGAAAACAATCACGCAAAAAAACTAATAATCTAAATAGATAAAAGGTTACCTTTGGGTGCGGTTCCGTCGGAATTTAAAACACTGACAGTGACATCGGAAAAGACGCCGACGCTTGCTCGGAAGTGTGCATAGTCACAAGGAGTGTTTGTCGTTCCGTTTATAAGGATCGTCGGAGTCTGGGGCTGCATTACCATAATGTAAGATTCGGCAGGACGCACTTTGACGGTACGGCCGTTATCACAACTGAAAAAATATGGAATAAAATTCAAATTGTTACATAAAAAAAATGTTTTACAAATTGTGGTAAATACTAGTATGATCAACTAACGTAATTGATGTCGCAATGTGAACATTTCGTCGACCCGGAGTGGGGAACATTCTCGAGTTTGTATAAGTCACTTTGTGCAATAAGTTTTCTAAATCTTGAACGCTACCACCCTCGACGACTACTGAATTAAGATCTGAAAAAAAAAAAAAAAAATTAACAATTGACCCAAAAGAATCGTAAATTTTTAAGTTATGCAAATTACATAGTTCAGGAGCAAGACTGAGGCCTTCCCGACATTGTGCCAAGCATTTCAGCTGCTGGTGACCCTCAACGGCATTCAATAAAACGTTCAATCCAGCAAGGGATCCTTTCATGTAATGTTTCATCTTTGCGTCGGATCCTAAAATAATTATGGGATACATAATTAATTACGGAACTCCTTCAAAATACATATTTTTTTACGTCGAGTGATTTTAACAGTACCCTGCCAGCAGCCTCCGACGGTGAGAGTTGTCGTAATATCTTTTGTAGGATGAAGAGGCCAATCGTCAATGACTTCAGGGTTTTTAGGTTCAGCGTGGTGAAGTCGTCCGTCTACATATAATTCTACATTTGGAAAACGCATATTGACGGAATAATGATGCCATTCGTTGTCGCAAACCTTTAAATAATATGATTTATTGAATGAGAAAATATTGCATTGACATTTTTAATTACAATCACAACAGCAATAAAATAAAAAACCTGGGGAATTTTCCATCTCCATTCAGCAGGACGGAATATATTGAGATCCCCTTCGGTGAAATCTCGTCTGAGCAATAGGATGAGACGACAGTTGCGAACGAACAATGCATAATGATGACGATTCATCTCTGTAAAAAAAAAAATTTACATTAAGATTCTATGCATAATAAATTTAAATAAATACAATAGCTGCAGTTTATACACACTGTGGTCATCGGCCAAACAAATTATGTGTTCTTTTCTGTGTTTGTCCATTTTCGGATGATCGGCGTGTTTCATCCAAGTAGATATGGAGAATGTGCTCGCTAGACTGTGATTCAAGACCGATTCGGGGATGATAGCAGCGGTGGTCATACCGTCGAATGAGAATATTTGATCTGATTCGTGACCTGAAATTTGTTATACCGTTAGTACTCACCTTGTTATCCACAATACAAACAACTCTAATGTGTAGTTACTGTAATGTACTACCTTCATCAGTCTTCAATGTTTTAGTCCATTCAGATCCAACACCGGGACTGGGCAACAGATCTATCGATTGAGAACTTGCGCCACATATTCTGCGTTGACTGTGAACCGAGTAGGTATCCCTATCACATCCTTTGCCGATATGAGAGCTACGTAGCGTGACAGTGGCACGAAGTTTTTGTACGGCACCACCGCCTTCTCCTTCAGCGCATCTTTTCGTCGTGCATTCTTCAAGAGATGCCGATGGGAATAATGACAAAGCTCCACCACCGGGAGGATAATCGACGCGTTCGGCTACCCCTAATATTAAAATATACACTATGAACAAACAGTATGTACAAAATAATTGAACAGCATTATGAATAAATAAATAGATGAATACCTTTCCATCCCATATTGCATAAACGGTTTACTTTTATGGTCACCATTACAGGTACGGATTGTCGCATTCCACAATCATACGCCACAACGGACAAGATGTGATTGTGAGATCGTTCATAATCCAAAGGCTCCGTGTTTCTAATTACTCCTGTAATATTGGCGAAAAAATTATGAATACACGGCATTTAGGTTTATACCTATTAAGTCGATGACTATCGAATTGTATACCTTCGTTATCTATGAGGAACGGTTGATCGGCTGTCAGAATTTCATATTTGCACACGTCTCCATATTTAGGAGTACAATCTCTATCGGTGGCTTTTACGCGAACGATTTCTTTGTACAATCGTCCTTCTTCGACTTCACGAACGTACGAAGATTCCTCGAACACGGGGAGGTATTCGTTGATATCCATCACTGTTATGTGAACCACGGCACTAAAAACAAACCAATGTAACATTAAATTATTTTCAATAGTTGAAAAGAAAATGTGGAAAAATAAAAGGGTACTAACGTATCTGAATATCGGCCATCGCAACCGACGGCAGCAATATCAAACTTATAGTTACGTCTCTTTTCACAATTGAGGCTGTGCCGTACATGCAATGTCGCTTCATTTAAATTCGTTACGACTACCTGAAAATTGAAAACATTTTTGTTGTACTAAGAGTGATATACATAGAATCGATTGTAGGTTATAAATAAAAACTTACCTCAAAGGGTGCTTCTCCGTGATGTTTATTGTTGAGAATGAGAAACGAACAGATTTTTCCTTTAGCTCTAATAGGCGGTCTCACTTCGACGATCGTTTCATTTTCTTTAATGAGACCGTGATATCCTTCATCCAAATCCTCCAAATCGAGATAAGGTACTATTGAAACAAAACAATAAAACATTATTGAAATTGTAAAATAATTATAACAATAAGTAGATTTTCTTTCCGTAGGAGGGGAGTATGTATTATCATGCAAAGTTTTGATATATGATTTCATACACCGAACAAACACAAGAAAGTTGATTTCATTAAGCAATGTCTAATAAACTTAAACAGAGGGCATTACATATTCACAAACTTCGCAATGTCATTTACGTCGACGTTATCTCACGCACTCAACCACGACATCCCATATATCATTTCCAATGAGAGTTTATCCACGTCGATAATTCGCAAAACACACATTTGAATAATTCAAACGAGCACGAACACCTCCCCCAACGACAATTTTTCACATGCAAATGAGAGGAAAATCATTCATTTTGATAATGTATATAGGAGCAAATTTGGAAACCCTCGAGTGTGTATTTTTTAAAACTTGTATGGGGGCTTTCTTGCGGTAGGTAAAAACCACCACCACCCCTCCTACATTTGTGGGCTTTGTGGTAGTAATATTTTTTTCCCAGAGGAAATTCAAAACGTCTCGCTTATATGAATATGGTTTTCACGTAAAGAGCGTCAATGAACGTTCTGGCACGCTTTACGGTCAGGTCCTATGGGTTTTGGTACGCGTCCTATATATTAATTAAACAATAATCACATGTTACGTGTCCTTTGTATATATTAAGGTCGTCATCCTACATGTGTATGTACACACATACTACACTATACCAGTCCACCCCCAACGGTACGTTATTTAATCGCATTTTACAGAGAATTATCATCGTTTTTTATCCAACAATTAAAATTAATAATTCACGCTGTTGGGGTTTTACTTTTTTTTTAAATTTTTATTTTATTTCATTTTTTTCGGTTAAACAGACGAAGACGGTGACACAATGTAATTTTCATCGCATTGTTTGCCTTCGAGAGTGGTCTTTCATTTTAATATTATGGCTCCACCTTAGACGGGGAGGGATGCCCTCGACGGCAAAGGGAGAAAAAAAAATAACAAACCCCTCCGCTCCCCAAAAGTGTATGTACACAAAAAGCGATTAACCATTCAGATTTTCCATTGTCTTAAATACGCGCTTTGTTTCATTATTTATTGTTATTTTTGACAATCGCTAATTTTTGTTTTATTGTCGCGTTAAATTAAAATACGAACGAGCCGTCTGTCAACCGTGCCAATACATATTATTATACAGCGATGCATTCAGTACGAATACGACTTTGCATAAATTAACCCTTAGATAACCTGCGCGTGTGCGGACGTGCGAGAGAAAGTGGGGTGGGTGGGTGGCAGGTTGTCTTCGAGAGCGGGGTAAAATCCGCGAGGACCGCTATTGCATATTTCATGGGATACTGCGAAAAAATAGACCCAAAATTCATAAATAAACATCTTTATTTTGAAGTTCTCTATTCGGAGGGATGAAGCGCTTTTCGTTCCCATACTGTGTTGTTGCGATTTCGTAAAAAAAATAAATAAAAATAAAAACAATTCACCAAACGACCCAAACAATAAAATGCTCTAAGTAAGTATACGCTTTGTAGATAATTTTCTCCACACGTATGTACATATATACAATATATGTATGTATACATACATACATACGTTGTCGAAAGGTGGCTCTAGGCGATTTTGCGCATTTGCCATACATATTCGCTAAATGTGTGCGATTTGTACACATCACTCAGCTATAAGGCTTTTGCCTAAAATTAGGTTCACACTAACGCGGAAGCCACGTCGAATGCGTGTTGAACAATATCAGTTACATTCCGTAAAATATAGCCCAGATAATAATACACTTTTGGCCAGATCAGTAGCATTGATTGCGAGAAAATATAACCCGAATCAAATTTTTATGCAATCCGCAAAGTATAAAAGGTTTACTACAAGTATTGTTTAATTATTATTTATTACTTCAAGCTTATATTTTGATGGGTTAGTGCACAGATGTTGTATGTCCAGTTTTGTGTTAAAATATTGTAAGTGACATATGTATGTACATCTTTTTTGCATGAAAAATATGGACGAAATGGACATAATTATTATATATTTGAATAAGGCAATAATTGTATGTTCGATAATATTTTGACATACAATACTTTTTAAACATGAAGGTTTGATGCAGATGGACATTTTGTGTATGATAACTCAAGTTTGGTAAAAATGGACATATGTACATACAATATCTGTGCACCAGCCCATCGATTTGTATGTAATATTTGTGCCGTATATTCAATATAGCCTCAAACTAGCATGATCTCAATTATTTATTATTTGACCTATGAAATATTATAAATACATATACACACATACATATGTATGTATGTATGTATGTACATAGTACAGCTATGGCTTATCAAGCAATCACCGTAGTATCTATCTAGCGTAAGCTCGGCTTAGGAAGCGTTGACCAAACGAATATTTTCAATGTGTACAATACGAAATTTTCCTCGCGAAAGGGTGTGAAAATTTCCCCGAAAAAGGTCTCCTTATCGGGTCACCGCTAGGCGAAAGATAAATATCATATTAGTTAACTAACCATTTTGCTCTCGGGCCAAGTTTCGGATCCCCGAGAAGTTTACATAAACGTGCGAGGCAAAAATGGCACAAACTGGGTCAGCGAAAGATCCTCACCGAAACGCGAACGATAAGAAACTTGTTACATTACATAGATAGACTCGGCAAACTATGTACTGTAGATGCAGTGCCATTCGACACATTCAAACATACAGCCCGAATCGGTGTGAATCTTGGTGTCCGCGAACGGCCGTAAATTTCATACGAATACGTAATAAAATTGTAGAAACCGAAGGGTCAAATCCTACGCGTGCTATAAATTCGAACCTCCACTACACCCCACTATCAGTTTTTATTTTAAATATTGACCACCTGAGGAGTTCAATTTCGGAACGAAAATAAATATACACGGAAACACGCTAAATTGGCAAGGGTTACCCGGAAAAATATAGCTGGCTGTGTTTTTTTTTTTGTGTTATAATAATAAATTTAAGAAAATCTAACTATTTTTGAAAAGCATTACAATATTCGCTATGAAACGGAAGAAGATTCATTCAACGATGTTTGAATTATTTAATACGGACAGAGATACTGCCAAGTATTGCAAAAGCGTCCAACAAAATGACCAACATATTCAATACTAAGTTTCATCTTTCACAAATATTATAAAACGAAAAATATGGCAATGACGAAATTTAAACAATTCCAATTTATATGGCCAATTCGTTGCGGAGATTATGCACTAAAAAACAGGATTACCGGCGGGTTTTTTTTCAAACATTTATGGGTAATTAGCGATAAAAAAGAGACATTTTGCGCGTCTGTTCGAATCCTGTGGATTTTGGTTTTCCGCGCGGAAAAGTATGAAAGGGATTCGGGCTCATTTAGATATACACACATAGAGCAAGGAAAAGTGGGGAAGGGTAGGATAAGGGAATCACAATAAATAACGCACCGACAAATAAAATCTGCAGATTTCCTTGGACGCATATAAGGAATTGCCCTTATTTATCAAAGGGACCCCTCGTTAAGGATAGATTGCGGACATATATTCAACTTTTCGTACGCACTGTACACACAATACGTACGTCGACGGTTTACGACCGGATTTTCCTCGTTTTCTTCGCATTTTCTTCTTTTTTTTGAGCACTGCTTAAGGGAATCATACGCGACTTTTCCGAGACGGCGACGTGCAATATGAAAACACGCTGGAAGATAACGCGTACACTTTAAAAGTTATGAGATCTAGTACATATGTACATATGTATAAGATACATATGTACATACAACACATACATATGTATGTATGTACATTTTACATATTACAACGAAAGATGCTCTCGTACCGTCGATATAAACGCGTAAGTACATAAAATGTCAGTAACCTTCCATAAAATTGTTTTTTTGATGATGTTCATTAATAATGTATTCAAAGATAATTAAACTAAGTTGACATTCTCAGGTGTGTGTGTGTATGATACTTGAACGATTTTTACTAATTCGCCAAACGAACGAACTTATCTCTGTATAGATAGATGTTTTAAAATGTAAAACATATGATACGGAGTGTACCGTTTTAGATAACCCAAGGTAAATAAAAAAGGTGCAAAAAAATTAAAACAATATCAATTTATAAAATAATACGTGAAGGATGCTTGGGTCTGAAAAGGCCACTTGACCCATGGGATAACCCAGCTCGGTCTCCTACACTGTAGGACCTACGGGATCATTAATTTATACGTTCAAAATAAATAAATACATAAATAAAAGAACATCCTCAATATTTTATAAATGATTTATAATTTTACGGTAAGCGTGTGACATAAATAAAATTCATATACGTAAACTGTCTTAACATTTATTATTATGTTTCCGATACACTATATCTACATAAGTCTGAAAAAGGTTTAATTTGTCGTATGTCTCGAGTCACGATCGCGAACTTTTTTTTGACGTGGTAGCTCGCACAGTCTAGTCACTTTATTGTCGTACCCTCGACACGTAAAAAAGTTGATCGAAAAGTGGTACGTGTGGCTCGCAAAAACGGTAAACAAAATGCGAGGCGGGCAACTTGTATCAGCCGATGGTGGCTCATATTTCACTCTGAAACTTTCCTTCGGCGCTAATCTCATCTGGAAAGAAGAAAAAACCCACCGAAAGCCTTCACTTCGCACACACACACACACACCCGCTCACATATATGTATGTACATACTCATATATCATCAATAGAGATCAAGCGAGGCTTCGATTTATAAGCACAAGGAAATTTTTTGACAAGTGAACGCATTATGGAACCTTACTTTGCAGGGTGAAACTGTCAGCGAAAGCGCGAACATTCAGGTGTTATTTATTAACCGTATCGAAGTATTTCATTGCGCAATAGCTTTGAGAAACGCTGTATTATATAGAGAGCCTTTAGTAGCCAGCTTTGGGACCAGATTAGATTGTTACGCGGCCGAGCGGCCAGCTAAGGAACCCGACCATCTTGAACTAACAGAGAATTTCACTATCTCACACCGACCAAAAGATGAATATTTAATGCTTTCATATAAAATATTGCTTCAGACAAATTGAATAGTGAATATATTAAGTTAGTGCACTTTCAAACAAGCGATGAGAGATTGTTCTTTCTTTACTTTTTCGGTGAAGCATATTTGGAAGGATATGTACTTGCAGTAGTTTCTCAACGTTTTTTTATAAAGCAAAAATTGGAATATTCATAAGGCGAGTTGATTGAATAAGACGCTAAAATATTCCTTTGCTAATGAATATTTACAAGTACAATCATGATATTGGAGTTTATTAAAAAAAAAAAAAAAAGTCATATAAAACACCATCAATATTAATTATAAAGTCAGGCAATTAATAATTTTAAAAACCTTGATTGCGTATAAAATTACAGAATTTCATTTTATTAACTTTTAAGTGCAAATTACTTATTATAAATAGGTATTTGAATTACAAGGAATTGAATTGAAGGACAAATTTTAAATTTTAATAATTTCATAACGATCTATATTTATACCAGCTGGTTTACCCGTGCTATGACTGTGGATTCTAACCCCAACCCATATGCGATGATTTGTACAATAACAGTCCAACCCCCGCCCGTTGTATGGTCATACAATCACGTTTCACGTTCGGATTTTCCGTTGCGTGCTACTGAAATTAAAAACCACAAATCGAACAATACAACGACGACGACGACGAAATAAAAAACGATGACGACACTGACGAGCTCATCGCGAATTGGAGGAGTTCGCCGTATCGCGAAAACGCTGACGCGACGAAGACGAATTTATAATTGTGTCAGCATAAGCATCCTCCCGGTGAACAATCGGCGGGGAGGAGCACGCGAAACCGATGACACACAAACGACGTTTTCGCGGTGGGGAAAATTACGAATTTTGCGAAAATCCAATTTTCGAATTTCGATTATCTCGATATGAGGCAGTTAAGCGGGTGGAACGCGGCGGCTAATGAACGGTTAGCGTCGGGTATTTATTGGACGCGTTCGAGTGCCTCGTAACATCCCTCATTGTGGGGATAGTGATGGGGGAAAGTCGCGTAGCACACTATGACGAAAACGACCGAGTCATAAACATAATTTTCTGCATGCGATACATGCCCGAGAAAATCTGTGGGGGCCCCCCCCTTCGAATAATAAAAATTTATTTTCGCGTAAATTTTCACCTTATAGCCAACGAGCGGATAGTGCGCGGTAAAGTGTAAAAGCCTACAAGAGCGCGGGATAGGTTCACACTCCAAAATATATCCATATTATTTAAATTTTAATTATTTATCGTACTGTATCAAATTCTCGCCGTAGATTTATAGCGTTATTAGCCCTGTCAGTTTCGATATAACGTAGGTACGATGCGTTGCGTAAAGTTGGAAGGGTATTTCTGATGTAAAATAATAGTACCTACGTATGCGTGTCTAATTTTATACATACACTGCGACTAATTAAATCTGTCACGTGAAATATTAATCCAAAACATAATAAACTTCACCATTGTCAGTCGGTGTGGCACCCGTTAGTTTGCACGCTCTCGCAAATAAATAAATTTACACCGAAAGAAGTTTTTGACCACCATTCAATGTATTTTATTTATTAACAAAGAAAACTCAAATTCAACAAAAGAACGTTTACGAAACAAACGATCATAGTAAATACTAGCCGGTTTGCCCGTCATTATATTTCGACGATGCATGCTGACCCTACCCGTGCGCGCTGGTTTATGCATACAGTACAGCCCATAGCCCGTTTGACAGCACGCGAAACAATTATATAGTGTACCGTTGATTGAATTGGTTTGATTGATTGGTTGATTGATTGAATTATCGACTCGAACCAGCTTTGACAGACAGACACGGCTAAAATAAATGTCGGTGATGCTAGCGTGACCGCAATGACCCAGCAAGCATACGCGTGCGCAAATATGTACGTCGGGTTTTACATGACGAAATGCTGTGTAATTGAATCTAAGATAACGACACTAGTTTTTTATTGATCAAGTCCTAACAGGGCATTCAAATCTCCTAGCAAAGCATTCAAAATTTGTGGACTTGGTCAGTTTTACTATAGTATGTATACCGACGATTAGCATTATACAAAAGAAAATTCTTCATTGAATCTGATAGGTATACATGTATATGTATGTAGTTTTTTCATGTGTAAGCTAAAATGAAAAGGGGGACAAATATCCAATTCGTCATTTAGTAAACGATGAGTAAAATACTCAGTGGAAATGTCAATTGCTACAACCTATGTATATAATTATATACATATATATTAATGTGTAATATAATCTATTCCCTATTTGAAAACAACATTTTATTACAGCGATCATTCAGATACACTCACTTTACAAATCCTCTCACTATATATGTACATACATATATGTATGTAACATCGAATGTCCAGTTTTAATGCTTTCGTATCGCTCACGCTCCATTACTGCAGTGCAAAACTTCATCACTTAAAACGCGCGTAATGTATGACGCACACACACAGCACGCTCGATTTAATCCTTTGTGGGGTGAAAAAAAAAAAATAAAAAGTACGCAACGCACAATTCCATTACAATTCCAAATTGGCGAGCGAACAAGAAGTTTATCCGCGCTCCCGGTGAATAATACATGACCGCTCCTCGTCGTAATCGCTCCGGATGAATAATTCGCGGCTGGGACTTTTTTTGTCCTGCCACAATGGAACGAGACGAGACGGTCGTATCCTGCTTACTGCTGCTGCTGTTGCTACCACTACGTCTCTCCAGAGAGAGGGTCGTCTTCCAGGATAATGATTCAGGAAGTCACGTCTTCCAAATGCGTCGTCGACTTTGAATTTTCGTCGAAATTGTCACCTCTGCAGAAAATCAGCTCTAGCTGAACTAACGCTTGGAGCGAAGGTACCTTTCATCTTAGGTCACTAACTGAATACCAACTTGCATATTGAGTTTCAAACTACACACATTTTCGTTGATTTTTGCATTTGATAGCCTGTTTTACTATTTTATCCTAGTGGTCCGTTTATTTTGTCACACGACTGTATGCCCGTGTATACTTTCGTACTAGACGAACTCGATACGTCAATTTGAAACCGTTCAATATGCAATATCAAGAGTTGCTTGCTCGCTGCCATTAGATAATAATAAAAAAAAAAAAGTAAATGTAAACTTTCGTTTATTATGACAACGTTGAAAATCCTCCTGGCAACGAGGTAACGTCAATACAAAATGCAAACAAACTTATACAAACCGAAGAAGATCAATACGGATCGGCGTATGTTACGACGCATACAAGTGTACGTATTAATTGCTGAACATTCAATTGTGAGAGAACTACAATTTTTACGGTCTCTAAAAGAAAAAGAGCTGACGCGAATATATTTTTCTTTTTCCACAAGAGAAAAATAGTTCTCTGTAACGGTTACCTTAACCCGAAGTTAATTATCCCCAGTGGAGTAATTTAGCACGTTTTAAGGGAAGGAAAAGGAGGGGGAGAATAACTGTAAGTGAGTTTCGCTGCAATAAAAATACCTTCATATAAAAATGCATATAAATTACATAAAAAAAAAAGTGTGAATCCTAATATATTTTTTTAATTAAATTCACTCATAACATACATATATCTATCTACATATACATATGTACGTGCAGAGTCTGAACAAAGTAGAAAGATTCATATTTGACTTCGTCGGGGGGAAAAAATCACGACGCGGCGCGGCTCCGAGAGAATATTTTGGCGACGTGCGAAAAACAAACATTCGCGGTTTGTTTTTATTACATCAGCGATAAGCAAACGTTAAATTTACCGAATTGATATAAGGATGACAGGCTATTTCACCGAACGCGTACACACTCGCTAACATACCAATGCGCACACGATATTAACAAAATTAAATTTGCATATCGCGTTAATTGGCGAACGCGCAATCACGTGTCGAATTAAAAGAGCACTCCGAAATCATGGGTGTCGATTTATGAGTTAATCTCTGCCTCATGCGAGGATGCAAATTGACTTACGTGCCACTCTATTCAGATATAGTCCGCCATAATGGTCGTGTGTCATCTTTGCGAAGCAGGAAACTGGGGAACGCGAGTTGAATACCATTAGGAGAAGACATGCAACGCGACTCTATATTGCGAATATCCTGTAGTTTTTTTTTTATTCTAGAGACGGATTTATCGTATGTAGGTTCAGTATTTCGCTTATTTATTCTGTTGAATCTCGACCCGGTGTAAATATTTGTTCGATTTTCGCAGCAAAAGCGAATATACCGCTCGCAACGTTAACGTACAAAAAGCGCAAAATAAAGAAAACGTTAAGCTAACGCGATTAACGTTTCGGTATAAACACACCTTACTGATGTATCCGAGTAATAAAATAAAATATTACGGCGTCATCGATCGAATTAATTGCCGAATTGAATATGTAAGCTCCTGCGGGTCCACTTTGTTTCAGGTATTGACCTATTTTGGCCCTTCTATTAATTTTCTTAATCGTTGGGCTTACCGAATGGATCGATCGATCCTCTCCTCCACCCACCCACCCACCCTCGCTCGTTTCCCATATTTTACGAATTTCCAAACGTAAAACTAGAGTCGAGAGACGCCGAAACGTTAACACAAAATAAAATAAATAAGGAAAGGGATCCGAGAGCGTTATTATTTTCGGGGGCGAAATGTCTGGCGCTCGGGCGAAGGGCGCCTGGGGCAATTTCCTGGATCGCACGTAACTAGGGACGGCACTGTGCCAGTGTATGTACTTATGTGTGTGTATCTCTAAATTAATTCCGTTTCAGTAGCGAAGAACTGAAGGAGTGACTCGTTACAAGGGCTCAATACGAGTTGACGAGCCGGAAGGACTTGTCCAAGGGGGATAGGATAATATTTATTTATTTATTATTTCTATACGTACAAATTACCCGCAAGGTTTAATAAAAACAAAGAAACAATGTACATGTACAACGAGTACGCACTCAAATTAATTATATACATATATGTATATAGACTGTCAAACTTGAGTGGACACCACGCCACTCATCAATATTCGGATATTATCGATCAATCGATATTTTAGTATTCACTAATCGTATAATTTGAACAATAGAAAACTTGCACAGAAAAAGTCAACACTAAAAATGATAATCCATTTGTGTAGTACTATATATTAGTATAAAATTTGCCTGATTGCCTGTCTGGATCGTCGCGATCACGCAAGCATTGCCAACCTACCTAATACATAACTTTTTTTTAGCGGTGTGTTAGTTTTATGTTTGCCATGTACTATATGTATAAATACATGCTGAGAACGCTTCTAAGGGAGTGCTAACCTGTATTGATTTGTCATTTGTAATGTAAAAATGTACTGTTAGTATTCCTATACATATAAAATAACAAGCCGCTATCTGTCGAAGCTGGTTCGAGTCAACAACGCCATTCAATCAACGATACTTTGTGCAATTTTTTCAAACGGGATATGGGCTGTGTTGTTATTGTACTAATCAGCGTGCGCGGTTGTGGGGGTTGGATTTGAATTGACCGTCATATGACTGGAAAACCGGCTAGTTGTCAAATAAGAATTTTGTTTGTTTGTTTTACGACTTTCCATTCTATGTTAAACTTTCGTTTGCCATAGGTACATACATACATACATATGTATATTTAGCACCTGCTCGTGCTTCTAACGTTCTGTCAACCTTGTATTTGTTACGATACCCAGTGCATTCTGCCTACAGAACTGAAAAGCCAGCACGTACTGCGCTCGATCAATGTCTTCGATAGTTAAACTTCCGAAGTTTCACCCTCAGTGGATTTTCAACGTTCAAAAGTGCGCATTTTCGAGCACGCCTATTGCATATATTCGAGCAGAGTTGCGAAGTGCGCATTGTTATTTTAGATTTTTATCGGTCTATTTCGTGTTATTGGTCCGTTACATGTTTTATGAAAAAGCTTAAATACCGACGCTAGTTGCGCGAGACCTTTGGGCGCACGCGGTCCCACCAGAGTCGACCCATCTCGACGAAATATGCTCGCAATAAAAACCGAAAACAACAAATTGGGCTAATAACGAACGAATCGAAAAAAACGAGAAAAACCTTAAAAAAAAAAAGTAAAAATACAATGTGCAGAAACGCGTCGTTACGCTATCGCGCTTCAAAACTAACCCAGAGACGAACCGAACGCTGGGTCGCCCGCTTCGCGAGAGGAAATTAGGAGATGAAACGATTACGATGACAGTATGGATGGTTGTTAACAGTGCAAAGTCGCCGAACTCGTGGCGAAGGAAGCGACAGCGGAAAAAAAATGAGTATGTAAAAGGGAAAAGGAAGCGCAGTCAACGTCCTAAAAGGAGATGACGGCAAAATGGTATTCTCAGAAGAGAGCACTATCGCTATAAAGGTGCATTAACGATGTTTTCTTTAAAATTTGATACTATATTTACAGTGCGACTAGTAAAACATTAATTAACGTGAACTTTGAGATTCGAATAAGAAAAAACACTAAAAATGTACATTTATAAAGTTGAACAACGAGAAAAGTCGAGTGTTTCTACGATATAAAGCTAGTTCCGCACTGGGTGAGAGATATAATATTAAACATGTAACGGGAGTTGCATCTGGCACCAACTTAATAAACTGCATTGATGTAGGCTATTTCAACTTCGAAAGTGAATATTGTATTGTAGAACTACGGTTAACAAGAAAGTGTAACTTTGCCGGTGTTTCTACGCAATACAATAGTAGGAAAGAGTTCGTGTTAACGAGTTACGATCTTATGTACCTCTGGGTTCGTTTTTATATTGCGAAACATCCTTCGGTTAATTTTAGCGCAGCGTTGTAATATTTAAGCAATCGATACGAATTGTGAATTTCACCCCCGACAATTAGTGGTCCGCCCACCCTTCCCGAGAGTTTCGTTTCCCTAGTGCCTCCTATTCGAGCTTACTTGTTTCTAGGAAGGTGTCTCCGATCCAGGCGAAGACTAATGGCGTAAGTTGCAGGTACATAAATGAACAGAAGAGGAAATTGTCGTGAAACCACACGCACAGGTAAACCCGCGCGTAAGGAGATCGATCAACACCGATATTGCTAGAAACAACGGAAACGAGCTTACATAGTTGGGGTAGTACCTAGATGCCTATGCCTATTGCGAGCGATCTTCCAAGGTTGTGTAAACAAAGATTAAATAATAATATATTAGATTTTTATTTACTTTCAGCGTGTAAAGTGCTCGCCTAGTGGGTGAACGTTGCTTTCGCATCGAAGTGTATCTACATAAATTATGGAGAATAAGAAAGGTGAAAATTCCCTCGGAGAAACAAAGATCGCAAATTTTTCAGGTGAGACGGGGGAATAAGAAAGCCCCGAGGTCTCTCGAACCACATCGAAACTATTTACATTTGTTATTTTCTGTATCGGACCAAGTGCGGTTCGGCCTAAAATATCACTTTAGAAAGGGGGGAACCTTCGAGACAAAAATGGAAACATGTGAAGATAGACGTTATCCAACTATACTCGTATATCCACTGCGCGACGTGTTCTTCCCGTTCGACAGAATCAACGAGATAAGGCAACACGGCGTTAACCCTTTGCCGACAAGGTACCAAAGTCACAATTACCATTCGGGCAAAACAAACAAGATAAGTCAAGCTAAGAATAAAACGAATTGTAAAACAAGTGCTACGTAGGTTACGTTTAGAACAATTCCGTATCATAATTTGCGAAATTGTTAAAGTAACGTATGAATGTGGTCATATCATACATATGTACATAAATATAATAGCCCTATTCCGTATGTCTGTCTGCTGATAACGCTCGCCTCGGTAAATAATTTCAAAAAACCAGAACGTCGCACGAGTGGGATTTGAACCCGGTACCGCTGATTCGGAACAGAGCGCTTACGCGGTGAGCCAAACCTGATGATAATAGGCAGGCTTCAACGTGACTATTTAAAATGAAAAATAGGCTCGCGACTTTGGTAAATTATTACGTTGTTGTATTATAACGCGCCATAGGTGGCGCCATAAAAACTATTAAATTTAATATTATTATTCATTACGGGTGATGAGAACGCTCCGTTGATATTCAACGGGATTACACTAGTAAAATATAATGGCATCTGGCCTAACCATTTCGATATCATGTTTTGCCACTTTTTATTTTATATGGTTAGGAACAAAATTATGCGCATTCGACGTATTGTTGGTCTGTTCTTTGGATTATTCTGCAACGGCAATCTGACATAAAATTTGAAATTCAAGTCAACATGACGCATACGTAAAACCTTAACAGGAAGCGTGAAAAGTCAAGGTTTTTCTTTTCGTACAATGTACACAAATTATGTACATATGTACTATGAAAATGAGATAATTCGAAACTAAAATGTGAATTTTTGAGCATTTATATAATAATAGCCCGCTACAGTCATTCGTGATAGTGACACTAATGCCAAAAAAAACACTATGTTATTATCTCGAGGAGCAACGCTGAGATTTATCAGATAAAATTGATGGGTCCCGCGCAACAGTCGACAAAGTCGCGATAATGAATAAACGTACAGTAAAAAATATACAATAAAAATAGCGAGCGTAGTCCCCGTTTCGTCCACTATTATCTAGCGCAAGAATGGAGCAATTTTTCCCGCAGAAATAGTATAAAATAAACTAAACGACCTCGCGACACGCATTATCTTGACATTTTCATAAACGGAGTGTGAAAATGGCAGGTCCCTCTTGTTATCCGATGTGGAACAACGGGAAACGCCTAGCACATAAACAGTGAGAAACCCAACCGAGCTACAGTTTAATACTTGGAAAGCCCTGTCTATGCAAAAAAAAAAAAAAAAAAAGAAAATAAAATAAAGCACACAGTGGGTCCCGCAACACGTACGATTCATTTTTTTCTCTCTCTCCCTTTTAATATAAATACCTACATACATAGATATTATTTTACACGAGTACGCACGTCAGATAAAAAATGTTTGCTCAGGGCGAAAATATCTTTTATCATCAAATCCCGTTCATGCGGCTAATGCGGCCGTTTCATAATTCACCTACGAAAACAATTTTTATTTTTCTTCAATTTTGCCGTACGTATCACACGGCGTGCGATGCGATGAAAAGCGAACGAAGGGAAAACTTGCCGAAAAACAGCCAGATCAATCGGAAAACGCGAAATATTCGCAAAGGCGAAAAGTCAACGGGAAAATGAAAGCTGCCACCTATCTAAAAAAAACTAAACCGTATAAAACACGAAAACCTAAAAGTGTATCCACTTTGACATCCAATTAACTTAATATTTACCTATCAATCAATATACACAATGTAAGACTTCCGACATTTAAACGGTTCACTCCCAAATTCAATTAAGACTATGGTGACATCTGTGACACTGGGTCTAACGACACGTCGATTGGGATCGAGCAATATCATCCGTGTCGTATATTTTATACGACACAGACGTGTATTGTATGCAATTCAATCTCATCGAGTGTTTAAATTAAACACGAGTCAAATTAATGAAACCATCATTACACACGTATGTACATAAGTTGACAGAGCCGAAATCGGCGTCGATTATTTAATATCATCGCGAATTTAACCCGTTCGCACCCAAACAAAGCGAACACGTCAACGTATCGTTTACTACGGCACGGGTTATCAAGTTAGTTGGGCCTTAATGTATTATTAGATATCGTCGAATGGGGGTACTCGACCACCGTTGACCTTTACGTTAATAGTGGAAAGCACATTCTTAACGTTTGAACTGACCCCAAGTATACATATGTATGTACATATAATATATCACATTCGATCGGTCACACATCGTTCATTTGATGGTAATACAACCCCTCCCGGTGGGAATAATTTCTATTAAATTTGCCCGCCTCTACGAGCGACGGGTTTTCATTAATTTTATTAGCGCGCGAAACAGAGAGAGCTCGGATGGCGGAAAGGCGTAAAATCGCACGTCAAACCCCCCCAGAGAGGGACGGGAGAGTGGGGCGTGAAAATGCGGTGTTAATAAACGCAACGAAAAAATAAATATAAATAAATATAATAAAAACTGGAAGTTAAAATAGGGATGGAGGATGGGGGGGCGGCGGTGGTAAGTATCAATCATCTCGGCGAGATCTGGCATGAGATGAAAACGCGTCAGCCCCTAACAAAGAAAATGAGACACATTAGCCTCCCGCTCGGTATCCTCCGTCCACCCACTTTTCCCCCCCCCCTTTATTCCACCCATCCACTTTGATATTAACGGCTCATTGTTTAGGCTTTTCGGTAGCCCGCAGGAGGTTTATATCTACGTCTGTCAGCTCTCGTGCTCTCCAGCCTCTACGGGGGTAGCGCGGGTCCAGCGGGCGAGTATAGTTGTTTTATCAATCTACCGCAAATTACGCGTTCCCTCATTTGCATTTTTATGGGTTTCCATGAAAATGAAAACGCGAAAGCAACAGCAGCGTCGCGCCCCGAAGCAGAAGAGGACGGCCGCAAATTATCTCTGAACGTTCGCGAAAGTGTGCAAGATATATGACGACGCGGGTACGTTACGTTACGGTCATAACACCACTGTCAAGTAATTCCGCGATAATTTTCGATATGCGCCCCAGTGTGATTTATTCTCTCCGAATGAAACAATATATAAAAATAAATTGCAACCAAAGTACAATAATTGAAAATAAAGAAAAACGTAAGTGAATAAAATGCATGCACACCACCACACTAACCAACATATCTAAATACATATTATGAAATCACTGTGTTGAGTGCGCGCGCGCGTATGTAAAATACGATCTTCGGCATATGTATATCTATTCAAATAGGAAAAACTACCACTTCCGATTGGCGGATGTTGACCAAATTCCAGTGCTCGAAATGAAAATTTTCACGAATGGGAGCGCTCGATAATTTTCAAAAAATATCAAACGACCTTTTTTTTTTTAACTACATATACATATGTATAGAAAATGTACGTACATTCATATACATACATATATTATAGCACCAAAACACTTACATAACATATGTACACCAATATAAATGAATTTATGGTTGTATATATTAGGTTATTAGTATTATTATTATAGAAACTGTATTACATATATGTATATGTACATGCACAATTTACACGGTTAATTTTTTTTAAATTTGAATAATTGTTAATATCACTATTTAGTTAGTCACGTCCAGAAATTATAATTCAGACAACTTAAAAAATGTTGCTAGAAAAGTGTTTGTAAGCGATTCCCGATGATAGATTGAAATTGCAAATACGTTCGGTAAATTCAAGTTCTCTCATCAGAGGGACAGGCAAGACAGAAGTATTTTGAAATTTTGGTTCCTATAATGGTAGCGGTACGGTACAGCTGCTTTAGAAATTTTGTTAAAATAAAAAAGACGACAATTGAAAGAAATATATCGTAAATTAGCGAAATGACCGATGCTCCGAGAGGGACCCGTTGCAGTTCGACCATAGTGTGACGGACAGTGCCGACCATAAAGCAATAAAACTTTTTGCGCATAAAAACCCTCGAATTCTAAATGTTATCTTCAAGTAACACAAGTGCATCCAGCTTTTTCAAAACATAATAATATTTTAAATGGCTTTTGGCTACAGATAAGATGCGAAATGCGAAATACAGAAAGATGCGTTTTTTACGAAAGGGAGCGCTAAATTTACAGATTTCACGAAAGGGTACGCTACGTTTTCAAATTTCACGAAAGGGAACGCCCGCTCCCTGCCGCTCCCGCTGAATTCGAGCACTGCCAAATTCCTTATGTCTCTAACTTACACCTTACGTTAAAATAATAGATATGAAATTTCAGCTTGATAGACTTGATAGTTTCGGAGAAAAAACACAGCAGCACGCACGCACGCACGCACGCACGCACGCACGCACGCACGCACGCACGCACGCACGCACGCACGCATCGCACGCACGCACGCACGCATCGCACGCACGCACGCACGCACGCACGCACGCACGCACGCACGCACGCACGCACGCACGCACGCACGCACGCACGCACGCACACAGGTAGCATACAGACATTTTCCAGAAATCTTGATACAAATCAGTCAAAATTTCGAGGTCGAATTTTCGCACGATACTTTATCCGAATAAAGTAAAAAAATTTCGCTTAGATATGTATGTATAATAATATGCATGTGTAATGAGATAGTAGGTAAGTATGTCGCCTATTATTGAATTGATATAAATTTTATCGCAGATAGGAAATGACGCCTACTATTAAAAATTTATAATACAATGCGATAGTGGATTCGATTATGTCAATGGAAACCGGATTCAATGCACTTAATTTACTATTGTTTAGCTGCACAGAATATATGTGTATATTCGGAATCACAGTGATTGACCCATTACATAATCAACGAGCGTATCGGAGTGTTTAATTTGTCCAATAATACAATAGTATCATCGGTCCTATAATAAATGTGTTACACAATTAAAATAATTACCACTATATCGACAAGTTCAATACAAACATTACAGTCATTAGCGGTAGCGCTGAACTGAAAATAATACTAGATGAAAGAGGAGGGGCTACTGTTAACCGTTCTTCAGTGAACTAATTTCGAAACGAATACCATAAGGGCATTGGATAGAGAAAGGCTGATCGAATTACTTGCTCGCGTCACTACTAATTCCGCAGTTCTTCGTTTAAAGGTGGGAAAATATGACGCGAGCGGTACAATTAAAAAATAAAAAAAAACTAGAACAGACTGAAAATGAGTGTAATTTAAAAGGGGCTCGTTGAGAACGTCCACGGGTACAAATAAAAGGAGGACATGTCCTAAAAAAAAATGAAAAAAAACCTGGACTAAAAAGTCTATTCACCGTAAATTTCGAGCCGGAGCGCGTGACGGAGAAAACGTAAGAAATGAAATATTCAACTTTAATTAAGCCGAGCGGAAATATAAATAAAATTACATCACGTTTATTTCGGGAATTACAATGTAAATTTAATTAGACACCGTGAACTAATTAATCGACTCGGTCCTAATTGGAAATCTCGCTCAAATAGAGCGTGCGAACTAGGGCTGAAAGTATCCAAGTACAACCATAACGTACATATCTGAAAGGCAGCCACTAGCGCGAAAAACGCTTTGATTTTTCAATCGACCACATTTTCCAAAAAGCACACGGACGATTTCGATTACGAAAGACCGCAAAAATTCGGATCGGAATTACAAACAGGCCAAGATAAATACGGCGCGTTATGAGCGCACAGCCGCGTGTGCATATTTGAGTTTTGTCTTATTGCGAATACTCCACCCGGTTGGCTTTTTGCATAAAACATTGAAATCAAACATGAAAGTCGTGTACGAAAAATATTAAATGAAATTATAAGGGTAGAACCGGCCGAACGTAAGAACCGTAATGAGTACAATATAGTCGAATGCTGAAAAGGTGGACGCAAGCAAAATAGCATTACATTACATTATGGTACTTAGCAAAAGCTCCCGGTCGATAATTCAATCAGATGTACATATTAGCGTCGTAGAAATTATTCATCGGTTAAAATTAAAATTGTACTTGACAGGCTTTTATAGCATAATTTTGGCGCACAGCCATTTCTATCGCGACTGTCAATTTTATAGCACAAACTTTCGATACAAAAATGAGAACGTTTCGCAAAGAAAATATGCATGACTATTGAGTCGACAAATTGCTAGTGGTCCCACAGTGTACACACACACACAAACGCGTAGTCTGAAACACTCGTTCTGTGCATATTTCATTCGGCGTAAAATATAAGCGGTTTCGCGATAAATTGCAGGGGCGACCCCCTTAATCCGAAGACACGAAACGACTCTTCCTTTATAAAACGAAACACATAAAACTAGACGAGACATATGTAGATGCCGATGCACACAACTACATACATATGTATATGTATGTACCTACACTAAAAGAAAAACCTTCATTTCGATGTGTTTCATAAATAAAACAAAAAAATTCGGGCAACGTATCCATTACAATATTACATAAAGGAAAGCGCCATTTCCGGTAGGCAGAGAATTATGAAAACGTTATCAATCATAGCGGACAGTATCAAACTCATAAATATGAAGTTTGAATTTGATGGGATTAATGGTTTGTGTGAAAAATAGAAAAATCATACACAGGCACACAATTAACGAAAGCTGATATTTTTGAACGTTGAGTTAAAAAAAAAAATAATACAAAAATTCATACAGGATAAAAATATTTCGCTCGTTCATGAGGAATTTGTATAGAAACGCGTTCCAGGTTAACCCCATATGCCGACAAAGTCACGTGAAGAATTGTTTGAAAAAAGCACATTTACCATATTAGAATATGATATATTATACCAAAACAAAAATAACTATACATACATACATATGTATGTATATAAGCTTAAGTGTATTCCTGCCTGCCTGCTAAAGTTAATTTGATTTCATTATATTTTGCTAATACATACTATAATTATTTTAGTAAAATTAATAGAACAAAAAAAAGTTCTTTCTTTAGTTTTCATGAGACACTTATACACAAGTCCATTAATTTATGATATGAGGCGGTTTCAGAGGGACAGATTCATTTCGTCAGTTGTAATTTTTTTTATAGAAGAAGATATACGAGTACTGGGTCGAATTTAACTCACTTTATTTTTCTGGTTTTATTTATTGTTTGTTTTGTCAGTGATTTTAGTGATTTTTAGAATGAATGGTATACTATATTCTACTTTATGGTATAATTTGTAAAATAAAATATCGGATAGAGTACTGTTTTAACTTTTTAAGCAGTGTGTCGGCAATACGCCGCTATCGTTCAAAGCGACAATCCAATTTTATAGCTATACACCCATTCAACCTACGGTACACTATACAATTGTTTCTGTTGAATGGGCTAGGGGCTGTACTATTATTGTACAAACCGACGCACACGAGTGGGGAGGGGTTGGGGTTACAGTCCACCGTCATATTACGTGTAAGCCAGCTAGTAATACACTATGCCCATACATACATACAGACACTTAAATCGGAAATTTAGACAGACCTTTCGAGTAATTTGTACGATTGGCTGCGGCAGTTTGATTTTTTTTCAAGACTAGCTCCACCCTGTATAAATTCGTTTATGTATATAAAAAAAAAGTGGAACGAGGTGGGTTTCGTACGCTCAAACACCTGACCACTTCGTGTGTCCTATGAAAATAACGACAGTTTGGCCCGTCTTTTTACGTTATTGGCGTAATCCGCCAGGACGCGGGTCACCTACCCACCCCCTCAACCATGCCGCCTTCTACCCGTCATTGTTTTCCTTTTCCGAGAAACTTTCCTGAGAGAGTTTCATCCCTGAGCCTTCCAACGTTCCAACACACACACACAAAAAACACAAGACACGTATATACGTGCCATTTATTCCGCTGCGAGGCCAGCGCCCCGAAGTTTTTTCGTTTAATATAATTAGCGAGTGGGGGAGTGGGTGGGTTAAAAAAGCCTCTCTTCTGTTGGATGGGGGTGGTAGATATGTAGGTAGGTACCTTCAATAGGTGAGTGGGTGGCACCGGGTGGCCGCAACGTAACGGTGTAATTTATTACAGCGCCGATAGTGGAAGGGAAAGCGGTGTCCGTAACGGCGACAAGCGTTGCTCGGATTAACCCGTTCGGCGGTTCCATTGTCGGCCGGCGCTCAACGGGTTAGAAAATTTTTAGGCCATTTAGCAGGTAAACGCCCGGTCGTAGCTTTTGTATATACATATGTATGTAGTTCGCGGAAACTGCCGTGAACGCAAACGGCACGAGATTAAATCTCCAAAGCTCACTCACTCCGCAGGTACCTACCAACCACCTCGTCGAGAGATTTTTTTTCCAGTCTAATTGACCGGATGAACGAAACGATAACTTCAGACCGGAATCTCGACACCAACAGCCTGAAAAGGTACTACGGGCGGCGATCGATACGTTCGTAAAAAAGAACGAACATCTAAATTACGGTACGCTCAGATGTGGCTACGTTTGATGCGCAACCTGTCGTGGTTGTACGCTGCAAGATTCTCCCGGAGGCTCGGATTCGCGCTCGACGCTGTAATGCCGCCACTTCACCATCGCGCGAATGTTCGTGAAATATTGGCCTTAGCGTTGTGGTCAGCTGCCGCTGCTCCCCCGTCCCGAGCACTACGATCGTATCGCTAGTGGCGCCACTCTAGTGTCAACTAGCAAGCGGCAGCGAACGAAGTGTCGCGTCACTGCCTACAGAAATGTCAAGCGCTCAAGACATCGCAGTGATCTATGCGACCACCTTGTGTGCAATTAGCACATACAATTACTATCTGGCAGTATGCAATGCCTGGAAGGTAAAAAAAAAACGGTTACTAAATTTGAATTTTCGTTTTGTCTCAGTTTTTATGAGGCCCTTTACTCGGGTTGCGCAGCTAAAGTAGAAGAGTCTGAACGCGTAAAATAGCTTCACGCTTAGGATACGAAACGACACGCCTTTAAACATTAATTACAATTGACAGTTTCACCAATTAGTGTATGCCAGCTAGTTGTAACAAGTCGAATAATAATTAATAATATTTTTAAATTAAATTGATAATTAGTACAGACGTGCGGCGATTAATACGCGGGACGCGTTCGGAAAGTTAGCGTTCGTATTTCAGAACTTCGTCGTAACAAGCAGATAGATATACAATGTATGTACGTATACTATGTAGATACCTATTATCAAATACAGTCTGTATTGTATTACTTGTGTGGAGTGCGAGAAGAATATGTTCTGCCGTCGACCAGCATTACGAAACTTTTCAAGTGAAATGAAACGAAAACAAAAAAAAAGTTAAAATTAGCATCAAATATAATTATAAAGGAAGTGTTTATGGCAGCAGAGCACGTTCGTGCTGATTCAACGCTGACCCAATAAACATTTTAAATATCATCCCCTGAAATTTAAAACGGCGTAAAATCGCATCGCACTCGTACCTTTTATGCGATATACATACATATGAATAAGTAACATATAAAATAGACCAATAATTCCAGAGCCGCTGGTTCGTAATGAAGTCTGACAATGCAAAGTAAAAAAAAAAATAACACTAAAATAAAAAGAATTGCAAATTGTACAAGTATATAGGCGAAATATATTTTGGAAACAATATATTCTGGAAAGTTTCTTTTTTTTGACATTTTTCCGGTTCACTAAATCTAAAAGCCCGAAAAGCTCTGATATACGCAGACGACATTAGCACACACTCTGCTTTATCGCACACACCCCGAAAACAAATTAACTCATTTCGGTAAATGATTTTTGCGGCTTTGGCGAATACTTTGCCGACTTTGATAGATAGATAGATTGCGTTCGTGAAGGGGATTTCAATATTCCGAGAGAATTTCGGAGGGGTTTCTCCTCAAAACTTCTAGCCACCCATCCCTGACCCCTTCGTTGGAACCTGATGAAATTTCACATGTTAATGAAGTCGAAAATCACACCTTGAGATAAACGGGAGCGACGAGTATTTTAAAATTGAAAAACAAGTCAGAACGAGACGAGAAAAACCACAAATTGTACGATAATTTTTACTTTACTCGCATTAGTGCGTTTCAAACGACTAAAAATCAATATTGCACACATAGACAGGTGATTCACTGATGGTACCTACACGTTGTAAAGGGGAGCTCACTTTGTGGAAAAAAAAAGTCATATAAACACAAGGCCGGAAATTGACCCGTCATCAAGTTACACCTACACTTCTAAACAGAGAATATTTACTTTGTATCTACAGGAAATGAACTTATAAATGAAAAAGCTCTATCTTGCATCAACAGCCAGGAAAATCATTTTGTAAACACACTAAGATAGACTGCGTCAGTACTTGCTAAAGTGTAATTTCATTATCAGATTACTAACTACATATGACTGATGTGGCTTTTTTTTTAATATGATGTTCATTATCATCATCGTTTTCAGCCGTTCACCATCCACTGCTGGATGAAGGCCTCTTTCATTCCTGTTTTTTCTAGAGCAATCTGCATCCACTTGACTCCACACCTTATTCTCAATTCATCAGCCCATCTTCCACTCGGTCTAACTTGCTTTCTTTCACATCCTCTCGGATACCATTCCAGTATTTCTCGCGTCCATCTGCCATCCATTCTTCTCGCTATGTGTCCAGCCCATTGCCACTTCAACTTTTTCACACGTACTGCTATATCTGCCACTGTGGTCATACTTCTTACCCAAGTATTTCTTTTGTTATACCAAGCATCTTTCCATGCTTCTCTGTGTGCGCTGGATCTTTCGTAGTATCCTTGAATTTAGCATCCAAATTTCACATCCATACGTCATGTTTGACAAATGATTTCACAATACATGCATACAATAAAAAAAAGAGCCTACAATTAACATCTGTTTAGGTTTTATTAATGTGCAAGATTTTTGTGAATATATAAAAAAAAAAAACAACAGATTTAATTTATAATTGTACATATGTATATGGTACAAGCCGAACAAGAATTCTGTAAATTATGTTAGGTATGAGAAGGCTCAAATCAAACTGTACGATGCAATAGTTTGAACTTCTGACAAGGTCAGTCACTGAACTGGCAAACGTTCGCTTCCTATTCCAAATACATACATATCCTGCATTTGACATTTCAGACGTATGTGCATATATTAAATCGGAATTGCGTGTCCCTGTATAGTATCCCTGAGTAACTACTGCCGAATTTGACATCGAATTGTATTTCACTCCGCCTCGTGAACAACCAATGACAAATCAATAGAGCCGGTGCGAAGATTAAAACGCCGTTAGGGAAAGAAATGTGCCGACAGTCGGAGTCGTAAAAGGACCGTTGGCGTGTTCGATTGAGAGGACACTTGACGAATGCGAGAGTTCCCCAATGGGCGATATTGGATTCCAGGCGAGGCGACAGGTTCCGGCGCGATATCGTCACTCGGGCTCCCGTGGGACCAACTACAGACACGTGTGTGTGTATGTGTGTTATGGGTGGGTGGGAAAATGGCGGGGGGAGGGTATTTCTGCACAATTTTGCACCCACCCGGTGCCAGTCGTAGTATAGCACGGTCAATTTACCTTTTTATAACCGAATTACGCCAGCGTGCCACTACACAACCCTTATCCGAACGAACGACGAGCCTTACTGCCCCGTTAAAAACGCCCACTAAATTCATATTAACCAGACCGACGCCCGGCAAATTTAATATTTGCGAATATTTTGCGGGGGCTGTGAACTGGTTTCGCTTTATAAAAACGAATGACTATTATCGATATCGGGGTGGGGTGAGAGGGTTGGAAGGGCGCTGAAGCGTGAAAAGCGTTTTCCCTGTTGCTAGAGAGGTGGGATTATAAGCGTTATGCTGCGAATGAGTAACTTGTAATTTCTCGGTGGCCATTGTGATACACTTTCGCCAAAGTAACTTTGAAGTTTCTGCAGAGCGATGAGCGTCAAGGTACTGTGCACACAAAATTCTGATATAAAGTTATACCAAATTGAAGCTAAAGCCTGTCTTTTTCTATGAGGGCTCACTATCAAATATATCGTATTTATGTAATATGAAATGTTGCGATAAATGCTGAATATAATCAAAGGCACTTTGAAATTCAAATAATTAAATGAGGCTTCTTCGAAAACAATCTACCAGTTTGAGAAATTGACTTCCAGGAAATTCTAGGTTGTTGAACTTACATATATGTACATACAGTAAAAATAAATGCCAAACAGAAAACGTGCCGTGCCATTCTTTTGAACACAACGAAAGCAATTTTTTTCGACCTCCTTTTAAAATTAGAGGATATTCAAATCGAAGGGAAAATAAGGAAAACAAAAATGCCGCAAGGGATACGCAACCCCAGCGTTGATAGTTGCGAGAAATAAATAAAAAGTATTCCCAGATCGTGCAAGCGGTAGAAGGTATGTAGGTACATACAATACACATACATATTTTTATTTGTGAATTAGTGCGGAAATAGGCATACGTACAATAATAAAATAGAGCAAATTGGAGGATATAAAACGATAGTAAGCTATAAAGAATTGCATCCTGTATATTATGATCCTACTCCTGTGAGGAATTTTAATCTTTGACGTGCGGACGAACTGGTGTTCGAAGGTAGTGTTGGAAGATAGATATCAGCTAGAAAACTGGTCACGCTGGTTCACAACGAAACGAACATACCCAAGATATATGTATATGTATGTACACATAGTGCATATATGTACAATGTAGAAACGATAAAAAAGAAAGAAGAATAAGAGACAACCCAGCTCTGGCTTATAGCGTGTGGCTAGAGCTAGAATATAACAAGGACATTCTAAAAGTCAACAATAGATCTGCGTATGAATAGCTCGATCAGCTCAACAAGAGGTGATCGAGCACATAAAGAGTCACCGTTTGAGGAGCGATGACGCAAAACGAGGACATAAAAAAATATATTAAATCCTAAAATTTATTGTGACACTCAAAGAGCTTTCGGTTCATACTGAATTCAATTGAAAATTTTAAACGATCAAAGTTTTCCCCTTAGATAAGACCGAACTGGCGCGAAAGAAGCAACGGGTTTCATATTCATTCATGATGCATGCCACAGCTGTTCTGAAAGTCACGCGAGCGTAGCATTTGCACGCTTTTTATTGTTCCTTTGAATGTAATTTGTTAGGATAAATCGATGTACATATGTATGTATGTAGTGTAATTCAAATATGTAATACTTAAACGTTACTTACTGATTAGATATGCATCATGCGAACGATTGCAAAAAAATTAAAATCACTACATAGAACGTTATCGATTAACATTTTTAAGCAGTTTGATTTGATTGCGCATTCAATGCGATGCACTCGGCAGACGACGCTCATTATTATTTGTCATTATGATGATTTATTTAACCTTCACACATCCTTATGAGGACATTTGCTAATCTAAAAGACAAGTACATATGTATGTATGTAAATGCTAACACAATGAACAAATAGAATAGAATTCAAACAAAATTTTGACATTTTCGGGTTACGAGAAGGTTGCACAGAGTTGTGCATGTTCGAATTTACAATAAACGCTACGACGGAACAGTGGAACTTCTCCATTAAAGGATCAAAACTGAACAAGACCATTTTTACTTTATCCATATTGAATAAAGTATTTTTTTTTTGACGAAGACGTTTCCTCTGGAAATGTGTATGACTTCTGATTTACTCTGATGAATCTTAGCGCAGAATGGATTGATTAAATTAATTTGGGTCATATCTGACAATGATTTCAATTACGTATACTGATTTGACGTTGTCGGTTATGAGGGAGGGAAAAGGGGGACGAGGGGTCAAAATTTCATTGATCAAGCGAAGCTACGTCACTGTGGATATTAGCCATATTTCTATTGCGTGCGCGTAGCGTAGCTGTGACATATTTTCAACCGTGTATTATAGAAATGCTGAACATTAATATATGTATGTATGTATATAGAATTTATTTGATTAGTTGTAAGAGCGGTCACACCTCTTGGTATTGAACCTACATAATACATATGTATGTATATAGGGTATGGGTGCTCAACCGGTCGAACGCGAAGCAAAAATTAGTCAATCCCGATTACGATTTTGCTCTGTGAATTTTGAAATGAATATTACTTTCCGTTTTTAAAATTTTCTACAATGGTTCAATTTTGTTTACTAAGCACCGACCAACGACTAAACGGTCTCGTGATTATCTGTTAACGAAAGGGACCAATGGTCAAAGGAAGGCACCGTTATTTTTTCGCGGTATGCATTTGTTTAATCAATACTGCTCAGTTACACTAGCTAATTTGTCAAAAGAAGTCAAGAGGACTTCTTGGAACTTTTAAGATCTGTTCTATTACAATACCGCACGCTTATTTCAAAATAGGCAATTCAAAATACGTGTTCTTAGGAGAAACTCTGTTTAAACGACTGCATTCAGCAATGGCGGATACGTCAGATCCGTTATGACGTTTTCAAATGAATTTACGTTATTTAACACAGTGTAGATTTATATATTTTATTTTAAATAATAAATAATTAAAAAAAAAAAAAAATAACATACAATTAAATAAAACAGCGTAAACAGGCAAGTGACATTAATAATCTTTAATTTTTAATTTAATATTAATTATTTTTATTTTAAATATTTATTATATAAATCTATACTATAATTATGAAAATTCATTTGCAAACGTCATAATATTTGTCTGTATTCATTTGTATATGTGTGCAATTTATTGTCTTGTGTTCAATTGTCTGGTTACAGTCAGATCACCTCGAAGACTGTTTGCGCTTTGCTTCAAGTACATGATTATTTATTTATTTATATAATACAGTAGCATAAGATAATTAATTATAATCCTTAACTAAGCACCTGTACAGAGATGTTTTTTTAAGACTGCCAGGAATTTTTCAATATTTTTGAAACTTATATTAATAATATTAAAAACGGTTTATATTTTCATCGCATTTACATCGATAGCTTTAAAAAACTAATTTTATAAAATTCTTATAAGATTCTTATTGGTAGATATACTATATTATTCGGAACTCTCCCTAAATTCTTGCATGTAAGTCGATCGCGCTACAAATTAAAATAAAAAAAATTGCCCCCAAACTGAAAAAGCTTTAGTACCCTCGATATACGCGTGTACATACATGTACATAGAGCATTGAAATTTTAGCTGCAACTACCGTAGAATTCGCACGTTTCCATTGTACATACATACATACATACAGCAGACAGACGACGGCGATAAAGAAAACCTTTCGTGCGCAATTATGCGTTCATTGCGACATTTGAACCGCGACACGCGCAAATTTCACGGCTCGTTTCCACAACTACATCAGCGAGACGATTTAAATGGCCGCCTGTGCCGCTAAACTGCATCGTTTTCGAGTGACGCAAACGGCTCGAAACGACGCGGTTCCGAGAAAATCGCCACATCTTCGCCAGGTACATCCACAGTCTCAGCTGTCGCGCGTGGGTTTTAAACCCCGAGGGGTTTAATTAACCCGAAACGAGCGACGGGGGGGGTTGGTTTTATCGCGTAGCATTAATTTGGCCATTGTTACCGGCGGCCATTGTTGCGTGTCCGCGAAGAAACAGAAGTGTGACCTCCATAGAGTGATGTATGCGAACCGCAACGGGCCGGTATCCAGGTTACTGCTCCCCTACAAACATCCGCCATTGTTCGATACACAGGGTTAACGCTAAGCCGTGTCCGAATAATATGACCACTCACCTCATATGGTATGTACATACATATGTGCGAATGGGCGAGGACCGCGCGCTCCGTTCATTCTTCGATCCGGGAGAAAATATAATAAACAATGAGGCGGTAAGTACTAGAAGCAATTTCGTATGAATGGGTAGTGTAAGCTATTAACCATAAAGCATAAATTTAATAGTAAACTTTCCGTCGACATGTGTCGATCGTGTACATAGAAACGAGAAATAAACATTTAGATTTCATTGATTTTTCCACTTCACGTGTTTGTACCTATACACACACCTATTAAACACTAACATTAAAATAAAAGAAATTTTATAAAAACACTAACAAAATGAACAACGTGTAAAATAGATAATGGTCACTGGACAAGTAGCTATTAAAATAGATTTAAGATGTATTGTGAACATAGTATATGAATAATAAAAGCTTTTTTTAAATAAAAATAAATATATGAAAAACTGCAATATAATAAGATACATGCGAATGCACCAAAAATTTACGTTAATTTATTTTTGTGTATAGGTAATTTTTTCAACAATTGTCTTGGGTGCTATGATTGGATGTAATGAAGAAGAAATAAAACGACATATGCTTAAAAAATAAGGCATACGACCAATGCGTACTGCCAGTTAAGAAGAGATCGTACGAGAAATACATGACCAAAGTGGCAGATATAGTGTGAAAACGTCGTAGTGGACACATAACGAGAAGAATGGATGGTAAATGGACGCGAAAAATAAATACTGGAATGGTATCCGAGAGAATGTGAAAGGAAGCAAGGTAGACCGAGTGGACGATGGGTTTAAGAATTGAGAAGAATGTGTGCGAGTCGAGTGGATGCAGATTGCTCAAAACGGAAAGGAATGGAAGTGGATTGGACAAGTCTTCCTTCATTCAGCAGTGGATAGGTATAGGATAGGATAGGTAATAACATTCGCATCAAGCCGCTATCGGTCAAAGCTGGTTCGAGTCGCAACGCGACATACAATTGTTTCAAATACTTTTGAACGGGCCAGGGGCTATACTGCGATTTTACAAACCAGCACGCACGGATGGGGGTTGGGGTGAGTATCCACGGTCATATGACGGGCAAACTACATAACTAGTGTATATAGTATGCGGTTTGTTTACGTTCAATAGTTTAGCATAAACTAGCTACTTGTAATATTCTAAGCATTGGTTCGATTTCGCAGAAATAAAACATGTTTTCGAATAAACATTACGATTCAATTGGCCCTATATACATACATATGTATAATAAGATTTAGCACTAGGGTGTAGAGATTTTCCTAACCGAAACGCCAACATTTCGCGTTATTAAATGTACGCAAACCAGAACTAGCATAATATTTTGCATACGTGATTTTAAGCTACACAAGATATTAAACGTAAATGTCACAAAATTACACACGTACATTACATACGTATATTTTTAAACCATTACAATAAAAAATTAATGAATTGGGTATTGCGGCACATTTCGATCGGAAGCGTAAAGGGGTTGAGAGGACGGAATTAATCACGTAATCGCAAATCCAATCAACGAATTCGGAAGGGGGGGGGGGGTTTAGAAAAATTTGGCAGCGGTTGGAGAGCGCTCATTGTGGAGGCGTTTAATCACCATAAAAAAAAAAATTTACGCGAATATGTGTCGATCCAATCAAGGGAACGTCTCTAGTACATAACAGCATAATAAATGTACATGCATGTCGAGCACGCGTGCACGTGTCTGTCCGTACATACTTACACACAAGTGTACAAGACAGTACATATGCATGTGTGCGGTCGAGAAAACGTGTTTTGAATGCACAAAACGACCTGAATGATCAATACTTTCTTGTATGGCAACCCGACGACTTATCTACTAGTATATTTTTACTGCTCTTCAGGTACTACTTACTTCCTACTAAGAATGGGTGGGGGGGGGTTGTAGTACAGGGGGGGGGGGTATTTAATACATTGTCTTTTAACGGGACTGGGGTGGGCTATAAGTTATAAGTATAACTCTGCGAATTGTAACCCTTTGGGCGCGCGCCATGAAACTAGGACGTCGCGTCACGACAAACTCTTGGCGATTTATGTGGCACATAATGCGAAAAATATTCCTCGGGACATTTTTCACCGATGACACGCTTAGTAGTCGTCGACAACGGCTTTTGGACCGTACTGTGCCGCAATAGACGACTTCTGACCTTATACGGATATCTTTTACGAGGCATCGTAAGGCAGAGTTGTTGATGGTCGTTGATTATACGAAATTGAACGATTGTGCGCCATATTTCGCAATAATCATTCAAACGATTTATTAGCTGTGGCCCGTGAAAGCACTTATTACCTAATTTAAACCAGTGCTTCTCAGGTGTTGCGAAATTATTCCAGGTAACTCGTCAATATCGGCTTAAGATTATGTATGATGCATTGTTACAATCGTTTGTGAAGTGTTCCTCAAAAAGATAAGCACTTCCCACATTGCATCTGCACTATCTTCTGAAGGATAGAAAGATAATGTTTTAATGAGTAAGGCGGTACAATGAATCAGACCGATAGATAAAATACATACATTCAAATACAGTATAAAATGAATAAACATTGAATCAAATCGGAAATTCGAACTGCAAATTTGCGATTCGTTAAAATGAGACTAAATTTTTTGTTTATCGTGTTGATGCATGCAACAGAAATAAGTTGGTTTGAATCCAAGAAAATTATAATACAGTTACAGTTTCAGGGGTAATGACTATTCAAAATGAACATTGCAGATGTACGCATTTGATGAGTCACAGAGACTAATGTCATTAGGTCACCGTATAAACTAAAAACATGACAATTGATTTTCACATACATACAATATATATACATACATACATGTAGTCTTATTCAACAATTAGAAAAAATATATAATACGATTATGTACAGGGTTAAAAAGGCGTAATGGCGTACCTAATTGGAAAAAAGGCCAACCAAAACGAGCAGCGGAGCTCATCAACTATGCAAATGTCACCCATTGAATACATAGATATGTATGAATACCATTATGATGTAATAATATAATTGATTAATAAACTATAGTGGATGCGATGTGCGTTAAATTAACTGCGTTTAAAGATTGCGAGCAGCGCACAACAAAAGAAGCAAGACGTATTATAATAATATATAATATGAAGGAGTTGGTTGACATCGTTTCAGCTTGAGCCTCGCACGTCAAGATAATATATTATTTACCATACTTTCAGCTCGGGCAACATGTTGAGGTGACGTCTGAAAGCGTTGCTTTTGGGGTATATCATGAATACACTGATGCCGAACAATGCGCGTTCAATTTACACACACAAAATAAACGGATTACTTCATATTGAGGAAAATTTCAATGAAAATGCAATGCATTGTAACTATTTGATTTTATTTTTTAAACCATAGGAGTACTGAAGACGTCGCTCACAGGAACCGAGGTTCCCTTTTGCGGCGAATTCGATTACAACTTTTGACCATTCGTTGGGTTTTAATCCGCAAAAAGTTAAAATACTAAAAATTACACACACACATACAAACATACATACGTACAATTTAAAAGTTATTATAACCCAAAGTAAAAAAAAAAAAAAACTCGACTTACAAGGTGAAAAACCGAACAAGGAAAATTGATATGCTTTACGACCGTTTATATACTCTGCGCTTAGTTCGAAATTATCCAAAGTTTACACTCTCGAGTGTAACAGCTGAGCGTCCAATAAGAAACGTGGCGGTTCGAACATAAAATTCTCAGAATGTGACACAGAAAGCTTCATAAAACACAAGACACGTGTGGGAGGAGGCTACCTTACAATTTTGCACGTGACAATAGTCGCACGATGCATTCGTTCCGCGATAGCCATGTATAGTTGAAAATGCAGTGACAATTTGAAATACTAAATTCGGTCAAACAATATATGTATATATGCATATGAGGGAATATGCACTTACGGCAGGTGAATGTACAATACTCACAATTTATAAAGAACCAAAATGTTAAACGTACCATACTCGGTCAATATACCTAGTACCGATTCTGTCAATGTATTGACAGTTCAATTTTTTTTTTGATTGATCGTGAAAAAAATATGCTTCACCTTATAAGCGGATACTTAATTGATTCTTTTGGATAAGGAGCTACTGGAATTCTGATAGAATTTCCTCGGCGATTTTATAAGTGTGTATGTGGGGGGAGGGGTCGAATTTGAATTTGATTCGACGAATTGACCGAATTAATTTAATTCAAACGGGTGAATGTTGAAACTTGTTGGCGAAAATCGACCAAGTTTCGGCAATTCTAAAACCAGATCGTAACGGGCTGGAGGAGGACCGCGAGGTGTCCTCGAGGGGAAGGGGAATGGGTGCCCGACGACATTTTCGAATTATACATTCATATTGGACCCGTGCAGAAGACGTTCGAGAGCAGAAAAGTGATATTATTTTTTTTCCTTCACAACGGAAAGAAAAACTTCGGAACAAAGAGTGAGGGAGCGTCGTGTGAAATGCACGTTTGCAAAGGACTCAATGGTCGGAAAAACGGGAGGGGTTCGAGAAGAAAAAGTTCGAGTGACGGTTTTGTACAATCTGAAAGTTTCAGACACTCAAGGTCGTTCATTATCCAGACGCCCTCCCGTGCCACCCCTATAACTTTTCTTCTTCTTCTTATCGAGTTTTTAGTTTTTCCTGATGATATTTATGTTTGAACGGTGCCGAGAGAGAGCGAGCGCCGATCCTCGATTGAAATCCGCAGGACTTTTGGAGCGGAGCCCAGAGCAACATTTTTTACCCGGAGCGGAGTCCAATGAAGCACTTAAAAATTATGACTATTCCACACCACTTCAGCATATGAATTAGCAAATGTACCCAAGCTACCTATGTATATATACATATGTATGTAGCTGGATGAAAGCCTCTAAAATCCTGCCCGTCTTGAGCAATCTGCATCCAGTTGACTCGCACACATTTTTCTCGATTCATCAGCCCATCGTCCACTCGGTCTACCTTGCTTTCTTTCACATCCTCTCGGATACCATTACAGTATTTCACGCGTCCATCTGCCATCCATTCTTCTCGATATGTATCCACAACGACTTTTTCACATGTACCGCTATATCTGCCACTTTGGTCCTACTTCTTACCCATGTATTCCTCTTACGTTCTCTTCTTGTTATACCGAGCGTACATCTTTCCATGTTTCTCTGTGAGCACTGGATCTTACGTAACATTCTTGAATTTAGTATCCACGTTTCACATCCATACATCATAACTGGCAGCGAAATTTATTATTACTAGATAAATGTTAATAGTAGCGCAATGGTCTGCCCGGCTGAGTAGCCGCAGAACGCTCTCATACACTCACTCGCATTTTTTAACTACCAGTAGTATACACAGACTTATGTAAATACACTAATTAATAAATATATGTATAAGCATTTGTCAGCCTAGTTTGTTAATAATATAACATAACCAAAAATAATAATTTGGTACACTATACAACTATTTCGCGTACTATCAAACGGGCTGCATATTTCGGATCCGCACCTAAGCACGTGCATCACTGGAGTATCTTAACCAAAGCAATAACAATAATAAGCATTGTATTCTTGTGAGAATTCCGCGGAAAAAGTTCACGCTGGTAGTGCGTATGTTAACATGACAAAATGCACATTCAGTGTCTTCAGAATGAAAAAAATATTATTCAAAAGGCTATCACACATTCTAGAAATTCCCATTACTCCTATTGGGTTCTGAAAATATCCTCGAATCCTCTAAAAAGCTATTAAACTATCAAGAGATGTTTTATAACCAATAAAAAAAGAAAATTCTCGAATATTCTCGACTTACAATACGACGGCGACGTGTGATTAGGTGCTGATCCGAAATATGCAAACGGGCTACGGTCTCTACTATTATTATAGAAAATCCAACGCGCACGAGTGCGAGTTGGAAGATGGGGTTAGAATCCAAACGTCATACGACGGGCAAACCGGCTAGTTAAAATATACTTCAGTGTGAAAAATGAACCGCTCCAAAGCTTTGGAAATTCGAAACTTGCGATGGACCCGCCGGTTACTCCCCCTCGCCCCGTTTCGAATTAACCAGCGCGTTTTCCGTTCCTTTGTCGTGCGCGCCGGGGAAACCACTTCGCATCCAATTTGCACTCCAATATTTCACTCATAAAACCCCATAAACGGCAATCGATTCGTCGGTCCACTCGGGCCGGGATTCCCGACGACGCAATCTGTCACCGCGGAGATGCCGTTATCCGGCTCGTTATCCCTTCACAGTCCCGACACGGTTCGTGGCCGTATTGTCTCCTAACTTCGCCGGATATATCGACCCGTCGAGCTTTTGAACAGCGGCCGACGATGCTTTCCCCCGTGCTTCTTTACTTCCGGCTAATAACGAATAATAGTACGCGACGCTCGGTAGGTATAGATAGGGACGTGTGTGGGATTTGATTCGTTAATGCGTCGATAGGACACCCGGGAGCGACCCATAATCACGTGAAAAGTGGCGAGCCCCTTTCTGGTACCGAGTAAAGTGGGGTGGGGGAGGGTGGAGATAATCCCCGTTTGCCATCAGAATCGCTAAGTCCTCGTTTAAAAGGATCTGGAGCGAATATTATTATTTCGAGACGGGAGATAGGGAACGGGTCCGCTTTCGCCCATTCAAATTGTGTCGTTATTGTGCGACCGCAAGGAACAATCACGACCAAAAATTATTACAAAGAAGTTAAACTTTATCTATGCAAAATTTTCAGAAGTTGTATTATATAAGTAGAAAGACTAGCCGAATTGCCCGGCGTTGCTCGGGCGAATGAATTATGAATTATAACGAAATAAACATTTATTCTCCATTACAAACAAAAATTTCGTATGGGGCTCCCTTGGCCCCAGGCCAAAAACCGTATACGGTCTAAGTTAGTAGAGTACCATACGATTGTATACCAAATTTGGTGGTTCTAAATATTTAAAACTGTAGATTTCCATAGCGGACAAACAAACATTAAATTTTATATTATATACATATATATAATATATAATCCGAAATCTGTATTTCTGTGTGTGTGTGTGTCTCTGTCTGTTGATAACGCTCGCCTCGGTAAATAATTAAAAAAAACCAGAACGTCGCACGAGTGGGATTTGAACCCAGTACCACCAGGTTGGGAGGAATCGTGCTCACACTATCTTCCAAACGGAGGCGATGACGTACGTGCTATCATTGGCCAATATTTATTCTTAAAGGTTCGCGACTTTGCTAAATTATTACGTTGTTATTATAACGCGCCATAGATGGCGCTTGGTTGCATAGATGCAACAACTATAAAAACAATTTAATTTAATATTATTTTTCAGTACGGGTGATGAGAAACCGCTCTGTTGATATTCAACGGGCTTACACTAGTTATATACATATATACATACATATAATTATAGTATATGAATATGTACGTATTTATTAAATCGTTTTGAATTCATCGCTATAGTAGTGGATAATAGCCGATTATTAATTCTACGCGACCATAATCGATGGGGCATCTTTCCCAGTGTGAAGACGATTGATTCGTCAAATAGGTTAAAATAAAAAATGGAATGTTACGATTAGATTTCAATTGAACACACGGGGGGAGAAAATAAAAACATAATTTATATCGAGAAATATAATACGTTTGATTCGTTACAGTAAACGAAGAGTCGTTTTTAGTCTCGATTAACACTAATCCGGTATTCATACATACGGACGAAATTCCTCGGGGAAATTTCTCATCAAATATTGAATTTTAACGGGAAATCGAAGGGAAATACGGCGTTCTCACCTTTGGGAAACAAATGTACCCAGCATAAACCTATGTATGTATGTATATAAAATCGCTTTCGTCAGTTCATTAAATGTCGTCGAAATTCATTTTTCGATTTCGAACGCATATAATATTATCGATCCATAAATAATTGTATAGCTTTTCCGCTGAAAATAAGTCAAGGGGAGCGCATATCGATTCAATACACAGTATGTAATTCAATACGCGATTCGCGAGAAGAGATACCTAAAACCTCAAGTATATAGTGAGAATTCCGATTTGCACGATCAATTTTATGTAGTATGAAGAGCGCGCACGTCGTCTGAAAATATACATATACATATATTATACGATAAAAAGATTGTTTAAAATTTGCAATTAATATGCATACAAAAGAACGCGCGATAATAACAGCTCGTAAGGGACTCATAAATATATACCCCAATTCTGAAAGCGTTTTGCGGTTTTCAAATTTATATTATACGCGCCTGAATAGAGATTCAACGTGAGGTTCGCAATGAAATTCAGAATTCGTGCAAAAAAAAAAAAGTAAATCAGTGACACATTTTCCATTTGCGCGTGTCTGCGTCTACGTATACCACACGTAGTATGTACATGCATACATACATATAACGTAATACGATTTCAACGGCTGTGTTGTTTTCTTGATGAATTTACCAGATTCAGGTCCGGGAAAATATATCGGTGAACCCCCGTATGTTATATTCATTTTGCGATCGATGTGATACTACCACATTGCTATCTTTCCAATTTCCGTCCTTTATGCATTATTAATTTTGACTTTGAGGTAATTGACTTGGTATACAGCGAAATCACCGAGTCGATGGAAATGTTCGGTTGCCGACGTACCTGAAGGATATAACGTGGATAGAAGGGTTGAAAAAATTTTCCGTCACAAAAAAAAATTGATCGTCGTAGAAAAATACAGCCTTGAGTTGCCCGAAAATTCTATCCGAGTCGGCACACAGCGGCGAATGTACCAATTTATTTTAATTTATTCGAAAGCGAAATTAATTTATACGACGTCGAGGAGCGAAAAAAAAGGTATATTCATAGAAGTATACACAATAATAATGCGAGGTAAATCTGGCGAATCAGTCACGACGTCGACGTTTTCTACGAGGCTTTTGTGAATTAAACGCGAACGATTCGTTTTGTCGAGAGGTTCATGGGATGGGACGGGGAAATTTCAATACAAAAGATACGTACGAAGAGGAGAGATGAGGAAAGCGTGTCTTTGACGCGCAAAAATAATAAAAAAAAAAGAGCGAAAAGTTGCGAACATAGTACGCCAGCGTGTACAGCAGGTCGACAAATGACAATAACGTCGAGATTTTAACGAAGAAAATCGTAAAGGGAGGAAAAGCTCGCTGTGCGGTAGGCGAATTTTTAATTTGATTCGTTCGATTTCAATACGCCAAAAGAACAGAGGGTCGGAAGAGAGGGATGAGGAAAAGAAGAAATTAAATTTGGTATCGCGTGCCGAAAGAGTTATTACGCAACAAGTCGACGGGGTGAGTTTCGCCATTTTAATCATACCTACAGCTAGAATATGCGAACATTCTTCTACGAGCAATATTGTACATACAATTTCAAACAAAGTGATTTAATTTGAAATGCAACAAAACAGTTAAAAGAAGACACTAAACAAAATGTAGACGTTGGCGGTGAATATTAGTAGTCGAGTAATGCGGAAAGATAACTAAAACTACTCCAATTAGGTTTACAAACGATGATAACAAATTTGTGCGATAGTAACATCAAACGCTTTTCATTTTGGATATGTACGATAAGATATTCCAGAAATAAAAATGTAGATTGAAAGAATGTTGATCTTTATCGATTACTTAAATGGTTTCTCAAGTGCTCAAAATAGGGTTCAATTCAAATAAACTACCAACATTAATTATACCTACGTTACTTTACCCTAATCGGATAAAGTATTGTGATCGTGCAAAAATTCAACCTCGAAATTTTGACTGATTTGTATCAGGTATCATCGCCTGATCACGTTTTCATGATTTCTGGAAAATGTGTGTATACTTTTTAAATTTAACTTTTTCTCCGAAACTATCAGGTCTATCAAGTTAAAATTTAATATCTATAGTTTTCACCATAAGGCGGAAGAGTTGATCAGGCTTTGATCAAAATCCGCCAACCGGAAGTGGTAGTTAACTCTTGAACGATTTTTTTTTTTTTTTTTTTTTTCGACCCTTTAAATATTTAGAATCTTCATAACATTGAGTGGAAAAAAATCATCAAAATCGCCCAACCGGAGGTGGAATTTTTATCTTGTAAAAAAAGTCAAAAATCCTGTTATTTTTCATTGTGCACGATTTTTTGACTTTTCAGTTCTTCATATCATACAGTCCCTGGCCAAGATTTTGGGGACACTGTTTTAGACTTTTGCGCGCATTACTAACGGTCGTAAATAACTTACTTACACTACTACAGGACGTTTTGGGTTCATTTTTTTGTATGCCTCCCTTATTCTTATAATGCCTCCTTTATATATATACATATAAGAATTTGTGCACTACCGTTCTTCTGAAGACTATGAAATAAAATTGAAATGTGAGAGTACAGAAAATCGATCAGTGTAGACGTGCGTTCCTGTAGGAGTTTATTAAGTTTTGAATCATTTCTTCAACATTTTTATATATATTGTTGAAGAAATGAACATCTTGGCCAGGAACTGTATATGGACATAGTCATGGGTTGGCCACACCCGAATTTTTTTATTATCGATTTTAATGGTTCATTCGATTAACCAAGTGTCACGCGTCAAACGAATAAACCAATCGCGGATCGTTCAAACGGTCGAACCGTGAAAATTTCCAACGCTTTCGGCGAAAACTTTGCGAATCGCGAAAAAGTTTCACGCTTTTTAACATCTTCGTCGATACGACAACAACAATATGATTTAGGCGCGGCGCTTTCATAAAATAAACTTGCACACAATGGGCTCCATCGGCGTGAAACTATAATTGAGACGCGAAGTTATCTCGACGGCGGCAACGGGGAAATCGGCGTGTGCGAAAGCGTTCGGCAACTTTTTAATTGGCGAAGGACGTCGGGCGTTACTTTGACGAGCCTGGAGGGAAAGTTTGAGGAGCGGCGATCGACAGGCCAAAGTTCGCAGAGTGGCGATCGATAGGCGAAAAGACGGTAACAACTCTGACACGAGGGTGGGTGTGTTAGGGGTTGGGGTTGGCGATTGATTTTCCCTCGGACAATTACGAGACCACGTGGGATGGGGTGATTCGCGTGGTGGTCGTCGTCGTCGTCGTCGACGTCAGCCAGGGGTCGTCAATTCGACACAGGTGTCGACAACCCCTCATCCGTTCGCGTAATCGTGACTAATTCGCGTCAAGCTTCGAAAGTTCGCCAACGTTGGCAAAGGATACCCCGAGAATTGGGTCATCGCGCTGCCTACGCAACCGTGACGAAAAAAAAATAAAAAAAAAAAAAAAACAGCATAAAAAACGGGTAGCTGAGAGCGATTTTCTTTACAAATCGCACGTGTAAACAACAAGCCAATGTTTTCATATGTGCAAAGTGTCACGTGCTAGTTAGTCGGACGTAATCGGCGTGTAAAAATTGTACCTAAATATGGAAACATACCGATTATACGCGCGATTCAAATTCGTGTTCTGCCAAATGTGCGAGTCTCTTACTTAATAAGGAAACGATTATTCCATATACGAAAATGGCGTACCGCCTATATATAGCGATGAATTCAAAACGATTTAATAAATACGTACATATTCATATACTATTATATGCATATATATATAACTATGTAGTGTAAGCCCGTTGAATATCAACGGAGCGTTTTCATCACCCGTACTGAGAAATAATATTAAATTTAATAGTTTTTATAGTTGTTGCATAGATGGCGCGTTATAAAACAATAACGTAACAATTTAGCAAAGCCAATTGAAAATTTATATTGTCAAATTGAAGCAGGCCCGTTATTATCTAGTTTGGTTGAATGCGTAAGCGCACCCTCTTCCGAACTGGTGATATTGGGTTCAAATCCCACTCGCGCGACGTTCTGGTTTTTTTTTAATTATTTACCTCGGCGAGCGTTATCAGCAGACAGACGGAATAGGGCTATTATATACATATATGATAGTTTTAAATAAAGTTTAAAATGATCGCACAAAAATAGATCTTAATTCTAAACGCTATACAATTTTCGAGAATACTCCCCAGAAACAAAAGTTTAGTGCGAAAGTAGCCATACCCATATATGCTAACAATAAGATACTGTCAAATATTAACAGAATTTGTATTCTATAGATCCTTTGCAGTGTGAGTTTCTACATATAATATAGATATTCCTCATTGAAAGGAAAATTTTCCTTACAATATACGAACATATTTTGTACACTCGAGTTTAAAATACCTACATACATATATGTACAATCGAAAACTAGTTAAAATTAACATGAAAGCTTTTAATCACACAAAGTGACGCGGGTTAACCCTCGCTATTTATCTTATCAAGATAAAATATTTTCCGAGGATAAAATTTCAATAAATTTGTCGCCACACACATTTAAATTTGAACAATGCATTACACACCACCCAGTTCGATGCTTTCATTGGCGGAGACTCTGAGCCCGACTTAAAAGCTTCAGAACTTCCTTTTTAAATCCATTAAAATAAATCTATTACCTTTAGTCCCGAAATCGCTTTATACAGAAGCAAATCTCGCACGTTCGGGTAGCGGGCTAAGTAAGTAAGACGAGCAAAGAGCAGCCTTCGAAAAATACACGAGTAAAATAAATTGTAGGGGTCGATTTAAATCCGCATCAAAGGCGACCAAAATACACGACACACAATATTGTGCGCACAAAATACATACATGGGCATTATACATAAAAGGTTAATCAAACCGCTGAATATCATATACAAACAAACAAACGAACGAACGAAAACACACACACGGGACAGTGAATTACCGGAGACAAATCCGTGCAACACGTACTAGCACAACATTTTATCCTAATCTTGTACACGCTGCGAGCGATATCATTATATCGTATCATATATATAATATAATACAACAGCTCAAAAAACATGCGGAGAGACAAATTCGGACCATATAAATAGTAATAATAATAAATTCCAGACGACAAGGAGTAATAGTGCAATCTTTGCCAAACATACATATATAAAAAGTATCATAATAAAAATAAAATAATAATTTCATTGATGTTTATCGTTCTATAAAAAAATAATTTGTGTTCAACCTACATACATACATACGTATATATTCTTTCTAATACGATAAAAAAAATATATAAATAAAAAAAAAAAATTAAATGTATATTATGTCATAAAATAAAATAATGTGTATTAGAAAATCTTCGAGTCGTTTTATCGCACCATAAAGAGGGGAAAATTGCTTGTTTTCCCTGCCGTTTATACGTCTTCATTTTTCTCGGATGCGGGAGAGAGATCCTCTTCTCGCCTGGTAAACAATGGTGTAATTGGACTTATTCCCATTGTTTGGTTAGGTTGGTTCCACCAAAGACAACTTAATTCACCGTTCGAATTTCAATCGCTTTAATGCGTTATGGGGAGATGAATCGTACATGGCACAGTATGGATGACGGTGGGGTTAAAAAAGCCCCGACGGCGATACATTTTTATACGCTATAAAACTCGGTCTCGACGGTTCGGTCATTATTTATGGGCAGTCCAAATAAAATCTGTGTGTGTGTGTGTGTCGATATATCGAAAGCGAAAGCGGTTCCGAAAAGAACTCAATCGATTCTTTAACGGTTGCCATTCCTCAAACTACATATGCGAATCAACTCTAAAAAAATCGCAATGAATCGAAATAAAAATTGAACTATCGACGATAATATTATTTCACATGCATCCAAGTTCATGATTTATATTATTTAACCAATAATTGATTCGCTTAATGTTAAAAGAGCGTTAGTTCAAAGACCCAAAGTTGTGGACAAACGTCTTTTTAACATGGAGTTCAGTTTTATCGCTATTGTAATCGACTTCAGCCGTTTTAATGTTTATTGAAAGTCAAAAGATGGATGTATGGTTTTATAAAAAAAATGTGACTGACGCCCTTTTAACATGGAAGGATTCAATTCAATGTATTGCATGCGAAACGGTTTAATTTGTTCATAGATGCGCTCACACACCTGAGCGGTTTCGCTGTGTCAAACTGACGCCCCTATCGTCGTCCCATTCGCGCCGATATAATTCGCATCGGTGCGAAACAACGACGATAGAGGACTTGACGCAGCGATATCGCTCAGGTTTACGAGAGCCTTAAAATGAAAATAATTCCCCGAGTGCAAACTGTTTCAGCCTAGGATCCAAAATATATCAAACACATTGGACACTTCATCTGTTTACGACAGTCATTTTCAATATTGTTCAATTCAGAAGGGAAACTCAATATATTTGTTATTTGATATTTTATTTTGACACTACCAAAACATATCAAATATCACATAAACGATTCCGAGGAAGCGAAATATTTATCTGAAGATAAAACCAAAATCTGACGTGACCATCATTGTATGATTAATACAAAAAAAAGCAACAAATCGTTCAACGCAAATTTTCAAAAGTTACTAATGACAAAATTGTGTTGACGCTTGACCTTCTTTCAATCTATCGCAATGGCTGCGAGTGGACAAGGCTTTAACATCATTAACATGAGCGGAAGCAAGCTATACATAAGTAATTCACAGCAATAGCATCGACGAACCCTTCGTATGTACATATATACATATATAAACAATTTTTTTATAAAATAAGAACACCTCGCGTGCCATGTGTCGCGAATACAATACAGGTTAAGGGATCCGATTACGGCGTCGAAATTTTTCACAGTGCTTCTATTTTTATTATTTTTACGAGCGTCCAATCGGCGAGAAACGGAGCGTGAAGATAGGAGGCTTTCAATTAAGATATCGATCAAAAAAAATAAATAAAATTGAAATAGCTCTAGCTACAATACCTACCCGCCTACGTAGTATTACGTCGCACTTCCAGATCGATCAGTGACGCGTTGGGAATTATTTCAACGATGCGACGAGAGAAATTTTTCAATATTTTCGCAATTTTGCACAATCGACCCGATTGCGCACCCCTGACACTCGTCGTTTTATTAACCCTCTCGTTACGCGAAAAAAAAATCAAACAACACGCCCATATTTAAATAATCACCACATATTATGTACTAAGCATTTTTTTTTTGAACGTGCAAGCAATCAATTCGACAAATATTGGTTGACGCAGTGCGGCTATTGCGCTAAACCAGTTATGTACCACTTTTTTTATAATGCCAAACTTTTATTATTATTTTTTTATGCAATTTCATCTCATCCGGAATCCCTCGGCTCCGTTTAAATTGCTCGGCTACAAGGAAGAAAACCCTTTGGGTACACATTTTATATGCAGAGACTATTTACTGAAAAGCGTCTGAAGGAGTCGTCGCCGTCTCCGAGAGAGAAAACCGCAATATTTCATACGTTCGATCGTTTGAAATCCTCCCCGTGTCCTGTCTGTAGCTTTTTCACCCATTTTTCAACCCCCCCCCCCAGAATACGTAACAAGTGTGCGTGTAGTATTTGTGGCGCGTCTTATCGACATCACCTGTCCCAGTTTTCTTAGAACGTGGTAAATTCGGCGTAGCTGTTCGAAGCGAGATAAACGCGATGCGACGAAACGTCAACAAACACGAGTGAATATTTAACTGTTATCTCGCACGGCGACAGTCGAGGTGTTAACGAATTATCCGATTGATCACATGAGAGACTTTGGCGCACTTCCGTGCACGCCAAAACGGCAAACGTGAAATTGTAGCCTCGAAGTTTTTTAGTTGGGCCGTCATTACAGCGGACGAGACGGATTAATCTATTCTAAAAAATAAAATAAAAAACGGTACACAATAATGAGGAAATCTCGAGGATTTTTTTTTATTAATTTAACAATCCAGAGGGAGCCGATATTGCATTTTGTACAAAACGAAATAGGAGACTTGAGTGTAAAGCTGCAAAACAAAGCTGCGACAAAATAAGCAGTAAAGTAATTAGCGCCCCCTGTGGAGCCTCAAAGGACACCTCTAGAATTAAACATGAAACTTTTTATTATGAAAGTTTTTTTTTTTGCACGTGAAAATCTCACGTCTGTTAAATATCAACAAAATTACACTTGTACAGTCGTACATACATATATGATTTTCGCAATGTTGTTTTCCTGTTATCAATTTGCCAGACTTGGTCCATTTTCGTCCAACATCAAAGCTAATGCGAAACACGAAGGTCAGACACTTTACGGCGACGACTGCAATGCTGCAAATTCAACGATCCTCGTCAAATTTCCACACAGAGAGAGAGACACCAAGGACGAAAGGAACGGACGCGACCTCCTCAATCCATACAAACGAGGCGTAGGTATATTTGTTTATCGCATAACGTTAGTTGGAAGCAGTTCAACACCGTGCATACGATAATAATCAAGGAGAACGAGTCGTACACGAGGAATTATAGTATTTTGCACGTTCGCTGTAATGAAACACGATGGGTGCGGCTAAATTAGCGGCGAGCCGTGACTCACATTAGGCGCTCTCTCCCACATATGTACCTACGACACATTTATATGTACACAAGATCGTAACACCCCGTGCTAAACACATACCCACACACGGGAACGGTCGGTGTAAACTCGCCATTGGTCACCGGGAACAATCGAACACGTGTGTAAGTACATTGCTAAGGTTTTTGGGGAGTTCGAAAAATAAACGGCGAACTGGGTAACGGGTCGACGTCGTTCAGCAAATTTAATGGTCAATTAGGGTGCGTGAGCACATTGTCAATTAGGCGATGACCCTTGATATTAACCCTTCGGTTCCCGCGGGTCTGTTTTTCGATGTAGGGGTTGAGATACCTCTACACCCACCCTCGGCATTTACCATGAATCACTGAGTGACTAGGTGTCCAGGTGCTGTGAGGGCAGCAATAACTGTTATACACCGGCGAATTAATTCACCGGAGAGATTTATGTCGCGCTAAATGTACTTTCACACTCAAAAAATATCTATCCACTTTCATTATTCACCACACACACAGGCTTAAGGGTAAAATATAAAGCGCAAACTCGCCCCAATTATTCACCCCCGGGCGCCCGCCGCGCTCAAATGTATTATTTTTCGTGCGAATAAATCTTACAACGTACATATACTTACAGAGTATAGGTGTATCGACATAGGAATAGCTTGCACCAATTAAGTAATTCGAGTCGAACATTTTAAGCACGGTTTGCGAAACTGTGTTTTGTCGAGTTTGTTTCGCACCCGAGAGCATCCATAACCGTAAAGGCTAATGTTAGTCAAGTTTAGTACATAATATTCGCACCACCCCCGAACGGTTCGTTAAGAGCTCGTATATGCCATATTGTGGTGTTTGCTAACTTTGCACCGCGAAACGCATATATAAACAACGGCACGACGAGACACACGGAAAGGTGTTTTTTTTTTTGTCGTTTTTGAAGGTTTCGCCCGAGGGGTTAAAAAGGTGGTGCCGCGAATTTCTGCAGCTTTCGGGAGATCACTATCGATTCCATTTTTCATCGTGTGTAATTCGATTTGGCAGCGCTGTGTCGCGGGAGCTGGCTATTTCGGCCACACTTTGGGTCAATTATCCGAATTTTGCAAGATTTATTTTAAAAACTCCCTACTGGCACGCAACGGGTCGAAAGTGGATACGTGACTCATCGCCTCGTCGCATTGCACCTTCCTTTTTCCTATAATCATATATGTATGTGTGTGTGACCAAATCCGTCGTTTCGCATGAACCTTAATTAATGAATATGACAAAATAAAAATACATGCGCAGCCCTAATTTAACGGATACAAACAAAATTCGTACAGAGATAGGGAAACTTTTATTTTCCGTTTTATGGTAACAATTAATAAATATCTACAAAATTCGAAAAACTGCAAAAATCTGTTAAGCGTATCGACAAATTACAAAGACAACCATATAATAATCATCATCCATTATTTTCAGCCGTTCATCATCCACTGCCGGATGAAGGAAGGCCTCTCCAATCCACTTCCATTCCTGTCTGTTTTGAGCAATTTGCATCCACTTGATTCGCACACATTCTTCTCAATTCATCAGCCCATCGTCTACTCGGTCTACCTTGCTTTCTTTCACATCCTCTCGGATACAATTCCAGTATTTCTAGCGTCCATCTGCCATCCATTCTTCTCGCTATTCAACTTTTTCACACGTTCCGCCATATCTGTCACTTCGGTCATACTTCTTCCTCATGTATTCCACTTACGATCTCTTCGCGTCATACCGACCATACATCTTTCCGTGTGCACTGGATCTTACGTAACATTTTCGAATTTAGCATGCACGTTTCACATCCATAGGTCATAACTGGCAGTACACATTGGTCTTATGCCTTATTTTTTAACCGTAGCGGGATGTTGGATTTAAAAACTACGTTCATTCGTCTAAAAGCGCTCCATCCTAGTTTCATTTGTCGTTTTATCACTTCTTCATTACACCCAGTTATGTTCACCATTTGTCCTAGGTATAAATAATCATCAACTATCTCTACAATATGGTTATCTACTGTAACGGATGCAAATAGTGATATTTTCTTACGTTTTACTTGATACAAATCGGATTAAGTATTATGCTCGTGTAAGAATCCGACCTCGAGATTTTGACTGATGCTTGTATCAGGTATCGTCCCTCGATCACTTTTTTGCGATTTCTAGAAAATGTTTGTATGTGTGTGAAATCGCTATAACTGCAAAACCGTTAATTTACATTAAAGTATACTGTTTTTCAAATGACAATACAAGTTTGAGTGCAAAATGTTCACCTTTTCAGTCGCAATAAGTCCAAAGTCGATATAAAATGTTCGATATTCCGAATTGGATTCGGTAAAAAATTTAAAACGAAAAGATCACGCATTTTTCGAGTGCAATACGAAAATCGGCTTTCACTCGAGAAGTTATTTACTCTGGAGTAGTAACGTCGGTGGGTACGGCCACAGAACTACCTGGTCAAGTTTCACAAGAGACAAGAAAAGTACATACACGTTGTAACGGTAGATGAAAGGAACACGGCACGTTTCGATCAGCTTCATCTTCGCACAATTAAAAGTAAAAACGATGACACAACAAGTTCGATAGTGAAAGGCTCAAATTTTCAAAAAATCAAACGCACAATTTTCATTGTAACCGAATTGATTGATTTGAGTGTCCGGTCGTTCGGGGTGGTGATTTTCCCCAAATTTCCACCCTCCCTGACTATTCATACACATAGATACACAGGAATATTTGCCCTCGATTGGTAAACGTTCCAACATCTACGAATGAAAACAGCCAGAGAGTATCGTTTGATATTTAATTAAATTTAGAAACTTCAACCGAAAATATAAATATAATCAATTCCAACTGACTGCACTACTCAATTATCTATCAAGTTGATTGTAAAACGTACACGATATCGTTTAATTAAAATGAACAAAGTTGCGCGTAAGATATAATGAAAATTATGCACGAAAGTGAAAATTTGCGATACTACTCGATAATTCTGAGATAAATACGATTCCAACAAACTGCTAGAAATACTTTTACTTTATCAATGCTATATCAATTCAATATATAATATAATATCAGGTCAATCAATTAAAAACATCGGCGAACCTGAAACTATACGTTCATACTTTATACTTTCATTTCCATCAAAGGTTTTTTTTTCTGGAAAAACGTTATACGTAGTACCTATGTACTTACTTAAACCTGTCTCTGTATGTGTTAATTTCACATGACAATGCATCAATTCAATGGAATTTTACATTTTGATTTAAAATTACAATATTTTTCGAATTCTCGGGTGTTACATTTCAACATATGTACATAAAAACATACATATGACTGTTCAGCATGTTTCCTATCAAATCAGCAACGCAGAGTTAAAATATCAGTTTCATTTCGAAACTAAAAGATTGCATTCAATTTTATTTTGTAGAGATCGGACTTTTGTGGCACTTCTGATTAAAAACGACTGGAGGCTTGAAGGGGCGCATGGGAAAATTTTCGTAATTATTTAATGCACTTAAATGATATATCCAACTTAAGAAGTACCTTGTTTTGGAGCAACTAAAAAGAGAGTTGTGGCTGTCCGAGATTTACGACTTTGGTTGGTTATCGTTGATTCCAAGAAACCTAGATGGTGACGAAGCTCATTGGTTGAGATCCAGGTATTATACGCAGGTCGATTCTAAATCGGTCAAGACTAGGACGTTTCTTAAGTTGGACAGGGTACAGATATAGTCAAATGTACTATACGTATCGGTCTGTAATCTATTAGTTTGTCAGTTGATCTGTCCAAATCGCTTCTGTCGGAACGTCATGTTTTTCATTGAAGATTTGAATTATTTATTTAGTTGAATAGCCCACTTGTGAGAAGCCATCAAGATGGTGACGAAGTTCATCGGTTGAGACACAGGTAGTCTGCGCAGATCGATTCTAAATCGATCAAGACTAGGGTGTTTCTTAAGCCGAACAGAAACTATAGTGGTTGGAAAATTTAAACTAAATGTTCCTTCTAGGAACTTGGCTCAGCTGCACTTGGATAATAAAAAAAAAATGAATTGTCACTTGATATGCTAAAAAGCGTGTTCGTCCTTCGGAACGCCAGAAATGGGGACACAAATGCACCAAGAAAATAATCATTCTACCCAGGATATAGAGATCGTCCCGGTGGAATTCAACGAGCGATAGAACCTTACGACCAGTTTTCAAAAAGTTCTTCGATCGATGGTTGCTCGCCCCGAATGCATTTCTACACACACACATATATATATATATGTAAATAACCACCAACCTAAGAAATCCAACACGTAAACTATTCGAATCGCAGAAAAACAATCATCATCATCATCATTTTCAGCCGTTCACCATCCACTACCAGATGAAGGAAGGCGTCTCCAATCCACTTCCATTCTTGCCTGTCTCGAGCCATCTACTGGATCCAGTCGACTCGCACACATTCATCTCAAGTCATCAGTCTACCTCGCCTTCTTTCACATCCTCTCGGATTCCATTCCAGCATTTCTCGCGTCCATCTGCCATCTACATACATATGTATTCCTCTCGCTAATCAACTTCTTTACACGTTATACATATATGCCACTTCGGTCACCCTTCTTACCCACGTATTCCTCTTACGATCTCTTCTCGTCACACCGAGCATACATACATCTTTCCACGCTTCTCTGCATGCACTGGATCTTACGTAACATTCTTGAATTCAACATCCACACGTCATAACCGGCAGTACGCATCGGTCGTATGCCTTATTTTTTAAGTATAGCCGTTGGATTTAAAAACTACGTTCATTCGTCCAAAAGCGCTCCAACCAAGTTTAATTACTTCTTTACATCCAGTCATATTCACCAATTGTCCCAGGTATAAATAACTATCGACAATCTCTACGACACGATTATCTACTGTGACTATGTATGTATATAATAAATATTAAAGGAAAGGTGTAAATTGTGATTGTGTATGGGGTGCGTGATAATCAAGCGAGCCGCCGAAGGTGTATGGGGTGTCTGTTTGATGTGACGTTTGCGGTGGATCGATGGCGACAGAGGGAGAGAAGATGTATGAATTGAAGAGATGGATTCTGACCTGCGAGATGAGCAGGAGTTGGCGCAGGAGCTGCTGCGAGGAGAAGCGCGGCGGCCGCCAAAACCAGCCGCGGCACCATTGCGAATCTTGCAAATCGGCGAAGCGGGGCGAGAGGGTGGCGGAGCGGCGGAGGGGGGAAACAACAGATGACGATCGACGATCGACGACCAGACGCTACCGACTCGGCGACGGCCGTTCCTCAAATGGCGTCCGTGATTTCATCGATTACGAGCGCCGCTCTGTGTTGGTGTGCACCACCCGTCTACTCGTTCGCTCGCTCGCTTTCCGCCACCGCAACGTATGGCCCGGTATTTCGGCACGTTTTCTACGTTTTTTTCCCCCGTTAGTTTCGTTGCGAATTATAGTTTGCGTGCTGATCCGCGTAAAATATCACGTTGAATGGTATAAAAAATGTATTGTTTATTATTTCCCTAAAAATGTTGAGGCGCACTGCAACAAACCATAGCACGCTGCAGATTACGTGATGTGTTTCTGCAGGCGAGGGCTGCAGTTTGCGCGAAATCAAATTTGTAGTGCCATTGATTGTGAAATTTCAAACAAGTCACGTCGTAACGTTAACATCTATAATTATGTATAAAGGCTTGGTTTCGCGGCGGCTTTTCAGGCATCTGTCAAATTCTATATATATATAAAAAAAACGACCCAATCGGTCGTTGTGGCCGTTTTTCCGCACGCCTACCTCGTGTGGGATTCGGTTTTTTTTTTTATAGAATTTGACAGATGCCTGGAAAGCGGCTGCCGCTACTTGTGAAACTAAGCCAAAGGTTAAGAACGTACTATCAACTATATCGTTGGCCGAATAGAACAAGTGGTCCGGTTTTGAAAAAACCATTCGTTCGTAGAGCGCATTTGTATGGCGTTCGAGCGGCACACGCTCTTGTTCTCAAGCTACAGCGTGCACGTTTGAACATTTTACAAGCTGCATAGCGTGCTTTATACAATAACAATATTACAACATCAATATTATTCTATCAGTAAAAAATTGCATTTGCTTGCATTAACTCGTTTAGCTTACATTATTTGCAAATCGACTATGCGAAACTGCAACGATCGAACAGCCTACTTTAGCACATTGCAAGCTAACAGACAAATATAATAATCACATGACATATTATGGTATTTGAACGACCCACTCCTACGACTTATAATAGGTAATGTTTCACACCATCGTGTAAATTACGGCAAATTTTAACCACATTGTGGGTGCTCGGTGAACCAACCGACTGGGATTGGCATCACTGTCTCCCTGACGGGTGGTTATCCTGGTATCGTCGATCGAGTGTCTACACAGGTCACTCACACTTTGGTATCCGTCGGCAACACAATAAAGACCACCAAACGTCCACTGCGTGTTTCACATTCAGCCTTTCCCTTCGCACTCCACAACATTTTTTAAAACACCCGTTGGAGTGCGAGGGAAAAGGTCGAAGAAGACATGCAGCGGATGTTTCGGTTGACTTTAACGAGTGAGCGACGGACACCGAGTGCCCCGTGTGATACTTGGTCGCCGGTACTAGGGTTTCCAACCGTCGCGTCAGGGAGACAGTGACACCAACCCCTACCCATCGATTCACCGAGTACCGATGCACTCGTGGATTCATTAAAATGTTTGTTCTCACGTAAATGGTATACATAATAGAATTGATGCGTTAAGGCCCTCACAAACTTGAGAGGTATCACTGCGTCAAGTTGACGTCCTCTATCGTCGTTGATTTGTGAGGGCGTTTATTGCAACGATGCGACCGCACACCGACCGACGATTACTACAAATTGAACGACAGCGACGTAACCGGCGACCAATCCTCGATGTAGCGCGCATGCAAAATGCAACTCGCAGCCCTTCCGCAAGGGGATTAAAACATCCGAGGAGAGCTGCGCTCCGCTCGATGGACTGGCGGATCATCCGAATATTGGGCAGATCCGTTGCCGTCGCCGACGATCATTCGTTAGACGTCATAGCACGATCGATCGCACGTGTGTAGAGCAATATCGCCCGATTGATTGTCGTGTGTAGTGCTTTTTATTGTGGCGGCTATCGCTCATTTGTATGAAAACCATCGTACTGGCGTACGTGACGGAAGATCCGCACAGTAAGCTGAGGCCCAAATTATTTCACTTCCCCACCATCGAACGTTAACAAAACGACGACGTTGAAATTTTCCCCAAATTGATATTTGACAATTCGACAGCTGAAACGAACGTGAAACATTTGAAACGAAAAATGGCGCGTGTGAAAACGCGCGTTCGACATTTTCCGTCGACGCAAACGCGGAGGAGACGAGATTTGCGAATGTTTATTTGAGTGTATTATTGTCGGCTGGGCAGACTGGCGTACTGGCGAAAAGGGTGGCGTACGTGTGGCAAGAGTTCTTGCGCAGTCGCAGTTTCGCGAGTCGCAGTGTGTCGAGGGCGAGGAACGGGTCGGCCGTCGATGCGCGGAGCGGCCGCCCGGTCCTCCACTGTATACTTCACTAGTGTCGTCTCGCGTCTCGCGTCTGGCGTCTCGTGTCTCGTGTTCGGTTTCCTGTCCCAGTCGGCCATCGGCCATCGGCCATCGCGACACAAAAGCTGCGGCCGCGACCGATGGGCCGCTGCGAGGAGGTGACGCCCGAAGGCGGAGCGCCGACCGCAGCCACGGCAGCTGCCACCGGATCCGGATCCGGTTCCGGATCGCCCTTCGCCTTCACGATCCCCCCGGAAGCGCCAGTCTTCGCGCCCACAGTCGAGGAGTTTCGCGATCCGCTCGCCTACATCAACAAAATACGCCCCATCGCCGAGAAGTCGGGCATCTGCAAGATCAAACCACCGGAGGTTAGTGGAAAAATTGCTCCCCCGTGGCGGCTTGCGCAACGATCCGCGCGTCCCGAACGCTTCCCGTTTCCCGAAAACGGGACGCATCGCTCGCGAACGACGTGTACGCGTGTATATACACGCGGATGGATGTGTGTGTGTATGTGTGTGACGACATTTGCTACAATTTGTCCTCTGCACACACACGCACACACATGGACACTGGCAAACGCACACATACGTAATCCGCATACTGTTAATTGTTGTGTTTAAATGTTGGCAAAATTCGCCCATGATCTGTGGTGTGTGTGTGTATGTGTGCGTTCTGTATTGATTTTTAATTAATTTTGTTTAAAAAGTTTAATTATTTAAATGTTGGCACGACTGCGGTGTTCGTTTGTTTTTTTTCCACCATTTTTTCTGACGCCATTTTATATGCACAAAGAATTTAAAATAATAATATTATAGCGATTGTATTCGAGCCGACCGACGTCCGATACAGTCGCACTCTGTCTCGATTCAACTCTTCAAAGTGTAAAATATTACCTGGATTATATATTACCCAAGTCGGTATTATCATACGAACGTGTCACAAATAGTGGTAACTATGGGTTACCTGGAGGGGGGGGGGGCATATTCAAATATAAACAAAACGATAATTCAAATTTTCAACGAAACAAAGGAAGTTTTTATTTTCATAGGAAAATATTATCGGTGCGTTAGCAACACAGTCTGTTGTAATTTCAGGTGTACGCTGATTTGAGGTTGTGTGTGTGATTATGTTAATGTTGCGTGTACATCATGATGCACGTTCGTGAAAAGTTGTCCGATTGTGTCTGCGTGCATTGTTGTGTGCACTTTTTAAACTGGACTAGTCGCCCAACTCGTAGCATTTAATGTGATCGTAGAGTTCCCATTTAGTGATCAGTGTTTATGTTTTTATGTGTTGTATGTATTTTTACACGAGTGAAAAGTTCTTTGTGTGAAGTGTGTAAGTTTAAGTTTACGATACTCGAGTAACGATTGTCGGTATAGTGTGTTAACTGTTGGTGTAATTAATTTCGAGTTTCCTTTTCGTTGAATATGTGTCGTCGGTGAAGTGATGGAATTGTGTCGTTTGTTGAATTGTTCCAGTTGTTTTTTTGTAAATAATATTGTCATCAGTGATTATTTTGCAATGTCTTTTAAAATGTGCTTTGTCGATGTATCAAATATAATATTTCTTACCTACGTGTTACTATCAATGTAGGTGTACTATTTTGTGCATTTATCATAGTTATGTTTTTAAATAAACATGAGTTAGGCGATCATTCCGTCATAAGACTGTAAAGTGTCATTTTACCCAGTATTGTTGTACAAATTGTTCGTATAAATGTTGTACTGTTGTTGCATTTTTTTTGTTTGAAAATATCAGGTTTTACTGTTATGTCACTATGTATGTACATACTGTCAATAGGTTGAAAGTAAATAAATATTTTTTTTCCCTTATTATCACACGGATTGCTTAACTTGCAACATATGGAACTTATAATATGTGACTGTTATTATTATAGAATGTTATTTGTTTTACTACAGGTCTACTATATATTATTAATTTATTGTTCATAATAAAATTTAATTTGGCATTGTGAACTTAATATAATTATCGCATTATTTGTTTTGAATTGTGAACACAATACAAACGAAAGAGATCTATGATTAGAATTTATTTTTCAATATAACGAATATAGATACGTAGAAATATATATATAACGGTTGATATTTTTTTATAGAATTGGCAACCGCCCTTTGCTGTCGATGTCGATAGACTAAGGTTTACTCCAAGAATTCAGCGATTGAATGAGTTAGAGGTGATTTGCATAGCTTTATAGTGCTACACGATCTATGTACATCTAAAATTTGAATAAAAATCATTTTGATATCATTACAGGCTATCACTCGTGTTAAGCTAAACTTTTTGGATCAAATTGTGAAGTTTTGGGAATTGCAGGGTTCTTTGTTGAAAATTCCCACCGTTGAAAGAAAACCGCTCGATTTGTACGGATTACACCGGATTGTAAAGGAAGCTGGTAATTATTTTATTATACTTCGGTCGAGTGAGATTCGACGCTACAGGTTTTGTATGCTTAATTTTGATTTCCATTGTTGAAGGTGGTTTTGACGTTTGTACTTCGGAAAGAAAATGGTCCAAAATAGCAGTTCGCATGGGTCATCCCCAAGGAAAAGGCGTCGGTTCTATATTGAAAAATCATTACGAAAGAATTTTATATCCGTATGATTTGTTCAAGAAACGGGAAGATAACGATGTTAAACCTGATTGTAAAGGAGATGTTACACCTGAAAAGGCAAACATTTCGAATTGTAAAGGACGGGGTTCTGCACAGAAAGGAACTACAAACTCACCCATTATCGATAACAAACCACCTACCAGACGCTGGAAGAAATATGTAACATATTTAAAATATATTTTTGAATGGTACGGTGCGTGATGAATTTATCAAACTGACAGTATTTTTTATTCATTTATTTAGAGTGAACAAGAAAATGAACCAGATACGGAGACAAATATTGAGGGAAACGAGAAGAAGAAGGAAACCCGCAAACAGGCTGCATCGAAAGCATCTCCCGAAGTGGAAGATAAGAAATGTAAATTTATTTTGCAATCGTACAATTGTTTAGCTTTGTAGTATTTAATATATTTATAATTTATTATCACATGTATCTAAATACATAAATATCATTAGCGGTTCTCCGAGATTCGCCGAGTAAACGACGAGCTGCAGCACTAGCTGCAAGTTATCCAAGAATGGCATCGTGTCCGAGCGCCATCAGTTTAAGACCTATGCGCTCCACATCGCTGAAAACTGCATCTCTTCAAGTTAAACGTCAAGTTAGCATGACCGTGAATGTTGTACCCGCCGCTCCTGACACCGATCAGTGTGTTGTAGATCCTGTAAATATACATTCTTGAACACGTTTTTAGCATCATTCAAGCTTTTTCTCGCTCTCTTAATTTTCATTTTATTTTCATAGCTGGCAAAATATATTTGCCACAACTGTGGCAGAGGAGACGTAGAAGAGCAGATGCTATTGTGTGACGGTTGTGATGATTCGTATCACACTTTTTGTCTCATGCCACCGCTCGAGAGTATTCCCAAAGGTGATTGGAGGTGTCCCCGCTGTATCGCACAAGAGGTGAATGTCATTTACACTCTACTTTCAAATGTGTTTTTTTCTTTGGGTGATTTATGGTGATTTTTAATTTGCATTGTATATATTAAGGTCTCGAAGCCGACAGAAGCGTTTGGATTTGAACAAGCTCAACGAGAGTATACCCTTCAGCAGTTTGGCGAGATGGCTGATCAATTCAAGTCGGAATACTTCAATATGCCGGTACATGTAAGTTTTTTTATCTCATACGAGTGATATATCTCGTATTTACGGGCGTATTATGTTTGTGAATACATTATTTCCTGTTGGTCCACCGATATGTAACCAACAATATGGTAGAGCGTTTTGTGCCTGACAACTATGATATGTTAACGACAAAGCTGTTTGTAGTGTCACAGCTTAAAACTATGATCATGGTGTGCAATTTGGATAATACCCTGTTGACCAAGCTTCTTTATATTGTTTTATATATTGATGCAGTTCGCACCATTGCGAACTGTGGACTTGAAATGTCTATTTTGCCTATATCCGTTTTTCATTTTTTCATTGTTTACCTACAAAATGATGTTATTGTTTAAATACAATATAATTAATATTTAAGAATGTTACGTAAGATCCAGTGTACACAGAGAAGTAAAAGGAAGGAGTACATGTGTAAGAAGTATAACAAAAGTGACAGATATGAAACGGTAAAAAGTGAAGTGGCAATGGGCTGGACGTATAGCGAGAAATACTAGAATGGTATCCGAGAGGATGTGAAAGAAAGCAAGGTAGACCGAGTGGAAGATGGGCTGATGAATTGATAAGAATGTATCAAGTGGATGCAGATTGCTCAAGACAGACAGGAATGGAAGAGGATTGGAGAGGCCTTCATTCAGCAGTGGATGGTGAACGGCTGAAAATGATGATGATAAATGAATATTTGAAATTGAACTTTTATTTATGTTTTGGCGGCTTTAAGTTTTTATACTTTGGTTTAAAATGTTTCTTGCATTGCTATTTAGATGGTGCCGACTCAAACAGTTGAAAAGGAATTTTGGAGAATTGTATCTTCAATTGATGAAGATGTTACAGTAGAGTATGGTGCCGATCTTCATTCGATGGATCATGGATCAGGTTAGCTAGTAAAAGAAATATGTATGTATTTTACTTTTTCACAAGTTGTATTATTTAAATTTCATATTTTTTTTTTTTATGTATGTAGGTTTTCCTACTAAATCCAGTTTACATTTGTATCCTGGAGATCAAGAGTATGCAGATTCAAGTTGGAACTTAAATAATCTTCCTGTTTTGGAAGGGAGTGTGCTTGGCCATATAAATGCTGATATTTCAGGAATGAAGGTTTGAAGACGCTCGTTTTTGTATTTCATTTTTATTTTTAAATATTTTAGTTTTCAATTGATATAATTTTTGTAAATTTTATTATCAGGTGCCTTGGATGTATGTTGGTATGTGTTTTGCTACGTTTTGTTGGCATATTGAGGATCACTGGAGCTACTCAATCAATTATATGCATTGGGGTGAACCGAAAACATGGTTGGTGCTCATTTATGTTTGAACTGTAAATATACATACATATATACATTGACAAAGAAAATAATTTAATTTCAATTTAAATTATTAGGTATGGTGTACCAGCTTCTAAAGCCGAGTTGTTTGAAACAACGATGAGATCTGCTGCACCAGAATTGTTCCAGTGGCAACCGGATCTACTGCATCAACTTGTTACAATCATGAATCCGAATATTTTAATGCAGGCAGGAGTTCCAGTATTCAGGTATATCGTTGATAAAATTTAATGATAACAAAAAATAATGTTGCAAGACATACTCATTACATTAAAATTTTTAGGACTGACCAAAATGCTGGAGAGTTTGTTATAACATTCCCGAGGGCTTATCATGCTGGTTTCAACCAAGGATACAATTTCGCAGAAGCTGTTAACTTTACACCGGCTGATTGGGTAAATATAATTTTTTTCACCTTTGTAGTGTGCGTTTCTGTGTTTCTATTGTTAATTTTCCCGATTACATTTTTTAGCTTAAAATTGGACGAGAGTGTATAACGCATTATTCTAACCTACGTCGTTTTTGTGTTTTTTCACACGATGAACTTGTATGTAAAATGGCATTGGAAGCTGAAACTTTAGAAGCAACGGTGGCGCTTGGTACTTACCAAGATATGCGAAATATGTTAAGCGACGAAAGAAAATTGCGAAAAAGTCTCTTAGAATGGGTGAGTAAAGAAAGCTATTTTTTAATTTTTAATTGATTTGTATTGATTTTAATGTTCTGTCTCAATATATATTTACTGAATCGTAAAGTTAAAACAGAAGTAAGGCTTTTCTTTTGTATAATTGATTAGGGTGTAACTGAAGCAGAACGTGAAGCTTTTGAACTGATCCCCGATGATGAAAGACAATGTTCATTGTGTAAAACTACATGTTTTCTTTCTGCCGTAACTTGTCCTTGTACTGTGAATCTCGTTTGTCTTCGTCATTATACGTCACTATGTGATTGTGCTCCGCAAAAGCACAAATTAAGGTTATTTTTTAATTCTCTTTTTATCGCATTAAAACATTTTATATACGTTAATAGTTACTTAAATTATAATATTTATTTTTTAGATATCGTTACACATTGGATGAACTTCCATTAATGCTAGATAAATTGAAAAGCAGATCAGAAATTTTCCGTGAATGGGCAGATTCTGTTTCTAATGCACTTGATCCAGATACACCAAAAAGCTACGATCTCGATGGGTTGCGGTCACTATTCAAAAGAGCTCAAGATCTAAAAGTAAACGCATTGAATTTATCTTAACCTTTTTTTTTTCATGAGCTACATATATTATTAACATGTTAAATTTCACTTTTAGATGCATAAATCCGATCTTATGCGAGCTCTCGAAATTGCAATCGAAGATGCTGAAAAGTGTGCGTCTGTTATCCACCAATTAGATTTAAACAAGATGCGGACTAGAACTCGTCACAGTGCTGATTTGAAATATCGTCTTACCGTAGAAGAATTAACCCTATTTTGTGAAGAAATTGATGGATTGGCATGTGTTTTGCCTGAAGGTAAGACAACAAAACAAGCATTTGTAAATATGTTCTTATTATTTTTACATTTATTTTTATAATATTGAGAATACAAACATTTCAGGTTCAGCCGTAAAAGAAGTTTTACGTCAAACCATAGAATTGGAAAAATCGGCTGAATCATTACTAGCAATTGAGCCTGGCTCACCTGGTGCTCCAGCTCGAATTAAAGAATTAGAAGCATGTGCTGATAAAGGTTCCACTCTTTGCATTCAATTGCCATGTTTGCCACATGTTGTGAATAGATTGCAACAGGTATGTAGTTTTTCAGTAAATTATTTAAAATAATGTTTTAGTTGATTAAACTTCATTAAAATATTTGATTATCTAGGAAAAATTTTTGGAAGAGGTTAAAATACATCGCGAGGACTATGAATCTCTTAGTCTTGAAGAAATTAACAGATTATTAGATCACGGTGTTAAGATTCAACCTCATTTTCGTGCTGAAGTGCAGTTAGCATATCTTCAATCTTTAAAAAATGAAGTAAGAGTCTCTTTGATAATATAAAATCACTGTTAAATGTATTTTTCTATTTATTTATTATTTAATAATTTAGGTTGAAAAATGGGAAAAAAAGGCAAAAGAAATTTTATCAATTGATTCAGAACATCAATCTCTTGAAGAAACCGAAACACTTTTACAAGAAACTGAATCTGTAGAAGCTTATTTACCTAGTAAGCAACCTTTAACTAATGCCATCAACCAAGCAAAGGACTGGCTTCAAAAGGTTATTTATTCATCATTTATTAAGTAGTTTGTATTGAAATTTTTTTTGGAATAAAACTTATGGAAAATCTCAATTGTAGGTTGATGAAATGCAATCCAAAGAATCGTATCCATATTTTAGTACCTTAGAAACTCTCGTTAAAAAGGGAGCTGCTATTCCGATAAATTTATGTGAAAAAGAAACCCTCACAAATGCTCTCGATTCTGCCAAGCAGTGGAAAGAAAGGACAGCTAAGACATTTTTAAGAAAAAATTGGAATCATGGTCTTATGGAAGCTTTAAGGTATATTTAAATTTATATACCTGTATATGTTTTGGAACATCTTTAGTAATTCAACTAATAATATGATTTTACATTTTAGTCCTCGTACCGATATTTTAAGTAGCACTCGTCGTCCAATAAATAATCAAATGGGGCGTCAGACTCCAAATGCTAAAAACATTAATACATCTGCTGGAAGCCCTGTAGTCGGAGTACCTTCTACACTAGAGGCTGAAAATTTTATGAAAAACTTCAGTGAAGACCATAGTCCAACTCAAATTGTGGGTGCTTTTAAGACGGCAGAAGAAAATGAATTGTCTAATATGAGAGAACTTCGGTATTTTTATATGCTTTAAATATTAAAATCATAATTATTACTAAATTTCAATAAAAATAGATCGTAAAATAAAAATGTTCATACGTATAATAATAATTTAATGTAATTTACAGAGCTCGTAATTTACGAAAAGATGTTCGAGTGCAACAGCCAGGTGTTACTTATTGTCATTGTCAAAAACGTCAATATGGTCTTATGACTCAATGTCAACTGTGCAAAGAGTGGTTTCACGGTAACTTGTTTTAAAATAATAAAAAAAAAACACTTAATTATTTTTATGTCTATTGTTAACGTGTTCAAAACTCTTATTGCTTTTATAGCTCCTTGCATCAATAGTAGAAATTCACTGAATGGCCCACCTTCTCCGCCTCTACCTGGGTCAATGTCTCCAGAGCAAGAGCCTTTATCACCTGGCACTCCAGGTGCCAATGGTCCTGGTTCGAGTCGTTATTTATGCAGTAGTTGCTTGCGTACCAGGCGACCTCGTCTGGATACAATTCTAGGTTTATTGGTTTCGTTACAAAATTTGCCAGTACGATTATGCGAGGGAGAAGCTTTACAGTGCCTTACCGAAAGAGCAATGGCATGGCAAGATAAAGCTCGAGCTTTGATGCGAAACAAAGAAGCAGCACGTGCTCTTGCATCAATTTCACATACAGATCTTGCATCACAGGTATAATAAAGTGCATATCATCGTTTTATTTATTTATGTAAATGGAGGTATTTTTAAATTACTTTTTCTCGCAGACTACTACTACTCCTCGTGATAAACAAGAAAAAAATATCCAAAAACCTGTGAAAAATACTGATTCTCAACATAAACCAAGTGTTGAAGAAAGTCCTACTATAGAAACCACCCCAAACAGGTTATTTTTTGATTTTTTTTTTTTTTATAATTATAAATTACACTTATAGCATATTGGTCATCTATAAAAATTTTGGTTTTTTTTTATTTTATAGAAATAGCTCAGCTTCTGAGCATGCTTATTCAGCATCACCTCAAACATTACCCAGAAATACTTCTCCACATCCAAATCGTTTGCGTTTACCACTTAATTTGTTGCATCGATTTGAGGATCTTTTGATGGAAGGCGATTTACTTGAGGTCAGCGAGATTATTTAAAAAATGATAAAAATATATTTAACGTATTCATTGGAGTGTTTTAGTTTAATGCGCATCCCTTTTACAGGTATCTTTGAAAGAGACAACTCTCTTATGGAATGTTGTGAGGGCAGCTCGAGATAGTCGTGAATTGTGCGGAGTGTGGAATGAACGAATAAGTCGTACACCCGGCTCTGCTTCCGGTCGTCCTCCCAGTTCAATACCAGTATCGTTAAAGAGATCAGCACAGGTGGCTGTATCTTCGATTCATCGCCGTAATCATTTGAAAAGACCACGGAGAAATAAAGATGGTATATGCATATATAAACATTTAAATATTCATACGATAAGGTTTTTTCTATTTATTAATTGTTTATAATTCTTTGTTAAGGTATCATTCACCCTAGTAAAGTATTGCCAGTCAAAAAACCTCGTAAATCTCCTCCACCATCTAGCACACCTGTTGCACGCCGCGGTCTAACTTCTTCTGCATCTAATTATCTCAATAGAAAACAGAATATGCAGGTAATTTATCATGTTTTTATTGAAAAATGTATAGAACATCAATACAATCTCATAACTGTGGAATCTAAATATTATTAATTAATTCTTACAGAGTGTGTCAAGTGGAAGTAGCTTGATGATGAAAAAACATTATTTGGCCAAACAAGAACGAAGGCGACGAAGCCTAGCGGCTAAATCCACAGGCTCTCCTGAAAAACCCATGGGAAGAGGACGTAGAGGTAATAAAATAACAACTTGAAGTTGAAAACATATTCCATATTTATAAGTAAACAGGCAATTAATTTCGTTTTGTAATTTTTTCTATCAAGGCTTACACAAGATTAAAAAAGATAAAACGGCTGAGGGCGATGGAGATAAAAGTTGTGTTCCTGTTTCACCTACTTCTGAAGACTCAAGTTCTGGTAATATGAGTTCTAATGATGATGATGAGGATTGCGCTGCACATACATGTCTTCGACCAACAGGTAATTCCACAATACAGTGATGGGTTTTATGTACAACTTTTTAAAGATAATAGTCATTCATAACTATTTTTAATTTGTTAAACAGGTAAAGAAGTTGATTGGGTACAATGCGATGGCGGATGTGAAAAATGGTTTCATCTTCATTGTGTTGGTTTATCGAAGAATTCTTTAAAAGATGATGAAGATTATTACTGCTTGATCTGTTCTGGTCCAAACGGTCGAACTCGAAGTCGAGACGAAAACGGTGCAACACGGGAATATTTTAAAAAGGGATCGAAAGGGACGATAAAGAGTGATAACACCGAAGATAAACAATCTTTGTCTGATATAAAAGAATCGCTGAAATTAGAATTATCATCAAAATCTCTGAACGGTGAAAGTGGTGATTCTACCAAGGCCAGTCCAGTTTTAGACAGCATTTCAAGAACTGATGAAAATTTTAAAATGGATATAAGCGAGGACGAGAAAATTAAAGATGAAGTTGAACCAGTAAAACAGACGAACAAACTTTAGTTTATTTCGTGTAAATGTATGTATGTATGTATGTGTAACATAAAAGAAATCCTCGAATGTAAGCTTTAAAATTAGCTATATACTTTAATAAAAATATATCCTGTTTGTGAATTATATGAGTAGTATATAGTTTGATATCAATCTTGAAAGTTATGTTAAACTCGACAATGTCATTTTAGTTCAATTCCACTGGTAATATTTCATTGTAAATCAAGTTCGGTTTCCATTTAGTCTGAATTTATTTGATTTATCTTAAGTGCTCAGATAATAATTATAAATTTAATGTACATACTGCATGGATCAATCTTCAGAAAATCGATGTCCATGTTTGTTATTAGCCTCTATTGGGAGGTCATGTTTTCAATAAAATGAAAAATTGAGTAAAAAAAATAAAAAATAAATATAAAAGTAAAAAATTAGAAACATTTTTTATTAATTTATCTTGAATGTCCTATCATGAATGATGTTTAAATGATAATTTTTGTTTCTAAAAATTATTTTTATAGATCTCAAACTTTTTGAAAGTTACCAAACTAGCATCATTACATGATTGAAGTTTACATTGAGATACTAAATGAAAAGTTTGAATTTGCACATATCTTCGATACTTTAATGTGAGCAAACTTTGAGTGGCACTGTTTCCCCTAATTCAATTGCAGTTACATATGTTATCATATTCATATATTGACACTGTACTCTACATTCGCATAAAAAATCATCTCGACAAATAAATAAAGTAACATTTTTGCAATTAAGACAAAATATTTTCTGGATATACACATAAAGAGTGTAATCAACTACTATTACTTTTTTGTTACATTAACTAAAACAAAATTCTTAATTAACAATCTCTTGAGAAATTCATTCTTTGAATTGCAATTATGTCAGTTTATCGGACAACATATGTACTTTTTAATTGTAAGACCTATAGTTGCCTCTGTCATACCCAGTGACATTAATGATGTATATTATTTATAGGTTAATTTCAACGCTATGCGATAAATTTCAAATTAAGTATGTACATTTGTGTCTGGGCCGAGGTACAACGCTATTTTTATATTATATATGTATCTTAAATTATGAAGAAAAATAGTTGTTTTTTATTTGTGCATGACGTATATAGGAGAATTTTTGAGTGCATTTGAATATTTTGAATTTTGTAAACTGTAAGTAGGATGCCATTTATTATTATAAATATATTATTGTTATGATTATTTATGCATTTTTGAATTTAGGAATGTAGGTATTCTTTGGAAACACGTCGCCAGATACATATATTTCTTCGTCACTTTTTCTTAAGTTGTAGAATTTTAATATTAGTATTCCCTTCTCCGTGTAATAATTTAAAAGAAGAAATCGAAATCTTATTGAACATATTTGAAATTTTATTACCATAGAGTATTGTGGGATAAATTATAAGTTTTAGTTTTTTGTAACGTCTTATTAAATATACCTAAGGAAAATTTCTCTATGAAGTAAAGAATTTAGTTTAAATATTATATGTTAATTTCAAGTGGAATGATTTTATGTGTTCTTTTTAATTAATTTAATGTTGATTTACCGTACATTGTTAATTTTTCGAGTGATTAAACAAATTTTTTCCCCTATTACAAATTATTTCAACCACAAATTATGAAAGTTTTTTATGAAACTTTCACATAAATATAAATATTAATGTCATTGCATCTAAATAAAAATAGTATCGGTAAATCAATGTGTTAGTACTAAATTTACACTGTAAAATATATGACATAAGACGCATATAAATGTTTTTTTTCTTAATGTATCAGAGGTGTTAAATTTTACTTTTAAGTTTACTGTTTGACTGACCTGCGCATGTGGTTCCGTAAATTAAGTGAACTATGTGATTTATTTTAAATAAAATATGTTGTAAAGTGAAACTTGTGTGTTTTCTCGCTTACCATTTCTCTCTCCAGCTTCTTGTACCATCGAAAAAAGAAGTTGATCTTCGGATGTACATACAATATTATCGGCGACAGTTGGAACGGATGACAATTTTACGCTTTGGTAATTTTTATAGTTTGATGTACATTAACCTTGTCGCGTTGACAGTTTCCTGGTCCCGAGAGTTGGTCCCGGCAACAGCTTCCTAACTAGGATTCATTCAACTGTGAAAAATTGCTCAAATTTTACCCGATTGGAGATCATAACACATTTTTCCACAGTGAAATTAAAATTGAATAATCTATAATTAAATTCTATCGAATTGCATTACATTAGATTGAGGCAATTTAAGAGTTCATTTAGATGACTTACAATTTATATTCATAATGTTTCAATTAGACTAATTTACACATTTCCGTATTGATTGAAATTTGAGAATAGATGATATAATTTCAACGTTATTCTGTAAATAAGCTGCAAGAACTAAATGTTACATCTGCCAAGACAAAGGTTAGCAATAGGGTAACTCAGGTAACGGATTGTATAATGATTTAATGGTTTGCATTGAATGAATTTTCATCACATGTAATATTTTATCAATGACATCGCTAAAACAATGCGTATCAAAGGACTATCATGTTGTCACATTAGCCCGATCAAATTATTGCTGTAATTGACCGAAGAACCGCTGATCGACCGTTTAATTACAGCTTATTTGTGTGTGGGCATATAATTGAAATGGGCACCATTGCGATGGGAAACCAACATGACCATGACAAAACAACTATATATTGCATACCTATCTCAAGAGGTCAAGAGTGCACGCTAAAATGTCACAAGAATATTGTTATATTATTATATAATTATTTTATTTAATAAAAATTGTTTAACAGGGTCAAGTCATCCATTTTGCACTTAGTCCTCTCGGACTCATTACTTTAAAGTAAATTATCTTAAAATGCATTGGAAAAGATTTATGAAATAGTAATTTCATATTTAAGTACACATCTATAAATTTAAAGGTAAAAAGTAATAACATTACCTTCTATTTCATACCTACTTACATACATACATACATATGTACTGATAGTGATGTACATACATACATACACAATTGTATAATGGCCAACTGACAGTTCTGGTGAAAATTATTATACTATTATAGTATTCATTTAAATCACAGGTTCCTAACCTTCTTTGAGTGGCGACCCCTTGTTATAAAAGCAAAGTGACCCGCGACCTCTATATATTTGAGAAAGGCAAAAAATATTATTCAAACATCAAGACACCGATTAAAAATGAAAATTGCATTAAAGTCAATATTTTTTTAGTTTACTGTTTCAGTTAGCTACCCCACAGAAAACCCTTCGCGACCCACAGGTTTGGGAATCCGTGATTTAAATAATACACACTGTATGTAGCAAATTTGCGCATTGTATATATACATACATACATACATAGGTATATTTTTTTTCTCTGAAAGCGGGACACTAGGATTTCGAGGAAAATTTTTTTCAGAAAAATATGTATATTTTGTACAATTTAAAAAAAAATACTTGGTTTGTTGAGCAGGCGAAATATTTTCTTGCATAAGAACATTTTGCCTCTAAATTATTTGAATTTCAAAAAAAAACCACTAGATTCTATACAAAACTTTAAAAACATGCGCCGCAGGCCAGAATTTTTTTCTTTCAAAACAGTATGATCTTTTATATCGGAGCATATCAGGGTTGATGCACTGAAAACTCAGATGAAAACTTTACGCGATCAACATAGCCACACTTTTTTTTGATAAAGGTATATTCTTTCTTTAAGGCATCCGTAAATGTACAGTTTCTTTTAGACATTTCTAATCTGTCACAAACAAGACAAGAAACTCCCGATAACCTCTGTTGACTGTTACGCACTTACCTGATCAACCATATTGTGAGCAACTTACGCCTCGTGACGCCATCTGTCAATTTTCCAAAGAATGAAACGTATGATAAGCCTAGGTATGTATATGTATGTATTTAAATTTAATACGTGTTTATGACAACCATTTTGTGGAAAATTCAATATGGCGACTGCTCTGCATTTTCAGCGAGGGTTCCCACGGCCCGTAATCAAATCAATAAAGCTGACATGGTATTAAGTGATACTTGAAGATACGGGATGCTGCTCAACTAGCGTGACCCGATCAATGAAGTATGAAAGGTGGCCGGAAACATTGTCGCCAAAGTATGGCCATTTGATTTGCGGCCGCCATTGTGACATTTTATACATATGTATGTACATACATTCCTAAAGATGTCTCCAGCGACGCTCGGCTCTGGCAATAATCCTTCATCGTTACACCTCACGATGCTACAGTTTATTTTTACGTAGAAATATTTGTATATGAAAAAGAAAACTATTACGGCGTTTGATACGCTTTTCCAGCAAATATGGTACCCAAATTTCAAACATTGATCGTATCAAAAGTGTCAACGTTAGAGCTTTGTATCTTTTGATAGTATTTAGCCATTTATCGTTAGCCATTTTAGAGAATTATTGACATATAGATTGGACTATTATCCAATCGATATGGAAAATATGGAAAAAACAATCATTCAAATGGTTTAATTTGATCGTGGGTGTATACAATGGTACTATATCGAAATAAAAAAATCCTTATTCAAGTTTGAAATGAATACGATCGTTTGTAATTATTTCCGGTATCAATTTATTTGGCAGTTATGCTATATTTGTACAATTCAATATAGTTTTTATGATTACTTTATCGATCATATTACGACACGTGTGGGAGTGCTACAAGAAAATGTTTTGAATTTGTGGATATTTTAAAATTTATTAAATTATACATACACATTTTATCAATACATAAAACACAATATTTTCACCCTAATTAATTAGCTTAATAAACTTTGAGATCAAAAATACCTCAAAATTGTTTCATAAGATTTGAGTTTTTTGCGCGTACATCAAATGATTGAATTTGAATTTAAATAAATACGGTTCATAAACGACAATCTTAACCGTCGAACTGTGACCGGTAAACTACCGTAATTTGCATAATTAATTCGGCAATCATATAATTCATTTTAATGACATCGCAGTCGCAATATTTTAAATTAAAAATAAATGTACAAAAATCTATATAAACTTTACTGTATTCAATAATGATAGATTTACGACGACTAGACAATTATTGTTGAATTTGTCTGATCTTGAAATTGGAAACAAATTGATCCCAAGTATAAAATAGTTCCAATTAAAAATAGAAGTTTAATTATTGCAACTATATTTGATCGGCACACTTGTTGATTGGATAATACTTACCGTGGGTCATAAAGCATTTACCAAATATGTAACGAATTGTAGGGTGTCCAGATTTTCAAAAACTTTAACTATTCACATACATTACATAATTTGTAATTTAGTTAATGTGAGGCTTTAGTTCAATGTTACTTTTTAAAATTGAATTATCTTTACAATTAAATTTAGAAAATTTATTTTTGTAGACTTGTATCTTTTGATTGCAAGAACGAGTCCCAAGAAGTCATGGCACATGGACACCATATACAGGAGGTGATCGAAGGAGGGCGGGTGCAGTATAAAGGTTAAGACGAGTGCCCCTCTCGAACTAGTTCTTGCAGAGGATGTCCTACGTGGAGGCGGCTGGCTCTGACGTTGAAGCTGACAACTTGCCCGTATCGTTGAGGAACATGACCACTAGGGGTGAAGATTCAACCGGAAGTGCGAGAGGGCGAACCGGAAGTGGACCAAGGGCTTCTGCCGACAGCGCCAAACACCAGGTCACTACTAGTATTCAGTCACTATTTTTATTTGAATTTGTATAAATAATAAATACTACATATATGCAATATTAATATTGCATCTGATTGCATTATTTTAAAAACTCAATAAATCAAACTATTTTGCATAGGTACATTTTTTAAATAGAAAATTTGAACACTAAACAGAATAGTAATCTTGAATACAATATAATTTATTAAAAGATGTTTGGATAGAAAAATAAAAATGATTTGGGGGCGACTTCTGACATATGTAGATTTGGATTTACATTTAAATTTTGATTAAAGCTTTTCCTTCTATGAATTTATAAGCCAAAAACTATTTTCAAAAGGTATTTAGATACTGATATGACATGTATTTGAAAAATACAATCAACGATTATAAGGAAGTGCACATTGATGCCATTGATTATATTAAAAAAATTACAAATCTATATTTGTTACAATCTTAATTACATTTTCTATAAAATGTAATTAAGTTTTAAAAAATGAGTTAAAATAGAATACAATAAATTGTTTTGTTGTTGAATATAAAATCGAGTGCTATTAAATTTGATTTAGAAATGTGTATTTTTTTTAAATAAGCTTTACTTTAACGTTTTTGTCGAAGAAAATTATGGGGAAAATTTTTCGTTGAAAGAGTTTTGCTGATGGTTTGATTTTGTTGCAATTGAGAATATGTATGTTCAAATTCAAAATCATATAGCTTTTAGTCTCATTTTTGTTAGCGTTTCCACCAAATGGTCAAAGTTTTACATTGTAGATTTGTGCAATACTATTGTCATTTGAAGAAAATGGAAAATTTATACGATATTGCAAACTTGCAACAGCAGAATTCGAATTACATAATACAGGTAGATGTTTGAATTTGGGTCAAGGACATAAGCTTCGCCCGAACGGACAAAAGCTCAAATCAAAATTACGCAACGTTGTTTTATCAATGCAATTTAAAATTACAACCATATCTCAGAATCTACCTAAATTTCGATTAGCCCACGCGAATTGCGTCGATTTCGATTGCTTTGTTTCGGACGAACGTGAGTGTAGATTCGATCGGATCTAATCAACGTGCTAGGAAAAGCTCATAATTGCGAACTACCGACATACACACACACACACACACGTGGGCTTGGCTCTGAACAATGGCGAGTGGGTGTGCTACGGAAGGATCGGCTCTAATTGTCCCAGACCGTCTCGTTACGAAAACTCATTGAACCTCAAGCGGTTGGTTCATTCACACAGACTCCCCCATTAACTGTGGGGAATCTAAATCTTGAAATTTGTTTGTTTTCAGGCCAACGATGCGTTCTCGTGGAAGGAGCAGATTCACACGCTGGTCAAGAGCGATTCTGAATCCGAAATATCAGACTCTGAGCACTTTTTGACCAAAGGTGCTTTCTTGCTAACTCCATCGCACGATCTTTCCATGGAGAAAGCGTCAACCATTTGCGAAAAGATGAATTTCAAAGGATGCTTCTCCTTGACGAAGACAGCCACTGGAATCTTATTCAAGTTTTCGGACTTTGATGATTACCAGAGCGTCTTCAAGAAGGGTTTCCACAAGGTTACCAACTCAAGATTCTACAGGAAGGTAAACAATCACCCGAAAGTTACACAATACCATACTTTAAATGGATGATTTAATTTTAAATTATTATATTTTAAGGTGATAATACCGTGTAGGCCACAAAAGACGTTCACTGTGTACGTCTACGACATCCCTGATGATCTTCCTGAAGATGACATACGCCATTCCTTATACAAGTTTTCTTCGATCGTCGAAGTTGTGCGCTTACAACTAAACACCTCTATCCCCAATCCAAATACAAGTATGCAATTTTATTAAATAACAACAATTATCACAATTTAAATCTATGTATTTAAGAGTTTCAATGATATAAGAGTTTTATAACGCCTTTAAAGCTTATAAATTTTATACTGTTAACACAAGCCATTTCTAAGTTGAAGCGACTTTTCCACAAACAACCAGTGCTCGAATTCAGCGGGAGCGGCAGGGAGCGGGCGTTCCTTTTCGTGAAATTTGAAACGTAGCGTACCCTTTCGTGAAATCTGTAAATTTAGCGCTCCCTTTCGTAAAAAACCAAAATTTCCGTGCTCTTTCAATAATTATTGCCGAAAAAATGTTAGAAGGTGAATTTTTTTTACATTTATGACTCCTAAATCACAATCTTTGACTGAAAGTTAAATTCTTTACATTTCAATTCCGACAAAGGTATCTTATCTGTAGCCAAAGGCCATTTAAAATATTATTATATTTTGAAAAAGCCGGATGCACTTGTGTTACTTGAAGATAACATTTAGAATTCGAGGGTTTTTATGCGCAAAAAGTTTTATTGCTTTATGGTCGGCACTGTCTGTCACACTATGGTCGAACTGCAACGGGTCCCTCTCGGGGCATCGGTCATTTCGATAATTTACGATATCTTTCTTTGAATTGTCGGCTTTCTTATTTTAACAAAATTTCTAAAGTAGCTGTACCGCTACCATTATACTAAAGAAACCAAAATTTCAAAATACTTCAGTCTTGCCTGTCCCTCTGATGAGAGAACTTGAATTTACCGAACGTATTTGCAATTTCAATCTATCATCGGGAATCGCTTGATTATTTTTTTTATTTATATTTTATTACTGCACTTCATCACTAACACTTTTCTAGCAACATTTTTTAAGTTGTCTGAATTATAATTACTGGACGTGACTAACTAAATAGTTATATTAACAATTATTCAAATTAAAAAAAAATTAATCGTGTAAATTGTGCATGTATGTATGTATGTAATACAGTTTCTATAATAATAATACTAATAACCTAATATATACAACCATAAATTCATTTATATTGGTGTACATATGTTACGTAAGTGTTTTGGTGTTATAATATATGTATGTATATAAATGTACGTACATTTTCTATACATATAGTTAAAAAAAAAGGTCGTTTGATATTTTTTGAAAATTATCGAGCGCTCCCATTCGTGAAAATTTCCATTTCGAGCACTGCAAACAACATAAGCGATGTAGTTTATAAAGGTATCTTTAAGTTTTAGTATATGTCGCATTGTAAGCGGAAAGAAGTCTACTTGTAGTAAAAAATGCACCAGGGAAACGCTGGATACGAAAAGTTTGTTTATAATATAATTTCAATAATATTTCAGCTAATTTGGCTACTACAAAAACTACCCCGGGTGAGAAGACTCAGAGGCGCACGAGCCTTACGGAAGGAGATGGATCGGGTCAGGCTTCAGGAGCACCGACTATGGTAGTCAGGGTGACCCTGGCCTCCATTGAAGAGTGCAACATTTTACTCCAGAATGGATTAGACTTCTATGGAGCGACTTTCTTCCCGACGGAATTGGCCATGTCGCCGCAAGCTGCGAAACTTGTGAAACCCAGCAGGTGAATCAATCTTAAATTAAATCGAATCTCGGCTACGTAGGTATTATAATAGGTTTGCTCTAATGTTGATCTTTATTCTTTCAGAGTGACTGGTGGGTCACTTTCGGCTAGGGTTCGTGATCTTTTGCCGGTGTTTGACAACGCAGGATTCGCCAAACTGCCACCGCCAGCCATGAAGATGATCAAACCCAAAGGAAAATAAGAAAAAATCAAAATGTATATCGCCGCGAATAAAATTGTCAAAACTATTTCTGATAATTTGAAAGTGTAACAATTGCCTCATTGAAACGAATAATAAATTTACTATATATATATACATATGTATTTTAAATGAGTTTGAATGTTTACTAAAATTTTGAGTAGGTACATTGTCATTCAAGCAGAATTCCATTGCTTCAATTAAATGGATATAGGTACATATGTATATGTTTCCCATAATCTTTTTCAGATAAAATATTTCAGATACAAGTATTATATGTACCTATAGGCTATACACATATTACATATTATGAATTATACATTTGGTTGCAAGTCGAAGAACTCTATGACAATATTTAAATTAAAATGAATACGATTGAAACATTTTCCAATTTGATACCATAAATGGTTTTCAAAGAGTTGTTTATACCAATATTCTATAATATTATTTTTACATTTATGAATAGACAAATAGGCAATGAAAATGTTAGAATATTAGTGTACATACATATGTATGTATGTATATAGGTGTGTAATGAAAAAGGGATTAATGTGGAAAATGGTAATAGATATTATTACAGTAGCTAAAATAACATACAGTAGTTTCAATGTAATGATGATGATGATGATTTTATATTCACAAGAAATACAAAAATGAAACTTTCATTGTGAGCAAACTGCAAATATGACAAATCACACTATGTGCAAGTGTTTGATTTTATTTATCATATTGTTAAATTCAACATTATGGTCAAATTGTTATCCTACCAAAGAACAAATAATGACTCGACTTGCCACCCCCCCAGTTTTGTAAGTTAGTGGTGCCACTGATTTTTTACAATTTCTCAAAAGACTAATTTTATATTTAAATTTTCAATCGAGGGTCGATATATAATTTCGATAAAGTATTTGAACGAATGTGATAAATCGGATGTATGTACTAAGAGACACTGAGAATTCGATAACTTCCAAACTATAAGCAATCAAAGTGATCAAAGCAATCAAAGTGAAGGAAACTGATGAAGAAATTTCGGGATACATTTTTGTGCCTAAATCTTTCAAATGCGACAAGGTCAGCAATAATTTACTTTCACATAGAAGCAAATTAAAAAGTTTAAGTTCGTTCTACAAATATGCATACAGTTTTATGATTGTTTCTTCTCATTTTCCAAGGAAAAATAACATCAATAGCATTAAAAAGTGATGGTACCTTAATCTCGACATACAATAGAACAACTCTGGATTGGTGCAATAATCCATTATTGTCGTTTCCGTTGAAATTATTTTTATCTCCTGATAAAGCATGTAATATTATTAAGGTAAGCGAAATTTCAAAGTCGTGTATACTGTACATACATATGTACTTGTTGTATTTGGAACAATGCAAAAGTTTTTTTCTTTCAGGGAAACTATACAATAAGGAATCTTAACGTGAATCAGTGGACTCGGAAGTGCAATTAACAGTTGCGTATTATTCAAATTTCGGAATGCTATTTTGTTATCTTGTAGCGGCAGATGTTAGACCAGTGCCGAAGCCCAAAAGAAGAACAGTAAACCTAGAACAAATACATAAATAAAATTATAAAAAAAGTTATGGACACTTAATTTATAATAAAAATCATTTAAAAAAAAAATTGTATTGTAAACAGGATAAATTGTTCAACGATCGTAATAAGGCACAAAGTATGTCGACCGTTAATTATCTGCCGGTCAGAGTACAATGCAACTTGGATATTTGTACATTCCAAGATGCAAATAGTACTTACTGATGGTTGCTGAAAATATGTAATTTACTTGTGCGCGACTACGATTAGATAGTTCAATGTCATTAACACTTGTCGTTATAACAACAGAACACTTCTGTCAATATTTGATTAATTATAAATAAATTCACTACAATCGAGCTATTTGTACAAATTGTGTATCAAAGAACAATACTTATTAAAAAAAGGTTATAATATACATATACTCCATATACTTATATGTACATAGGTACTCTAATATTTCTTGTTATTTAAGAATGAACGATGTGATTTGACTGTTGTACGTCTGGGATGCATTGGAGACGTTCAAAACAAACGTTGCCCTTCCGGTACTTTTAAGATACCCCGTTTGAACTAGATACAATTAATTACGCTCGCTACACTTTGTCCCATAAATTTGTCTAGTCACAAATGCATGACCCTGTTTTCGCTTATCTGAACGATGCGTTAATTGAAATCAGTTACGACCGGTTCCACCGAAACGGTCTATCGAAATGATTGAAGCGAGAAAAGAAGAAATAGAAAAGAATCAGGTACATCAAAATGGCATGGTGGATAGAACGAGAAAGACTCGTATGTATCAATTGCACCATAGGCATAGGATACAACGTTTTCTATTGAATCCTGCACGACGCAGATGTCGAACTACGATGGACTTTGGTCATCAGAATTGAACCAATTATCTATCAAAATGTTGCTTAATTAAAAATGTCGCGATAACTCGACCTTGCCCATATTGATTGGATCATCGAAATGATGTAACATTCGAGGCAATTGTACAAATGCAGACCCCCACGAAATGGAAATATCCGAACTCTGGACCTGTCCACTTAAGTGGTACAAGTAAACAGTCGACAAATTGCATTCTATGTAGTGTCGAAGCTTTGTTTACATCGACCGTGGATTTTTGTATTTTAGTAAACTTCTGACTTAGAAGAAAGATCAAAAACAGATGTTGGTATTCAGTTCGGGAGAATAAAGGTTATTCGAGGTGGTGAGCTTTAAAAATAGCTTTTATAGAGCAGGTGAAAGCTAATCCTTTCACGTGATGTCGGACGTGATATGTTCTTAACTCAAACAGGACTTTGATCAGCACGTGCTACTCGCCTGCTCGACACATGTTTCATATTGGCCACAGGAATCGACAACCATCATTTTAAGTGATTAAGAGTTCAAAAAATCAGTTAAAACCAGAATATTACACATAAATAATACATAGAATTTCACTCCACTCAAGTGATATTAATTTGCTGTTTATAGAAAAGACTTTTCATTCGATTATAATCAGTACTATAGTTAAAAAGTATTTTTTCAGGAAAATTATAGGTCTTTTACAATCTAGACAAATTTTTAAGTATGTAATAATCATGTTCTCGAAAAGTTTGTTTAGCCTAGTTAAAAGTGTTTAGCCTTTTATACCACTATCACTAGATTCATGTACATGTATGTATGTATGTATCCATTTGTGAAAAGAGCAATGCGTTAAAAACCTAGGTAGGTATTATAATTATATTCATCTTAAGATTTTCAATTAGTATCTTTAAACCAAAAAAAGGAAATTTAGTATCTCTGAGTTTCGATCACGCATTGTTCATGAAACTTTTGCAATTTTTGACAGTTTGACCTTAAAAATTAATTAATTTTGTCAAACGTACCGCTTCAATTTTGATAAGAATCCCAAGCAATTTCAAAATTGGCGGATGTGAAGGAACTCAACGGTTACAATCGCTCGAGAAATGTCATCATAGTTGAGAGTTCAAATTTGTCGATTCGTTAGCGGTCAATCTTTTCCAATTTTAAAATATATTTTTGACTGTTGGAAACGTAGCTGAAACCTACAGCTTTCACGTCTAAGCCCCAAACGTGTTACGATATAAGGAGAATGTATGTACCTACATATATAATAAACAAAATAATGCTTTTGGAATCCCAGATATATGTACCTATACTAAAATTCAATACTGAATGCTTTGGAATTTTATATCGTGTACATATGTACATATAGGTACATACATATGTATATATGTAATATTATATAAACAAACATGAAAAAGTTGATAGTTTATCAGTGTCGGATAAATAATTGAGCTGAGGTTCAATGGGTAAGTGACTTTGCATTTTATATGTAGCATTTAGATTAATTGATTATTTCGAAAACTATCTGTAATAGATTTTAATTGACATTGTTAATGTTTTAAAAATTAAAGTTCAATTTCTGAATTCTGAAGGAATAACTTGCGGTCTGTTTTTTGTACTGTATTGTGTGAAAATGTACTGGCCAATCTATGCTTTTGGATAAAATTATATAAATATATTTAGCTCGCGTGCCCTGTTATGCGTATCAATGTTCGTCGATGAGATATTCTGATGAGCCGTCCTTTAAATATTTGTTATAAACGTGAGTATATATGAGAGAGTGCGTATCGGGATTCGTTCCCAGTGACTGTTATACTCTCGAACATTGCTCTCGTGACGGTGCACCTTTCCAGTGAAAATATCTACCGAAATACAAATATCAAATAAATGTATGCTCTAAAAAAAAACATTAAAAAATGCTGAAGGGCATACGGTTACAACAATCGTAGAACTTTTGAATTTAACAAAAACAAATAAAATAATTTTGAATGGTGAAAGATGGAACATTCGGGTTCCGTGCAAGAAGAAACGGACACAGAAGAACTAAAAGGATACGAAGTAAAAAATATAGTATAACGTGATCGTAATTGTTACACCATAATAATACGTAGTATTTATTTATTCAATTAAAATAATTTAAAAAATCGATCTACTTAATATTCGGTATTTAAACTAAGTGGTATTAGGATATTTGAAAGTGTCTACAGTAGACAGGTAAGATTGTATTCCTTTCTTTAATTAATTATAATTATCGAAGTGCTATTTAGCTTAGAAATATCAGTACCATTTTGGAATCAGATTTTACGTAATTTTTTAATGGGTGAAAAGTTTAAAAGTTTAAAAGTTTAAAAATACTTCGTATAACTTTGAGGGAGCTATAATTTTCATAGAATTTTTGTATTGAATTTCCAGACTTACATATTTAATTTTAGTATTGAAATCTTTTTTGATAACCTGCCTGAAATAAAAGTTTCAGTAAGTCAGCAATACGGGGAATTCCCAGAAAGTGTTTTTACTGGTTTATAATTTGTGGTTTGTACTTTCATATTGATAAAGTTGGTCAAATTAAACATATTGTTAAGGAAAATAGTAAGTAGGTGATATTTTCCTTAATATTTTGCATAAAACATGCTAATGTTTGTTATTTATTTATTTGTTTATGAATTATGCGTATTTTGATAATTTTGGTACTACATACATACATACATACATACATGACCATGACTTTATTATATGAACCGATTATTTAATCTATAACATAGTTGATGAAAGTTGACGAAAATGGTAAATAAATTACATCAGATTGTTTCATCGCATATTTATCGCTCATATAAAAAAATTACTACGTATTTATATTTGTTAAGAATGTAAATAAAAATATAGGAACAGAAATTATTATTTAGTGAATCCATTGTACATACGTAGATTGTCTGGAAGATGGAATTTATTTTATAATTTTAAACGAAATCTTAAAACATTTATTATTTATAGTTTTAAGATTTCAAAGATTTTAAAACATGTAAGTATATATATGTTTTAAAATCTTTGTGTTTACCTATCGATAAATAAGCTAGTTTCACTATTTTATATTTCCAACAATCGTTGTCTTGGAGATTCCTCGTGTCAATCAAAATGATCTGACAAGGCAATCGATGAACAAAGTTCATCAATCGTATCAAAGTTAGATTACATCAGATTAAATATTTATCTCGGCCGATTTCAACTTCAACGACTTTTAACAGTGAATTACATTCATTGAAAAATGCCTAATTTTTAAAAAAATGAAATGCTGATTCAATTTTATAATATTATCAGTGTCAATGTCGATTTTCTAAGAAAAACAATAACAAATAAAGTTTTAATATATACATGTTAAAAACAGTAAAAACAATATGGTATTTTTAGCAATAATATTCAGGTTGTGTATATTATTATCAATATTGTAGATACATTATGGGATTTTTTTGAATTTTATAGGTTTGAAATTTGAAGATTTGAAGCACTTATTAGAAAATTAGACAAATCATTAAATATATGATTGAAAAATTTATCTTATTCACATTATTTTATAACTACCTATACCTATGTATGTACATATTAATATGTAATAATAACAATAACATTTATAATCAGAATTGTTAACCGCAACGAATTGTGGACTATGGAACCTTAGCTCCACATAAACACAAGCTCCACAAGTGATAAATTGACACAAGCCCATACACTGTACTCTCATCTGTTATTATTGACAAATCAAATTGAAATTATTTATAGACTGCTCAAAATATAATAAAAATAATTTGAACTAATTGTTATTTATCGTATGTGAAAGTTCAATCTTCGAAAATTAAACATTATTAATCGTGAGTTCTTATATTATACAAGTCTCAAATCTGTTGAATTACCTGTTTAACTATCATTTGAATGCTTGAAATTTTGTTCCAGTAGTATTAAACGCTCGACACTTTTTTATATTCAGTGAAAATTTGAATTATTTTTTTCCCATACCCACACTTACCACTATTGTTATTCCACTCATATGTCAACAATAAACACCCGTTGATTGTCAACTGGCAATACTGTAATAATTTTTTTACTTGTAATTTGATGTATCAAAAGTTAAATATTATAATTGAAAACATCCCAATAGTTTATATGCATTTATATGTAATTTAAATTTTAGATTTATTTAAAACTGGGGAAAGTAAATACAAATTATAATCATTCTCTTCAAAATTGAGAATGTTATATGAAAAATTTTCCAAGCTTTTCTAGGATATCTGTGAATCAGTATACATTATATATGTATGTACATATATATGTATAATGTATACTGTATACTATATATGTATACTGTATACTATATATATATATATAGTATATATTATATATGTATATATATCGCGTCATCAGAGCACAAAGATGACATGTCCAAGATTTTGCGAAAATGAGTTATGAATGTAACTTTGTTCTCAGTCAAGTGGTACAGCCGAATGACGTTACAATTTTTTCGGTATCACAAAGTACTTCTAATATAATAAATTCTACTAATATTCTTGGAGGACACAAGTGACAAGTCTGGACTTTTTGCATGCAATTTAAAAATTTTGCTTGTGTAAATTCAATAAAGTCCCCTGATTTGTGATGATCAGCTCAATCTTTTAAACTACTGCCTGAACAATTTACTATATTGGACATGTCACCTTTGTGCTATGAGGACGCAATATGTTATGTATAACTTTTAGCTTTTAAATAAAGGTTTGTGGTATTAATTGATAAATTCACGTGAATTTTCATTAAATCATTACTATTGAGTAAATGATGATTAAAATTCAATGAATGTGTCTTTTCAGATATACATATATAGAAATGCGTTGGCTATTGTGGTTGTGGGTGTTGAGTGCCATTAGTGGCACTTGCTGGTGCGCCGACAAGAACTTCGTCGAGGCTTGGAGTAACTTCTTCAAACACTCGGAACGGCTACTGCTCGGGGAGAACGAGGCCGTCGAAAAAGGTGAAGCTAAAGTGAGCGAAGGTCGAGTGCATGCTTTGAGGGTGCAACACGTGCAGAATCAGATCCTGAGCAAGTTGAGGATGAGTGAGAGACCACAGGTGGGTGCACCACGTGGATCACTTCCTCTTCCGGTGCGTGAAGGTGCAACGATGCTGCTGCCGCACCATTTTGCACACCACCACGCTGAAGAGCATGCTGATGAGTTTTATGCCAAGACTGAGCAAAAGATCATTTTCCCAGATGACGGTGAGACATGACACTTATTCTAAAGTTTAAAGTACAATTGTGATAAAATGTCGGATGATTTTTATGCGGGAGTTTCACGGTGGAGGATTCTGTGCCGTAAAGTGCAAAAGAATACTATGCTGTGATAGCACAATCATTGATAATTACAGTTCATAGTCTAGGGTCATCAATTCTAGAGCATCTCATGAGTTATGTCTTTTGATTATGAAAACAAAAAATATTAATTAGTCATATTACTATCAAACTTCCTTTAATTTTGAATACTTTGTTATAACTTCAATAAGACGAAAAGTAATGGGTCACGCACATCGGAATTGAACTGTACAATTTATGAGATACGTAGAACTTTATCAGTAATCTGATATATGAAAGTCCGGGTATTTTTATTACACAGAATTTACAACATAGTCGTTACATTATTAGTGATTTCATTACAGAGTGATGTCATAATGATAAAATTTGGAAATGAATTGGTTCACAAATCTTTATCTAGAAAAGATTTTAAAGTGAATTGTTCTATGTATATTACAAAAATTATTTGAATAATATGAACCGGTCTTTTAAATATGGCATATGAAAATCTCGTGACATTTTCTTATTGCAAAGATAACCTTTCGTACAAGTCAAACATTTTTTTCACTCATTTATAAATTTTATAGACAATAAGGAAAATATAATTATGTAGTTCTAATGTGCCAATCTTTAATACATAAATTTTATTTAAAAATTCAGTGGCTGACCTTGGACCATGTGGTGATTCTGAAAGTCATCATCCAGTTGCTTGCTTCACTTTCAGTATGCCTGTTGATTTACAGCCCCAAGATGTGAATTCAGCTGAATTATGGATATATAAAGTACAAACGATATTAAATTTTTATGTACTAATGTACTGTAATAATTATGTTTTCTATAATTAGTAAATTAACCTTGTAAGGGAATATTTTATTATTAATTACAGGAAACAGATCCACACGATAGTCACAATCAAACTCTGGTAGTGTCCGAGGCAATACCGTGGGATAAAAGTCACCAGTATCATAAAAGACCTGTTGCTATTCACGAGACTGGTCTCACCGGTAAGCTTTTGATATAAATTATAAATATATAAGGATTTAAATAATGTATACATTTAAATAACGCAATTAATTTAATTTTTAGAGGGATGGATTAAAATTGATGTGGGATGGGCTGCACCGGAATGGTTGGAAACGAGTGTGGCCTCATTGGAAGTAAGTTGTCCATCGTGTGGGGCTCCAGCTTCAGATTCACCTTTAAGTTTACAAGTTAACAACCGCCCTTTTTTAGTTATCAACACAAAGTATAATGCTAAGGTAAATAATATAATGATATGAGAAAATCAATATTTAAATTAGTCGTATACTTATTAGAATTATGTAAACTTTTTGAAATTACTAACGTGCCTAGTTTATTTAGATAATTTTTATTATTAATATGAGGGTTTGTGTATTCTCAATTGACAATGTTCATCTTGGGAATTTCAGAAACGTCGTATACGTCATTTGGAATGTGCGAATGGATCTTCGGAGTGTTGCCGTGAAAGACTTTACGTGTCTTTTGCTGAACTTGGATGGGACGATTGGATTTTACAACCTCGTGGTTATCATGCATATTTCTGTCGAGGTTCTTGCAGTTCTGTGGCAGCTGTGACGTTGAGCGGCTCTCAACATCAGTCCGTCATCAAAGTAAATAATGATCAGTGTTCAATTATATTGTTATATATTGTGTTGAATTGTTGATATTAATTATATTCTTTATTTTGTTTCAGAAATTGTTTCATAGTAATCATCCTCGTAGATTGGAGTTGAAGCCGTGCTGTACGCCTACCACTTTCTCATCGCTACAATTATTCTACATGGATTCGAATAATACAGTTACGCAAAAAACTTTGCCAAATATGATTGTAGAATCTTGTGGTTGTATGTGACACAAATTATTTCGCTATAATTGATTAAGGAAAATATACTTTTAAGATAATGGGTTTTGTTTACTCTTTTTATCAGTAAATTTTTTGATACTCAATTTTATCGCACATTGTAGTTCTAAGTAATTTAAATTTAGGCTTCCAATCGACTTTCAATTTTTGTGCAATTATACGCTAAAGGGATTTTCAAGAATATATTACATATACTAACAATGTGGACTTTGTACTTAGGATTGTCATATGTGTTGATGTAGTTTTAGGATAATTTTGACTATGATACTTCCAATTTTTACATATTTGTAAATAGAATTTAAAGGTTGAAAATACCAATTTTATGTTTATCGTTGTATGATATATAGGTAGTTTATATTTAATTAAATAGTATGATTATTTATTTTTGTTAGTTGATGTATAGCGGGTAGAGGTATAAATTTTACTATTACTTAAATTGATGTATGCAAGTACATTCATAGTTCTAAGTATACACAAGTGTTTGTGATATCTCAGTATTATAAATAAATATTGCCATGTATCATTTTTTGTCATTATATTGTGAAAGACAAATCATTGTCTTTCAAATCAAATGTAAATTGTGTGATGTTCGATTTCATAATTTTTATTAAGTAAATGATTTTATGTATTCAAATCAATTTATGTCTCATATTATAAAGGTGGTGTAACCTATAGTCCAATTGTGTGGTAAAATTTTATAATTTTAGATTATTTTTATAAAATATGTATAATTTACGGTTCTGATCATTGCTAAAAATCATGATTAGATATTTTCTTTCAAAATTCAAAATGATTCGATAAACTGTGGCAATTCTGTTTCTTATATTTTTTTACATTTCTGCATAGAATATTGTTCTCGTATACATAGGTACATATTTTTTTTTGTATTAACCAGCGGATAGTTATTAAGTTATTATTTATAATAAAATATTCAAAAAATCAAATGTTTTACATTATTTTACATAATTAGCTACAGGTATAATAAAAAGTAATTTATATTTATTTTTTGGGCTTTTATTGAAAAAAAACTATTCAATACAATAACATAGTATATAAAAATTACACCAAAACATAATAATGAATAATTATGGTGATCTATGTACATAATCAAGAAAGATTGATCTTGCAATTTTTCCTACGGATGTTTTCATTAAAACTATAAATATATCGTATACACCAAACAAAAACTAATCAATTATAATATGTAAATCCATATTATACAGTGTTTACATTTAATTCATTATATTTTAAATAATCAATTGGACATCTATGTACCTGACAATAGTATCCCCAACAGAAATTCTAACATATAATTATTTTTAATTTACATATTTTTCAATAATAAAAATAATAATTGCACTCTCAGAGCACACAAAATAAAAAAATCAAGGAAGACATATGGATGAATTGTTGATTTTATGTATACTAAAATATATCTATTCATGCTCACACTTATATCTACACATTTGTACAAATTTGGATATGAATTAGTGAATCTCATTTTGTAACAAATATAAAATAGCAGTCTCATCTCATGATTTTGTATGTATGTATATTTTGTACATACAGAATCTCATTTTAACTTTTTCTTTTAAATAGCGAAATTCTCCATCAGACACAGTGAAACTATTTTTCAAGAATTTTTAATATGAATAAAAATTGTTAAAAAATATTTACATAATTTCAACCGTATCTAAAAATTAAATTTCAAATAAATAAAAATCATTTAATCACAGCTCTACTTAAAGAAATTTAAGACCATGCGTACACACATCTAATATCAATATCGTTATTAGAGGCATATTAAAAATTATTGTCATAATTTCAATAATATCATTATTATTAAAAAAATATAAAGTCAACACATGAAATCTCATCGTCGGTTTCCAAGTCTCTGTGCAACGGCAGCTGTGAGACCAGCACCTTTTCCGCTACCATCTTCCGATAATAATAATGTGAACTAAAATTTAAATATAAACATAAGTTTAACATTTTATTTAAGCATTTTAAAAAATATCCAAAATGTGACATGTAAATACCTGATGATTAGGTGCCAATAGCGATGTGAAGTTGTTTAGCAAGTGACGTAGCCTGGGATGATGTTTGTATACGGAGCCGTCAACTGCAACGGTCACATGATCCCAGCACATATGTTCAAGAAGTGTAGCCAAACCTACAAAGTTACATTATAAATTAATAATCCGATAGAATGTATACAATATAATTTTAAACAATTTAAAACAACACAATACTAACACGATGAAAGAAGTGCAGCAGCCCTGTAAGACACTAAAGCGCAAATATGCTTAACAATTTGAACTTCATCAGATGTAGCATCAAGTATTCCTAAGCTAACTAACAGCGCTTCAGTTCGCCAATTAACACCTTCAATGTTATCACTGCAATTAGAAATGAAATATAATATATTGTCTAAATATTCTCAATACAAATTTCTATATAAAAAAAAACTTACAGTTCAATTTCACTAACACAGGCAGTGTTAAATGTTGCTGGTTTCAAAAGTGTAGCGGCTCGTTCTGGCGAAAAAAGCAATCCAATGCGTATGACGTCTTCTATGACACAACGTGCCACTTCACCGAGATATTTTCCACTGATGTACTTTTCAAATCTAAAAGTATTTTGTATATTTTGTATTCTTAAGAAATTATGTTAAGTTTAAACAAATAAAAATCACTAATGTAAGGCAATTTACGTGAAACTTGACGTAATGAGAGATAAGTTGTCTACGTGTTGATCGAAAGGTGTTTTGATGAAATCAAGAGTCCCATTGTCTCCAAATGCACCCCATTCCATATCAATTACAACGTGGTCAGAAGACAGACTCGCTGCAGATTGACCGCCTTCCCAACAGTGTACACGATCAGCTCTTTCCAAGTAACAAGCATTGCTTCCAGTTCCAAGGATCATTGCAATCTAAAAAGTGTAGCAAATAATTAGCACCTACGCAAATTCAGAAAAGTGAATTGATTTACATAGCAGTTGAGGTGAAATATTACCCCAGTGCGATGATCTTGGCGAGCTCCGGTAACGAGAGTACCAGTAGTATCATTTATGAGAGCGACAACACTCACGTTTTGCATACCTAAATAATATTTAATGTAATGTAATGTGCAATGTTATTACATTGCACTGTTTAGAAAATCAATAGATCATAACGTTTCACTTACCACACTTTTCCAAAGAATCTGTCAACATTTGAACAACGTCCTTATGACGCTCTACACCACTGCATTTGAAGGATTTGGTCCATGTGATGAGACTTCCAGAGTGTATTGAATGTTGCGCCAATGGGAAAGAGAAAGTAAAGCCTAATTTCAAAAAAAAAAAAAAAACCGATAATAATAATCTAACATTATGTTATTGTACATATATTTAAATACATTATAATAATTACCCATTGGTAAAGCTACCTCTTCCAAGCCATGCATACGTACAAAATTTCCAACGCATTCAGCTAAATAATCAAAAAGCTCTACTCCGCAACCAATTCTTTGTTCATCACTAAAAAAAATGTAATTTTTCAATTAAAATTATTGACAAAAAGATAGTAGAAATAAATTCCTATTAAAGAAAAAATGATAGTAAACTGTATCATTTTTTTCTTATCCTGTTCAAACCGGATAATGTCCGTGAACCTTTTTCCTGATAATACTTTTAGAAATGACTTGACCCCTTTATTTTTAATGATGTTTATCATTTTAGAAAACATTCGACCATTGTGTATGAATGCTGTATCAATATGACTGTTGACCCCGCAGTACGCCAAGTTACTTTTGTTTCGTATGTATGTATTTTTATTTATGTAATGTTATGACATTAGTATACTAAAACTAAAAGAAACTATCAATATTTAATGAAATATACATATATAAACCTGATATGATAGTGTTTAACGGATTCTTTGACGATTTCTCCTTGACTCAGTTCCAACAACAGGACGCGAAAATTTGTACCACCAAGGTCTAAGGCTAAAAATTGTCCAAATTCTAAAAAAAAAAAAAAAAATAGTTAAACTTAGAAGACAGATATGCCACGGGTGAAATTCATTAGACTTTACCTGTGCCATCTGGTAGTTCAGGTAAATAAGTATTTTCCATTTGAAGTGACGAAGGCTTTTGAGCTAGTCCTCTATTCATTTCATCGAGAAATACTTTTTGAACACGCCTCATCGTTGCTGCTGTTAGTCGAAGACCAAACAAAGCCTCTTCAATCTATCAATTATTCACAAAAAAATAAGGCTATAATTATGACAATTTCATTCAACGGAATATGTATACGTATATTATTTTTAACCAAGTGAAAAGTTATTATATTTTTATATATAAAAAAATAGATATGTAAAAATAATCACGGTTCAAATATAACGACTTTTTTTTCTTGTAATATCACGCGTTGTACATATTAGTTATAAGTGCAGATTATTCATATCTTGACATTGAGTGGTGAGACACTTTGTAAATTACTTTGTACATGAACGATTGGATTGTGGTGCCACCAATTGATGTGTTTATGTCTTTGGCAACTAAGCTACTATCATAAAAAAACGATTGTCGTTTGAATAAATAATTTAAAGAGACGTCGATAAAAAGAATATAAATCAATAAATATAATATAATTTTTATTTTAATCACTTTAAAATGTGACTTCTGTAATTCAGCATGTAATCACTAAATTTAAACTAGTTAAATTATACAACAAATATTTATATTGCGTCATAAGTGGCCTCTAATAGCAGTGTATGTTTATTTTGATTAAATAAAAGTCAAACTATATTAAGATATTAAAAGTATAATCGATATTTAAATTAAAAAAAACTTATAATTAAGTTGTAACTATAAGGATGTATCATCAAAATGAGAGTATTTAAAAATAATAATAAATATTTAAATATAAATGATAAATGATAACCCTTAAAATTTAACAAAAGATTAACTAGCACGTGTCCAGCTATTTTATGCGATATTGTTTTTATCAATGTTAAAAGTATGTCGAACGCACGAGTGGAAATGAATTTAATTTACCATATAAACGTGATAAAAGTTGGATAGATAAATGAAAAAAGTCATTGAAAAATTAAAATCAAATTTCGCGTTGAAGATTTTAGATAAATCCTATTATAATACTAATTTTCTTTTATGATAACAATATAATTAATTATGTTTGAGGATATTTGTGGATTTAACTATTATAAAATTCTTTTGAATAGATATACGTATGAAAGCTTTCAAACTTATGTTACAATATACATACATATGTACATATGTACATAGTTGCGAAAAAAAACCTGTTATAATTTCACACATTACCTGATGTTTAAGCTTAAATTTGGAATATTTTTACATTTATAAAGGTTGCTAAAATTATAAAAAGTGACAGCGTTCATTATAATTTGTCCATATTTATTCACCTTTTGCATTGAGTGACCTACGATAATACAACGCGATAAAAATAACCCAGTCTGCATTAGAATATTAGAAACCCATTAAATGTAGCTAAATTACGCGCCATTGAACATACAAAATAGATAGTTTTGAATCAGTAATTGTTTTCATCAGTGGGAAAACAGTTACCGTAGAAAAATCAAAAGCAAAAAATTTAAACTAATCGAAATATACGTCTAAATTGAAAATAAATGAAAGACAAGATTAATTTGTTTGACAAATTGATAAAATTAACTACATATTACGATTTTTTTTTAAGAATTTGTCTCAAAGAATATAATTATAATTATAAAACAAATAATAATTTGGTGCAATAACAATGTTTACAGCTTCATTACTTGGGTTACAAAAGTCACCTAATGAAACATCAATTCAAATGTAAATATTATTATGGCAAAGTATTAACTCATCATATCCTTATCGAATATATCCAAATCAACATTGGATCAAAGTTGACAACTAGTGATGGAATACACATATTTTTGAAAATAAGCAAAAAATTTACTTATTTATAAAATATGTATGTATGTACATATGTACATAATACATACATATTTTATTTGAAAATTAAATATACCTGTATTGCTCTTTCGCTGTCCTGCAGAATAAGAAATGGAGCGGTAACTTGATCTTCTATCAACTTTTCCTTGTCATCGTTCAGCATAGCGAACTAAATAAACAAATAAATAAATATGTAAGTTTTGAGCGGGTACATCAATAGATTTGTTTTTACACATCATCTTCCGTGCAAAAATAAATCGGATATCACAGACTAGATAACTCATATGGATTAGTTTAGAATTAATCCCCAAAAGATTGTGATAGCATACATATTTCGCGGTATTTACAATTGTGTCCTATTTCTATAATCTTTAAATGTTCAATTTCAAACAGTAGTAATTATTGAAGTAATCATTAACTCATACATCACTAATGTTATAATATGCTATATTTGCAATAATTCCAATGTGCTATTGTTCTATTAATAAAATTAATTGTACCTACATATGTATATTAAAATTATAATCAAATTGAATTTTATTGTAAAAACAAGTTTTTGAACTATTCACACAAATAGATTTTTTTCAATTCTCTATACGCACACCCTATTTATTTCGGTCGAAAGAATTGGCAAACATTACTAAACCAGAAAAAATTGTTTTTGTCGGCCTCGTGATTTTAAATCGTGCTCCGTTGATTAATAGCGTGTATTTTGCGTCACAGGCGCCAAAAGAAAATTCGCTTATTTTAGACGTTAGCTGAAAAAAAAAACTGTAGAAGCCCAATAAGGGGAATTAGCTTTGCCAATTAAGGAAGCCTAATACGAAACATTTCATTATCAACTTTGCCATACTTTTGCGTTGGCGAAATTGGTTATTTCGTCTGTCGATCTGTTCATTTGATTATGTCACACAATTGCCTATTACATACATTATAGTTCGATGTTATAACAGTAAGCTTACGACACTTGATAAGATCAGACAGAAATATCAAAGATTCAAATTTGAACTTAAAAAGTTTATAAAGGACATATTAAATCGTACCTACATACATATAAAAAAAGATAATTGAAAATGTCAGCTTATTTTTCGTGAAGATGTAGGGTGTATTGTGGGGGAATGTGGGTGTGTCTGATGACGCAGACGAAAAAGTCCACATTCGGCCCCAGTCGAGGAAAACAACATCTCTAGAATCAGAGATCCCTAAGCTTTACAATCATATTGTAATATGTATACATAATGATTGCACAAAAAAATGGCACACTTATTTTCCTCCACACTATTTTAATTGGATGTTTACATATGACTTGAATCCGACACGCAATAACCATAACGTCAATTTGATTTGCGTATTATACGTATTTACCATCGATCGTTATTTATGTTTTAATTAATACCTTAGTACTCTGATTAAAATGAATAATAAATAACATTTATAGCAAAGTAATCCGGAGTTGTTCAGAGGTTTAACTAAAATAATAAAAATAATCAGAATTGATCACGTATTTTTCAATGACAAAATTGGTACGAAAATATTTTAAATTCTTAGGAAAGTTTTAAAAATATATCTCAATATATCAGCAGGCGTCGCAAACTACTGGCTCCGATTCAAATCTAATATCTGGCTAACGAGAAAGAAAGTTGAGCCAGATTTAAACGTTAGTATGTACCTACATACATACATATAACACTTCTTCAAATATATAAACTGATAAAGAACCACCATCACTACATAATAAAGCCGAATTCAAATGCGAGAAACACACATAGTTGAACGTAAAAAACGGTATTTCAACACTGTTCAAAAGTATGTACAAAAGACTGATCTGGAAATACCAGTATTTTGTATTAATTTACTCGATAGAAATCGAGCTGAATTATCCACAAGTTAGTAGTGGGACAGATATGCCTTAATTGGACATTTCGCACCCATGCCCATGGGAAGGACGACTGGTCGGACAAACCTCAGTGCCAGAATGCAAGATCTATAAATATAGTACTTCTTCATTGATACTGAAGTGCTACTACATCCTGTCCTTGTTTAGATAGGCACTTTCGTAATTGAGAAATTGATCCTCGAGACAATGCTTCATTGGCTGGGTTGGTTGCGAACATTGAAAGATTAGAAAAATCCAACTTTACCGAGCTAGTTGCATCCGGATTTTTCTATGTACTATATTATATGTACTGTATAAACAAGTTGAGTAGTGGAAAGAGACCATTATAGATATTAAAGAGACACTGCCGATGTATAAACAAATTTTAATATAGTTACCCGAGCGAAGAGCAAGAATTAAATTTTGAGTAAATAAATACAAATGTTTTGCCAAATAGCAAGGCAAATGACACGTGAAGAATTATTGCCATGTGAGAGACGAGCCCTCGTGACGCAAATGTCATGTTGCATTTTAAATGCACGTCACTGCAGTTTACTGCAAGATAAGCGCACTTTTGCGCAAGTATCGACCTCAAACAAGGTCGATACACGCACTACAGTTTGAACAATCGCCATGTCACAGTGCTCGAAATGGAAATTTTCACGAATGGGAGCGCTCGATAATTTTCAAAAAATATCAAACGACCTTTTTTTTTTAATTATGTATATGTATGTAGATACCTATACATATGTACATATATATTTATCGAAATGCAAAATCTTACCGAGATTAATACCGTTTAATGTCTGTAAGTCAACTTCAACAGGTAGATGTGAAAATGGTCTCTGATTTTTTACTATCCTTTCAGTGGTTAAAATATGAGCATTCTGACTGTTTTGTACAAATTTATACATTTCATTATTATTGGCTGATTTTATTATAGTGAGATATTTAAAATATTTTATTATAGTCGCGGTACAACACGACAATTCAAAGAAAGATATCGTAAATCATTAAAATGACCGATGGCTCGAAAAGGCACGTTGTAGTTCGAAATGCCGATTTCCGGCTATAAAGTCATTAAACTTTTTGCGCAAAGCCGACATAGAATCTAAAAACCCTCGTAATTGAATAGAATTCTAAATGTTATCTTCAAGTAACGCGTGCACCCAGCTTTTTCAAAACATAATAATATTTTAAATGGCTTTGTCGGAATTGAAATGTAAAGAATTCAAAGATTGTGATTTCGGAGTAATAAATGTAAAAAAAATTAACCGTCAATAATTATTGAATTTTCGGCAATAATTATTGATAGAGCACGGAAATTTTGGTTTTTTACGAAAGGGAGCGCTAAATTTACAAATTTCACGAAAGGGTACGCTACGTTTTCAAATTTCACGAAAGGGAACGCCCGCTCCCTGCCGCTCCCGCTGAATTCGAGCACTGAAACGTCAACATATCTCGAAATCGAGAATTGCAGATTGGAGTAATTCAATAGTTAATTTGTCCATTGATAAAGGAACCTGAATAGACAAATTAACTTAAAATTGTAGTCAAGGGTACCTTTTAGGTATCACGAATTTTGAATATGGGTCAAAAGTAGGTACATATTTAAATTTTCATAAGTAGTACGAGAAATTTTCATAGTAGTAGGAGAATTTTTTAAGTAGTACGAATACGATGAACATACGTAATTTTTACACACGTTTTAAACAACCAAACAGTAGTAATATATTTCAATTATTAGGATGACTTATAGATGATTTAACTACATAAGTAGGCAAACATTTAATTGAAAGAATATGGTTTTTATGTTGAATCATGGAATTCATCGCCTAAAGATAAAATGTATCAGTACATATGTATTTGACATCATGCTAATAAGCTGTCGGGAAAACTCTTATCGTATATAGCTAATATAGTTAGCAAACCTATAATAGCTAATTATAGGTTTGCTAACTATTATAGGTTTGCAAAATAACATACGTATCAGGAATGTTACGAATAAATTAATTTATCATTAATCAAATTGAAAAAAATCATAAACAAAGCCAAATTTCATTTAGGCACGTGAAATAAAATACATTCAAATTACTCGCAGCTATGTAAATACCATTGTGCTAAGAGGAGTTTATTGAACGCCTGTATGTCAATTAAGTTTTAACAATGCTTACATAATATTGAAAATGTTTGCTCACATTCAATTTACATTTTTGCGGTGCAGAACGGGTTGATAGTTCAAGGAAATAAACACTTCAACTGTCGTTGCAATGTTCAATAAAATACATAATACTACGTATTTACTATAGCAATTCAATACGAATAGCCACTGATTAAAGATGGTAGATTACCATAAAATACTGCGATGTTTAATTAACCCCTAGTTTGTACAATGGCGAGTACAATTGTAACTTCGAGACGTAGGCATATCAATTACAGCAAACAAGTGTCAAGAAAGATGACTGATGTACATATTGCAATAATTACGCTCGTACATTTTCCACGTCGTATTAAAAATGAATTAGCGTGGGCTACAACGATAATGTGTGTTTGAATACATTTGCGTATTACTGGTATTTAAAGGCGTATGATGATATATTGTGATTTTTATTTAATTGGTTTTACATTTAAGATATATTGGAAATATTGCACTCACCGAAGCTGGTACTACTGGTTTTGTTGCGAACATTTTTAGATGATCTTTTTCTGTCTTGGGTTTTTTTTTTGGTGGTTCAACCGAAGGTCAGCAAGTAAACTGTCAAATCAGAAAGTCAATTGATTAATTTAAATACATACATACATATGTACATAGTTTGACAGTTTGACTCTTTGAAACTTTAAATGGACTTTTATTATATATAAATTCATTCATGCAAAGAAAATTAAATGAATATTTGAACACGGCTTTAAGACTGGATTTCCGATTAAAAATCACTAATTTATCAGACTTTTCAAAATACCATACCGGATAAAACACAAAAAAATTAAATTTAAAAAGTGTAAGGAACAATTTCCTGCATACAATCGAAAATAAAAAAAAATTTGATTCCCCTTTAATATAAATTTTAGTAAGTGTATATAATTTGTGTAAACGATTTAAATTAGCAACTATACGCCACTCGTGACGTTTATTTATATTATGGAAAATGTACACGTTTTATGTACAATGAGCTTAAATAAAACGTCAAAGCGTTCATGTGTTGTTTTTTTTTTAATAAAACATCGTATATATTTAAAGAGATCAGACATAACACAAAAAGTTCCCTAAATTGAATCGAATAGGGAAAAGGACAATGGCCGACAATAGTGTTGTTTGTTTTGCATACTTGTATGAAATGACACAAAATGGCGGCAATTTTGACGTTTGCTAGCCCGCAGCTCGTCCCTCGTCCACAGGATTCAAACTATGATCAGATGATGAGATGATGGGGGGGGCGAAGGCACGGCTACGGGCTGCAGCGATCGTGAACGGAGCCAAAAGCCGTCTGGTCGGGGGCCAAGCCAAGCCCCGCTAATATAGTCGGGGGCCTGTCGGGGGCGCGGCCATCTTCTATGGTGGGGGCCATTTGCTATTACGTAGTTACGAGTCGCTCAACCCGACGCTGATACATTTTCTAAATGTTTTCATTGCCTCGAAATTTGCGTGTATGTTAGTGTGCGATACACTATGAATACACTATGCACACTTTCGGTAACAAAAATGGCCTTTATCGTTGGGTAAACAGTGGATGAAAAGTCTGAAAAAAATGCACACACACACACACTTAATCTAAATTCGCCAATGTCGATGCAAATATTTTAAAATGTCGTAGGAATGACAGTGAAAGGTTGAAATGAAAATAAGATACAATTTTCATTATCTATCTACTTCTTTTCGTGTGAAAATACACCCGATTCTCTTTTTGCACGGTTTTGAAAGAACACGGTCCAGGAAAACGGACCAATTATTTTTGTTTTAACACGGTTACAAAAAATTAAAAAGAAAAACAGCAGTAAACGGGCACGTTTATTGTCAAGTAGCGACACTGAATGAATATATTTTTTCATATTAAATTAAATTTAAATCGAAAACCATGTCAATGTATTACTTCATTATGTATAAAATTCGATTTATTTTTGATTTCGAGAATTTTTTTTTGTCGATGTATGTACTTATGTATGTATATATGTATGTAGAATGTAGGTAGGTACATACATATCTTTTTTTTTTACACGAATTTTTCTTTGCATGGTAGTCCCTGGAACGTATCCCCCGTGCAAAAGGAGAATCGGGTGTATGCATAAGGTGGGTTGAATTGTTAAATTTTCTATAAAAGTAACAGTTCTGAAAACATCGTAAAGGGGGATTGCACTTCTGCAGGCCCCCTTTCCTCAAATCTATAATCGCCTCACTATAGCTTGGGTCTTTCAGTTCGACACGTATTCTCGAGGCGATGGTAGGATCCAGTGACCGATCATTCTAACCGAGGAGAGGAGACTATCGACTGATAACGCGTATAGCTAATTCAACTGCTTGTTAACTTCAATCTTAAGAATTCTTTCCCCGCGTGACAGAACGACATTGATCATCTTTTATCATGACTTAGAGCGAGGGCGAATCTTAATTGTTTGACCAATCAGTGGCAGTATGTAATGTGCGAGCATTGAATCAATATTCGCGCATTCTTTCGTAGTCGCAAAGTTAAACAAAATAGCAATTAATCGATGGCGCCACCTCGCGATTGACAATAGTGACATTTGACTTTGGTTCGATCGATATTCGGAATTTAAAATTAATGTTGCCACACGCGGAAATTATCATCGATATATTCGCAATGGCGTTGACAATTGAAACTTGAAGGGCATTTGCATAAAAGAATCGTTAACGTTTTGCAATTCAATAATAGGGCATATTCAAACACAACTAACTCCTTCACAATTTATTGATATGCCGTGCACATAATATTTACAATTTACTTTTGCTTATACATAATTTCATGTCATCTTACGAATATTGAATATCTACATATGTATTTATTAATAACGCCGAGCTTGAATCGATCATTGACGAATCAAAGTTCAAAGGTTATATATTTTTATAGTGTTTTAACGTATCATTGAGATAAGTTTTTCACCATAGACCAGTGCTACTCAAACCTTCTGATATGGCGGACTGGTACCCCACATATAGGGCTACCATTTTTTAAAATAAAAAACCGGGTTACCCACCTCCAGTTTAAATTGGAAGGACGAAGTAAGGTCTTTTATAAATTGCAGCATCTACAAATGCGCAATTTATAAAAGCATCTCCGAAAAGCGGGACGCCTGGAACACGGAAAGGATGAGCCTGTTTACCCTGTTGGAAAGGATGAGCCTGCTTCGCCTTTAATATTGTGGTTAGTTTGACGTGCAACGGAGGATGAATGTTAATGCAATTCCTATCCAATAACGGTCATCATCGAAAACACAGTTTCGCAAATATATGTACGTCGAAGGAAATGGGAGAAGTGTTTTCAGAGAAATCTCAGCAAGCTTAGGATATTCTGATAATGTCTCGAAACTCATTTTCATTCCTTCATCTGCAGCCAACTCCAATAAATAATTTATCTTCCATACCTATAGAGACAGTTACGTCATCTTTCAGTGACACAAATGGATTTAGAATCCATCCAGTTCTCTTCTGAGGATCTCTTCGTTGTTCGTTGATGATGTTACGGAAAGATATCATATTGAAATCTTTGCCTTTATCGGTGATAGCTGACGTTAAATTATGAAACATGTCATATCAGCACTCGACATTTCCATATTTCTATTCCATTTTGATGGAAATGGATTTATTGCATATTCTTACATGAACTGGCCAAGTATCGAAAATTCCAAAAATTATTTCATACCAAAATAATTAAAAAATAGTTTTTAAGCCATTTGTAACTTGACAAAAAATATTCCAGATAAATACTGTAACCCTCTAAACGTATGCTATCACTATGTAGAAATGATAATGAAACTTGTAGTTTTTTAAATAATTTTATATCTTATTACAATAAACATTATTTTGATTTTTTGCACATTACTATTACAAAGTGCTTAGCGTAACCCTCATTTTTTTAAATGAAAAACATTAACAGTTAAATATTTATTCATCATATCATTGTGAAAATTTTAACAGAGCGTTTTCAATAAAATATGATTGATAATTTTTATTAATATTAAAATAAATCCAATGCCTACAGTTTTTTTCACTTTCTGAACAATTTGATATTTGAGGGTTACGGCTATTGGCCTGTACAGTGATGATATATACATATGTATATTATGTCCGTCGATATTATTTGCTATCGTAAGCACGAAACCATCCTTCCCTGCATCCCTGCATGGAGGTGTTGCGCTCGTTTAACTAGCAAGTATGTATGTATATCAGTCAAATACGCCAATTTGGATATCTAATCTGTATCTTATATCAATTATGTATGTCCAATCTGGTGTTTTGCGTTTTAAAAACTGGCAAAGCTCAAACACTCTTGACAAAACTTTTCAAAAATAATAAAACAATTTTTTAAGCACATACGACCAATGCGTACTGCCAGTTATGACGTATGGATATGAAACGTGGATGCTAAATTCAAGAATGTTACGTAAGATCCAGTGCACACAGAAGCATGGAAAGATGTATGCTCGGTACAACAAGAAGAGATCGTAAGAGTAATACATTGGTAAGAAGTATGACCAAAGTGGCAGATATAGCGGAACGTGTGAAAAAGTTGATATGGCAATGGGCTGGATACAGCGGGAAGAATGGATGGCAGATAGACGCGAGAAATACTGGAATGGTATCCGAGAGTGAAAGAAAACAAGGTAGACCGAGTGGACAATGGGCTGATGAATTGAGAAGAATGTGTGGAGGCAAGTGGGTGCAGATTGCTCAAGGCAGACAGGAATGGAAGAGGATTGGAGAGGCCTTCACCCAGCAGTGGATGGTGAACGGATGAAAATGATGAATAAAAATTTGAAGGTGCATCCGATTTGCGACTGATGCCGCGGAACATAGTTTGAGTAGCGCTGGCATAGAATGTAACAAAATTAACCAAATTTTCGCAAATTGTGTATATTTCATACTAGAAGACGAAGATGTTTGTTTATTCGTAATATGGTACGTTATCACTTTACAGGTCATACTAATTAATTTTTACATTGTTTTATCGATTGATTGCTATTTTTTAAATGATCGAACGTACTTACTTTCGCAATACGATGCTTGGTAATTCACTTTAGTTATTTTAGTGCACGGTGACCTTTAAACTAGGAAAAAACTCGTGTTCCACACCCTTACTTTCGATTTTTATCTGTTTACAAATCTCTTCGTTGTACAATATATTATATGAAATTATTAACTAGAGCAATATGTAGTTATGTACATATATTAAGTATTTATTGGTTTTTTAAAACATTTTTTCGAATTCTGGTATCTACGAGTATGTATTATAAAAAAAATATTAAGTTTTCGAAATAGATTTTGCCAGTCATCGCAATCAATGTACATACATACAAACTAGTTTTAGATAGTATGTATGTAGGCATGTGACATTTAATTAAAATAACGAACGATTCATGTCTGAATATTCAATATTATCAATGCAGATAATGTTGTAAAATAACCAACAGTTTCATCGTATCGATAAATAATTATTCGTGACATATTCGACAGATGTCGTTAATTTCATTCTTAGTACAGAAAGTAATGATTAAAGTAAAATAATGAGTAAAATTTTCTTGATACAAAGAAACTCAAATTTACTTTACACGAATATAGTTAGTTTAATTTTAAGGTAAATAGTAAAACTTAAGTGTAAAGTGTATAAAATATCTAAGTATCTATATATAAAATACTTTAGAAGAAAGTTAATATGTATATGTAATTTCGTAAATCTTATGACTAACCACCCAGTATTTAATTTGGTTTTGTTCAATTTCAATCAACGCTATAAAGCAATTTTTTCAAATACAATATATTAAATAGTTTTCGCCAAGTATTTATTACTGCGCTATTATTTAAATAATAAGCCCCCAGTAATACTTACTTGGCGATATATATGTATATATAGCATTTTTTGCGTGAGTGAGTGAGCGTATGTATACGTGCCGTGCGATGGTATGCGAGCGTTCTGCAGCTAGGCTACCCAGTCGGTCGGTCAATCAGACAGATTCCTGAGCCATTGCGAAACCAAGCCTTTACTAGCTATTTTATATTAATGAAAATTTATTATGTAACTAAGTGGTTCCAAAAAATGCTTGACGTTTATTATTTACAATGGGCAAAAATTACTGGTCAAATGAGCAAAATACTGAGCGACATATTTATTGACGTTAGTGTATGGACGTGTTAAATCTGCTTACGGCCATATTAGTCACAATCAACTGTCACAACAGACTTGCTTTGTGGCAGACTTCTTTCGGTTTTTTGGTTTGTTTTGCAACTTTTTCCTTGTTATTATAACTTTTATTACCATTTTTGACTTTTATTGTGATCGTTTGTTAGATTTGTGACTATTTTTGACCGGAAATTAGATAAGTAACAAAACTGACCAACTTCCGTTTACACATTAGTCACGCCCCATTACTTTCGCATTGCGGTCTCAAAACTGAAATCGAAATCGATTTAAACTCGCCTAAAACATCGTCATTATGTTGCCAGTGTGATTTTGGAGTTTGCGAATATCGAAAATGTGACAGTGTGTGTGTGTATTTTATTTCTAGTGGGCGTAATTAATATACACAATAACTAAAAACATTAGTCTATATCTTATCTAACATGAGTGTTTTACACGTTTGCTTTAGGTCATAATATCCGAATTGAATTTGATATTTACTTTGTGTTACATTTATATTTTCAGAGCTGACTACTGAGGAATATCATGTTTTGATTGCGTTCTAAAATCCAATTTTTATTCGAGTTCGAGGATTTTATATAGATAATAAAAATGTCCGGTTTGGATCCGCTGACTTCACCAAGTATTAATAGTACAGAATATATTAACCGACCGAGTATACTTAAAAGATTTTGCTCAAAATTCAACTGCAGAAGAAATGCATCGGTCGAACGAGATCCCGATGGAGGTTTGTAATTGCAATCGACGATATGTAACATTGAATAAAATCCACTTTTACATCAAATTGTTTTAAATCTGTAGTTGAAAATGTTAATATAACATTGGAATTGTCCGATTACTGTGTATTTTCTCCCAACGGTGAGTTTGTATCGAAACAGTCTGCACGCTCTATACTTTTTTAAAATAACTAAACCATTGTGTTTGTTGTTAATATCACGTGTGGTTCGTTGTTTTAAGTTTGATTTGGGTATGATTTACTAATTTGAGGGGCGCTGATCGCGAATATAATGTTAGTTTTTGCAACGTAGGGGGCGTCAACTCAAAAAATAAAAAGAATATCGCTTATCCTGATATACCATTTGCAAAACTTGTTTTTCGTGGATCAGATGTCTCTACTTCGCCTCCATTCGTCAGTTTAATATACGATTTATCTTCTGAAAATGATACCGATGGATATGGACGTTTTCCGATTGAACCGATGGACGTCCGGATTTACCGATGGACGTTTTCGAAATTGAAACACAGCAACCACAAACTTTTACATAAAGCGAACTGAATGATGTGATAAGAGATTTTGGTCTTCCGACGGATGCTGCACAGATTCTGGCATCCAGACTTTAGGATAAATATCTACTGGCTCCAGGAACATCGTTTGTTTGGTGCAGAAACCGTGAGAAATATTTCGTCCCTGACGCGATAGTCAAAAACTATGATCGATTTCTGTTTAAAAATAGGAATCAAACGTAAAATTACATTCGCAAATATGAATATATGTACATATGTATATAAAGTTAGCATGACGTAATTGCGATAGTCACAGGCTGACCTATTTAGCAGTGTTGTTTAGTTTTGTTAATTGTTTGAATGAAGAGTTTATCGCCTTTGAACTTTAATACGTTGTAATGTACATTTGATTTGATTTCAAAGAAATGCAAATGAACGTTTAGTGTTAAATAGATGTTATTGCATATTTTTCTTTGAGAAACTCAACAAATTGCACAATATGACGACATGAATCTTACCCTGCCGTCTTTAGTGTACTTAACGTAAGTGATAAAAATGGTGAAAATTAGTTTGATGCGTTTTGGGGGTGTATTCTTGCAATTTTTCATATCAAAATTATCCTATCTTCATTCAAAAGTGACTTTTTTAAGCTTTTCAGTTTATGCATACTTACATAAAACATACTTACGTATATGACATTTACATAGCAAATTCAATGTATGTATCTGTGTGCAGATATGGTTTTTCAGCTAAGGATTTGCAATAAATTTCGTTCAGTTACGGAGCTACGCAAATCTATAAAACACATCTGCTTACGTAAAAATGAATTGCTTAGAAATTTTTTAAACGAAAAGAAAAATACTGTTTTAAAAATAATGATTTTGACGATTTTTAATCAAAATTTAGAAGAGATCCTAAGCAATTTATCGTAAGTGCTATATCCAATAATACATACATACATATGTATATTAATTTTTCCTTTTATTTACTAAAACACAATAGAAAATAGCCTCTTGCATTAAAAAAAAAGTTTATATACATCGGTAAGTAATATATGAAAAACGTAAATTTAGATCAAAATTTTAGTTGAAAAAAATCATTGTTCCATAATTTTTTGCTTGCAAGCAAAAAAATAAAAAATCAATAAAATGACTAATTAAGATTGTAAGTTTATTTATAAATATTTATATTTTTTATAAAAAAAGGGAAATTAGTTAAAGTCCATTGATTTCAGAACTATTGCTTTGTCAGTTATGTTAAGTATGCTAAGGGTAACATTAAAACCTGTCTCTGATAGTTCCACTGTCATATTGATTTTAACACGAATAACCTAACAGTATGTGTTTCAAACTGTTTTGTATCATGAATACTTTGTTTCAGGCTATGTGGAATTCGGGGATATTCGTTACGAAGACGAAGAAATTCAACAGAAAGTTGGAACGTTTGCAGGTGTTTTTTGTCCGGTCGTCCTTTCAATGTTTAGCGCACTCGTATTCATCCGGATGGGTTTCATAATCGGGAATGCAGGCTTGCTAATGACGTTGCTGCAATTCGCTATATCTTACATCATACTGATATTTACAGTATGCTCTGTATGTGCGATATCTACAAACGGAGCCGTAGAAGGCGGCGGTGTTTATTGTATCCTTTTTCGGAAGATGGACGATTGATCGCCGAAGATTTAACGCGGGGAACGGATCTACTCAACCGAGAGGAAGCTAAAGTTAATTGTAATTAATTATTCTATTCTCGATACTCTCCGTGCGTTAAATATTCTTCAATGAATCATCCTTTTCAAATTTTGAATTTAATTACTGTTATAATCCTAACATTGATGATGTTTTCCTTAAGCACGTATTCAGTTATGATAAGTCGATCATTAGGTCCGGAATTCGGTGGTGCTATTGGGACACTATTTTTTTTTGCAAATATCGTATCGAGCGCACTTTGTTTCTCGGCTTGCACGGAAGGTCTCACAGATAATTTTGGTCCATCAGGTTGTAATATTGTTTTTGTATTTGATTAATTAGCTAATTTTTGTTGATTATTTGATTGTATTTTTTAGGGTTTTTGGTTAACGACGATTCTTGGACGTTGCCTGGTGGTCGTTGGTGGAAAACTTTGTACGGCTCGCTATTAGCGGCGACTGCCTTGATGATAAGTTTAGCTGGTGCCAAGTATTTTGCACGAGCTAGTTTCACTATATGGAACGTTGTTACCGTTGTATTAGCGATTGTTTTGATAAGTTTCTTAATACCTGGTGCGAAGATGGTATGTAAAATATTTATTTTACTGCAGAAAATGTAGTTTAAAACGCCTTCATTTTAATTGTAATTAAATTGCAGGTTCCGATTCCTCCTTCTAACACACTGGTGAATGCGACGATACTCGCCAATTATACCGGAATGTCTTACAAAACGTTTATGGATAACTTGTATCCTATGTATGGACAGGATTATAGTTCCGACGGTGCGACTGTAGATTTTCCGACAGTTTTTGGGGTACTCTTCTCAGGAGTCACTGGCGTCATGGCCGGAGCTAACATGAGCGGTAATTTCTTATGATATTGATATTCAATATTGCAAATTGTAAATTATATCTACTGTTTTAATGGATTTAAGGTGAATTGAAAAATCCAAGCCGCAGCATACCCAGAGGTACAATCGCCGCTTTGGTATTTACCGGTATAACGTATTTGGCGCTCACGTTCTTCACGGCTGCTACATGCTCACGTTTTTTGCTACAAAACAATTTTCTTTATATGTTGCCTATAAACGTTGCTCCAGTGCTTGTCGCGATTGGTATGTCTTATTTTTAAAAATTTACAATACTAAATTATGTTGTATATTAAAATTCAAATACTTTTCTGTACAGGTGTTATAACGGCAACATTCTCGGCTGGCCTGTCTAATATGATCGGAGCATCGAGAGTGCTGAACGCTTTAGTTAAAGATAATTTGTTTGGTATATCTTTTGTTGTTTTGTACTCGTGTATGTTTTTGTTATTGTACTCGTCTGAAATAAATTTTTCACTCTAGGATCGTGGTTAAGATGGTGTAATGGAACAGCCGCTTGTGTAGTAATCGCCTGGTTGAGTGCTCAAATCGCATTGTTGGCCGGCTCATTGACTGCAATCGCTCGTGCTAACTGTGCTCTGTTTCTATTGAGTTATCTTGCCGTCAATCTGGCTTGTCTTGCCTTAGAATTAGCCGGAGCACCAAACTTCAGGTAAAGTATCCTTACTAGGCGTATTAACGCATTGAAACATGATTAGTAACCTTTTCAGCCATTCACCATTAACGATGTATGGAGGCCTCTCCAATCCTCTTCCATTGCTGTCTGTCTTGAGCAATCTCCATCCATTTGACACATTCTTCGCATTTCATCAGCCCATCGTCCACTTGGTCTATATTGCTTTCTTTCACATCCTCTCGGTTGCCATTCCAGTATTTCTCGCGTCCATCTGCCACCCATTCTTCTTGCTATGTGTCCAGCGCATTGCCACTTTAACTTTTTCACACATTCTCCTATATCTGCCACTTTGATCATACTTCTTATCCATGTATTCCTCTTACGATCTCTTCTTGTCATAACGAGCATACATCTTTTCCATGCTTCATGATTTGTATAGGTGTTGTTAATTTCAGACCTACATTCAATGCGTTTTCTTGGCACACTGCTTTGTTGGGATTGATTGGTGCATTGGCTATGATGTTCGTAGCAGCATCAGCACTTGCAGGTCTATCATTGATCCTGTGCCTCTGTCTAGTAATCGCACTGCATTTGGTGTCTCCGGCTGCTGCGGCCCAACCGTGGGGATCCATTTCGCAAGCGTTGATTTTCCACCAAGTTCGCAAATACTTGTTGTTGTTGGACACTCGTAAAGATCATGTGAAGTATTGGAGACCGCAAATGTTACTTTTGGTCGGAGAAGCTCGCAGTGCACCGCCACTGGCTTGTTTTGCGAATCATCTGAAGAAAGGAGGATTGTTGGTCTTGGGAAATGTTCGACGAGCTCGTCGCTCACCGTCCAGTCCGGATCCACTATTACACGCTCACGCACCGTGGTTGCAATTCATCGATCATTTAAAGGTAAAAATTTTACATTTGTTAATGTCTCTTAGTATGGATATATGTGTACGAGCTAAAATATTGTGTAGATCAAAGCGTTCGTGGAGCTCAGCCTCTCTGGAAGTGTACGTGACGGAGCAAGACACCTTTCTCAAATCAGCGGTCTCGGTGCTATGAAACCAAACACCATTATGCTCGGATTTTATGATAGTACACCTCAACAGAATTTCTTTTCCAAGTATACATTGCCTTTTCAAAATAATATTAATCGTTTAGGGTGTATATTAAATGACATATTGTAATTTTAGGTTGGATTCGCCGTATTTTAGTACATCGCTTGAATCGGCTTTTCCGGAACCGGACAGAGCCATGGCTGGACCGAGTGAATATGTCGCACTGCTGTCTGATCTTTTGGCTATGGATAAAAATTTGTGTCTCTGTAGACATTTCCAAAATCTTGATTTAACTCACGTTGAAAAGTAATTTGATATTTGTATGTATGTACATAAAATTTCTTTGATTTTATAATGACGATGAATTATTACTACGCAGAAGCCGAGATTTGAAATACATTGATATATGGCTTTCGGATTTAATGTGGCCATCAAGTGGAGACTTATTTTCTGTAGCGGCTTTGTTTACTCTGCAACTAGCATGCATACTCAGTACACAATCCAGTTGGAAGAAACTCAAACTACGCATCATGCTCACTGATACAGATTCCGAACCACCATCCCAAAGAGCTACGAGCTTCAATCTCAATCAAGGCATTGTTTTATCTTGTAAAATATATGAATACAGTAGAACCTCGATTATCCGGTCTAAACGGGGCCAAATCACGCATACTTTTGAGACACATATATAAGTTGTCACACTCTTGTCTCTCAAACCACTTCCTAGCAACATCTAATTATTGAAAAGCTTCAGAATGTGTGGGACCAATATTCCCCTCATCAGCAATCTCCTCCTTGTCTTCTGAGGGTAAGTCAGACCATGTCGCCCTTTAAATTACGATCTTAAAGGAAAAATTTAGATACGATCTTCGACATATATTCAAATAGGAAAAACTGCCACTTTCGGTAGTCAGATATTGACCAAAATCACAATATCTCTTACGGCTAACGTGAAAACTATAGATATGAAATTTCGACAAGATCGCCGGGGCAGTTTCGGAAATATTCTGTGGTAACAGAATTTTAGAATTTTCTACAAGAAAAAAACCCTACTTCCGGTTGACTGATGTTGACCAAATTCCTTATGTCTCTTACACCTTACGTGAAAATAATAGATATGAAATTTCAGCTTGATAGACTTGATAGTTTCGGAGAAAACACACATACAGACACACACAAGTACACAGCCATACTGGCATACAGACATTTTCCAGAAATCATGAAAACGTGATCAGGGGATGATACTTGATACAAATCTGTCAAAATCTCGAGGTCGAATTTTTGCACGGTCACAATACTTTATCCAATTAGGATAAAGTAAAAATTTACTACCTGCCTGCTATTGAAATTCGCAGAAGTTCATCATGCATACAAAATTATTTCTTTAAAATATTTCGTTAAAATTTTCATTTTACTAAAACTATCCGAATAATTGACCAAATATCCGAATATCAAACAGTAAAAATAGCCCAAATATATTCGGATATTGAATACTCGAATACTCGAATTGGAATCTCTACTCAGTAGCCGTATACTGTTCATCACGTGTTATGCAACAAATCCGCTATTTTTGTTTGTTTTGTACAATCCGGATAATTGAGGTTCTACTGTATGTACAAATCATTATTTTGATATTTCTAACTTTTTGATATTTGTGGTATTATGTAGGTAGTGGTCGCCGTACAAATAATGTGAGCGAAGTTGACATTGGAGAAAGGAGTCCGAGTGAGACCGAAACAGAAGCTGCCGTTGCACGACTGGCTAGCAGCGCGAGACCGGCACACTTGAGATTGACTGAACTTTTGAAATTGTTGCGAATACAAGCATCTATACATAAAGTAATGCCAAATGCTGAATGGCAAATGTTTTTTTAAATTAATTATGGTTGTTTTATATTTATCAATATAATACTTTATTATGTAGGTTGAAGAATGGGAATCTGTAGAACGTTTAAGGTGGTCTAGAGAAAATGTCGACGAGCCGAACGGGTCTTCTCAAAATGAATTTAGATATAATTTACCTGAAATTTATGTCAAAGGGTATTTATTTAATAATTTTTGGTACATCATTTATATAAATGTAGTGTGTTATAAAATTTTTCTTGTATCCAATTCAGAGTAAATCAAATGATATCGTCGAATTCGTCCGAGAGCACCGCCGTTATCTTTATGTATCTTCCCATACCGCCCGAGCCTGTTGATAACTACACCAATCCGGAATCGTTGCAAAGTCACTTTAGCTGTGAAAATATTCATTTAAATCTAGATGGGCTACCCGACTTGCAGGAGTACGAACAAAAGTTGTCCGAAGAGTGTCCGGATCGAGTTCAATACATGAATGTTTTGAAAGGATTCACTGAAGATTTGCCGCCGACTGTTTTGGTGCACGGATTGAAAGCTGTAACATCTACGCTTCTATGATGAAATGATTATTAGAGAATTTGATATTGAAAATTGTATTATACATATATTTAAACATACTATTAATTAAAAAATTATATATTTTTTGTTACGTAGATTTTCTCTCGTTTCAGTATTAACTGATATAATTCAAAATAATATTATAGTACAATATATGCACGAATCTGTAATTATTTTTATTGCACAAATATTTTTCAGACTATAGATATACATACATATATGTACCTATATATAAATATATATATATATATATATATATATATATATATCATATATAATTCAATGGTGTTAATGTGTATGAAATATGTTAATTAGTTGTATATGTACTAGTATTGATGGACTATCATTCAGATGCCTTAAATAAAAGAATTTAACGTCCTACATTTTAATATTTTACCAATTTACTATGAATAGTAAGTAAGTTCGTGATATTATTTAGTTAATACTAGAAACGAATTGGCCATGAAAATGTTTGCTTTTTAAAATTTACTAAACGGTCACGTGATCAATTCGCCAAAGTTTTAAAGTGATCAAAAATCAGTCAATTGGTAATTCATCATGTATCCAAGTGGGATCAATATTATGTATGTATTTAAGTATGAACGAACAAAATATGTTGTCATTCCAGTTAAAATATAAATATTGTGTTTTAATTTTATCTTTGTCTATTGACTTGTTACTGAATTCAAAATTTTTCCTCAAAGATTACAAAATATGTACTCGTGAATCAGTTAATTTTGTTTGATATTTTGAGGTTAAAAGTATATTGTTTATGGAGGCATGTGATAGTATTTTATATATTTTATTATTTATAGTATAATTATATATTTTACTTTGAAATTTTATACATATATTTCATATTTTATTTAGAATCATACATATTGTAATCTTTTTTTTTATATTATGTTTTTATAATACGTTAGCGCATTGTTGTATCTAGTTACATATACATATATCTATTACTCTTGGTTTTTTTGCTATAATTATTATTTCACATGACATTTTATTTTTTATTTGATTGTGTATGAAAATTATTTTATTTTTAACTCTCCAACTTGTATTATTTGTCAAGCTTACAATAAAAAATATTGCAAATAGGTATTATAGAAAAAAAAATTATTCTTTCATTTATTGAACTTAACGTATTCAAGCTTGTAATTGTTATACTCAATTGTCAGAAAATGAATTCCTAGTTTTATAATAAAATATGTGACAATATTTGTATATTATTTCATTAATCTCACATCAGATTCATTTGACTGTATGTATTTAGTTGATATTTACAAAAAGGATGCAGGAATAAACAGCACGAAACACATTAATGGTGAAGAAATGAATTATAATACCTCGTAAGAAATATATTTTTTTAAATTTATTTTTGTATATACAAATATATCATATTGTTTTCAATATCATTCATACCATAGTTCACAGTCTTTACTTATTACTTTGGTCCAATTAGTTTTTCTTTGGTTAGCTTTTCTTTTCGTGAAAGTGAATTCATAATAGAACTATCTGATAACTATAAAATAACTTTTCAATCAGCATGAAAGTGAAATACAAATCGATAAAATTAATGCTCATATTTTTTACATATACAAATTATCATATCATACATGAAATTTTATATCATATAAACAATCTAAAAAATATAATAATAATTAACAGTATCACAATTTAAGGCTTTTGATTTTTGACTTAATGAACAGTGCTTAAAAATTAGTCATAAGATTGACTATTTCATATATACAGAATACACAACAGAAAACAATTCACTATATTATGTACATATGTATGTGTTTGACGAATTTAACAGCTGAAATCGCTGATTTTTTTAATCATCTTGAAAACTTGAAAAATGAAAACAAACCACGATTTTTTTTTAATATCTAATGCATATATTTTTTTCACATTGAATTTTTAATATCTTAAATACGTACTTATCAAACCAACACATTTTTAAAATTTATTTTACACTAAATAATTTTTTTAGCTATTCAAATACAATTTGTTCATTAATTCTAAAATACAATTTTTAGCAGTAATTTACACAAGATTCCATTTTCTATATATGTTCGCAAGTGTGTTTTAATATTAGTTTTAAAACAGATTTGCTCATGCTTCACATTTTTGATTTTAAAGTATCGCATAGTGATGTCTTTAAGAGTTGTACATAGAGAGCTTCAAAATTATCACATTAATTATCCAAAAAGTAATATGAGCATAAAAACAGTGAGATGATCCCATTTGCAAGTAACATTTTTATAAAAACACATTGGATGCAAGAACTATTAAATATAGTTTCAGTTTATATTATAAACACAAGGTAACCATATGTTGGTAACAATTTTTCACTGACTTATCACATTGAAAAAATGACCTGGATTCATTTTCTTTTTCCTTCTTCTTTAAATATTTTATCAAAGTCAGTGAGAAAAATTTCTATAACTTGATTTTGCTGCAGACAATCAATTGCTAAGTTATGTGAACATTCAGAAGGTGCCCATAGCAATGTTGGCCCTAATACTATAGCTAAATTTGATATTTGCATTCTATTTTGTTCTTTACGAGTTGTCACCCTGAAATAATAATAAATTGATTTAGTACTTATATCAAATACAGCAAAATTTTCCATATAAATAAATGTGCATAAAATTACCGCAATAAATGTTCTAAAAGGTATTGCAACGTTTGTTTATTACATTCGGGAAGGCTGTGAATTATCTCTCTAAATTCTTTTGTTCTTGATTCTGCTACAGGATTAGCTAATTAAAAAAAATATTACTGTATTAAATGGTTATGGTTTTAATATATGTCTTATGGTTGATATAATAAATATAACGTACAACTGGCGTTTAACGTTCTTGAAAAAAATTTATATGGAATCAAAGGCTCCTTGAGTTCACGGAAGAATAATTTCAAAGCACCTGTCAAAACGTGCACATCGATATCCTTATCGAGTACTGATAAATTATTTTGATCCACCTGTAATGTACAATCATAAAAATATATATATATGGACTTAAGTTGGACGCATTCATTTCACCGTACTATTGTTAAAAGTCAGTAGATACCTCTAATCTGATCTTTTGCACTTGACTTAAGTTGCCACTAGCTCGATACAGTCCATCTGATCTCATGTTTTCTTCTGAGGCTTCAATGGCTTTGATACAATGGGTTACAAATTCAGGCACTTGAGGATTTGTATCGGGACACACTTGGTCTAGACATCGGCCAAAAACAGGCTCATCTATGTATAATAGGGTTAAAATATTTTTGAAAACAATACATATATGAAAAATATTTATGATATACAATATTGTACATAATATGTATAAGTTTCGGCAAATTTTGTGATAGTCAAAATCGTTAGAAAAGCATAAGATTAATATTTAGTCAAAATCTTGTCATAGTTGCGGGTTAACATATCAAAATTATATCATTAACGAAATCATGCGATCTATTCAGAATAGATGAAATTGGCATACATATACAGAATGTAGTTTTATAAATTTGTAGGCAGGTAGACATCAAAGAACTATATCATAAGATTATATTATCAATATCAGAAGCTTTGTAGTGATATCATCTAACATAATTTATAATTAATAATAAACACAGACAAAAGAAATACACGTCATACTTCGGTAAGTATGCAGTTTATAATTTGGATTCACATGACAAAGTCTGAATATAAAATAGTAGTGATTTTATTAATAAAATTGAATGAAAAAAAAAAATCGTCAATAAATCAAACTTAAGATTGACTCCTGTTATACATACATATATTTAAGAATTTAATTTGAAAATTTTGATATGAATTCGTGCATTCAGATTATATTTATGGTGCGTAACTTTTACGTCCTACGTCATCTATAATAAATTGTGGTTGTAAAGAAAGTCGAACCTTTGTATATTCCGATTTTGATGAGGGACTCCATGGTGGGTCTCCTGATAAAGAACTTCCTCAATTTGGATTTTACATTAACATGCTCTGGAATATCACTTAGGTCTTCCATACTCCCTTCAGGGACTAGAACATTCGGGAAGATTGATAGATGCAAATTTTAGTACAAGATCGTGCAACATAATTATAGTGTATTATTAATTTTATTATATTTGTTAGATGAAAGTATTATGACCATGACCATAAATTAGGAATGTCGTTTCTAATCTTTACTAAAATTATGATATTAAAAATTCGACTAAATTAGTTTTGAGTACTTAATTTGTATTAAATTTTCAATTAACTACGTACGGAAGCAAAATGTTCAAAACAATACACATAAATATATATAATATATTTTTTAAGACATTTTTGTTGTGAGTATCCAAACTAAAACTTTGTGTTATAGAAACATTAATATACATACATTTAAGTATATCACCCCCATGATTGATTATATATTTCTTACGATTGTTGATGAGCATATCGAAAAAATCAACAAAGCTTTTGTCTATATCGACCATTATAAGATTTTATATAAAAAAAAAGGAAAAACTATCAGCAGCAATTGATACGTTTGATTTGCAATGTGCTATCTAACAAACTGTATAACACGAAGAAAAGGAGAACATCACTTATCGAAAGTAACTTTTTTCATCAGGGATAATGAAACTTTTTACCAAAACTTGAAATTGCATGTAAAATTTTGTATCAATATCTGGGCTTTTTTTAATAACTATGCAACACAGTTTAAGTTTTTGGAATGGAAGAAATTTTGAGGTAAATTAAAATGTGCAGTACAACTTGGCAAAATCCCCATGCAAAAATTGTGCTAGGATACACATGAACTGTTGACAACTTCTGACAGATAACAACAATCAATACGTTGATAAGCAATGTTGATAATGTTGTTTAATGTTTGAATGGATAAATCCTACTTCTAAGCAAAATATACAACGAACTTATTAACTCTATGATAGAAAAGAAATAGTTAATATAGATTATTTAGTTATAGAGACTTTCTATAAAAATTAAAAAAAATATTTTTTTTTTACAATTTTCAAATACCAGTTTGAGTTTATTTGATAAAAAATACCACAAAGCTTGTCATTGAGAAATTATAAATCCAATTAATAAAGGTTAGTTAAGTTTTTTAGCTAAGAAATATGGTAATGAATAATACAGAATATCATTAGTACAGTTTTAGCAATGTCATTTGATTATAATCTACCTATATTATGACGTCACATTAGATTATATAGGTACGTATGAATATTATCAGTATAATACAATGATTCATGTAGATTTTGGTAGAAATAAGAAAAATTATGGTCAGAAATAAGAAAAATTGTATATTTACTTACCATACCTACTTGTTAAACATTATAAGAATACGAAACATGTAATTATTATGATTGGATGCATTGGTTATTAATTTGCATATAGCAGACCTTTTAATATTTCGCACACTGCTCTGTTATTATATTATTGTAAAAGTGATTAATTAGCTGTTGTCTCAATAAAAAATATTGGCATGCAAAACAACAGTTGGTCAAATGTTAACTACATTTTAATGCGAAAACTGCACACCATGTGTTAAAACGTGCACATTTGAACGATACAAAAGCAAATTCATAGTATAAAAAGCATGACTGACCTTTGGAGGATGATTTTGTACCAGACACTCGTCTGTGGGTTGGCGAAGGCGAACCCAGTGTAGAATTGCCAATGTTACAGTTGTCTGGACATACATAATCACTCGGCTGTGAAATATATAAACATATTATGTATTTCTCTTAAGAGATTCTTAGAAGACTTGAAAAATGTTGTATTACATAATATGTGTGAAAAATATTTTGATATTGTGTCTTCATTAGCATTTCAACCGCTTAAAAGCTTTGAAATGTAAAAATGAATATATTTAGTCACAATGTATGATTAGACTAAAACTTATTACATTAAGCAAGTGTAAGAATTAAGTGAAATTGATAATAATAACCAGTTTGTTGATGGCTTTTCGTATGTTGTCAAACCAGTATTTGATGGTTGACGGCTCCTCGTGCTGAAGAATGTGCTGCTGCATGTTCTGATGTTGAGACGTGGATGTGATTACTATGGGGTTAGGACGCTTCGTTTGTTGAGGAGTACCTTCGGCCACCAGAGCACCAATCAATGGTACGAAAGCATCTGGTGGTGTACCGCTGACTCCGGCCAATGACATTTTCTGAAATTGTCAATTTTCAATTAATTTTCATGCTACAAAAACAAAGTAAAAAGCTTAAACCATTGTAAAATATCAACAAGTTAGCTCATGAATGAACGTAGATACATAGTTAATGCAACAATTTAATATCACAATGTTGAATAACAAAATTTGATTTCATTAAAATTTGTAAATAAATACTTCAATAGTATTTATTTACAAACAAACACTGACAAATAATGTACTTTTAGCACTGTTTTTTCTAAAAAAATGTAAATAATTATTATAATTAATATAATTAGGTAGGTAGGTATATGTAAATCTGTAATTTTGAGAGTTTTTAAGTTATTCTGGAATTTTGGAATAAATTTTTGTTAACCAAACTTACAGCTGTTTGATATGTTTTGAGGTCTTTATAAAACATTAGTGATGTCTGTGTTAAAACCGCATAGTTGTGTTGCCAATTCTTCTTCACCTTTTTGCCATTATCCGTCAGTTTCGTTCGGTTAACAAAACCTTCCAACATTACACTCTGAAAAAAGATAGAAAAATCGTTCACAGTACAAACTTCTCAGTGAAAACTTATTTTATATGTAAATATATGAGAGAATTTACCAATTTGGGGTCGTAAAGTTTGGGCAATATGGGTACTTTTTGAGACATTCCGAAATTTCTACTCATCTGCTCCTTCCTTTCTGGTGTTGCCATAGATTTGGCTTTATTGTACCTCGAAATTGAGTCTGCTGCGTGTGTTCTAAGCTCAATGGGAGATGGCTCCTGTGGCGAATATGCCATTCTGATCGCGAGGGCCTCTGTAGATCCACCTTTAACGTTTTTGATGAACATTTTAATAAAAAATATTACGGGAGCATTTTACAATGCTAACAAGTCTAATCGAACGTGTGAAATGACACTGTGTTTACAATAAAGTCGACAGTGCAGGAAGTTGATAAAACCGCATTAAATGTGGCTTTTACGCATTAACAATAATTTGATGTTTTTCTGTTGTGAGAAATTTAGCCGTCTCATTAAAATGTTGCTTATTTAACGAATAATCGCTAAGATAACAATTTGTTTAAAATTCAGGTTTAATTTATTGTTAGATACAAATTTTGTTCTTTATGTAGGTACATACATTCTTATTGAGGATATGAGTAAATTAAATTTAAAAATCATCAAAGAATGACTAGCTCGCGATAAAATACAATAAAGGAAAATATAATACGAGTATTGACTAGGAAATGCTAAATTTTTACATTGAACAGGATGTTCTCAATTATTCAATTGAAACTTTTTAATCATAGTTAGCTTTAAAAGCGATGGGTTTTACTGGAAACGTTTAAATGAATTTAAATTAGGAGTTTTATTTGTATTCGAAAGATATTTGGACTATTGTTTTCGCTCTATTTACCATACAATAACACAATCGGCAATATTATAGTCAACAAGGCAACGAAAGGGTCAACGGAAGCGAAGCACACGCTGCATTCAATGATAAATCGTATTCGGTAACAGTGTGTGATACGAAATGTTAACTTTATGTCTAACAGATGTGATGAGTGACTCAATTAGATTCGCGGAAATGGCGTTTCAGCACATTTGACATGTTATTTATGAAACATCTATGTAAAATATACATAGATATGATAGAAAAATAGCTTTGTGAATGCTTGAGTTTAAAAAGGTCATATTATTATGTATTCTAACCCATTCTAGGTGATACTCTGATGAATTTGGGGCTTTCACTGTTCGCCTTATTGAAAGTTCCCTCTTCGAACATCCTACGCACGTCCCTGATCGTCGGAGACTTTGGCTCTTCATCGACATGTTGGACTTCTTTACTGTTTCGATGATTAGATGTAGGAGGCTTCTGTTTGTATGGCTTAATCCTAGGTATTACGTAGGGTGGTTTTTGATCTCTTGCATACAACGATGCTTCTTCAGCTGAAATCCACTGAAATCACAAAAAAAAAAAAATAGATTAAGAGGCGTTCGTATCTAGTGTGTGTACGATAGCACAGTGAACTTTAGGTACTTTTACCCTTTATACGATAACGTTAAGTATCTGGTGCTTTAAAAATAGACATGCAAGTTTTAAACCATAAATAAGACGACTGTGATTATGACTATGTATGCGTTTATTCTTCGCTACAAGGCATACGTATATACCTACATATATAGTCAGAAAACAGTGAGCTCAATTATGAATGAAAGTCGGAGTGATGATAAAATTAATGGCCATTTAAGATCGGAGAATGAATGAACATCTTTGTTCAAGAAAATTCGCCAAACTGGGCTGAGGTTTATATGTATGTACATATAAGTAGGTACACGTTAAGATTAAATGCAGAACGGTTCGAAGTTATCATTGGTCGTATCAACGAGCTTTAACATTGTGAATTTCTGTACATACCTAAAAAAGTAGATCCATTACATAGTACCGTTATATGTATACGATACTATTTTGTCATGGTGGATAAGTAAATGCATACGTTCCGAATAACAATAGATTCAGTGCGTAACGTTCGGCATCGTATCGTTTCGTCCCAAAAATGGTCCATTGATAGACTCGAACGTTTAATTGTATCGAATTAAAGCGAACATATGCTTCATTCATTGGATCAAAAATTTCGTGCGTGTGTAATTTTCGATATGGCCAGACCAGCACCAAGTTCTCGGTTCGTGGCAACGTATGAGATAAAGTAGCATGGCGAATTGACTCGTTGATCCGTGACCGTTAGGGGTCAACGCGACTGAAACTTAATTGTCCAAGTATGACGTTTATACAGTACTTGCACAGTCACGTGTATCCTAAAAAGACTGATGAAATCGAACACACACGGTTAGCTTAAAATATGGTTTAAAACAATTAAAAACGTGGCGGTATGGGGGAGGTCAGTGAATTGTTGTGTATTGATCGATTCACCTGCACGCAATATGTTCGTGTTTGTTTATATTTAGAATAAATAAAATAAAATGAAGATTTTATCCCGTTTTTTGCACGATGGCTGCTTGCAATTATTTCTAATGTGTTGGCAGCATTGTAAATGTCAATGTGCTCCACCTTTCGAGAAAACATTGATTAGATCTTATCGTGAGTAAATTTTTATATATGAATCATGATGACTAGTACATAATAATACATGTAATAGGCAATATACATGTAAGTATAAAATAAAACATGAAGATACGTTTGTATTAGGTTTTTTACAGCACCATTCTTTTTTGAACAAGAATCATTTCAATTACTTTTAATTGATCTTTACACCTCTTACTGAATTCTCAGAAAATGAGTCGCTAATGATACGTTAACAAGTTATTGATTGATTTCCGCAACTTTTAAACTTTTCATACAGAAAAAAATCATTCAACCCAGTTTAGCTGTACAGATTTCAAAAAAACTCAATCGTCCCATTGAATAAACACATTGATGTTTATTTGCAAAAGTTGATGTATGTATTATAAACGGAAAACTATCCGATGGAATCGGACTAAACGCACACGAATCAGGAATAATTTGCAGTTGTAAATTTTCCCAAAACAGTTGTAGGTACTATTTAGTCAATTCAATAGAAACGAAAAACGATCACAATCGTGCCGTATCACAATATGTACATACATATATATTTATTTGTGTACAATTCGTGGAGAAATTTATAGCGAAATTTCAACAACAGCAACAGCAACAACAACAAATGCTCTATTTAGTGAAAGTTTTCAACTTTCATACATATTATTTAAATTAAATTAAATTTCACAACAATTTATGACTTCATTCGAGCGTTAGAAAAGCCGTCGAGTTTAAGAGGGTAAACCCGACATCCACTCACAGTTTACATACGGTGTGTTTAAAACTTGCATAAATGCACCATAAAACCATGCCGTAGGTACGAAAAGTTAGTTGTCTTGACGGATTTATGTTCCAGTAATTACACAAACAATAAGATCCAGGATGGTCTTATTATCACCACACATCAATCTGTGCCACTCGAAGAAGCTCGGTCACAACACTTGGTCGCGAATTTATGTACTACACGCATCGTTAAATTTGGCCTTTCGAAATATCTAATACGTACATAGAATCAGATATGAACAATATTTTGATGTATTCATAATGATCACCTTTCCACTACGGAGCGATCGGAAAGCGGAAAAGCGATGACGCTTCTCCTTCGTTCAATTAAACAATTGTATTCCTAATTAAGACTGTCCTCTGGAACAATACTAACCTCTATATTCGCGCGCGCAAATAATAATAATGGATGCTGATTGTTTCGGACGCTCAACAATTACGAATTTGCACAATTGCGATTCATTAAAAGTGGTATGAAACGAGCCCGACCCGACCGAAGAGCGCAGGTTCTAAAACTTTCAACACTCCGTATAAGGTTATGTATGTAGTAAGTATGTGTACATAATGATTAGTGTGTCTTCAACCTTATAACTTCGTGTAATACCTAGTAGGACACGTTTCAAATTGCCGCCCATAATAAGGTGTTGCGAAATTTAGGATATCCGGTCTTGAGATTTATCTACAAATCATCGGCGGAAACGCGCACACTTCCAAACATGCCAACAACATTAATTATAATCTGCATAAGGATTGAAAAATTACGACAGAACATTCTTTCCAGTCAATAAATAAGGCGGATAGCGTCAAAATGGTTGAATGAAACGCGCACGTGCATTATTTTGCTTGTAATAAATGTAAATTCACCTTACTTATGTACTAACTGAATTATGAATAATATTAATGGCGACTGTCCGTCCGTTACCCAGATTCACACACATTTGAATACAATAGACTTAATGACGCTAACTGCTAACCCTATTACTAAAAGTGAAATTGAAACACTGTGCTTATGATTACTTCAGTGAAAATTCCTATCGAATTGTTTGCGTTTCGGTAGATAGCCCACAAATAAGCCCGGAATGAAAAAATATACACTTTTTATAATAGATTTGAGTCCAAATTGTACGAATAGATCTTTCCGACACCGTTTCTGTGATTTCATAGTAAAAGTGGCTATGGCGCCGAAATAAGATGTATGATATTGTTCATGTCATTGGAAACCAAACAAAATAGTAAAAATGAAAATTGGCTTAAGCACGTGTACCATTGCTCGTTAGCAACATTTTCCGTAGTGTTAAAGTGTTAAAAAACAGTTCATAGTTAGTTTATTTTAGTAGTCGTTGATTGGCCAAGAGTCAAACCTCGTCTTCTTCATCCTCGTTCCAGTACGGATCGAGCAGCAGGGCTTTCCAAGCCACGACGTCGCTTGTTATTGGCCTCGTCAAACGAAAATCCTCCAAATTCTCGTAAATGGGACTCTCTGAGGCGTAGTCCGTAGAAGTGCTAGCCGTTCTCCTCTGCTCTACTGGAGTCCTCCAGGAATCACTGTCACTAACTATCTCCACACTGCTGCTGTTATAATCTTCGTCGGACTTTAAATTGACGTCACTCAGGGGTCTCCTCAGATCTGTATCACTTTGTACGTATTCACTTTTTAAGCACTGAACGTTTTCGTATATGTTTTCGCGTTGTATTCTTCTTGTCGTGGGCTTTGGATGGGTCACTCTCCTCTGAGCGAGGTCCCTATGACACTCGTCGGCCAAATCGCACTCGGACGTGCATTTGACTTCGGAGAGGTGCACCATCTTACTGTCGACGAATTTTCTACCGTCGTATGAGTACCTCTTGTTTGCGCTCGAGTGCTTTCCGAAAGGAACTAGAGCTGCACCTTCACTGTTGGTGCTGTTGACGCTTGTAGTACTGCTACCATCGGACTTGCCGATGCGCGACTGTTTGCAAATGACGAACCTCTGCTTGCTCAAGTCCAGCGACGAATGGGGTATATCTTTAACCGTGTCGAAGCTTATCGTGCTTATCAGACCGTAGTTTTCTTTGAAAGTTCGAGCGCCAGACCTGATAGGGGGCTTCCGTGAACCGGACGTGCAATGCCATATATTTTGATAATCTGAATTGTCACTAGCTGGTGAATTGTTCCCACTGTCACTGTCAGTCTTGACGACGAATCCTCGACTGCTTTTACCAGCCCCTAACTTCGACTGAAGCTGTTCCATCTTGCACACGGGTAGTGGCTTTTCAACGTCTATGTTCTCGTACTGTTCGTTCGGATTCGACTGGCGATTTTTACGTTTCGGAGGCACCGGTGCTCCGCTGCCCTTGTAAAATATGTGATTTATGTCGTAATTTGACGAATTCGCATCTGATTCTTTCGCTTGGGTGGATAGGTTTGAGCTGGATCCGTTTCTGCTCGAGCCCGTCGACTTGAGAAACACCTCGTCGGACAAAATCGATATGTTGCTGAAACTGGGTATTTTTTCTATCGTGGGAACTTTCAATTCCATCGCTGCATCTTTGCAACACTCATCGATACAACTGTCGAATATTTGCATTATAGTCTGCTCGACTTCGCTCGGTACTCTGTTCCTGCGCTGGTATGAGTTTCTCTTTTGATATGTCTCCAATTGATAGATTTCATTTCCTAGATTCTTCAGTATGTTGTCGAATGCGTTGACTTCTTTCTCGTCGTTTTTGCCGTTTTCGCAATTGTAGAAGGATTTGTGCAGATCGAAGTGGTCAAAGTCGACGGTGTCCAAATAGTTCTGGGACGAGTTTGGCTCTGTCCAGTCTTCGTAGTCTTCGTATGTGTTTCTCAAGTTGACTACCCAGAGTTGTACGTCTGGTGTGAGTGATTTGAAGGCGTCCGGCAACCAGGCCTCATCCCGTTGGACTCCGGAAGCCATCATATCGCAACTAGCGATATGTTCTGGGGTCACCATTTGTCATTTGGCGCATGCGCGCCCCAACAGGAAGTCAATTGCGGTCAGCCATTCGAGGATAGAGCTCTTATCGGCAGGATTGTGTGAGGCCAGCTTATACGTTCACTTTTTCGCGGTTACATTTTTAATCGTCAATGCTTAATAATACATATGTACCATTTGAGTACTAATGGAACGATCTGAGAAAGAGGGCGGGATATGGCATAAGCAATAGAAAATTTTATTTTTTATTTTTTTAGAGCCTATCGCACAATAAACACAGAATTGATGTAAAGACCGAGGGATTACATCACTATTTATCATTGAATGAGTCAAAACGACTCATTTTATGAAAAATTTACATACACTGCACTCTTGCTTAGGACGTCAGTATTGATGTTTAAACTTGGACACATCCATTTACAGATGGTTAATTCAATGTAATGCAATGATAGTATAAGTACATACAACTAATAAATTAGTATTTTTTATGCCACGAAAAAAATAACGATTTTTCTAAACACCCAATTGTTGTTGCTGAGTGTATATACATGAAGTTTCCCTTGATAATGACCCTTCAATAAAAATACTGACAGTGAATTTAAAATCGTAAATTCCTAGCTGACATGGTCGTGGCAATGTGTTAAAAAGGAACACTATTTACCATTCATATCGAAGATATTCGAGATAACGAAGAACAGTCAAATTCACACAATTTCACCGATGCGATTTGAACGATAGCAATTTTTTCCGATGACGTATGTCAACAATGTCGATAGCAAATTTATTAAAGGTATCGCGTGTTATCCAAAATTGGAATCGAAGCTCTTTTATTAGTGATCGCGGTGTGAATTCATAAATGAATATTGTATGCAAGTCGGGTCGTCCACTCTCGCTATGTACATACATACTAGGTACTACCGAGTGTTGATGATGAGTCAACCATTAAAACCCATTAACACAGACGTCCACATTCCAGACATACTGAAAGGATAGCGGTCGTCCGAAAGAATCTGATTATCCTCAAGGATCACTAAAATGTAGCCCACGAATTCCTGACGAGTTTTCGGGCAGTGAGAGCGGGCACGTCTTTGTTCAGATCTTCCACTATTTAAATACGATCGAAATAATAAGCGTGAAAAGGCTAAATTATCGTATGCGGTTTAATTAAGTTTTTTGCACTTGGGAAAAAAACCAAACGTGTTGTGAAATTCCAACCCACATCCTTCCGGTCGGTGCGGCAATACGACTGTTCTAAAATTATTATTGTATTAACACTCGAATTATCAAATCAAAACACGTCTAGCAGATTGTAAATACTATACACGATATACAAAGATATGTAGTACCAATCTTAACACAAACGTTAAATGGAAAACTTTAGCAAACGAATGATGACAAGCAACAGTCGAAGCACTTATATATAAAGATTCAAAAAAGGGGGAAAAACTACATTATAATGCGGTTTTGGAGAAACAATAAATGACGTAGGATTACGATTAGTCAAAGTATGTCTAAACTTTGCATATAAAATTATATATAACGCTGATATGAATGGGCGATTCTGAAAGCGTTTGACTGGGAAGATCATCATAAAAATGTATCATTTAAAAAACAATATACATTTCCACCGAAGAATCTAAACAAAAAGAGCTGGCACAAATCGATCAAAGTAAATTTTGATAATAAAAATTAAAATCGACAATTTTATAACGTCATATAAAACTAACGATTTGCGTACTATTCTTATAATAGGTGCTTGTTATTTTCACTCGGCTTTACGATCGAAATGAATAATCATCGATGGTGAACGATACAATCAAAATATTGGAAATGTTCATCAAACACACCGCGAGTCACATTATGTACATACGTGAATATAAAATAAACAAATTCAATACACATATGAATAAACACACTCAATCGAGAGAACTGCACAAGAACGAATAAACACCGCACAGATCACACTTGTTTATTGTGCACATCGAGAGCGAAATAAACAGCGCGAAAATAATATATTTACGTAAACGAGCGAGACGGCGCTATCGGAAAAAGCTCTATGTTAGAAAGAGACTTCCGGTTCTAAGACGCGCGAACATTTAAAATCGTTTGACCGAAAAGCGCGTCCATCTCTGAGAACGGTCCAGATAAAGTGGCCATCTGGACCGATATACAGCTCGCATAATGCACGTCGTACACGACACAACTCACCCCATTGATAATTCAAGTGCTTTTAAATTTAAAATATAAAGTATATGTATTGATTTAGATAGTTGGATTATAAAGAAGTTCCCTTTTTTATCGTAAGCTGTAATAGTCACTTACTAAGAAAAATGTTGTCGCTGTAGGGGTATTTTATCATACTAAAGAAAAATGTTATCAATGATAAAAGTAAATAATTCCTGGTTCATATCTATCACAAATGTGAATACAAAAATACTATGAATATTGAATGGATTAATTCTTTGAAGTATGTATTTATGTAAGTACATATCTTGTGATTATGAGTTTCAAGGGTACTTAGATATGCTTAGTATCCAAAAATTATGTCCTATCTATTTTTAACTGTTATTATGGCTGTTATTCATCATTGTTGACCTATAAAGCGTGACGAATGTGTGCGATAAAGTAAACGTAGTTTATGTGAATGATGTTCTCGTTTGTTGTGTAAAGAGTTCAGAAATAATGATAATTAAGTCAAATATTAAGACATGTATTTCATTATTGATTAGCAGTTCCTCGTTTTTTATTGTTATTAGTACTTATTAACTCATTTATGTTTGATGAATTTTGCACGCAAAACGTAGTCACAGTAGATAATCACATTGTAGAGATAGTTGTTAATTATTTATACCTAGGGACGATTGGTGACCATGACTGGATGTAAAGAAGAGATAAAACGAAGAATGAAACTAGGATGGAGCGCTTTTGGAAGAATGAACGTAGTTTTTAAATCCAACATCCCGCTATGCTTAAAAAATAAGGCATGCGAACAATGCGTACTCCCAGTTATGACCTATACATTTGTGAAACGTGGATGCTAAATTCGAGAATGTTACGTAAGATCCAGTGCACACGGAGAAGCATGGAAAGATGTATGCTTGGTATAACAAGAAGAGATCGTAAGAGGAATACATGTGTAAGAAGTAGGACCAAAGTGGCAGATATAGCGGAACGTGTGAAAAAAGTCGAAATGGACACATAGTGAGAATAATGGATGACAAATAGCCGCGAGAAATACTGGAATGGCATCCGAGAGGATGTGAAAGAAAGCAAAGGTAGACCGAGTGGGTGATGGGCTGATGAATTGAGATGAATGTGTGGAGTCAAGTAGATGCAGATTGCTGAAGACAGACAGGAATGGAAGAGGATCGGAGAGGCCTTCATTCAGCAGTAGATGGTGAACGGCTAAAAATTATGATGATGATGAGCTCATTTAAATATACATACCTACATAGTATTTATGTATAAGCGAGGCATGTATTTTTTAAAATTTAAATTATAAAAATGAATCATCCCAATACGACATGCGTAAATACTTTTCCTTATTTTATACCGTACATAAAATTTTCAATACACGAAGCTTTGTCGTATATATGTACATAGGGGCAGATGGATTTGAACAATATAAAACCAAATGGCCCATGCGTGTAGATTAGACGACTTAATTCTGGTTAGTGTGCTGCCCGCTGCAGTTAACACCCATTAAAACCGAACGAAAACAGTTTTAATTAAAACCGACTGTACATGTGTATTAGAAAAATGGCAAAATTTAAATGCAAACAGTCGTTTGCATGCGTATTTGAAAGATGCATAGTCAAAATCCGTGAAATCGATTTTATCTGAAACGACTGGGCGCGTATTAAAGAGTGCATATGTATTTCGGTACGGTACTGTTGTTTCTAATACGAGAGAGCGTTAGAGAGGTCGCTTTTAACAAACGAATGTGATGTAAATTCTTAGTAAAAGTGAATACGGCAGCGGAAGTTAACAGGAAACGGTATATACTGAAACAAAAACAGATCAAATCGAACTGAATCGCCATATCGCGTGTATAATTTCAGCTTACGTGTTAAACATTTCAGCTCTCTCTATAGAAAGTGTCACCGGTGCAAAAAAATCTAATGCGAAACCGGAACTTTAAGCTTTATGTTACAATACTCTTTATGTTAGTTCTCATCTTTGGATAATGTATGGGTCGACTTATAAATTGAGTAAATCGTCATATGTAGGTACAATAAATTATTACAACCAATGAGTTCGATCAATTAAAACGTCAATTAGATTGAAATACATCACGAAAAAGGGGAACGGAAAAGTATCGTGTGGGGCATAAAACTGTTGTCAATATTGAACTGAGCAATTGTTCCCCTCCCTTAATTGCAAATTCGACCTTCGTAAACGTATAAGGACACATGTCGTGCAATACAAATGCGAAAATGGCTACTGTTGTCAAACACAATGATTGTTTGACGGCTCATATTGTAAAAATATATGGAATATACTTCAACAATTGAAAAAAAAAACTCTTTAACCATGGAGGAGCGATACATTTCGGGTCAATTGCTTAATTGAGACGGCACGCGACAGGTTAAACTGACTCAGAAGTCTATATAGGGGAGCGTAATATATGTACATATATGTATAGGTCTGCGTACACAACTTCACACGTTTCCAAGATTAATTTGTCAAAAGTAGTTTATAATATTGTAAGGTATGGAATAAAATTTGTGGAACTTGTTACAATATTGAAAATTGAATACGAATGACCGTTGCATTATGCACATCGAATAAAATTGCGACAAATGGTCATAATGACATAGAGAGATACATAAAATCTATTGCCGGAGCACGATGACCCCAATGCGGGATGCGCCGGTCCTTCCGGGTTAATTCCTCTATCGTGCCAATTCGAGCAAATCGCTTTAGCATGTGCACAAACAGTGCTGGTGTTCCTAATATATGACTGTCATTTACAATCTTATTGTATAGGGTAGTATATACAACTGTAGTGGGTACCACTTATGAACATAGTGCTATGTGCAATGTGCAAATGGAAAATCACGATTCTGATGATGCATTCGTCCGACGTAAGTGTATTTTATTCAATTGCGTACAAATTTATAACAGTAAATTGTTACGTCATTTATAAATTTTTGGATGAACCCATCGTTTATTTGGAATTGGTAAAATATTATGTACAAAGAAAGAATCGGAACAAAATGGCGTAATACATTCGACCGCTTAGTTATGCATAATAATGCAAACCGCAAAATGTGAAAAGATATATGAAAAATTATCAATCATTAATCTATTTTATTAATTAGAGAATAATTTTGCCATAAATGCCAAATTTGTAATACAGGTAAATAATAATAATAATAAATAATACAGTTAAATGAATTAATACATTATCCAAACATCATTCTACCGAATGACAGTGAGCTATGTAAATGAATAACAATCTTTTTTTACTAATGAAACCTATTCCATAATTGGATGTATTGAAAATTATATGACAAGGAAATTTAAATATTGCATTAAATAAATGATTATTAATAAAGAAAACGGATAAATTTATAAATAAATCATGGATAGTAGGAAAATTGCGCCTGTGGATATGCAATTAGTACTACTGTTGTGCACATTATGTTGCATACATTTGTGCGCCGGGCGCAAAAATATTTAATATTTTTTCTTACCTTTTCATACAATATCTCGAGGGCTTGACAACCAGTAGTGGTTATCTTCAAATTATCAGTTTTGGAGAAATTATATTTAAAGATTTGAATCTTCATGAAAAATCGAAATTACTTTAATATAATTTTTTTTATTATTAATCAGTATTATAAATTCCCATGAACAGTAATTAAATAGCTGAAAGCAGTTTACTTCCATGCTACATGGATTATCAGTTTCGGAGTTTATTATTATCATGGATTGGTTGGGAACAGTCAATACAGTCAATACAATAATGGAAATACACATTTCATAATGATTTTCGAATAGGATATGGACACTTATTACAAATGTGGCACAGGGGACAAGTTGTTAGGTAAACTTAACCCATTTTCGCCGAACACGGACATAACCACTTCTGGTTGTCAGCCTTCGGTATGTTTGTGAAACGTGGATGTTGAATTTAAGAATGCTAATCAAAATCCGGTGCACACAGAAGCATGGAAAGATGAACATATGCTTGGTATTACAAGGAGACATCGTAAGAGGAATACGTGGGTAAGGAGTACCAAAGTGGGAGATATAGCGGAACGTGTGAAAAAGTTGAAGTGGCAGTAGACTGGACACAGGGAAAATAATGGATGGCAGATAGACGCGAGAAATACTTGAATTATATCCGAAATGATGTGAAAGAAAGCAAGGTAGACCAAGTGGACGATGGGCTGATGAATTGAAAAGAATGTGTGGAGTCAAGTGAATGCAGATTGCTCAAGAGAGACAAGAATGGAAGAGGCCTTTATCCAGCAGTGGATGGTTAACAGCTGAAAATGATAACGATGATGACATACAATGTAAAATGCAACTTTATTGACCATTTGAAGGACATATTAGCTAACTATAATGACCAGTTTTTTGAAGGACAAATAAATTGATTCAAAATTGCAATTGAAAATGGAAAATTACTCACACCAAGGTCAAGTAAGTGTACATAAAAAGCAAAGAGAAATTTGTCAAAAAAAACTTAATCTACAAAAAAAATGAACGCAAACAGGACAATCGCGTAGAATTGAGGTTAAGCCACTAACCAAACGATACTCTTGATTCTTCATTATTGACGAGTGGAGCACCGCTGGGACATATCACAGATCTCAAAACGTGGAAATCGCAATATTTTCGAACACGTTCACCAATTCGATCATTGTGCGAATTTTGCACGAACAGCACGTTATCACGGACGACCCAAAACTGAACCAAAACTATGTATAATAAACTATTGTCTTATCAACGTTTGCGGTTTCAACGAGTTTATTTTTATAAGACATTTTAAGGAAAACATTTTAATGTGTATGAAACTACGCTACGTACAATGTACGCAGTTGCAACATTTATGAGATTCATCGGTGCGGTTTGTAGAAATTGAAGCATGTGCTAGAGGAGATTTCTAAAGAAAACGTCGATAATTGACGGATAAACTTGACGAAAAGAAAACGAAAGTTGCTCTTGCGCGAGAAATGCAACGGTGCAACTGTGATTCAAATGTGTACGTAGATTTAATACATTATTGCGTACAACAATGTTGAGATCGCACGCTCGCACAGCTCAAATACGATTAAAAACAAAGTCAAATTCTGTAATTTATCGGTCGCTTTGACAATTGAAAACATGCGTCGGAAGAGTGAGCAAACAAAGGAAGACGTCAAAGAAGTGCAATTAATCTTGAAAATAAAATACGAGAAACGTTCGTGAGATAATTTGCGTTTTCCATTGGAGGCGAGCGTAACAGCTGATATTACGTTCGGAATATTGTTTTTGAAGTTACCTCACATTCGAGATTTTATAATTGCGGTTTCTTCTTCGCCGGGAGAATCTCATGAATAATTAATTTCGTTTCGCAGATACAAAGCACATACACAAAAAGCGTCGACACTTTCACCGACTGGTCCATAACTAGAAGCGCCAGCGCTATTTTGCTACCGAAGGACGCTTCCAAAACTGTGGCAACCGTTCAATATTAATTTTTAATTACAAAATACACCACAGCCATTTACAATAGTGTATTAGTACAATGAAATCGATAAAAATGAATCAATATTTATTACAAACTACACGAATTGCCCGGCGTTGCTCCGGCGGGTGTAAGTTTAAAATAAGAAAATTTACAAATGAATATTGAAATAAACATTTATTCTCCAGTACAAAAAAAATTCCAGATTAAAATTTTTGTACGGGGTACCCCGGGCTCTTTCAAAAACCATCTGCGGTCTAAGTTAGAGTACCATGACATAGTATACCAAATTTGGTGGTTCTAAATTATTGAAAACTGTAGATTTGCATAGCCGACAAGTAAACAAACAGATATTCAATTTTATATACATACATACATATGTATGTATGTATGTATGTAGTAGATGAGTTTGCAATCTACTGTGACAATTTTCAATAAAACATTCAATGGAATCTTGAAAAAGTTTTATGGCTAATTTTATTCTTACTAACCGATTTGCCCGTCATATGACGGTGGATTCTAACCCCATCCGTGTGCACTGGTTTGTACAATAACGGTAAAGCACGTAGCCCGTTTGACAATACGCGAACCAATTTTATAGTGTACCGTTGATTGAATCGGTGTATATAAACCGAACAATAGGTGTATATAAATGATAACCACCAGATGACACTGTCAACGGACATTAGTAGTATAATAAAAACGTAAGCCGTTTCTAATACATGGGTACGGAAATCTAATTTAACAATATAAAAAGCTAGTGTTAAAAGGATTTGAACTATACAGTAAGTACACGCGAGACAATGCTAATAAGTGGCTTAGCGTCCATTTTATATTTTAAGACGATCAAAGACGCTTCGTTCGATTCGAATGAGTAGGTCGGTACAGTTTGAGAAGTGCAGTGTTGTTAATACGCAAAGACAATGCCTTGTAAAAATTTTCGCACACTTACCTATGAGAATGTGCATATATTTTATATTTATTGTTGTTTTTTTTTTAGCACGAGACGCTTACAGTTTTTGCATTTTTCAATTTGAGAACAATCCGCGAATTATCTCCCCCCATCGAACGCGCTAAATAATCAGAGCGTAAAATTATTTTACAATATAATAATTATGGTGCATTCAATACAGAGTATTACGCTGCACGGTGATTATGGCATAATCGGTAAAATAAAATGATTTATTGCTCATCAAAATTATTGCGATGCGATTCGTGTGTGGGTTACGTTAGTTGGTTTTGGTTTAAGCTTTAAACGCTACGAGTAGCTCGCCCTAATATAAACTGTGTAACCGACTTGGTAAAACTGTGTGACCGACCACGTGATGCATTTTTTAAAACCATTTTCAATTTTCACTAGAGGTTAGTTAGATTGCAATTAAAAAAAAAATGGAATTTGTTAGATTGTCATGTTCGTTACCAGATGCTTTATCTGCGGTCTACGGTATCAGCTTCCATTAGTGTAGAAGGAAACTGGCATGGAGCTGGTTGGTAATGTCGATTTTGCCCTTGAGATAACTAGTAACACATATGTGTGCTGTTATTATTTATTTATTTGTCACAGTCATCTGATCGTTTCGTTTACGATGCTCAACAATCTACATATATAGCGTATAAGTGTTCAAAGAAAATTGAAGTGTTCAAAGAAAAATTTTGAAGATTGAAGTGTGTTGAAACTATTTGAAGTGTTCAAAGAAAAATTTAAGCTTTCTGATACTGTCAATGCGACAGTGAATCGATCAAATACGTGTATAGGATTTTTATGCTAAATTTCCATTAACAAGTATACTGAATTTGTACTCCAAGACTCTCTAACGGTGTAAAGAATCGATAAACTAAAGCCCTTTATCATACTAATTATAAAATTTACAACGCAATAGTCACAAGTGAAATTCGTCACTGTGTAAATATTTCAAAGAACGTACGTACGCTGAATTATGTAGCTCAGTTTTAATTTTTCCATATTAGCCATGAAAAATTTACATTTTTACGCTCGTTCAGCGTTTGTGAAGAAGACTTATTACAAATTTTTCTTTCAGTTTGAAAGAAAAACGACTACGACAGCGCTTCTCAAGCTTCGCCAATTTTGCAGCATCGCAAATCTTACGAAAGATAAGACTCCCCTTAATACTCTCGAGTCTCACTTAACGACTATCCGAAGGGGAAAAATGTGAATGCACTCAACGGAAACACTCGGCTATATAACGCAGCGTCTGCATTGAGTGCATTCAGGTGTTGCACTTTTTCACGTTGTTAATAATTCACCAGTATATTATTACATACAAGAATGTCACGTGTTCGCGTTTATTTAACACAATCTGAAACGATACGCTCGCTCGCCTTCGAAACTGAACGGTAACAATAGCAACGTTCGACGTGGTCTACCGATGAGTCGTTACTTTCAAAATGCCAATGCACTCATATTCGACACTGATGTGTAAAAAAATAACCAATCACACCAATCTAACAATTCAATGCGGATAGTATTATAGATGTGACGCGCAAGCGGCAAATCCGTTTGTTTAAACCGTTTGATTGACAACATCCGTGACCTATTATGCGATAATGGATCGCAAACTCTCATCTCGTTCCTCCTGTATTTATTGGACCAACCCTCGACTGCTGTTTATAAAAATCTATTTAATAATTTAAATGATTGATTGCGGTGTAAGCCCAATGAGGCATGTACATACATATTCATTTGCGCAACGTTAATGTATGGATATGATTGACAACTTATGTACATATGTATGTGTATATATGTATATACAAGATCAACAGCTAAGGATTGTCAGATTGATTGTAAGGATTGGTCCATAGCAGCGTTCGGAAACCGGCGGCTCCGGAGCCGCATGCGGCTCTTTGTATGGAAACCTGCGGCTCTCCCTCTCATCCAAAGTTTTGCGCGAAACACAAAACGTTGACACGCAATTTACACAAAATCAAAATTAATCCTATTTCCATAACTTCGAGACTATAAAAAGCTATAAGATAGTATTTCAGATTCAAGTTTGTAATACATTTTAGTAATAAACTGTAGGACATCAAAAAATTTCATACATACGTACCTACATAGGTATATTTTAAACTTATTTCTTACAGCTATCCATTTCTTAAAAGAGCACAATTTAATTTTAAATATACATATAATCCGAAAATAATACATATGTTGCGGTTCCCAAGCTTACCAATTTTGCAAGGTTATCCTTAATTTGGCTCTTAGCTTGAAAAAGGTTCCCGACCATATATATGCATATATATATATGGTCTATAGCGACAAATACTATACATACATACATCATCAAATCAAAGCATGATATACATAATTTCATCGAGGAAAGCACACATTGTTTCAAATTACTCGAAATGTGCAAATAGTCGTACTCATACATATTGCACCTATACAATTGTAACCGATAATGTGGTGATGCATAGTCTATTGCACGATAATATTCATAAAATGCATTACAACTCTTGTAATCAAATTGAAATTGAATTTAACTTCTAATCATATTATTAGTTGAAAACTAACAATATGTACTTTTTCAGTTCCACTTGACCGTAGTAATGTAACCTTATCTTTGCGGAAGTATTCCGTAATGGAACACGAAACGAATGGTGCATAGAAAAATGCTCAATGCCTTTAACCGTGTAAATACCTCATGATAAGAAGATCCATCGATGAGATTGTCGACACTGGAAGTCCTCTGTCTACAATCGATTCTCCGGGATCCTAGGACGCAAGTCAACTCATCCAGGTACTGCAGCGTCATGTTGCACTCACACATTCATGTTTTATACACAACAACACACTAGCACGAAAACCGAAAGAAAAAAAAAACTACACTGAACTGAAAGGCGGAAAGAAATCGAGTCCCGCTTTCGACAAGGCCGACGATCTCGTTGATGCTGGAGCAAGAAATGAACGCTGTTTTAGGCGATTCTCTCGCATACGAGATTTATACTGAACAAACGTAGCATCATCTCGAGTTGTTGTTGATGTTTACGCTGTGGATTCTTTCACTTTCTAAGTATGGATAGAACCAAGTGGAGAGAATCGTGTATTCGTATCATCGACCGGCTGCTGTTGCGGACGATTGTTGACTGAATGTACCAGCAGCCGCAATTTGTCGGCTTACCTACCTCGCGATCGTTCGACGTGTTGTATACGTTGTTATAATGTACGTTTGTAGCGATCGTGATGTACCACAACATCAACCGGATGATGCAGGGAAAAAAAAGAGAGCAATGAAAATAATAAAAAAATAACCGCAGGTATTTTTTTCTATAGCTAGTAAATTGGACGCTGCTGCAGCCGGCTAGTAAACAAGAAATGGCTATCTATAGTCAATTTAGGCATCAAAATCACTATTATATTCCAATACGGCTTTTCTCAATCATTGTCTGTTGAATGTTACAGCTTAAAAGGTTAAACCCTCACGATTGCGATTTTAGAAATCTGTATACAAAGCAGTGATAATACGCAAATGCTAGCGATTAGAAAAATAGTCAGTGCGGTAGGGTTAGTGATTTTTATTTATTTCTGGAGTTTTATTAGGGAAGATACTTCCAAGGTTTCAAATTATCAAAAAATAATGAAAGGAATCTGTACATGTAAGCATATAAAGTCGATAAATGCTAATTAGAAACACCTTTGGTATATATTCCATCAAAAGTTTGAATCCAAATTATTAAGGCAATACTGAAAAAGCAGTTATAAATAATTAGAATGTACGATGAAGTTTTATGTACAACTTGCAATGTACTGTTCTAATGTTCCTGTTTTGAGCTGTTGAAATATTAATTAAGCTGAACGTGAAATGCGCTATTCTATGTAGTGCTCGCCGTAATTGTTACAAAATAAGCATAATTTTTTGGAGGAAGATGAGCCTGCCGGAAATAATCTCGTTCAATTATAATCACGTAATATTGATATAATCTCTCGCTGTGAGCGATTATTTATTGATTAGGCGGTGCGAATTGCAAGAGTGCATTTTGCGGAAGCGTTATACAAAACGAGCTGGTGAAAGTAGGCAAATTCAATCGAAATATCACCACATCGATCGGCAGTGGATATAGGAAGTGCGATCGAGTCGAAAATTTCAAAATTAAGTTTTATAATGAGAAAACAACTATCGAAATTTGAAAAATTACTTCGATAATATCTTGAATTATATTATATTTATCTGGACAGTTATCTATTGTGATGTATCTCGATTCCATCATTGACTATTTCATGCGCGTTAAGTATAAATTGTACAATTGAATTCAACTATAATAGCGGATGTGTTTAATACTGATTTCACAGAATGGTGAAAATAAATTGGTTTTATTTTACTGTAAACGCCTACACAATAAAGTAAGAAATGATCAAAAAGTTTCGTACGGCAATTATATTTATAAAATGTTAACCGTCGCATTGATTTTCCAAGGTTCATTGAACGAATTACAATTGCGAAATTTCCAGCGAAAATGGACGCATTCCGATCGATGTTCACTTTGTTAATAAAAAGTGCAAATGTAAGCATTTTCCAAAACGGGCTTGATATCATTAATTTAAAATTGCGACTAGCAAAAATTTGGTCTTTTTTTTTTCTAAAGAATTTATGATTAGTTTGATCACATACCAATACAACTGATGATGGATATTTTTTGTACATTACGTACCTTTTGTACGTTTAACTAGATTTTAATTATCACCGTGTTTACAAATATTTCGTACGCTTACACACGAGGAAGTGCATTAACAAAGCCATTAGTATGACAATTATGACAATGTATTATTGATACTTATTGTTCATCGAAACAAAACTTCAAGTTACAGGTATTTTAAAGTTGACGTTTACCCGAAGTAATCACCGAACAAAATAAAAAGCCAACTATTGTGAATATTTTATAACTTTTCGTCTCGATCAATGTTTGCGAATCGACCTACGATCATGTTTTACGACTGTAATAAAATACAAGTTTTTTCAAACAATATAATTGGAATGTTTGCGGTATCTGTAGATGGTTATTTTGTAAAATGGCCGATATCCAACTGTATTTATATAATTGTAGGCGATCATTTCAGCTGTATTTTCGAAAAACACAACTCGTTCAACCTTCGATACCGTGAGATAATCGAATATGTTTATACATATATACATACACACATAGCTAACTGTTCATTGATGTTTCAAACGCACGAATAGACACATATGTATGTACATACATATTCAAAGAATGAACATAGTTTTTAAATCCAAAATTTCGCTATGCTTAAAAAATAAGTCATACGACTAATGCGCATTGCCAGTTATGACGCATGGATGTGAAACTTGGACGCTAAATTCAAGAATGCTACGTAATATCCAGTGCACACAGAGAAGCATGGAAAGATGTATGCTTGGTACAAGTAGAAGAGATCGTAAGAGGAATACATGGGTAAGAAGTATGACCAAAGTGGCAGATATAGCGGAACGTGTGAAAAAAAAGTGGCTGGATACATAGCGAGAAGAATGGATGGCAGATGGACTCGAGAAATACTGGAATGATATCCGAGAGGATGTGAAAGAAAGCAAGGTAGACCGAGTGGAAGATGGGCTGATAAATTGAGAAGAATGTGTGGAGTCAAGTGGATGCAGATTGTTCAAGACATACAGAAATGGAAGAGGATTGAAGAAGACTTCATCCAGCAGTAGATGGTGAACGGCTGAAAATGATGATACATACATATTCAACATCAATTCGATCGAGTGCTTCAGTTGCATGTGCAACGAGACAGGCGTTGCGTTTCGATGCATACAGAAAAATTGCATCTCACAAAAAAGCCATAAACGAATGCATTTTGAAATTTCGCGATACGAAACAAACGGACCCGGACGGTGACCCTTGCGAGAGTCGAACCGGTCACTTGGTGACCCAGAAATACCAACAGTGTGCATGCACTTAAAATTCCGGTTACAAGGAGGCAGGTGCCTTGTTATTCAGAGTGCAAATGATACGAACCGGGATCTGAAAGACGTGACCTTCTTCTAGAATATTTCCTTTCAAATTAAATACAAAACACTTCTAAATACACAGTTTTGAATGTAAAGTTTGTAAGACGCACTTTGAAATGTGAAATTTTTAATCAAATTTGCATAAGGAAATACAAACAAAGATACTCGTGCACATATCCAACGTACGTACGGATGCAAACCGTGAACTTTTCGACCGATAAGGGTTATATTTACATAAGATCGATCAAAAGACATCCACTGTGTTGTGCAAGGGTCAAATTCGTTGATGGACACGTTTTACGGTGTCCTAACCCAATAACCCCGTGCCCCAATTCAAATTTAGCATCAGAATCCGTATAACTATTCTACGATTGCATTGACATCAAATTCTCAATAGATCCGTTATAATGCAAAATATTTTACATTAAAATTTTAAATTAAGCGATTGGAAAAAATTGGACAAGAATTTTTTAAATAAATAGTTATTCAGTGTGCTCTCATTGTAAATGTGTACGATATTTGATACGTCATTGTTATCATAATTCAATAATGCAACTAACACAAAAATGAAAAACTACACGAAAATGGTGCACCTAATACAAATTAGTATGCACTGATATTATAATAATATTAAACACATGCTTTGTATACAGTAGACTGAATAAATATTTGATCAAATCTAAAAATCACACAGAAAGTGATTATTTATGAATGTAAACTTATACTGAACTAAATTCACCAAAGTAAAACTCAAAGTCTATGAATTAATTTTGCGAATTATTACGATTAGTAATAATTGAGAGAGTTTTACTCTATTTCACTCACTTATGTATGTATAACAATGATTTTAACACACAAAAGTCACTGACAACGTCTAAGCAGCGTGCACAATCCGCGATTGTGGCAGTCGCAATTAAAAGGTCACTAGTGCGTCTCGCGCGAGCGATAAGGGTTAACTGACGAGTAGTAGTGTGGCGACTTTGGAACACTGGCAACACCGGTTGCCACACATTTATTGTCTAATCACATTACACGAGAGTATATTATTACAATATGAATACGTTTGTGTATCCCCACGCTCACTCTCTACGGTTGCAAACGATGCATGGAGGTGTGAGTGTATGTATGTATGTACATATGTGTAATCTAACGGTTAACTTAAAAAAAATACACAGGAAATATTTGATAAAAACCGCAAATTATCACATGTGACTCTTGTGAGTGTCTAAAACGTGGCAAAATATAAAATAAAAATAAAGATAAATTACTGATTGTCATAATGTGATTACCATGTACAGTATGAAATTTGTCATGTTTCTACACATTCTGATATTTTCTTTCGAAATCAGGATTAAAAATTCAAAGAAATGGTACAAGAAATGATTTCTCTATACATTTGATGGTGATTCTAACCCCCCCCCCCACTAGTGTGCGCTGATTTGGACTATAACAGTACATCCCCTATACCCGTTTGACAGTACGTGAAACAAGTGAATAGTGTACCATTGATTGAACGGGTGTATGGCCATAAAATCACATAGTCGACTCGAAACAGCTTTGAAAGATCCCGGCTTGTTGCCAACACACCGTGTATAAAAAATTTGTTCATTATGCTGGCAATGTTAACGTGATCGCAACGATCCAATCAGGCTGACGCTTACGCTAATATATATATATATATATATACATATATATATATATATATATATATACATATATATATACATATATGTACATATATCGCACACCTACATATGTAGATCTAAACAGTATCAACTCAAAAAAACACTTTTTTCAGGAACGACGAAAAACTTGTTGTCATGTCGCTATACATAAGTTATAGGAATTTACTGTTTTTTTTTTTAATGAAAACAAGCACATTAAAGATAGTTCAGATTAAAACATTTCATTTTGTTTTGTTGGTTCATGCAGCTTCGTTTGTAGAATCCGAATAAATGGTTAACTAAAAAATCTTAATTTTTGAGTTAATACTGTTTTGATCTACATATGTATGTAGGTGTGCGACATGTATATTTATATATATGTATATATACATATATATATAGTATTTCTTGTAACAATTATAATCTTCATTCTCCCATCCCTAGAATTATTAGATATGGTTTTTGAAATATTAATCTGTCGTCCCTAAGGCAACAATTCATTTCTTCATTTATCAACTCGACATAATTTATTTATTAGTTTTTTTTTCTTTATGTTTTCTCTAATATAATATATTATGTATTATTTATGTAAAAATCCTAACAGGTATATAATAAATACATATTTGAGGTGTAACGTTTTATAAGATAAGATATCGCTGGATAGATAAATTTTCTAATATACATATGTATGTACATACATATGTATGTAGGTACATTAATGAACAATTGAAAAATTACATGCAAATATTCAAGTCGACAAATACATACAGTACTATTTTTTATATTTTAGGTTCATTCAAGTACTTGCAATGATGTTTTTTTATAATGTATTGATACAATGATATAAAGACAATTAATTTTATTATTGATAAAATTATACTTGAACGTACATTTGAAGCATGCGTATACATATACATTTATGTTTGTTTAAATGTTGACAATCTGTTACGGCGACAGTTCGAAAGACAATCAAAGCCAAATTTCCAAACATTCATTAAGTTGGCTAACTTCTGAATCTGTTCTGAATACTTTAGCAAACAGTTCTGAAACCTACCGCCTTCCTAACGAGACGAACGGGTTTCAAATGGTTTAAAAGCGGCATAAGCAACAAAGAAAGCTAGAAATCGGTCGATCACAACAACCGCAATACGGCTGATAAGGATCGCCATTCAACGAAATAAAAAAAACTCACTCAATCAGTTTTTAATTGACGAGTAGCGACGCATGACAACCTCGTGCTGGACTGCAGAACAACGAGTACACGTATTTGTACAGGTGTTAAGGGAGAAGACACAACGGCTACCTATCAACTTACCTATCATATTTCAAAAGCGAGAGACCCACATTAATCAGGGCGATAAATTACCCACCGAGCGAGAGATTCACCGGCATTATCGGCTCATTGAAAACCCACGGACCGCGTGTGAAACCGCTTTGACCGATAAATCAAAAATGTAGCCAGGAGGTTGCCATACGATAACGTTTTGCCCAATCGATTGCGACACCTCGATTGTTACCCCGTAATAATAATTATTACCTTCGTAGTCGGTCACATGCAATAGTACTGTGTTTTGCACGAAATTTTTCCCAGTTCAATTAGCGCGATTCTGCTAAAATGCCCCACTGTTGTTGTAGGCATGATACGCACATAATTACACACTGTAAAGTTTGCTAAAATCACACTCATACTCCCAAGATAGAGATCAATTAGAAACGTGCCATGAATTGGATTACCGATCGCATACAAATATTTTAAGTGCGTTCGCTCAATCATCGTATGTTTGTATATTTTCAAGAAAAAAATTATTCTCAAGGAAATCAATAGTAAATAAACCCAAAAAATCAATTCATACAAAACTGTAAACTTTAATAAAAATTCTCATAAATTGTCATGTCTCTGAAGCGCTTGTTATATTTTATATCCTAAAATTCGACACGCAACGCTTTACGGCTTGAATGATACGTTTTTGAGAACGATTTGTTGTAGTTTTCTGTTGTCAAAAGTATAAATCAAATTATGAACGGAATTTTAATGATAAGTAGGATTTTTAAATTAATTGATGTGATTTTGGTCGTGATTCGATGCTTAAAGATTAATATTTCGATGTGTTTACAGACCCGATTAGATTTTCAAATGATTCAAGTGATTACGTTATTAAGAAACGATCTTAATGCAACGATGTCCATAAAACAGTTTTCGGACTTGTTAATTTCAAAGTAAAATTGTATGGAAAACGAATGTACATATTTATAAGGTCTTTTTGTTATTTTTCACATTGTCAGTTACTGTCGCTAGTGTAGTACGCACATTTAGCAAATTAAAATTAATAAAAGACTATAAAAGAAATTTGATCAGTCAATCCAGGCTTAGTGAACTTGCAATATTAGCAATTGAACATGAAGACGCTTACAAAATATGTCTTTGAAAGATATGATTGAAGAATTTACAAATTTAAAGGCGAGGAACTAGGACATTTAATATTCGTAAGTTCATTAATTTCATTAATATGGGAGGCTTTTGGTAACTTTTGCACGCGGGCCAAATTTTTCTAGTTACTCAGTAGCGTACCAGTAGGTACGAATATTTCATATTTTGAATTCAATCTGTAAAATTTTAGGTCGCATTTTACCTACACAGACTTTCAATTGAGAATTCACACAGTACATGACTGTTATGACTGTTGCGAGTCAATATTTCAAAAGGAAACGCTACAGTTTTCCGGCAACAAAATCTTTCTACAAATCTCAAAATAAATTTAACGCGAATTGTATACAATGAAAACATCCATCGTGTAATAGGATACCCACGTGTGCGAGTTTTCATACATGGTGTGTTAGTTATGATGAATATATACATACATATGTTAACTCATACCTCGTATAGCATTCTGGGATCTGAAGCCTTCTGCATGTGTGCTGAAGTGTCGACTGAAATTTGCCAATTACGGCTATTGTCCGTATTGCGGTTTTTATGACGCGTGACGTATGTATGTACGTGCTGGTATTAATACAAATAGTAAATTGTATATGTATGAATTTTACTAGTTCTAAATGTGACCGAAAATGTTAATTATGGTATTTTAGAAATCGCACAAGGTCACCGTCGTCAAATTTACACGTGAAAATAAAACCACATATGTATGTATAACCGAATTGGCGAAAAACACCTCGCAATAGCGTAGACTGGAAATCACTGGCTGAAAATAGCCGCAGATATTAATAAATCCATATTTGAGTTTTGCCATACTTAGATGGTGGAGGTAATAGGGCTGTCAACGCCTTGTCAAATTTTTAAAATAAAATTTCTATTGTAAATCATAAAATATGTATGAATAATATTTAAATATTACAATTGAATCATACATACACGGTCGTTGACTTTTCCTTTTTAATTTGACATATGTATGTATGTAATTCATTCAAACATAATAAAATCACCGATCAAAACTTTCATATTGTCAACTCATCAGTATGCAACGCAAGCTTTCAATATTACAGTAAAACTCAAATCGACAAAATCAATACGTTCACGTTTTGCACGGTAAATTCGCAAAATATTGACCATACACAATGTACATATAGCATAAACGTTCACACAACCAATGCAGATTGTGCCATCAGTTGAAAATAGGCCGATGATTCGTAATAGTATCGTTAAATACCACGTTTTAAATACAAATACAAACTAGTCACATTTCATGGAATCATACACACATCCGTTGTTGAACGCGATGAAAAATGTTATCTCACATTAACAATAAATTAACGTAACAATTTCACAAATCATAAACCGTGAGAGTTTTCAACACATACATACATAAATGTATGCACATACTTATTACAAAATTATGCACATATTCGGGTTACGAGATCACGGGTACACACAGTTATTGTAAATACCGAAAATGGGTCAACGCGGGTTTATTTATTTGAATGTAGGACTTTGCCAAGGTTTGCGACGGATTGGCTCGAATCTCAAATCTAACCCTAATCGCACGGAGACATGCAGACTGACGTGGCCTCTCGCTTGACATCGGACATCCTCTCAATTAGGTGCGAATTTTCATGAGGACATATCAATAAAGTGGTGGCAAATCGCGGTTCAACGTCTACTTCCGGTGTACGCGATTGCCGCACTTCGAATCTCGCGCGTGACACACATGCAAATTAATAAACACCTCTCTATCTATTATATGTACATATGTACTTATCTCCACAAACGAAAATGCTTATTTTAAACGGGCACATTGATTGAGGCATCGCGGATCAAAAATAAAATGTATGTACTGCAATCAAAGTGTGAATCGATAAAAATTGCGATTTATCTCGAACGTACACGGACTTGAGTGTTAGATAACGACACTGAGTAATTTACGTAAATTACAAAGAATTTCATCACAAAATAGACTTTTAAACATAATTTGGTTTCGAACAAATGTTCGAAATCAAATTAGAACGTTTCGATGCAATTTGTTTTGTTTATCCACGTTTGATTTGGCTGTCAAAGTGAGCGCGCTTGCAAGTGTGAGAAAATTGTTCTAAAATCTGCCAAGATTTTAGAACAATTTTCAAGACTATGCAATGGAATTATCAAATATTTGACCATGAATAAGTGCCTTAAATGAAATCTGATTCTGATTTTAATGATTGCTCGTAATAAGCGCGAGTACCTGGCATTGAACAAGTTGATCTAATTGTACTTCCAACACTAGCTAGTAGCTTTATCGCACATTTGGAAAACAAACATACAAATCAAATGTTTATTCTCGTGATGTGATAGGAAACTGCGTCGGAATCGTTGAAATTTGACAAAACTAACCGTCGATAAAACACAATATTGCGAAACAGTAGACCGTACAGCGTACTAAACTATTGTACTAACATGTGATATGCTAAAATCACAACTGAACAATTTCAATACATTTTCCGATACGTATTTTTTTTTCCTCGTTCGACCGAACGACTTATCAGTCTTGATTGAAGAATCATGTCAGACCAACGTAATCAATAAACGGCCTTTGATAACGCTTAATCTGAAGGAAATTTTTGAATGAAAACCCAACTGTGAAAAAATTAAATTTGGGTGGAATATTTATTTACCTGGGAATTTTTCTGTTCTGGAATTGTGTTTTGGTTGCCTTTGAATCCAGCATCTCCAATGTGAATTGTCGCAAGAGACTGAGATAATAAGTTCACGTAGTTCGGCGTCAGCCTGCTTGGTTTCAAAGATTCTTCGTAAAACACTCCAAAAGGCGGTAGCATGGATAAAGATTTGCTCAAACGTTTATTACATGTTATGTACTTGGAATTATCGATTTGTTCGTGTTTCTTCAAATTGCTTATATTTTCGTCGCTCATGTGTTTATTGGCAAATTTTTTAGAAATCATATCGAACTCTTCTAAAGCATCGTCGAGGCACATCAATAGACTTGGATTTCCGCTTGAAATGCTATCAATGGTATTGTTCGACTTGAGGAATTCAACTCCTAGACTGTTTTTGCTAGATTGAGTTGACGATTGGTATAATTCATTTTCTATATATAGCGAAGAAGCTGAAGTGCCAGTAAAACTTATCTGTTCATCTTCTTTAATTCGTTTTTGTTCCACTTTTGGCTTGACCACCATCGATAGGAATTCAAAACTTCCGCTTTTTTCGTCGGGTCTACATTTGGATAATTTCGGCTTTGGGTGTTTAACTTCGGGCTTTCGACTTTTCGTCGGTTGCATTTTTAATGTTTCCTCAATCATGGACGGTATATACTCTAAGCTGCTGGTATTCGTTGCAGCGATTGATTTCACATCTGGAATATTTTGTATTAATTTTCGCGATGCAGTCGGTGATTTGCTAGTTCTGAAAATTTTCGACATGCTCGCTCTGAAACTGGCAGCTCTTTGCATCAATGTTGAAGTCTTACTTTTTACATCTTTCTCCTCACCGACGAACGTTCTGCTTCTTTCAAACACTGGATGTCTTAGAAAATCATCTTCGCCAGAATTACCACGGTCACTATTCAGCAGTCTGCTATTTCGTAATGATTTTCGTCTATTTCTATCTTCAGTTGAATACAACTTATTACGTAGAACTACCAGATGCTGATCGTGCCTTTCCGTCGGTTCTGATGATTTTTTTCGTTCGCGAAATGACACATAGCTCTTATCCGAACGAAGTTGATCGATTCGTTGGCTCGGACTCGTCGTACTTTTCTGCGATTTCTTACTGTCGAAACTTTGGGAATAGATTATTTTTGATTTATTGTTGCGAAACATATTTTATATTTGCACTTTTCACAATCTAACTTATGTCGATACACTGTACACATAACCTCAATTGCACGGAGCCTTTCAATATGTTGGAAGGTTTATATTTTATGTATATACATATGTACGTGATACGTTTGAAGTGCGAATAATTCGCATGTTACTTTTCCGATTTAAATGTGCAATAAATAAATATAAAATGACAATTCACGTCTTATTCAGAGTTTGAAGTATACTGAAGCAATACTACAGGTTTTTATCGCATTCGCAATATTGGCTGGCTCCTTATTGGCCGCTGTGATAACGATAACGCTTCAAGATAGTCTTCCTTAAATTACACAATTGGAAGTGTATACTTTTGTCAGAATACTGACACTTGTCTTCTAAAAAAAAAATATGAGTGTACATTCTTTTTTATCAAAGTCATAGGGCAAATAAAATTCAATATCTTAACGATGAATTTCCGATGAAGATTTTGTGTGTATGAAATGTTATTTATTTTTATCAAAAACATGAAAAATGAGACCTTATTTGATTCATACATATAAACACAACGTTTCATATGACGTCATATGTAGCATCATATAGATATTATATTATGAACAGTAAAATAGTATTGTTTGTATAGTATGTTTTTTTTATAGAAAATAAATAAATTTTATTTAATTTTTTTTACTAAACTAAAAAAGAAAATAGTTTTTCATACAAAATATTTTAGTTTTTCTTTCATAGATGTCTCTATATAATTAAATTTGAAATTTCGAATTTATGTAACCTAATAATGATAAATCATAATATTTAAAGGTTTTGATTATTGAATTACCTTTTTATACAAAATTATAATAAGCGTTCGTATTTTTTAATGAAAGATAGCAATTATGTTCTACAGCAAATATTTTTATAGAAAAACTGAAAATATACTTGCAATGTATTTTTAGTTATCGTATTTTCTGATCATTAGACTGGATCAATATAATTATGTGCTGTTGGAACTTAATAAATTATTACATATATCCGTCAATGTTGTGTCAAGGATTGTATTCATCTCTTGTAACCCATAGCCCATTACTATATGTTACACTAATATGTATAGCTAAAAATCATTATACATACATCTTTTTTCATTTAATTTTATTTCACAAAATTAATTATGAATTTAATTTGAACAATATTGTGTATCAATGATAACATACAAAATGATGTGATTCTTAAAATTTCTACTGAAAAACTATCACAACGTACAATTTGTTGAGATATTAATCACATAAAAACGCATCACAAACAAAAGGCTTGTTTTTCACATTGAAAACTTTACACTTAAGTCATCTATTACGTGTTCGACGATGATTACCTGGTTAATATCCGGCATTTGCACTGTTTGCCTTCGTGTCACTGATGATGTATTATTGTATGATCCTGGAATTTTTTCCTGACACGTATTTCTTTTCACTCGTCAACTTGTTTAATTAACTGGTATTTTGTTACCGTGGTGCTTTCAATGAAGTCTCTGAAATATATTAATTTTTAAATTAAAATAAATTTGTTTACATTCTATGAAGCATACGCGTATATTTATTATGTACAGTTTTGACTGTTCATTGTTATAATTATTATAACACAATAATTCAAAATAATCGATATACATACAAATTTAAATTTTATATTTGAATGAAGTGACTACATATACATTTTTCATAAATAGAAAGTTACATTTTAATTATAGCTCCACAAACATTTTGATTCGATTATATTGAAAATCATTATCACATTTACATATTAATTATTATCATCATTTTAAACCGTACCAGTGTAGGGTTTAAAATGAGATCCAAAAACCTGTTGTATTAATAACTTTTTAACTTTTGATTACAGTTAGAGGGAACTGCCTTAAACTGCCATGAAATATTTTCACGCTGCTCTCGGACCAAAGTTGGCAAGCCCTGCGAACTTCCTGTTCGAGCTTTTGCAGTAGTCGAGTCTCGAGCACCATGCTCAGTGCACGATAGCTTTTAATACACTTCGAGTGCTGATTATCAACCAACCAGTTGAAAACAGCATGACGACACTGAATTATGAAAAACGGCCGCAGTGAGCGAATCAAAACCTTCCGAAACAACATCCTTTCTAATCTGAGGTTACATTACATATTCATTCCGAAATCTCGCACTGTACAATCTGATTATTTATCTTTGTATGCAGTTTGAATGTGAATTGTGCGAGTCGCATTTAGAATTTTGCACGCGATTGTACATACATACATATGTATGTACATAGATATTGTAAATACAATTGGAAACTTTCAATTTTTTACATGCAATTCATGTGAAATTTAATTACTCATAACGTTAAAGTACAGATTTTTCATTGAATTGTTCTTGCAATACGTAATCACTTTCATATTTAAATTTTTATAATATTATATGGTAATATTGTGATAATCAACAATTTATTAAGTAATTCGTGAATTGATATTATGAAATTTTGTAATTCAAAATGTGTTTTGATATTTCTTTATGATCAAATTCTAAATTCTAACACAAATTATCACTTTAATTTGCTAGAAGCAGAAGACACCAAAAATACATCAATTGCAAAGACGCTAAAAATATCTTCCAACTTGAATAATATGTTGACAAAGTGCAAGACTAGAGGCTAGATTTAAACAAATTATAAAAATTTGTAAACAAAAACACTCCCCATTATTATTGTAAATGAAAATCATCTCTTAAAGTTTGGTACCATACTTGGTGAAAGAGAAATCTCAATCTTGTCATCTAACCTCCAGCATACACAATAGAATCTTTAAAACCAGTTGGAAAATATTATTTTAGTTAGAACACTAGCTTCGTGGAAAAATGTTTGATTATACTATGACTCGACGGCAGAACAGATGAATGCTTTTGATAACATTTGTACCCTAAACGCTTCTTAGGATATTCCGTTACCCACCCGAACTCACGTTTGTACTCACGTACCATTCATACACTCGACCATTAACATATTCTCTCCATCCTTGACAGAACAATTATTTATAATATTTTAACCTATAATATAAATATAACATATTGTTTGTATATTTTTTACATACTTAAAAATAATGAGGTTTTAGTGTATTTAATTGGCGAGAAAATGCTCTTAATGCATTTTTTAATGCGCTCTATTTTTTTCTTCTAAATTCCTACCAATTACTAAATATGGCAGATTCTGCAAAATGCTGGCTGTCTGAGATATGAGGGTTTTTCCTTGAACATTTTTATTCTATTGAACATTATGTATATTATATACTAAGTTAAATATATAATTTATTTTATACATATTAGTATGTATGTACATATATGCGTACAACACATAAAATTTAATAAATAATCTCGAACAAAAATATACCCACGGCAAAAGGTTCGAGAATCCAAAAATCCGAGGTTTAACTATGACATTTACCGTGAAGCCAAGCGCTAATGCGCATTAACTGTCACTACCACACTAATGCTAGTGGAATAATGGCCATCAATTGGTTATTAAACTATTAGCCATTGCCTTATCTTACCAGTTTTGTTTTTGACAGCCAATCACTACTCGTAATCGTCTGATCGAACGTTTTTTTTGTATATTATAAGATTTATGATTATTTTACTAGTATTAGTGTGGCAGTGGTAGTTAACTGAACAAATATATTACCCATGAACAAATTTTAAAACTTGAAAATGCATCAATTCAGGACGAAGAGGAAAACATTCAAGATAGGTTCACCACAGGATGAAAATTCGGGCACGTGTGTGGCCGTGGTCGGAGGTGCACACGCGTTCGTGCTCGTCGTCTCTCGTGCAACTGGCTTAGCACCAGTGAGATTTGCACGACTCGCTGGCATCACGCGAGCACGCTCAGCACGATGGCTGCTGAACATCTCCAGGTTGCACTGCGTCATCAGCTGTCTGGTCCTCACGCTCATGGGTAACCGTCGTGCATACTCTTGACAATGTTTTAAGAGGGTAATTGTGATCTGCACGTGCGCGTCCTTTAGTCTGTTTCAGCGTGTTCGGCATAGTGCGCGAGTTGCGCACGGACCCTAGCGTATCGGTGCGTATGCGCAGTATGACTGCTAGGGTTGTCGGCTCTTGTGACGTTTTGGCTGTTATAACTACCTCGGCTGTTGGTATATATGGGGCTCCTGCACGTGCTCGTCGTATTCTGCGTGTGCTCAGGTTATTGGCAACGGTAAGTTTGACGAAAAACAATTTTTGTACTTGGTTGTAAGTTGTATGTAAGGTAGTACATAGAAAGTCTTTTCACTTCTGCTGTGTACATATATCTTTCAAAAGCATCTAGTATATTGTGGTACTATTATGAATATGCTGGATGAGGCGACGATTAAAAAAAAATCCAAAATATACAGAATAGGGCTATGAGAGCTATTTTAAGTGTTAATAGGTATACTAGAGTTAGAAGTACATATGTTCTATGAGTTGGACTGGTTGAGTGTAAGAGAAAATGCGAAATTTTGTATGCAAAAAATATCGTGTTCACTTTCAAGGGAGGAAAAATGAGCGCCTAAAGTTAAGAACCCTTGGTGTAGGTGTGTGTGTTTGTTAATAAAAACACTTTTAAATTGTAATACAATATAAGGGTAGATGTATTATAATACAATATGCCTAATTTAGGGTTGATATTGCGTGTTCGTTTATATACGATTTTTTATCGTTAGAAATCCTAATATATTCTTTCTAAAGCTTTCAATTTTCCCCACTAACAAATTCATATAAAAAGTTGTGATTTATAAAGTCGACTCCAGCGACGGCTTATAAAGTTTGGAATTTGTAATGTCTCAAATCTTTTAAGTCCAACTCAAAATAAAAGTTTAAAAAAATTATTTTATTTTTTTGGTACACAGATTATAAAATTATCTGTAGCAGACTTAAAAGCAAACGGAAAAAATGCTTTGAATGTTTCAATTGTGCGCTTAATATATTATACAATAATCAGTATTATATGTATCTACATATGTTTGTAGTTTCCAATATTTTATGTAGTTGGAAAAGTTTTGGTGATCATGATTGCAAGCGTTAAAAAATTTCCAATATTGATTGATCTATCCAATTTGCAGGTCGATAACAATCTCGGCTTCAAAGTGATCTATTCGCAAGAGAGAAACTCGTGTTTGGTTATTGTAGCTATTTTAGTGGCCTGGACGTGTTTACTAATCGATGACTTCAGTTTGTACGCCAACCAAGCTAAATTGAAGAATATGCAGTGTGAGAATTGCACTTCGAAATGCATCGTCATAGGATTCATACCACTGCGTGCTGATTTAAAGTCGTAATTTTTCAAATTTCAGATTTCTTGCTTCAAAATTATTTGGCATTTTATCTGTTGTACTATGTGGTTGTTATGCTTGAAGTACAGTTCGCTTTCACGGCACATTCCATATACCTTCGATTGAAAAGATTGAACGACGTGTTAACCGAAACTGGAAGAAAATTGTCACTGCTTAAAGGTAAAACTCGAGTAAAACAATATTTCAATTTAAATAAAGAACAACGGACAACTTCAGACTATTTTACAGACAATAAAGAAGGATTACAGAGACCAAAAGAAATTTTTACAATCAAAGTGCGACCACCTGGAGGAGGTGGTCCCAAGAAGTTTGGAGCTCTTGTTGATTCTTTGGGCCTTATTGCAGGTTTGGGTGTTATTGCATACAACATTTATTATAAAATATATCAATTTTCATCATAATCACACAATTTCCATGCTATTTTATTAGATGAGAATAAATTGACATCTCAAGAGCCAGCAGAATGCATAAGGCGTCTTTCTGAATTGCATGGAACTTTATGTGCAGCGGCTCGCGAAGTTGACGCAAGTTTTGGACTTCCTGTTCTCATTATATTAATCAGCACTTTGCTTCACTTGATTGTCACGCCTTATTTCTTGATATTAGAGTTGGGTAAGAACTTTATAATTTTAATATTTTCAGTGCCAGACATGAGTGATTGTGTATAAAATAAAAATAAATTACAGTTGAAAAACTTTCACATAAATAACAACGTCGATATTCATCGTTCACACAAATCGTGACTGTGATAGAATCTTTGCAAGCTGAAGTGTGCAAACAAATCATATATTTGCTCGTAGAGCATGTGGAATACGTGTAGATGTGCTTTCGTTTCGAATTTATGAATTTATGAATCGATGACATGAATATATGTGTCTTTTTAAGTTTTTTTTTATTTATTTATTTAGGTGGGGCACATCGTCCTCATTATCTGGTGCTCCAATTTCTTTGGTGTTCAGCGCATGCTTTACGACTTCTACTTTTAGTTGAACCTTGTCACAAGACGAAGAATGAGGTATCTACTTGTATTCATAAACAACTTTGATGCTATATTTGTGATATCAATGATTTATTTTTTTATTATTTGAAGGCTGCAAAGACTGGAGATATAGTAGGTGAAATGTTGGGTCATTGGGAAGCAAGCGAGAGTGTACTAAGGCGTTTGGAATTGTTTTCTCGACAACTTCTTCACAGAACTCCAAATTTTACGGCTTTAGGAGTTTGCAACTTGGATCGTCCTCTCATTGCTAGCGTAATTAGTTTTATCATATAAAATTTGTATAAAATAAAATTTACTTTTAAATAAAATGAAATTTCAGGTGACTGCAGCTGTGACGACGTATTTAGTGATATTAATACAGTTTCAAAAGCAGGACGACTTAGATACCGAAAGAAAAGAATAATATTTTTTATAGAATTATTGAATTTTGGTACCGTTCTGCTATATTCGTAAATTCTAGTTTGTGTATTTTAGTGAAAATGCTGTCAGTAGCGGTAAGGATTTTGCAGATGAATTTTATTTGATAACGGTCGAGAAAATTTAAATTTTGCCGAAGCGGTTTGAATACTGGATACATTTTATATAAAATCGTTTCGTTTACCTTACCCCGCAAAATCGGTCTGTGATTGGTCGGAACTTAAAAGGCTAAAGACGAGTAAAGGTTAGGGTCGTCAAAATGTTAATAAATATTATGATATAAAACTTTGAATTTTTTTACAACCATATTGCTTTAAAGCTCCTTCAAACTATCTATTTCGGTGATACATATGTAGATTTCCAATCATTTATAAGCCTTTTACATAATGTAAATTCATACTTTGAAATTTTTATCTTAAACCATAAAAAAACAATTGGATCACATTAAAACTTTTTCTAATTCAATACGAAACTAAAAATCAAAAGATCAATTATATAGGAATACAATGAACAGTTGCATAAACGGCGATAGCTCAGTGGTTAGAGCGTTAGTCTACTGAGCGAAGATTCGGAGACCTTAAATATTGCCAATGAACATTTCTAAATCCAGATCGTCCATCTATTAGAATTTGCCAATTAATCCAATTTTCGCTAATAAAGCCAGGCGCTAACAAATCTCAGTGATTAGAGCGTTGGTCTTTTGAGCAAAAGGTCTGGGGTTCAATTCCCGCATGTCGAAAAAAGCTTTTCAACCTTAAATATCGTCACTGACAACATTATTAAATTATTATTAAATACAGATTGTTCGTTTATTGTTATAATTTACCCATTTATCTAACTTAACTGTGAGATGGTTCCATAAAATTGAAATACCAACGAAACAATTCCTTACTACCTACCAAATCATTGTCCGTTCCTAGTTAAGAATTTTATTTACAATAAAATTTAAATTGTGCAAGTCAATTTAATTTTTTAAATAAATTATCTTTACTTTTAAGTTATAGGTTATTTTGATAAAGTTATTTAAATTAATAATTAATCCATTCCTCTCCTCCAAAAAGGATGGGAAACTACTGGAGAGTATCTTTCCTTAGTTACTTCACTGTGGCAGACGGTAAAATGTTTGTTAAATAGTGAAGAGGCAACGCTCGATATTCAGAAGAAGAAGATGTAATTTACATAATTGTGAGACGGTTCCGCCAAAAATTGGCACCTCCTATCCATTATTCCTATGTTAACCTATTATTGGGTCTTAACCCTTGTGTTCTTAGATATGTTGGTCAACTATCCACCCAACAAAAAAAAAAAAAAAACGTACCAACGATGTGTCCATACGTCCAGTAACAAGTTCAGAAACTTGCTACAAAGTCAAAATGTTGATACTTGTCGTTTCTGTCTATCTCTGGCTAGACGGACACCTTTATTTATTTTATAAAATATTAGCTAATTAGCTAATTTAACATACATCTATTACATTTTTATAATAACTACATACATAAATCTAGTAGTACACATTATACACTATACTGATACATATCTACGTACTATCATACCTCACAGAGGCGTCTCCTCACACTTTGCAAGAATGCATCTATGGTCTTAGAAGACCTGACGCACTCAGCGAGGGCATTATATGTGAAAAACACCTTCTTCGTCTTCGTTTTCCTTACTCTACCTACAACTAAATATTTCATTTCTAAATAACATATTTCATTGCACATTGACGAAATACACACTGTTTTAACCAATTTTAAAAAAGCCATGCGCATTTCGATTTAATATTCAATTGACTTTATCGATTGAACAATTGACAGATGTGCACACCGCTACGAAATCGCGCATGAAAACTTAGCTAGGCAAACCTAGCGAATTTCGCAAGTCTACCGGCCTGCGCAGCGTCGGTTTCTGTCACTCTGACATAAGCTGTCAAACTACCATCTGTCACCTCGCATTCGGAACGTTTGTATTTCACTCACGATTCTCAAGTCAGAGTTATTTAGATACAACTTTTCCACATCGCCGGAATTCGGCGGAAATCCTCTTTGGTGTAGACGCGTATTCAGTTGTTCTATTCTCTCATTAATGCCACACACGCGCATCTAACTTTATTTATTGCGAATTTGTTTCAATTCTATTAATAATCAATTGTTTTTGCACTACTTTACGTAATATATCTATTATAACAGCTAGCAAATATATAATCGCCCCCGCCACCCCCTACGCCCGTTTCAAGGCAAACTAAAGTTTTCACCACGTGGTTATGCCCGAATATTTAGCGGTTAAGGCCAATTTTGCTGTCGCGCGCTCTGTTTGGCTTATTAACTGAATAAATCGCAGCTATGCGATACAACTCCCCACCATACAACACTTGAGATTTTCCTATCTATTTTCCGACCTGTTCGCGGCGGTGTGCGGGAGCCTTTATTATGAGTTTTCGCCGAGTTTTGCGATAATTGTGACAACCCTGATATTGGGTATTTGCGCGCGCACCCCTCCCACCCCTTCCCTTGAACCACTGCAGACTTTGCGTCTGCGAGATCATTCACTACACGTCGTTCCGGAGCACGGAACGTTCCACTACAACGAGACACTCGCACAACGTGATACATTTCGATATAACGAGGGAAAATTCGCCGCCGGCGCTCCACCGGCCCCCTTTCCGGAAAACCGCACCGACCGCTCTTATACAAAGGTATGATTTAAAGATGAATTTTCTTTTAAATTTTCCGACTGTTACGTATGAACCGAGTGCTACTAATTCCGACCATGGACAACATTTTCCCGTTGAGGGGAGCGCGGCTTTTGACAGGTGACCAGATGTTACGTCACTTATAATTGTACATAATATGAAATTTTTTTCAGCAAGTGTTACTACACATCAGTAAATCTTTATAAAATATGCATTTTTATTTAAAAAAATAAAAATCATCGATTAAATTTTTTCGTCCAATTAAAATTAATCAGAAATTTGTGCAAATTCATGTATGTATGTACATATTTTTTAAATTATAACATTCAATTGATTGATATGTTTTCAAATGAAATTTAAAATATTACGAATACAGAGATTATATTTATCTAACAAATAACCTCATGATAATTTTTGCGCTGTGTAATTAATACTAAATTTTCATTTTTTGTTTTTTTTTGATGCATTGGTTTAAATTTTTATAAGTGATTCAATAACCCCCAAGTATCCATCCATTTATCCACCAGATACTCAAAAGTACCATGATTTATTCTATTATTGAAATCAGACTAAAAATGAGCTGATAGTGAGCTTAGCTCAAATTGTACAAATACTACATTAAAAAAAAATTACCATAGATTCGAATATAATTGAATTTAATGTGTAATTAAAAAAATATATATATAGTATTTACAACCCCTAATACGAGTTAAAACATTGTTTGATTGCATGCAGATATATCTGGCCGTGGTGACTAATTGGGGTTACCTGTTAGGTCACCACGGTATGTTTTTAAAAGAAATAAATTTATATATCAGGTAGAGCTACGGTGAATAATATCGTGCAATTTGATCGTCGCTGTAAAATTATAATAGGGCTGAATTCATTTATTAAATGCCCCTATTTAGTTAAATGGGACGATTTTTCCCACAATCGCACACATTTTCTGTCTATACCGCGAATACACTTGTTTGTAAATCGATAGGCAGATGCAGCACTGCACTCGTGTAAATTTCCCCCAAACAAAGACAATCCCGGATCATATTTACATAGGTACAGATAACACACTGATATGTATTTCATATCGTGATCGCGTTTGAATAACACAAAAACATGATGGAATATTGAAAGCCTACTCGTACTCGTATGTATGTATGTATGTATGTTTTTTATACACGTCATTCTTCTTCAGTAACAAACGCGTAATCAATATGATAGGCTAAAAGGTTCTCGGCGGAAAAGTGACGTGGTTTCCTTTTGTCAAATTTTCATTACATTTTGTTTACACTTTCATGTTCATTTAACTCGTGAGAATAACCGCACTAGCAACAGTACATAGACTCATTTGATTCACGACCACGCTTACCGCGAAATTCCACTCGCTACGAGATCAGATTCTACGAATAAGATTACATAGTCGGTAATACTAAAGAGAAATTCTAATTGTTTCTCTTGATGGTGATCGTTTTTTCATTTCCTAATGAAAATCAACAGATGGTCGATCTTTATATTGGCTGATTTTCCGTTTTCGTCCGTGGATCGAAATACAATATATGTAGTACCCTGTGTTAATTACGCTGTCTTTACCGTCAGCTCGTTTCGTTTTTGGTCCAATTTGTTCTTTCGAATTCGACAGTGTTGCTCTTTGCCCCCCCTTCTTTTATCTCGCAATCAAAATTCTTTTATCATAATCTCGGTGCTCTTTATATACTCGATTGTGAACAAAGGCTTTTCCCCGAGTCGTCTTTTTATCCTCCTTTATCGCGTTTCGTCCCGTCTTATCCTTTTATACTTATTCGCTCACCTACATTTTATGACGTCCTTTCACTTGAACGCTCACGCTATCAAAAAAGGTGATCATTTTCACCGACACTTTATACAAGTAAATTTTCTTCACATTTTTCAAAAGAAACTTTTTTGAAAAGAATATTTTATATACCCATACTTTTAATTTATAAAGTCATTAATAACAAACATCAAACATTACATAATTTTGTTTTTTTTGCGGTAATATCATCATCAAAGACAAAATAAGCTTTCCGCAATAGGTAGAATTGTAAATGCACTATTGCTATTATCGATGCAATATGATAGTAAATAATTAATTATTTCAATCGATGAACGTGGAGAGGTCTTCACGAACGATTACGAGTTATTTCTGAAATACATTCAAGAATCACCAGTTTAATGTAATTTACCGTAAAAGAAAATTCTTGCCGTTCGCTCCTCCAGTTTAATTCACTTTAACATTAAGCGGATTATTTCTCAAAATTCAACCGTACCTACTGGTATTCTGAAAGTCACCTACCACGAAAGAAACATAGGATTATTTTACGATTAATGACATATTCATTTTAAAATTACAGCATCTATAAATGGAATATCGTTCTAGTTGAATATTTATTCGATTTTCCCGCTGAGAAAAAGAAAAGCGCAAACAAAGAACGCCCAAAGCAAATTTGTTTAATGATGCTTTCGGTATTTATTTTCGCAGTCAAGAGAGACAGATTTTGTTGTGTAATTTATACAGATCATTAGAAACGACGACGGCTCCGTTTTCAAAAATACATATAATAAATACAAACAAAACTCTCCAAGCCGTATCAAATATTCGCGAGGGGTTCTTCGAAGTTGAGTTTACCACAAAGTTTCTCTTCGGTTTAAATTTGGAACGTTTCGACTTGCGAATAGTATACATAGGTACCCGTACCTATATCCAAACGGAGGATGGAAGTCATCGAATATTTAGGATTTCGGCGATTCAATTAAATCAAAAACCATTAGTGTGGGTTACTTCTAGCCTATGAAAAATTCAAGGCGAATTGTCACCGCGTCTATGTTTGTATTGAATATATATCACTACATAGTGAATTCGTTTGATTATATCGATCGCTTTCGGTGTGCACGTAACGTGCCTTTCGTATAATTTAAATATCGTATCTAATATTAAAACGTTTAACCTTTTCAATTATTCACCGGTTTTCGGCGTAAATTATGGACGCACAGTGAATTTTAAAACAATAAACATTTACTGTACGAAAGTGAGGCGTGATAAACGCCTTTTGAATCTGAAGTTTAATGACTTCGTTAGGATTTTAATTAAACTGAGTAATACTTTAATTAAACGACTCGATGTTTCTATACTGTGTTTGGTATGTTCAGTTTTTCTGAACTTTTTTTTTGTAAGTCGTTAGTGAGGATCGTGACTTTAAAGATATGCCAGTGAATTTTCGTTGTTTAGTGAAAGGAGAGAGAAAAATCGTTGTTGGCATTGGAAAGAAAGTGGATTAAACTTTCAGTTGTATTAGAATTTTAGCCACAAATCTTTATTTCACGAATTCAACTGCGCTTATTTATTTAATCGCTTTAAATTTATTATAAAATGCTAGATTGTCTTTTTTCTCCCCACCCTTTTCTTTATCATCGTTAACGCTTAAGGTATACAAAAGTTAATTAATACATTCATTAGCCTTTATCTAAACGACGATGAAATTCCCGCAACCGAAAATTATTTATAACGTGCCATTAAGGGAAGTTATATTATCTGACGGAAATGTTTCCGTTTTAAGTCTTTATTTACGCTTTTCAAGAAATAATACCAAACGCCAAAAAGAGTACGAGAAGTTCGGGGATGGAAAAAAAAATAAACGAAAATCTCGAGTATAATAGAACACTCGAAGAATAAATTTTCAATAATGGCAGATTGGAAAACTTTGTTTTTTGCCTCACTTCAAAGGGAGCTTCCGAAATTTGTTTTTCCGGCGGTAGTCGTGTAACGGGAAAATCTTAGAAGGCGTAGTCCGCTGTGACCCTCTTTCTCTCCATGTCCTTTTCTTTGATTTTAGATTATAAATATTAAAACACCCTTTTATGCTTCGCATTTTTATAATTTATGCGAAAAAGAAAATTTATTTTGTCACGTTATGCAAATTCAATCGCGGAAAATAAATTAAATCGCGTGTATTGATACTTTCTCGATTTCAGTTTCCATAAATTAAAATGCGACATTGAAAATGAATAAAGGAATCAATTCGATAATGAAACAATCTGAAAACCTACTGAATGACCCCATGAAACCCATGTACTATTGATTGTCATACATGTACATATAATGTACAGATATCCATTATCCAAGATAATTTATGTTAGATTGATTCCCTGCCGACAAACATTTTATACATAAAACCATGCATTCAATCGATAATAAAGTATAATATGATCGTACATCAGTGACCATAACCTTCTGCCTTAATGCGGAATGACATATGTACACATTAAATACAATGCCATTACGTAAAAGTATTCGGCGATCAATGAAGCATAAATAAGCAATAAAAAGTTCAATAAAGAGTTTTTTTTTATTATTATTATTACGCTACGCACAGATATGTACATATGTATATACATTATTTTACTATTCGTCCGGGATTTTTCCGTTCATTTAAATATCCTACTAACTCGTATCGTAAAATTTCGACGGATTCAGCCGATGTAAAATTCGACTCGAAGTTTACACACACATATTCGATAATCGAAACGTGACGATTGAGCGCGAACGTCAATTAAAGTTGGCTATCCTCACTTTTGGCGCAAATTGAATTAATCGCACCGGTCACGAATCCACCCCATGGAAACTCGAAAAGGGCGGGGCACAGAGTCCAGAGGCGGATTCGTTGTACCGAGAAAACTGGATCGTTTGGACCCGTATAAATCGTTTTTTCTCCCTCCCTTAGCGTAGTAAAGTTTGTGCCGGTCCTGGCAACATCTCACAGTAGGTACAGTGGTTTAAGTAAATCAACCACTTCATCACCACCCACTTTTTGACCCTTTCAAACCCCCTCTTTACCCACATGGTGTTGATTTACACGATTGCCATTTGTATCCGTTCGCCTGCTAAACGGCTTATGTTGCTCGACGTTGTTGTTGTTGTTGTTTGTTGTCGGTATGACCACGACCAAAGGTCTATAAATTTGATGTATAGATTTAAATATGAGTGTATTAAATTGCTCATTTGTATCCATTGGCTTTGGAATGCAAAATTTTTAAATTATATTTTGGATTGGGGATGTGAAAAGTTTATCAGAAAATTATTAACATTCCATACTGTGTGGAAATTTTGTAAATTTTATAGGTGATAATTTCCCTATATTTTATTACAAAGATAAATAATGGTATCTGCAATTACAGTTTTTTTTATGCGGATGTGTAAAAAAAAGGGTCAAAGTAAACGACTTAAAATACTTTTTTGGCAATTAGTCGCGTTTGTCGCAATTAGTCACTGTGAAAATAGAACAGTATATTATTAATTCCGACTATTTCGTAGTACATGGTAGTTTTATTGAATTTATTTATTTATTTAAGATACATGGCTTAAGAATATAATTACAAACAAACATTACTTAAAGCTAAAATTACAAAATAAACTTATTATCTACTAGAACTTGTACAGAGGTGCTGTTTTAAGGCTGCCAGGAATCTATCAATTTTATTGATATTTCTGAGAACTTCTGAGATTACATACATATATTCAACAACGAACAAGATACTGGATCTACTTAATTTTAAATTCATAACTATTAATTTATTCTTAGCACTAGTATTATGACTATGTATATTATACCCTCTTATTAAATATTTATCAAAATATTTTGGTAATAAATTCTTATCTAATTAAAAAATATATTGTACTAACATGCACACTTTTAAGGTATCATTTACATTCATCCAATTCAATTCATTTAACATACATATCTTATACTAGTTGGTCTATTCTATTAAAATACTCTGCATAGCTCTATTTTGTAGTTTTTGCAACCTATCTTTAATTACCCTATGTACTAAATTTAAAATATTGATTAAATTATAAGTTCAATGGTGCTGTCGTAAGTTGTGTGGTGTGTTCTCTTTGCTCTTTTGACCTTTTCGTTCATCCTTAAAGGATGTACATACATATAATGTGATGAGAACATTATGTACGGTCGTTGCTTGTACGTATTCCGAAGTGCAGATATATTTTATCATCGGATGACTTTTGCCACCGTTGAAAAATATCGTCGATTTGTCGGCCGCCGAAAAATGGCGCGCGCATTTATTTTGCGTGCAAAGTGAATACACTTTTCTATCATTTATTCAAAAATAATAAATCACGCATCCTTTGAACATCCCCGAGGGCGCTAATCTTTCGCCCGCATGCACGGCGGTTTTTTACGCGTCGTCGAATTTTTTGATAATTTTTTTTAAACGCGCCTTTACGACCTTCATAAATTTGAATTAAATTAAAGTGGGCTTGAAACAATTTTATTTTTACGCTCACACACACAATTAGAATTTAATAATCCTTACCGAGCTTATTACGTACGCGCTCGGTTCAATATGTAAACGTTGTGTTTTTTTTTTTTTTTATTGTAAACGAGCAAATGTTTGTCGACATGTAAAAATCTGCATAATCTGTAAAGCAAACCGACGAATCTAGATAAAAATGAGTTTTAAATTCGGCGACAGCGCGCCGGAAAACAGAACTGAAAAAACACACACACACACACTCGCCTGTCAAAACTGGGAAAATCTTCAGGAAATCGTGCAAGTTCGTCTAAGGTTAAACGTTGCCAAACGTCATGTAGAGTTTCTTCAGACGCGTGCGCTCGGGATTTTCAGTTTATTGTCTCAGTAAATCTTGCTTTTGTGTGTTTGTGTCGGAATGTTTTTCTTTGTACGTATCAAAACGCGTTAAGGATGATCCGAAGGAGTTTCAAAAAAAAAAAAAATAAATGTATCTGCGAACGGAAAACTAGGCAATACGAAAGTCGTTAATGTAGAGCTTTTGTGCGACGTATAAAACGAACGATTCATCAGGGAAAAGAACACGTGAGAGGAAGAATACGTTTCGATCATTACATATATAATATATCGATAGGGGATTGTATGGAAGAATATACGCTTTCACGTGAAAATAATGGGAAAGTGGTGCACACTTATAATAATAAGATCTTATTTTCTGAGAAAAACTTTAAATTGGTCGCTGTCGGGACACTACCCATGTATGTACCTACGGAGCAGACAGAGCTTTCACGGAAAACTTTTAGCTCAGTTGTGCGAAAAGTCGACGCAAAAACACAGTTCAAATATAATTTAGCAGGAAAATGCGAATTAAAAACCAGCGGTGTACATATATTCGTTGAATCTTTTGGGACCTATGCCGTACAGACATATCAACTATTCACATAAGACCTGTATTCGAGGCTCTTCTCCATACGTCGCTCTGTTCTAAATTCCAAAAAGGTGTACCCTATGTATGTACGTGCGGTCGAATTAATTACGACTATACATTTTTGAGTGGTCGAAAATCCCAGTTCAAATAGCTCGTGTATGGATTCTCGTGGCACTCAAAGAGTTCGTCGTGTCGTGGTCCCCCGTTTTAACCCTTTGATGTCTGGGACGCGTACAAAGGATAGCCCGCAGGTGAGGTTGTTGCGTCCGTCGGTCCATTTTGTCCCTTTCCCGGTTTCCCGGTTTCCCGGTTGACGGGAACCGTTGCCGCCTTTGTTAACTTTTGTCCGGTTCGTGTTTGCGCACACGTCAACAGTATCGCTTCGTCGGAAGGAACCCATGGACACCTTTTGTCCACAGTTAAGTTGTTGAACAGTTTCAATGTATCCACATTGTCTAACATAAAAGTAACTAGGGCTACAAGTTATAATCCTCATTAGAATAAGGTGGTACACAAGGTAATACACAACCCTTGATACACACTGTGAGGGTTATTTGGAGGAAACAAATCGAAGTGTGTAGCCGCTAATTACTATAGAAGTATAACTTCTTTGCAATTTAAAGCAAGTGCAATGTACAAGAAGGAATGCAGATGTGAATGTGAATGTGAAAGAATTGTGTACACAAATGTGGTTTTAAACGCTCATCCAATGACTCACCGTTCTCACTGCTACCTGACGTCTAGCCGAGGAGTGGGGGTACCCACTGACCGCTTGCCGTGACTGGTTTTCGTGTCGTGCCACGCTTCGATGACACGTTTTTACTAAACTGAAGAGCAGTGCGGGGCGCAGAGGGGACGCACGAATTTTCGGGGCGGATCTCTCTCTCGCACGAACGCGAAAGAGCAAGAGAGAGGGCAATAGCCTACCTCCAAACTGGAGAAGTGGGGATATCCGTGACTACTTATTGCTCGCTCCGTTTGTATGGAACGTTGGATGAACCGCTTTTACTCTACCGAGCGAAAATAAGTTTTACTTCAAAAAGTTAAACGAAATTAGTCCAGGAAATTGATTAGTAAGAGTGTTCTGGTTTTTACCTTTGTTACAATCAAATTGTACAGTTGTTATGCATTCGTATTTTAAATTGGTTTATTATCACACAATAATTTGGTAATTTTCATTGCAAATTGTATCTCGGTTGCATAAATTCAAATGTGCAGTCAATTAAAGCTCACGTATCTACCACAAATGGCGTACAAAACATATGTATGTATATAATAGATACGATACTTAAATAAAACAAAAGCGGAATAAATACGTACGTGTGTATAAAGTTTTGTATTCGTATATTCGGTGAATGATTCGTTGCGAATTTTACAGGTTTCATTTCGACGTTGCGATTGCTTCTTCGGTCGTAAATATAATATGACGTGTAAAATATGCATGTGTATATTTTTGAATTCGCATTTCGAAGGTTTCATAGCAAAGTACACACACACACACATACACTTTAGCTATAGTTGGCCTCGTTTCAAGCAACGTTCGAGCTCAAGTAAGACGGAATTATCAAGTTGAAATTTCCTCTTGGCATCATCTTTCGCAAATATAATATCCTGTGGGACGCTACTGCAAAATTCGTTATGTTATATTAAATAAAATGGGTTAATTCGATTTTGAAGCGCTTTAATCCGACCATCATTAGCATCGCCCACAGCGGAATATTGCAATATTAGATTTGTGCTATTCTATGAAGATAACGTAAAACGACCCGAGGGAAACTCCCATGGAAAAAACCAATGTATGTTTTTCATCGCATTATATCGATTTCTTTAAAAAGTTAATACAACGTGAAAGGATATGTTGTATGTATGTATGTACATATGTACATATGTATGTATGTTGTAATTTTTTTGGTTTTTTATGTACACAATATAGGAATCGAAAGTCAAACGAGAGAGATATCGTTACAAATATTGATTCGTCGCCATGTTGAACTTCCGCTAACCGAATTCAGAAATTTTAACAATAACCTTATAATTCGATTCATTTTCCATCACCCTCGAGTAATAATTTAATTATGTCTCGCGCTATACAAGCCTGGCACAATTTCTAGCATCCTTCGGGGAGGATCTAAAGAGGGGCAAATCTCCGTCAAAACTTTGCTGATTTCGAGGATAGACAACAACCATGGGAGGGTGAGGGTGTGTTGTTGTAAGTGTACCGAAGGTGACTTCTCGAACATAAATCATCTCGGCAAAACCGTGATTATCTTGAGAGGATCGCCCAAAACTATAGGAAAGTTTTTAACGAAAGAGCAGCACGCTGTTATAAACTCGGGTGTATTTCTTGTTTGGCAAATATTTGCCGAGCGCCAGGAATTCACGTCAATGGCGAAGTTTGAGCTTTGAAGTTTTGTTTTTGCATAGGAAAATTTATCATTTTTACATTATAAATCCTGTTTCGATATCGCTGTCCGAATATTAAACACCGTTAAACGCTCAAGTAAATCTTAACTATTCAAAGTTTGAGTTTACATATACCTACCTACTGCCATAAAATGGATAAACTTTCGCGTGTGCGATATTATCGATGTTGTCTAATTATAAAGCGTTAGTGATACGTATGTAAGGTTAGGTTTAAATTGATATTGACGCGTAAAAGTCTCAGCTGTTAAATTATCTACTCAACGCTTTAATATGTCGCCTAATTAAACGACATGCCAATGACGACACGAGACAAGCGATATCTTAGTTTAAAATGAAATGGAAGCTTTACAAAAGTCAAACATTTACGTATAGTTATAAATAAATTGATTGCATAAATTAGTTGCATTCTACTATATATTGATGTGTTAGTGCACAGATATGTAGATATGTAGGTAAAGTATATATGTACATATGTTTGTTTTATAAAAATTAGTGTGGAATTTTCATCGAGTGGGTCGATAAATCTGAATTTTGTTGTAGACGTTCGCGTTCGTTTTAAATAGTTTCGAGAGCGTAATTGAATTAGCCGTTGAACAAAGTGAGTTCTCAATAATAAAATTAACATTAATTAACAACGAGAAGTTTATTAAAAAAACACGTCGTAAATTATTGCAAGATAATGCGAAACAATTTGATAATTACCCCGTGGTGTGAGCACCGCGTGTAAACGTTTCATCGTTTAAAGACGAGCAAGTTTTGGGCAAATTGAACCGTTTTTTGTCGACACGTTACTCTCCCCGTTAATATAGACATCAAATTAGTGTTGTAAAATATGGGATACGTGTCGGATAGCGTGCGGTTCTAATTTCGCACTTGCTGGCGGGTGGGACGGGTGAGGGAATGTTAGGGGGTTGGGTGTTACAGGTGGACCCCGTAGTTTATTATTTTCGCACCGTATACGTGTCATCGTATAATAAAATATTGGCACGTAACACGAAAATGGCTACCGAGCCGGTGCAGACGTTGTTTATGGCAAACTATACGCCACGTAGGGCACTTTGTACTCGGAGGAAACTTTATTCTCCTCCTTGTGCATCTCTCGTTTTCATTTCTGACGAAATAACGCACATATTTGAGCTAAAACTGCTTTGGCAGCTTAGTTCCTAGTTTTCAGTCATATCAGCCCCGGAAAACTTTTCAGTAGACAGACTATATAAAAATTTGAAATGAAGTCGTAAACTTGCAATATTAGAATATGTATAGTCTTTAGACTCAGCAGCGGTCGCCAACCTTTCGGACCTCACGGACCACTAAACTCAAAATCTTGAATCCTGCGGACCACTACCATGATTTTTTTTCAAAAAAGTAGCCATTCTAAATATGAAATGGTAATTACACTTGTTTTTGCACTCCAAGTTATTTGCAAAAAAATTAACATCATTAATGTTATAATGATAGAAAAATTATAATAAATACGTCTACAGTTCGTGTTGGTTCGGGGGTTCAACAAACGCAATAAGGTGAAAATTGCAAAAAAAAAATAGAATCAGAATATACTGAAACATTTTAATAAACACGAAAATTGGAAATATATTCAAATTACTCTGCGGACCATCAAAATTCTCTCGCGGACCACCGGTTAGCGACCGCTGCTTTAGAGCGTATACACGTATACTGTAATCGAGAATACTGCTTTTGACATTCTCTTATAGAAAATTTTATAGTTTTTAAAAAGAGTTTCATATTACACTTTGTGCTAGGAAATATTTCGAAATATAATACAGTGAGAGAAAACAGTATAATTTGGTATCGGAATGAGCATCAAACTTCAAACATGTTGAATTATTTTGATAAAATTAAACCAACTTTTGCATAAAGGCATAATAGATTAAAACAAATTATCTTTAAATTCTGAGTAACAAGATAATTGAAAAATAGTTATATTTGTTATCCGTTAATGTCAAATGACAATATTATGTTGTCGATTAATATGAAATATTTCCTTAAAACTTAAAATAAAATTACTGTAGACGTTCGTCGTTATATAATATATGTATCTACGTTTCTGTAAAAGTGCCAGTATATTTTGCGAAAATCAAATTTTCCACCATTTCCGTCTGGAGCGTACTTGAACGATCATCGAATTGGCTTTTCAGATATATAAGGTATCGGGTTGATTCACTTCCAATTTTCCAAAGTAAAATAAACTCAACACGGTCGTTTCACCGTGTGTCTCTCCACATATTCCTCTTCCTCTAACGACTCTACTGCGTTGTAATTCGAACTAAATTAGTCTCGGCTTGGGACAGACGAAACCGACTATTTGATCAGGGTTTTCCACAAATTGACAGTTCTCTCGTGTCTTCGGTGTGTTCACTGCGAATTGGAAGTTCTTCGCCTGCCATGTTTTACCCCAGACTTAGAGAACCCGAATCTAAGAAGTCTTTGTGTTTCGCCCCGGATTTACTCGTTTATACAATTCTGGATGTATTTAATTTTTTAAATATTTGACAGTTTCGTATATTTGTACGTTCGAGTGAAATTGCTTTTCGCTGCGAAGCGTTCGACTAATGTGACATTTGACTGATCGTAAGCTGTTATATCCCTTTTAAAGCGTATTAAACGTATTTTATTAGTATTATACATTGCCTCGGAAGAGTAAAAAAAAAAAAGCGAAACTTTTCGGTAGCTTTTTAATATGTAACAGAGAGTATTAACACTGTAAAAGACAGTAACAAAAACTCTGGAGGGGATTTAAAAAATTAGCTTCGCGAACCTCGCTCGCGACCGGTATTAAGCGGTCTTAAAACAAATTGGTTCGAACGAGTACATACCCCTCTGCGCTGAAGAGCTTTTCCGGATTTTCCTCGTAAAAAAAAAAAAGTGTAGCAACTTTTCGCTTCACGACTATGGACAATTACTCGATTATCGACTTGCGTGTATAATGAAATTTTCACACCACTTTCGCTATACTTATTATACAAATTTGTATCAATTAGCATTATACATATAATAGCATTCATACCAAATGAATCCAATTTTTTTTTTAATGAATTTCAACTAAGCAGATCTTCACACATTACAAAGCAAAGGTTTAACCGTATTACGGCTAAACCCGCACACCGCTGCGAACAGGTAGGAAAATAGATAGGAAAATCTCAATGATGGTATGGTGGGGAGTTGTATCGTATAGCCGCAATTTATTCAGTTAATAAGCCAAACAGAGCGCGCGACAGCAAAGTTGGCTTTAACCGCTAAATATTCGGGAATAACCACGTGGTGAAAACTTTAGTTTGCCTTGAAACGGGCGTAGGGGGTGGCGGGGGCGATTATATACGTCCATTATACATTTGTTAGCTGTTATAATATATATGTAGTTATATCACGTAAAGTAGTGAAAAAACAATTGATTATTAATAGAATTGAAACAAACTCGTAATAAATAATGTTAGATGCGCGTGTGTGGCATTAATGCACGAATAGAATAACTGAATACGCGGCTACACCAAGAAGGATTTCCGCAGATTTCGCCGATTTCGATGACCTTGGTAGGAAAAGTTGTATGTAAATAACTCTGACTTGAGAATCGTGAGTGGAATACAAACGTTCCGAATGCGAGGTGATAGTTTGGTAGCTTATGTCAGAGTGACAGAAACCGTAGATGGATGGTAGTTTGATAGGTTATGCCAGAGTGACGCTTGCGCAGGCCGGTAGACTTGCGAAATTCGCTAGGATTGCCTAGCTAGGTTTTCATACACGATTTTGTAGCGGTGTGCGGGAGCCTTTAGTATGAGCACTATCATCATTATGTAATATACATATGTATGTATATGTATATAAAAGAGGTTGTAGTTGTTTATGAGTGCGGCGACCCATTTGTGCATGGTCATCGCTTTTCTATCACAATTCCTTGGAAACTCTTCGGACTCTGAATCGGTTCTATGAATCGCTCTTCCATCCTCCCCCCATTGTGCCACTACGATTCTTAACAAAAGAGGCCACTACCCATTCACTCCAGAATCTCATTCACTCTCGGCTCAATCTCCTCAGCTCTTTCACCCTATAAGAAGTAAGTATGAAATGCGCTAAAATCAAAACGTTGCCGATATACTCATTGTACAAATTTATCGGTTTGCTTTACAACACATGTATGTAGGTATGCATATATTTTTGTTTATTACGATTTGGCCCAACGACATCGTTTGGCAACATGTGCCACATCGTATAATTGTACAATTTTCCGAACGAGCGCACTTCCATTAATTTTACCGCGAGCGCGTTTTATTGCTCAATCATATACGATCATAATATTGAATTTGTTTTGGGGAAAATAAATACGTTTTTCCTTTCCATTGGGCACACATTGAAATGCGAATGCTCGATTCGTTTGTACGTCTACTCTACATGTAACGTGCTCACGCAGTTATTCCTTGTTCTTTTCACCTTATCCCATATATGTATGTATACACATACACATGTACATATATCCCATATATAAAATTTTTCGATTCCAACCACTCAAATTGGGAATAGAATTGATTCGATCGAGGGTCGTTTTAAAAACTAAATTTTGAGTTATTTGATTTTGTTTTAAACGGAAATGATTGTAATGCTATGTAAAAAGGTTATTTTGGTACGTGTTATATGTATAATTCTGACAAATTGTCATATGCATATATTATTCCGAAATAGTTTTTGCAACTTGTTTTGTCTCGGGTGTCGTATAAATCGGCACACTTCTTCATCATCAATGTTTTATCGCGACCGCAACTTGGGGCAAACTCGGATGACTCGTTATAATGCTTTTTTGTCTACAGGGTGTTCGTCGACTAACTTTAGGCATCGGCGTCGTCGAAAACGTGACAATAAAAGCTTACCTAAAATTTCAATTCCCCGTTGACTACGAGGACGAAAGAGCCTCGGGCAAAAAAGCGAGTCAAACCCCTCCTCCCTATTCATCCTGGAAATATAATATCGTGCGTTACATCAATACCTATGTATATTGTATTGGAGAGTATCAATATTAAAATTTATTCGACCGAAACAATATTAAATAATATACATTTTTAGACAACGTCGTAAGCTGAATTTTCCTTTTGAAGTGTGGTGAATGTATAATATTATATGTATTTTCATAAATATATCTACAATATGTATTTAGGCCCTTTTTGCTCTCGCTTTCGACTTTTCCGGTATTGACTCGCGTTCGGCCCGTCCCGTCAATTTCCCGCTTCTCCCCTTCCCCATTCCTTCTCTTCCCTTCAGGTTTTTCCGCGTTTTTCAATATCGCAATGCATTGTCATCGCTTTTCGCTTACAGCTGTTACTTACAATCACTAATACAACCGTGTTATGCGTCACATCAATACGCCTATAGCAAAATTGACGTGACGAGCATATATCTCTCTAGCATTGCTTTAATGCTAATAAAGCAATTCAACCCTCAAATTAATGTTAACCAATTTATGACCCAATTTAAATTACTAAGTGGGTGGGTGTCTATTTTTGAGTAATTTTACGAAAATTTTCAAACATCAAACTTTTGTAAAATTGTTTAAACGCTTGAATTGATTGTATATATATTATAAAGTTTCAAGCAATTCATAGATATTCAAATATCATTATAAACACACAAGATTTTTTTTGGTTTTGAGGAATAAAAGTTTCTTTGGAAAGTTTAATGTCACAAGCAAATGGATGAAATATAATTGAAGTTTTTTAATATCAAATGATATATACATACATATGTACATATCGCACATCGGCGATAATAACGCCACAACTCAAATTATTTAGAACTCACTATTCAGAACAACAAATTTTTTCGCTACAACTCACGAATAGTGACATTTCTGTACTTGCAATAATGGCGGCTAGGTGGTGGAAGTTTCGCTCTATAGCAGACAGCCATTTGAAGCCAAAAATGAAGTTTATTTTCGTGACGTTATTCTCGCCAGTGTGCGATATGTATAATAAGTTTGAAAATTGAGATGGGACAAATATTTTTTATGGGTTTTATTTTTTAATTAAGTAAATATGTATATTAATAAATTGAACCGTAAAGTTCCTTCAAAATAAAAATAAAGTAAAAATGGGAAGCCTTTTTTAAAATTATCAAGAATCGGAAACGAAATTGCTTGAAAAAAAAAAAAAATGGCATTCTCATCGGAACCCTAATTTTATCGAGTCATCGTCGAAACCGAACTCTTGAAATTGAACCCCTCGTGTTATTATATCGGCTCCGTTGCTTCGTAAAAAAATCCCATTACCTCTGAACAATTTTCATCAAACAATTATCACCAAAGTGACGCATATACGAGTACGTATGCACATATATATATTATTATAGTATAATATACTCGTGCAGAGGACAGAACTTATTCGTGCATAGGACAGAACATACAAGCGTTTCAGACGATTAAAGTACTACCACCGTTCGTTCGGCGAGCAGGTACTTAATAACAATTTGCGCGGCCCACTATTTGATATCGGATTATGCAAATTGGCCCCTCACTTCGACAATAAGTGATCACATTAACCATCACCATTACACATACATACACACGCTTTGACACTCTCGGGTCGGTATCCTTCTGAGGCGGCTAGGAAAACCGGCGATATCGACCGGTGTCTGCCTCGTGGTGTCCCTCATCCTCCTACTCTCCCATACCCAACCCCTTCTCAACCACCCTACGATCGTACGCCACGAAACCATTCCCCTCGCAACCCCCTCAACACCCCATCGAACAACCGCCACCTTTCGTAATACTACTGGGAAATATTACATCACCTGGAAAATTACTTGCAAATAAATACTCGTAAAATTTCCAACCCCCTAACACCCCCTCTCCTTATATTAGTGCGATGCAATATCGATATTGAAAGGCCAAAGTTACCACCCAACCCCCCTCCATTGTTTACCTCGTGTAGTGTAGGGGATGTGTTAAATGCGCGTGACGAGCGCACGTCAAACACTTTGTCACCTGAACGGACCGTTTAATCTTCAATTTACGTCGTTTGAAAATTACACAAACCGTTAGTGTGTAGTAGAATGGGTTGAACTTGTAATATGTGTGTGTGTTCGCATTTCTATTGCTTTTCTTCCCTTTCTTATTCTCCACTCTCGCCCCCCCCTTAACGGCTGTGCAGATTTCAAACTTTTGGCGGATGGTGGTGAACTTTTGTCATCTGCTTTAATATAATGTATGCATGAGATTGTTTGAGTTGCCGTTCTTGTCTTGCGTTTTTAATAAATGCATTTTCATTTTACGAGGGGGTTTTTTTTTTTTTTAACGCAAGTAATATAATGGGGAAAATGCATGCTTATTTATACAGGCGTAATTCGGAAACTTTTACCTTTTTTGTGTATTTATAATACCATAAAAATTTAGTAGAAGAAGGGGAGAATTGTAATCTTTAAAAAAAAAAAAAAAAAGGTAGTACTTCTTCTACACTGCTACGCAATTGTAATGTACTAGCCGGTTTGCCTGTCATATGACGATGGTTTCTAACCCAACCCCTAACGCGTTGGTTTCTACAACAACAGTACAGACCATAGCTCGTTTGACAGTGCGTGAAACAATTGAATTTGTACCGTTGAATGGAAAAGGTGACAAATATGTAACTATGTATGTAAGTACAATCCTAAAGTGAATCGCACACGGTCAATATTACTAACTAGCCGATTTGCACATCATATGACGGTGGATTCTAACCCCACCTCCAACCTTCACCCGTGCGTGTTAGTTTGTTCAATAACAGTACAGCCCATAGCCCGTTTGACAGTATGTGAGACAATTGTATAGTGCACCGTTGATAGAATGGGTGTATGGCCATACCATTGCATTGTCGACTCGAGTCAACTTTGACAGATTAGAAAGGTATTGTTTTTGGTTTATTAACAACGGTTTGTTGTCAACACACCATTAATTTTTTTTTTGTTGTGTTGGCAATGCTAGCGTGACCACAACGACCCAGGCAGGTATGTAGACGCTAACGTATCTAGTAATAATAATTATTTGTTAGTTTGATGTTTCATGTTGTTATTTAAGGTGAGAATCGTTTTACATTTCCTAAATATAAAACCACACAAGCCTCACACTACTCAAAATTTTAATAGTATGTAATTTGATATATGTATGTGAAGAATTGTATTCATGTACGAAATGAAAACAAATATCTCGCATAACAATGTACCTTGTATTTGGCGAATACGCTCGAGGGTTATGCGCGCAAAAAAAACAACAACGTCACATTTGAAAAACGCTCGTACATATACATATACGCATTACAGGCGAGATTCTCGTAATTTCAAACGAAAACACATATTCGCACTCAAACTATCGCACGAGTCGAGGTCGAACGACAAGCAAACAAACAAAACAAAAGTCGTCTCAATTCAGCGAGATTTATCTCCGTCGTTGGTCCGTATCGGCGTTAATTAAAAAGAGGCAACGCCGATTAATCGGCCATTTCCTTAAATAACGTTGAACCTTTTTGTATCGGTACGAAATGAGGGGGTGGAATGAGAAGGGGGGGGGGGAGGAGCAAGTCGTTAGTTTTCTGTGAGAATTTTCATTTTCGACATCGGAAAAATCGGTTGACTTGTTCGTTGTTCGGGAAAATTCGCCCCGCCTTTGAATATTATTTATTTGCGGAAATTAAGTCGTATTGAAGGCAGAAAAGGGAAATTAAATTCACTTTTCTTTGGGCGATCGTTCTTTATACTCTCTCTCCCCCCCCAATTTTTGTTGGTCCCGTTGAAAACGATGGATATCTGAGTACATCGCTGGAGTCGTTCCTTTTTATTATTAAATTCTATCGTCGAACGTGGCTCGCCCTCTGATTTAATTAATTTTGGTTTTGAATTCAATCAAAAGACGATTATTTTTTCTTCGGTCGACACCTCATTATACGTCTTTCTTATTGAAAAAGAAATAAGCTCCAAATATATACGCATAAGAGGTTGATAAATTAAATTTTATTCATGCTAAAATGTTGTGCCTGGAAACTTTAGCTTGAGGGCGTGAGAGTTTCGACTCGTAGATAATGAAACAGAATTAGTCCTGACATTACGGCATTATAATAGCATAGTCTTATGTGCATGAATATGAGATTAGGCGTCCTAAAGTTGAAATTGTAAATTGTTGCTAAAATATAATAATAAAATATAAGTACCAACTGCAAAATGTTGAGTGCTAATGAAATAATGAATGTACACACACCACGCTACTATATACATGTATATTGTACATACATATGTACCTACATTTGAGAACAGTTGAAAATTTTCTTTTCACATATTGAACATACATACATATGTAATAATGAAAATTTTCTTTTCACATATTGAACATACATACATACATATGTAATGTTGGAGGAAGCCAATTTATTAATAAACGGAAATTTCAAGGTCTTGGAAGTTAATCGACAATTTTGAAATTTCACATACTTATTTTGGACCTCTGTGCTATGTAGAATACTTCTGCAAAATTTCTTGTTGGAGGAAGCCAATTTATTAATAAACGGAAATTTCAAGGTCTTGGAAGTTAATCGACAATTTTGAAATTTCAAATTTTAAATCTGTACATACATACATACATATCCGTGTTTTTAACAAACGTGTTTTTATCCCACGAATGTGAACCCCCCACTCCTAAGATGCACTGTAACCAAAACTCAAACTTAACTCTTGTCACAAACGCATATAAAACCCGCGCAGTTGAAGCTATTTAAAAATATTACACCTTGTATGTATATGAAAAAAAGTATGTCAGTTTTGATTTTAATAGCTTTTCCACCGTGTATATTTTAAATAAACGTTGTATTTACACCCGGTGTACAATAAATGTGCGGAAACATTTCAAATTGCGTGTCGGGCGTTAAAAATTCGCGTCGCTGTAATTTTCGCGGTACGCAGGGGGTTAATTTTTTTTCCATTATTATTTGCATTTGAATGAAGTGACACCTGTCCCGTTGACAGGGCAACCCTTGTCTATCTCGAGGAAAACGGGTGGCGATGACACCCACCGGCGAATAAATCAACGGTCAGATAAACCTGCCGCGGATACGTTTTCTTTTCGGACGTTTCATTTTTATTTTCAGTGTTACGGCTCGTTCATCTGAAAACGCTCTTTTTTGCATTATTATCGTTCGTTCAAACGACGTATGTACTTACTTGCGTATCGCCTATTCGACGTGGAAATTTAATTAATATTCGAAAATGCGACATACAAAGGATTACATAAAGTTTTTCCTCGGCAGTGTAATTTAGGATTCAACCACGCGCGTAAATCGTCAGAGGAAGGCTCAAAAAGCGAGCGGTTAACGGGTCAGATTAAATTTTTGCATACTGTACAACTACATATGTGCAACTGTGTGTATGCGAGTATATGCACCGGTAAAAGCTACATATTAATATGTATGTATGTACATATTTTGAATTATTATTGGATGTACGGAAATGGCGTTGTGTCGTATTAAACTCAAAGGCACGTTTGGCCAATATATATGGATTGCACTGGATCACGTCCAATCACTAAAGTTAATTAATGTTGCTTGCTGTCGGCTTTTGGATGGGTGATTGCTCTGCCGTGCACAGTACGCTCGCTATTTGATCTTATATTCAATCCAACCGAGTGATTTCAAGCTATATTCTATCTACATATATATGTATGTACATTCGACTGTACAAAGGAAGTTATAGGTGCTTGAAAATTTAATTTATTATATTCGGGACATTGTACAGGTGACGCTGAATAAACTGTCGCATTTTAGGCAATTGTAACTTTTGAAATATTAAATAAAACGACATATTGTACTCTCAAATTTAAACTTTTTAGTTAAACACTCGTATGTATAGAATACATTGTGTATTTTTTTTTAGCTCGGTTAATTAACTGATTTTGATTGCAATTGTATTGGAATATTATTATTATACCATATATTTATGTACATACGTAATATTGTGATCGTGTGAAAATTCGACCTCAAGATTTTGAACGTATCGGGTATCCTTGATTAGGATTTTATGATTTTTAAAAAATGTACGTGTGCTAGGCGGATGCGTGTAGAATCATTATATCTCAAAATCGGGGTATCCTATTACGCTGAAACATCATATTTATAAGTTTATACAAACCTATACAACCTATGAGGCTTTCAAAATTTGTCGCTAACTGGAAGTGGTACTTCCCTTTGTTTTTTGTAGTGCTTGAAGATTTATCGAATTATATATACATATATATATATGGAGTATGCTAAATTCAAGAATGTTACGCAAGATCCAGTGCACACAGAGAAACATGGAAAGATGTATGCTCGGTATAACAAGAACAGATCGTAAGAAGAGGAATACATGGGTAAGAAGCATGACCAAAGTGGCAAATATAGCGGAACGTGTGAAAAAGTTGTAGTGGCAATAGGCTACGCGAGAAATACTGGAACGGTTACCAAGAGGATGTGAAAGAACGCAATGTAGACCGAGTGGACGATGGGATGATGAATTGAGAAGAATGTGTGCGAGTCAACTGGATGCAGATTGCTCAAGACAGACAGAAATGGAAGAGGATTGGAGAGGCCTTCATCCAGCAGTGGATGGTGAACGGCTGAATATGATTATGATGATGATACGGAGTATAATTTATGAGCTCAATCTGTGTCGACTGGCAGTACTACATATGTAGTACGGTAGAAAAATGTCCTATCGCACTCTAACGAGACCTGTGAAATCTTTCCTTTTCATTAATCAAGCGATGTGTGAATAATTTTTCGAAATTGCACATTCTAAGATTTATTTATTTATATAATATAGTAGCTAAAACCTAATTACATAATCTTTAACTAAGCACCTATACAGAGATGTTTCTTTTAAGACTGCCAGGAATTTATCAATAGTTTTGGAACTTCTAATTCCATCCGGCAGTCTATTATATTCTAAGATGCTTCTCCTATTTCTACAAGATGCTTCTCCTATTTCTATAACATTTTTTTATATTTAAATTATTTTTATTCCTTAAATTATATTCCTCTCACAATAAATTTACTAAAACATGATGGTAACATATGTATTATTATCTAACTTAAATATACAAAGAGATAAGAGTTAAGTTTTTCCTTTGGCAAATTTTTGGCCTTTTAAAATGCGACAGCCTATTCAGCGCGATTCCGTAGAAGTATGTATGTATGTATGTATCGCTCTGCGTCGAGGTTCTTTTATCGTATGCGGAATGCGATACAATACAAATACGGGAATATACTTGGATCGTCGATTTGCCTTTTCGAAGTCGAGGCATTGAATTCTTGACTGACAGGCGAGAATGGATGCTCCAGGAGCTGTGAAATCCTCCGGAAAAATCCTCTCGCAGGTTATTGTTATTTGGCTATTGTTGTATTCATGAGGCATTTGGCCATTGCGCGGGGTAATGGACCGCATCAGACAGACCTGCCTGGAAGAACGAGCCCCCATCTATTATGCTGGGTCCGGGTCAATAGTGCACCCCAAGTACCTCCCCAGAGGGTTGGTTGGCCTTATCGATGCCTCGGGACACGTCTTTCCTAAAGGAGAAATGGCTCACTAAATTTTACGACGTCTAAATCGACGCCTTTGGATTTTCGAGCGCGCGAGTGCACGCGTATGTACATATATGTATGTATGTACACTTGCACAGGATGTACGATAATTATATTTTGGTAGCGTTGCGCAAACTGAGGTCATAGCGACACGACACAGTGTCGCTTTCGTCATTAAATTCAATTGAAATAAGACGCCATTAGCTCGGCAGAGTCGCATTGGAAAAAAGTGCATCTTTGGTACACTTACTTACTATGAAAAAACTGTTCAGTTTACTTGCATTGCAAACTCTTTGTAATGAAATATACTATGCCATACATTTTTTGAAGTAAAACTTATTTTCGCTCGGTAGAGTAAAAACGGTTCATTCAACATTCCATACAAACGGAGCGAGCGATAAGCTGTGACGCATACCCCAACTCCTCCAGTTTGGAGGTAGGCTATTTCTCTCTCTATCTTGCTCGTTCGCATTCGTGCGAGAGAGAGATCAGCCCCGAAAATTCGAGCGTCCCCTCTGCGCCCCGCACCGCCTCTCAGTTTAGTGAAAACGTTTCATCGAAGCGTGGCACGACACGAAAACCAGTGAGCGGGTACCCCCACTCCTCGGCTAGACGTCAGGTAGCAGTGAGTCATTGGGTGGGCGTTTAAAACCACGTTTGTATACACAATTATTTCACATTCACATCTGTATTCCTTCTTGTACATTGCACTTGCTTTAAATAAATTGCAAAGAAGTTTTACTTCTATGTATATTAAGTAGCGGTTATACACTGCGATTTTTAATCGAAATTCAATTGAATACTTCATTGAGATGGTTTAATTTGACTTATGACCTGGATTTCCTTTCAGTCGACTGAATGTTTTGAAAGAAGATTTTTTAAAAAAATAGGTATGACTTTATAGCCGGCTATCGATTATTCAAATTTAAACTAGTCTAGCTACTTAATAAAGCTTCGAATTAAACGTTCGCCGTTCAAGTGTCACAATGACTGAGAATTTATTCATTCGCTATATATGTATGTACATAGGTATATATATATAATTTATTGGATAGTGAAATTTTTACAGTTTTAATTAACTACTATCGAATTGATTCTCGCTCGCTCACTACGTGTCCGTAGAAAAGCTCTTTTCAATCTCTTATTTCAATGCAGCGAAAATCCCTCTAGTTTCTTTACAAAATGAAAATTTAATTATAATTTAGTATTATTATATTATTATTTTTTTATAATGACCGTGTTCAAATTCGTTACTGGTCTCTGGTGCACATCACCACGGTGGCCTGGAGATTCGTGAAGAATAACTTTGACATTGACACTATGACTAATGACGGGAATGATTGCAAATTGTTCTTGACGGCAATTCCCTGCACTACATACATATGTATGTACATACATAAGTACATCTGCCTGTCCTTATATCTCCGAATGTATCCACAGTCAGTAGGTTGTATTTTATTATATTTATAATTTGACGCCTTCCATCAAAAATGTAGCGGAAGTCGCCTTGACACTTCAACTATTATCGTGTCCTATTTATTTTCACATTATTTATTTCCTCCAAGAAATACAATTCTTTACGTTAAACACGAAGCACTTGTCTATGTTATTATATTCTAGTCACGCTACTACTACTCCGGTACCTACCGGCGAATGTTTATCTGAGAAATGTGTTTCTAAAACTGCGTTTCAAATACTAAACGATTCGAGAAAATTCCATTGTGTATTCTTTCGATATGTTAATAAAAAAAAAAAAAAAAAAACGATCTACAATAATACACCTTTTATATACTTTTCATCAGTTTAACATTTTATACCCTTTACTAATTAGGGGTGTGATATGTATAGTTTTAATATTCATATAATAATAATTGTTTTATGATAATTTCCCTAAGGAACTTGGCTAAAAGCAATAATAAAATAATTTATTATACGATGTCTTTTTACATTACAATTTTATTAAAACACTTTTGGTAAACGATCATAACTGTGCACGCAATATTATACCTGTACAGTACGAAAAGATAATACTACTATCGGGGGACCATTCCATAACGCTTTTTACTTATAAAATATTAAATTTCCAATTTGTTATTCACATTTTTGGTAAATTTCAATATTGACGCTTGTCTGAAAATAAGCATTTTACAAAATGTTTCATTTAAATTTTCAGGCTAGAAGACAATGACGGCGATGACTTCGATCAGTCAAGTGCGATTGTTAGCCGGTGTGATGATGATGGCCACACTATCAACAGCCACTAGATTCGTACCGACTTCAAACCACGAAGTCTTCACAACGGCCACTCCTGATGGTGGTTTCAGCGAGCAGACATCGATCAAGTGGCACGGTCAGTATTATATCTATATGTAGATATACAGTATTCGGGGTTTCCACAAATTAATAACTAGAGAGATCCGGGTCGAAAGGTCGCACAAATCAAATAGTTATCCCCGAAGCCGGAAGAGCTAAAGTGTTAATATTAACATAATAATGGTGGACTATGTTGGTACAGTTAGTTTCAGAACGGGATTGATCGCGTAATCGCTTGTTTGTTCTTGTGTTGTGTTTCAAAGGAAAACTCTCTTGGAGACTCTCTATCTATACACGTACATATACCTACTTGCTTATCTCCAAATTAGAACCGCAACCAACTTCCACAACTATCTTCCCCTCGAATGCGCCCTTAAGACGTTTGTAATGTAGTTAATTTTGTTTGCGTGCGTAATTGCTGACGAATTTTCTTCCCTTTGTGGCCGTTAAATTGGGTCGAGTCAGATGCGTCGCGGTTGAAATAAAAAAAATGTAAGTACATGTAGGTAGTGAGGAGTAAGTCTCCACGATCCCTTACTGATGATTATTGCGGTCCATATAAGCTATTTTACGACCGCAATTTATGGTCGTGAAGTGGTCAGCTTTACGCACCCGATAAGGGTACGGTAGGACAATAACGAGATTGAAGCTACGAGTCGTCGCTTACAAATTTAAAGGTTTGCGCCTTTTGTGCTATCTTCGTTTTGTACTTTTTATCAATGAAAATCAAATTTCAAAATTGGATCAAGTTCTATTGTTATATGTATGCGGTACTTTTAGGTGAATATGTTTTGAAACCGTTCAAAACATTTTCAATTGAAAGTATGAATAATGTGAAGTTGTGATTTAAATTAAATCTAAAAAATATACCAATTTAATTAATTCTACGAAAAAACTAATATTTTTCCAAAAAACACTATATCGTAAGCGATCGCATTTCGTGACCGACTTTTTCAGCGGAAATTCAAGCGAAAAACTTCCATTCAATCGTATAACAATCGTGAAAATATTTTTGTTATTCTCCGACTAGTCGGGATTAATTTTCCGATACTTGCCACTCACGACCTTAAATTACATAAGAATAGAAAAGCAAATATACAAAGTAAGCTCAGTAAATACTATATTAATTATTATTACGGAAAGTTATTTTGATGTGCTAATTTTCCAAACAGACTTATTTAATTTCAAATAATTACCTACTTCATTAGATAGCAAATTTGACTGTTCATTCATCCATTTTAACCTTTAAAAGGGTTTGTTTGTTACGGTGTAACGAAGAAAGAAGATATTTTTGGAAACGACGAATACAGTTTGAGCTGGTTTCGATATTCTCTCTTCTTTATATTCATAGTATGCTGATTTTGAATATGTGAGTCTTTAAAGGTGCAATGTTAAGGGTGAAATTTCATATTTTGATGCCATATAGCAGTTAGCTTTGAGTCAACGCCAATGTACAATACATCTTGTTGTAAGCATAGGAATTAACCTAGAATGCACTTTGTGGGTGCATGCAATCCTGTGGAACATTGTATGCAACGTGGGGGATTAGTTTGTGAGATATTAAGTCGTGGGGAAGATTAGTCACAACGAAGCGATTCATGTATTGATATAACTCGTGTATTATTTTAATGTAAATAATAGACAACTACATAGGTATATCTGCGAATTGGTTTGATTTAACGAGCGTAAAGTATTACCGCATTGCGTTGAATTAAATATATATATATTTTTTGTTTAAGTCTTATTAAGCTTCTTTGTGATATATTTAACGGCGGATTTGGCATATTTTTGCGGGTCAAAATAAAGCTTTCGGGGTATTATAGCAGTGGACCATGAGTCGTGTGTATGATTTATTAAAAAAAAAACCGCTCCTTTTAGAAGGTGCGCCTGGGGCAGCTGCCTTGGCATAATCCTGCCCATCAATCTCGCCTTTTTCGCTCTTAGTTTTTGAAGACGTATACGCATTTTTCTTTTTGATGAAATCCGAATCTTTAGTCGGCATTCGGTTGTACTGATAACAGCTTGATTTGACGGATTTTTGTAATATAAAAATAAAAATATCGATAACAACAGCGCATTGTATCATAATTTTAATGGGAACCAAAATAGTTTGATTATTGATTTGTTTTTTGCCAAGGAAGCATTTTCAGAATCAAAATAACGCTTTTTAAGCTGCTATTCAGACGTAAATACAATTTCAGAGGACAATTTAAACGTTTTATAAGATAGAACAAGAATTAATTAGTATTCAAATTGTACAATTTGAAGACAGTGGTTAAATTTGTAAAGGAAAACCGCCTGACCGCGTATCGTTCAAATGAAACAATGAAACGTTTTGACCTAATTTTTGTAACAGATCCTTGTTTAATCAATCTGAATACATTTGAATTTTGCATGAAATTCATTTTAAATTTAATAAGGCGTATTCAAAATTTTTAATTTAGTCATTTTATATACATACATACATAGGTACATAAAATGTATTTTCAAACATATAGGTACACGCCGAAAGGAGAACGGAGAAGAAAAGGCGATTTTACTCATGATAATGAGATGCCGCAGAGTCTCGGTCTAATTCGACGATGCTCTTGCTCGAAGTTCACCGAAGCGTTATAAAACGCGAGCGTGCTCGTAATGGCCTAAACTCCTAAAACTGGCTTATTTATAAGCCAAAGAATTCCGGATTTTCCGAATCGAAAGGTTTCAAATTCAATTTCCTGCCCATTTATTATACCTGAGGATATCCTGACCCTCGCCACTCAAACGCGTTCACTCACAGACACTCGCAATGTCTATCCGCTTGCATAATATATTCTGCGCCTGAACTGTTACTAACATTTTTGCTTGTCTTCCTTTGTGCTTGCGTAAAATTGAAATAATTAATTCGAAACCTTTTGCAACGCCAATCGATCTAATTCAATTCCGCTTACGTCGCTTTTAGTCAGACCTTTTATACAAAATTAATAATTGAATAGAATAGCCGTTGAAAGAAAAAAAAAGTCGAAGCCAACGTAACCCCTAATTTTCACCGATGTATTTTTTTCATATTCATGGACTTAAATTGAATTTTTTGATTTAAGAAAGTTACTTTTTTTTCAATGTTTTCTGGATTGATTTTTCACGTTGAAAATGAAATATGTTCCCTTTTCCGTTTGCCATTTCCGTTTTCGTTTAACGTGGTGACGCTTATTTGAAGTCGGAAAAGTTTGACGATAAGCCGAAACTTGCAAATATGTTAAAATTTGAATATCAAAGTCAAATTATTTATTCGTAGCAAATTATTTTTGAAATTCTTTCGTTGATATGAAAAAAACAGACGCTTATTTTCGGTTAAAGTAGTTACATTTTCTAGTATTAGTGAAAAATGAATTTTTTAAAAAGATATTTGGTGACGCACTAAGAAGGTATGTAGGTATAATCGATATTCCATTGAAATTGTTTGCAATTATACGGTATCTGCTTAAAACACGTTTTTCGCAGAAAACTAACAAAGTGAAGGGAAAATTTACGATTTTAATCAGCCGTTGTAGGTCTAAACGTTACGATGCCGATAAATTCGGCCGAGGGTTTCCTTTTCAACAATTCTCGTCAATATTTGTCCAACGGGAGCGGAAGCTCTCGCCAGAGTGTGTAATTTTTGATTTAGTCCAAGGATAATTGAACACAAACACGAACGTCGGGATTTATTAAATTCACAATTCGAAAATGGAACGCCTGAATTCGAAAACATAGATTTGAAAAATATTTTATTTGATTATTCAATTTTTGGTTGATTTAATAATGTAACTCGGCGATGAAATTTTTTAATGAAGAAATTTAAATTGCAATTTCATCACGGCGAAAATTTCTATTTTCAGAAAATAATGAGGAAGGCGGATGGGTTGGATCTACCCAGAGGGCACTCCACTGGCTCGAGCAACAAAGACGCCAGGATTGGGGCTGGGGCAACGACACTCACCGAGCACTCATCGCACTTCAGGTCATATAACTTGTATCATACGTATACTATACCTACCCTCTTCTCATCACCAACCGCATTTCAAACACGTTCATTTTATTAAAAAAAGTACTTTATTTTCTCCATAATATTAAAAAAAATTAACTACAATGTAAATAATTTAATTTATCTCATACATATGTACAAGCATACAATAATTGTGAAACGATGATTCTAATTCACTTTAATACAAATTATTACTATATGTATATATTAGCGTAAAATCTGCCTGCCTGCCTGCCTGCCTGCCTGTCTGGGTGGTTGCAGTCACACTGACATTACCAACATAACAATTTTTTCAGCGGTTTTTTGCCATAAAACAATATCTGTCAAAGCTGGTTCGATTCGACAATGCGAGTTATGGCCATACAACCATTCAATCAACGGTACAATTAATTTTAAATTGATTTTACAGATGGCGAATGAGTCAAAAAATGAAGTAGAAGCATCACAGCCCACATTAGAGATGCAACTGTCTGCAAAACAACTTGAAATTGAAGTTCTCCTTTTACTATCAAAGTATACATCTATTCAAAGTATTTTTGTATAATGAATTATATTGTTAATTCTTTGTATTATTTATCATTTTAAATACTTTTAGGCATCGCGAAACTCCAGTTTCTTCAAGGCAGTTAGCCGAGTACACACTAGCGTTGGTCGGCCTATGTAAGGACCCTCGTAGATTCCACGGTCACGATTTGGTTGGAGCATTGCTGCACCGAGAACCAGCCCATGCTCAGGAGTTGGCTTTGGCGTCCCTTGCAGCCTGCAGTGCTGGTGCAAGAGCCAGACGTCGACACATCCGTAGACTTTTGGATGCTGCTAGCGCACCGGCCGATCACAACCTCGGTTAGCCATGCGAAAATAGTCCACATGCTGTGAATTGAATTATGGCTTGTAGACTGATGACATTCAATTCATTTGCAGATACTATGGCTAGCGTAATCTTGGCACTTCGTTGCATTGTGCGTGATCACAGACATAGAAGCTTACAGCCGTTCCTTAGACGTCCGCTTGCAGGATTAGCCAGACAACAGTTGCCGGATGGTAGCTTTGGAAATTTACGAACGACTTCTTTAGCACTTCAGGTCACATAAATCAAATGCATTCTGTGTGCATATAGATATTTTTGTATACATTGAAAAAATTTTTTTTTTTTTTTTTATACGGTAGGCATTGGAAGAAATTGAAAATGAATCAATTCAACAATGGAATAGATCAGCCGCTATAAAATGGATAATTAGGCAACAGGGAGCTGATGGTGGTTTTGGTGACATTGCAACAACAGCCGAAGTAGCATTAGCTTTATCCGGATCAACGATTGCCGCTACACGTCGCTGTGCCCATTCCGATCACCCATTACTAGATACTCACGGTATTTATAACATCCATAATATTTAATTATAATTATCTTAAATCTAATCTAAAAAATTTACTCGATTGAAATGTTATAATAGAACCTGCTGAAGGTGTTTCCCGTGCGGCATCCGGTGCTCCGAGATCGTTCAACGAATCGGACACACGTAACGTTTCTTTCACGTACACACTCTGGGTTGGAACAAATGTAACAGATAACTATACATTGTTTATGGTTGCACCAAGGTTGATATGGAACTCTTATCTATTACTGTTATTATTATTTATATTTAATATTGTATTTATATATGTACATATGTGTAAATGTGTTATTTCAGAAACATTTCATTTTATCATGTAATGCAAATGGCAGCTGAAATGGATCCACGGTTTGAATTTTCTGCTAGTGAGTGGCCCAACGGTCATTATGTCCACACATTGGCAGGATGCCGTGAAGAACCTATGGGATATCATTATTGGTTGTTATACCGTCTTCCCGAGCAACCAGACCCAGCTAATCCACCAGGAAATCAACTTGTTGCTCCAGTTGGTTAGTACACATACATATGTAAATCAAGATGGTTGTGATACAGTTGTTATAATAAATTTTCTGGTACTAAAAGACATTTTAAATTTACAGGAGTCGATGATCTTCTAGTCGAGGAAGGTGAACACTATCTATTCTGGTACAAGAAGCTGTAAATTGCCATTCATTGAGATGTATTAATCTGAAAATTGATTTTGTTAAACTATTCCCTATCATTCTGTTTTATAGTTGGAATTATAAAAAAATTTGTTTTACACAATTTTTTTTTAACACAGATATCTATTGAATTATATCATTTTTCTTCTTCAATATAAAATGTTAAATTACATAAGTAACTTTTAGAAATTTATTTTGACAATTTTTTATAGACAATATTTTTATTATAAAATATTATTTTTGAAGTATAAAATCATGTCTTATCTAATCTAATCTAATTTTCGTTATTTTAAGAAAAACTCTCAGTGTTATAGTATTCGAGTATAAAAGCATTGAATACACCCTAAATACCAAATAATTTTTTTTAATACCAAAAATATACACATGTATGTATATTAGGCTAATAATAAATGTATCATATCAATATCATGTAATGGGAAGAATAAATGAGATGTGTGCTAATAAAATGGTGTGAAGGATTTTGTAATTTTGTTGTCTTTTATATGCAAAGTCTCGTTCTGAAAATTTTTGTATGTGTTTAGAATGTAAGTGTTGATATGTATTTGTATTTGTATTTGATGCCGTATTGCAGTCCTGTTTTTGTAACGATTCGATTACGATCAATGTATTTGTGTGAAATAAATTATACTTGTATAAACTAATAATCGTGAATTGTAAGGGATCTTTGAAAAATTTCGAAGACTTCGAAATCAGTTTTTCTTGCTAATAAAACGCGTTATATTTATGTATGTATCATCGATCAACACTCCATTATGGCATTTAATGATAAGGTATATGAAAACTTTCACCACTTATATCAAGGTAGTATTAAATGTAGCTTTTAAGGCAATACCATACGTTAAATTCTTAATAAACAAAAATATTATATTATGTTTTAATATAATTGTCTTATACACATTTTTATTATTTTGTGAATTAAAAAGTAAAAAGATGACGAAATTTGTTAGCTTGTTTTGTACCATTCAACAGAAATTTAATTTGACATGTGTTTAATATTTCTTGAACTTAAATCAGTTTCCAGGTAATTTTGTTTGTTTTGCCAATTTTGTGCCAAAAATTCGGCGAAGATAACCTTTAAATATAATATTACCAATGAATGCTTCGTTTGTTTGAAACATAATATATTTATCTTGTGATAGGTACCTACATAATATGTAACTGTAAAAAAACTTAATTGTTCAGAGTTAACATAAATTATTTGTTGTATTTCAGAAATAAATGTGAAAATTCTTATTACTTTTCATTTTTTAATCAATGTGGATTTATTGATTTATTATTTATTGTGGGTTTATTTATTCATGAATGTTTACAAAAAGTTTTGTATGCAATACTTAGAAATTTTTGATAACTACTAGAGTGAATAGATTGTTTCAATGTCTGTTATATTCACTTGTAATATTTATTCAATTAACGAAATTCGTATAAAAATAAACTAAGCATTTAGAAAAAAATAGAAACTGTTAAATTTTCTTGCAATCCATTAAAAATTTATCAATGTGAAATGATAAAACTTTAGTAAAAAAAGAATAGCATGCTTTTATCATTGGGTAATGCAAATAGTAAATAGAAACATATTTCAATAAACATGCTATAAATATTTATTTATTAAATTATCAAGGTACTTAGAATATAAATTAACAATATTTCTTGTAAAATTCCTACTACCGAATCCATATTTTAGAATATTTTATTGTGAATATATTAAATGGTACTCGTAAATAGGTATAAATACAACTTTGAGAAAATATTAAGGTTGCCGTTTCGTGGGGTTTTAAATGAAAGAAGAAACAATTTCCCAAATTTTATTTTAGATTAATAAAAAAAGAAAGCGTGATGTAGAATCCAAGTTCGAGCATTTAGAATTCATCAAATATAATCTGATTCAAACATGGTTATAACAAAAATTACTTCTATATTTGGGAAAGCCTAAACTGTCATACTACATTAATTTTTGCCATAAAATCTTTATGAAATATTTCCCAGAATATTTTCAACCTTGATAAGTAGAAAATAAGTATATGAACAAAAAAGGCTCAAATAATTTAATATATTATATTTACAAAAATAGTGAAAGCACTTGTTTTAACTTGAACATGATTACTGTTATGAATTTGTATTGAGTACGACGAGAGTACCCAAATAATTTAGTAAATATTCATATTTATAAAGCAATGTACAAAATGCAATTTGAGTAGAACGTGACAAAAGGTTGATATACATATTTATAATACATACGACAAATATTGTTATCACTATTCCTTTTTTTTTTTAATGGAACGCGAGCGAAATAGTTTTGAATTAATTTATAACCCTATGTAATATTTGTTTGTAAAATTAAATATTTGTATCTTATGGTTTACTTGGAAACTCAATTCATGAAAACCCATAAGATAAACAAAATATTATCAATAAAATTAGTCTGTATTTTAATAGTATTATTATATTTGATTTTTATTTTCAAATTTTCAATCGTCACAGCATCATCTGAGTACCAAGCGGAATCAATAAAGTAGAAAAAATGTTTATAATTGCCAATGTAATGCTATTTAATAAATAATTTTGCAGTTGCCATTTTTCTTATTATTTTATGGCACAGTAATTTTTCACAAAAATGGGGAAAACAAAACAAGACTTATCGAGTTCAATAAAAATAAAGTAATAATGGAATGGTTTATATTTATTATTTTCTTTTCTTTAATTTACAACTTTTGGTCAAAATCATTTTGAACGTCTCATATAAACTGTTTGTTTGATAAACATAAAAATATTCATCAATTAAAACCTGGTGAATGGTGGGTGTCCAATATTATGTTTGAATTTCATTCGAACATGATTCTGAGATTAATAAATAGAAAATATTTCAAGAAAAATAATACAGTTAGGTAAAATGTTGGTTAAACAAATAATCTAAAACATAAATATGCAAAATTATCAACACAATTGATGTTTTCATTGAATGAACACAATTTATTTTATTCAATGAGACAAAATTAACATTTTTGCAAGCAAATCGTCAAGTATCCATTGTCAGGTAAGTAAAAATTTAATTTAATTTAGATCATCTTTCGTAATTTGTGTTTCATAGTTTGTTTAATGAATAAAACTCTATCATCTATCATTTGTAATATAAATATAACATTCTAAAGAAGAACATTCTGTTTGACATTATGTAAGTTACACATTGATTTAAATTTTACATAAAATCAAGCAAACTTGAACAAATTTAATGATTGTATCATCATAGTCGAGGTAGTTTCTTTAATGGAGTATAAATATAATATTTGTTTATTTAAATAATGATTTTAATTTTTACAAAATATAAATTAACAATAATAATAATAGAAAAATATTTTTGGAAAGTTTGATAGTGTTTTTAACAATACAAATAAAATGATTTAAATGCATATGTAGTTTGAAACATCAAATTAAAATTTATATATGATTTAAGTCTTAACAATTATTCATAAATTTTCATATAAATATTATTTTGATTATCGAATAATTAAATAGATAAAAGGGTTTTGATTGAACGACACTAATCTCAAACTTTCTATTTGTCAATAATTTTCAACAACATCGAAATATGTCGCCTTCTCCGTTTGTAATTAAGATTTACATATTTTTTATTTCATTACGGACTAGATCATTTTTGATCACTAATATCTCAAAAAATACAACCAATTCAAAACTATACATCTTTTAATATTTATTTATTTGATTTGAATTTGCTAAATTGGCACTGCTATTTTATTATTTTCTTACTATAAAGAGTGCTGTTTTAATTTTGGACAAAAATAAATAGCAATAAACAACAAACAATTTAGCACAGTGGGCTAATTTTGGCAATTTACCTATGTGCAAAATTCATGAAAAATTAAAAGCCTTACATGTTATAAAATGTTAGTTAATAAATACTGAATATTTTCCAAAAATACGCTGCAAAAAGCTTGCCGTTTTTAAATTGATTATTTTGATTTGAAATTGATGAATAATTCAATACGTGCATTCATAGATTGTCGGTAAGAATTTTTTTGCCTTATATTTTAAAAATCTCATTCGAAGCGAGACTAACTATTTCTGAGTGAATCTACAATCATAAGAGTAAAATTTCATAAGAATATAAACATTCAAGAAAATATTTTACATTTACAAAGATCGTAATTTTATAGAAGGTAGATTTACCAAAATGACGGCAATCACAGACAATGATAAAATATCACGTTTTATGTTAGAGTATAATATAATATATGTACATCATAGTCATATAATTAATTTCAAAGAAATAAATGAAATTAAGAATTATTTCGATATTATTAGTGAAAGAAAAACATTGAGTTTTCAATTAAGTGTGCCAGGCCAGATACCTAGTGTTAAGGGTTTTAGAGTGTATAAAAGCAAACTAACTGGACACTCAGTGATCGGAATTTCCGGAATCCGTCAAAAGGTCGAGAGCGTATCACAAAGTCACCAACGCAACAATATCATAAAAAATAAGCGTTTTCAATAAGGAATGTAATATAAATAACATGTACCTTTGGAAATAGTGAATAATGCAGGATTACCATAGCATTATTGTCATATGATTTTTCCCTAAGGCAACTGATCATGATACCGTCTTATGATTGAAATTGATATGTCAGGAGAATATCGACGAAGTTAGTATTTGAATATGATGAAAAATAAACGGCTTTAATTTCAATTTAAAACAATGCTTACATATACATAGTATAATTAACTTTGAGCAAAAGTTGATTGAATATCAAATTGCTTTAAGAAAGATTATATCTGAGGATTTTCATTCTCGCTTACGTATAATTTTTTTACAATAAAGTCTTTATTATTGACATGAGCATATTGATGGAAGAGATTATGATAATTAATTAACTCTAAAGGACCAGCCTTTCTCAACAATTCATAAATATTTAACAATATTTTTTTAAGACAAAAGTGTTTCAGCTAAGCATATATTATATTGTACATATGTACATATGTACATACATACATCTATAACAATTTTTAATATGTTAAAGAATCAAAATCTCTTGTGATTGATTAGATTATCCCTATTTAGACTTAATTATTATCAATATACATGTAACATATTATATATCTCACATGTTTTTGTACAATTCAAAATAACAGTGACTATTAGCATTAACAAGTTGATATAAATATATTTAACAATTTTCTTAGACATTAAAAAGATGATCGTCGTTATAAACAAGTTTCTCAATTTAGCAATTGCAAACGAATAGATGCTATAATAATTTATAGCGAGAAATTGAAAAATGAACATAGATTGTCATTAGCACAATTAGGTTAATGTAAAATATTTGAAAAACAACGCATCGCATTATATTAGTAGGCTCTTTTTGTGTCACTTGAAACCCACAACACTTACTTGTACATACACTTTAATGGACAATAATAATTTAATATAATAAAATCTCACTGTCATCTTAAGTAGGTATTATATATAGATAACTATTTTTAAAAATGAAATTATTAAATATTTCCACGAAGGACACTCAATGCATTTTCATAAATATGATTAAAAAAAAATTCTATAAATATGTTAACTTCTTAAAAGTGCTTAAATTTTTTCGCAATACAAATAAAAGAAGCAAAATGAAGTATAAAATAATATAATATTGTAATAATAACTTTGAATAGATACTTTTTCTCACATTTAGTATTTGATTAATTGCAGTAATAATTAATAAATTAAAAGCTTATGTGACATTTGTAAAATTGACTTCATATGTATATGAAAATTGTATATAAAGCATTGAAGCAATTTATCATACACTTTGTACAGGTATACACACATACGCATGCCTAAGAGATACTAAAAAATAATAATCATTTTTTCTAAAGAAATTTTATCTAAAAATGTCACATTTATATTTATAAAAATAGTTATTAAGTATTTTAATGATTCGCTAAAAATTATGTTGCACATTATAAGCGTGTAGTGTAATAATATATAGTGGAACAGTCGTTTTGATATGATTTTGATTTTTCAAAGTGGTCATATGGTTTCGATAATCTACCAATTCGTTTACCACATAATATATATTATTTACTTTATATCAATTACTAAATATATCTTATCTCACTTCAATTAATACAATTTTTGTTCCCTCCTTAGTTCAAGTGTTACAACGCTCATAACAACACTATCCGGTACGTTAATTTAATTATTTAAATGAAAATTGAGATTCATATGTGTATGTATATACACCTCCCATCGGATACAAACTAAATTCATTATTTATCGAATTAAGCGTATTTAGAAAAATATTTGGAGCATATTGAATAGAACTTAGCACGTACATATGTGTAATTTTAATACAGAAATTTATGCCTTATAAAGATTAGAAATAAATTTCTGTGTATGTTTTCGGACAATGAAGCATTTAGTGAAGGAATAGGAATTTACATACATATATTGGAATTTTCCAGTTTACATATTTTGTGGAAGTGGTACTCGTGTAGCCCTCGGTTCTAATTCCAAGCTTAACCGATATTGAGTTTCTTCGTCTAAATGTAATGTAGGATCAAGTAAGTAGCCACAGACCTAAAATAAATTTAAAATAAAAACGAGAATGCGAATCGTTCTAAAATTTGTATGCATTTTGTTTGAAGGCGACAACAATATTTACCTTTGGTATGTGATCAATTTTATAAGGCGTTTGTTGAAAATGTCTTATTTCTCTAATAACATGGGCAATCTAGAAATAAAATAAACTTATTTTACAATGTGAATAAAATTAAAAGAACTTTTAGAAGGTGATATTGTTACCATTCTCATTTTCGAAAAGTTGAGCAAGCCTTCTGGTGTAAAATTCGGTGTACCTTCTTCAATAAAGGATAAGTCACTTAGATACAATCCCAAATATGGTATACAAGGTGGGTCACATCTGTAAAATTACAATGGACAGTTATGGCTCTATGGACTATTATTTTATGACTTTACTTTTAAGTTTTACATGAAGGCAAAATTAAAAGTTCTGCAAAGTGGTCTAGTATAATAATTACTTACCGATGAAGAGCATCTCGTAGTGCACGAAAACGTCCGTCTGATGAAACTAACGCTTGTAATTTTTCTATAGTCTGTTTGCTCTGTGAAATAAATATAGTATTATTATAGACATTGCTATAAATCAAAATCATTTGTAGTTTCATTAAAATATCTGAATATTTAATACAAAAAAAATAAACTTACAGTTTTTGAAACCTTTTCCCATGTCTTTTTGAGGCGAAAAACTGATGTATTGGTAAAAGCAGCACACACTTGAAGGGTTCCATTAAAATTATGCAGACATCTGGAAATATCAGCGACAGCTGCCCACTTTTCAATAGCTGCCACTCGACCTTTAACAAAATTGATTATTTAAAATTCAATCTGAAAAGCCGACTTCAGTAAAAATACAAAAATACAATAGATAATACCTGCGAGAGTTGTTTTCCTTAAAATTTCTGATACAACAAGAGTGGAGAGTTGATTGAAGTGCCTTGTCATGGCCAATATATGTGGAGCACGGTCAGCTTTATCGGCTTTCATCCAAGCCTGACCCAGAAATTCTCTGCGTATTACAAAACATTCATTAGGTATGTCATTTTGTCATATTTAAATAAATTTCTGTATTAAGATACTTACTCGCTACGAATAGACACAAATATTTGATGATCCAAAAACGTCATCTGTTCAGCAATTTCCAATGCCGACAAAGTTTCTATACTTTCCTTACTAGGACACTGAAAAAATACATCCAATAAAACATGTGATTGTATTTATCTTGTTAATAATTTTAAAATCATATACATATTACAATTGGCGGGGACAGCAAGGCTCGGAGATCGGGTCTTCTCTCTTCTTCTCTTGCCAACAATCGCAACAAATGAGCAGCAGCACGATGTTCAGCGGGAAGTAAATTTGGACTGCAGACAATGTCTTCTAGAAAATTAGCTGCTTCAGTACGGAGACGACTCTCCGCCCAAAAGTCAGCCGAGTGTTTTGACACCCAATGTCTACAAAAAAATATACAAATCTCACTATACATGATTAAAATGCTATTAAAATATAATGTAATGAACTTTTGAAATACCTTAATACATTTAGAACTCGCATAGTGGCTGCCGTTGAAGTTACCGAATCTCTCGGTGCAGCTGGTGATCGCTTCGGCTCTCTTGGATTACTTGAGGCAGAAGTTGCGATGGCGAAAGCTGCAGCTGCAGTGGAAGTACTACTCCTGGGTTAATAAAATTTATTGCAACTTAAAATTGGTGTAAAAAACTTTATTTATATAAAATAGAAAGTGTTTCTTGTGCTTATATCAGATGTAGTAGAATTTTTATAATAAGAAGTCAAAATTCTAAAAAAAATAAAAGGTTAAAATTTATTTTGATAAAAATAAATATATAATTAAAATATAACATTTATTAGGGGTGCTCTAAATATTATATAATATGTATGTATGTATGTATACCAAAATTCAAAGCGAAATAACCTCTAATGCCATATTTGTGCTCACTATTATTGCTCTACAAGCAATTCTAAGGTTGGTTTTGGCAAATAACGTTTAATAATAATACGGAAAATATAGTATATTATAATTAAAAATAATATGATATTTGCTAAGCGAAGTTTTATCAGTGAAGATTGGAAAGCAACTTATCTAACCATTGGGTGTGATATTAAGCAAGGAAAACAGGATTTCGCTATAGTGTTATATTATACTAAATAAAAATAGCACTTATGGTTTTATTTTGAATTAAAATAATATAAATATATATGTTTAATTTGTCGTAGATATAATTTGTATAAATATAATATAAATGTTGTGGTGAAAATAATATTTGTAATTTTTCTACTTGGTAAGCCATGGTTTTGGGTCAAATATATACGCATCCCACTCTTTAACTACCAGTACATAATTGCTACCTTACATGCTTCTACTATTGAGGATAGATATTCATATAATACAGTTAGTTATACCAGGTTTTTTACACTTATTATAGGGAAGATGAATTAAGCAAGCGTGAAATTTTCCTTATATCCCACTTACCACAGGTCGTCTGCAAAGCTGGCAAGGTAATAAATTGTAATAATATTTATTGTTTTTCGTCAATTATATAATCACCACAATATGTTATTATACGAAGTTGCGTAAAAGGTAAAAATTGTAATTAGAATTATATGTATTACGTTGTCTATTCTTCGATAACTTATTAAATTAATCTTAGCATTCTAAGCATATGAATATAATATGATACTATTGAATGGCAATAATACTAACCTACGATGAGATTGACGAAATGATGTGATAACGACTCCGGCTCTCGGTTGGCTGGCTTCTCGACGACAAGTCTACAAATAAATACTTCTTAAATTTAAACTAAAATTGCTTTATTTTATAGATTTTGAAATATGAAAATAACCTGCAGCAGATGTTGAGATAATGATGACCGATGTGATGCAGCGGAAGCTCGTCTATCGGCAGACGCTCGACGTTCAGCACTCCACCAACTGCTTCCTCCACTCGTAGAACCATCTCTTCGTTCACTACAAAATTTAACTCGTTCACTTTAGTTGAACGATTTTCAAACCAAAGATCAATATTATTAAAAAATATACTTGTAATAATTACAACAACTTCTTACCTCAAAACATTGATAAATAACTCAAACTTATCTTACCTGGATGCTCTCCGAGGAGTAGTTTGTTCATTAGATGATCTTCTGCTCCCAGAATCGATCTAAAATCACAATACATAACAATTGTAAATTAAGTATGCATTAATTTTATCACAGTAAAAATCTGGTGTGGCCAACTCATGACTTTATTCTTACTTACATGTGTGTGTACATGTATGTATGTATGTATATGTATTTGAGGAATACAAAGATTAACAAAAATATATTTTTTAACTGAAAAAAAACACACACATCATATTAAATCACTGTGGATTTGCGCGCACGTACAAACGATTTTCGGCGTATATTAAAATAGGATAATCTATCACTTCCAGTAAACCGATTTTGATGAATTTTTTTTCGTAATTCATAAATGGTATAAGGGTTATAATATTATCGTGAAAAAAACGTGATTAGGGGACGATACCTGATACAAATACGTCAAAATCTAGAAAAGATAACAATACTTTACCCAATATGGATAAAATAAAAATCTTACAGGGAAATGCTGTGGGGATGTTGGTAACAGATCCGGTTCTCTTTTCATCATTAGGCGAGGCTTGCTCTGTTCCGGTGAATCGTAACTGTCTTTTCTTGGATACTCTTCTGGTGACTTGTACACTTCGCTCGTTCTACGCTGTGGTGGTTCCGGTGGATCCTTCTTTGAACGATCTGGAGACTTGTACTGATGTTCTTTTTTATATGTGGCTTCCTTCTTTGGCGTTTCAATTTTAGCGAATTTTTCTGGCTGTTGACTACTTTCTGGCTGTTTGAAATAATCCGGTTGCTTCTGATTCTTTTCAGGATCAGCCGGACTCCCAACCAATGTCACCGAACTTAAATTACTCGGGGAAGAAGGCGATGGTCCAGCTGAAAATGTATCTCGATATTAATTTATTTATTTTATATAATAATATTAATATGCTAAAATTCATTTATTTAGATTGAAAACTTTATTTACAAACCTTTCAATGTTTCTGAACTTGAAGACGACGCCATAATTTTTGGAATGGTTAAATGAGAATTATCTTCTTCGGTGGCCTGCATGAAATAACATTGAAAGTTTAAATTTAAATATGTTTTTTTAATTACAATGTTGATTATTTTCTTGAAGTTGTGATATCACCTGTTGAACATTTGAAGGACGGCGAGAACGAGGAGCTGGCGGTGGTGCGGGTGATAGTCTTTGTTCTCTTAATTCTTCATCGACTGAAAACAAAATTTTCATTCTTATTTCTGTAAAGATGTGGATTTAAAATGTAAAATAAAATACAACACATTTGGATTAGTTTTACTATTTTTGTAATTTATACATCAAAATAGCTTTAATGGATGCTCATAAGAACATGAATATTTGATCACTTTTGTAATGAAGTTGAAATTATTTAATCAATAGTTTAATGACACAGACCTTGACTTAAAATATTGATTATTTATTTTTTAGACAGGAAATAAAACACAGCTAAAAAACACACTGTTTAAAATATTTAAATTACGTACATTTTTTGAGACTACATCGCCAACTTCTACTCTGATAATCACGATCACTTTGCTCTGAACCATAACCTTTGAACAATAAAACACCCACAATAAACAAACGACATTAAAAACATGAAAATTAATGTACAGACACATGATAAGAATTGCACAATATTAATTTTAATTTATATTAAAAATATGAGAGCAAAAAATCCAAAATTTCTCACTGCTACAATATTAGGGTTTTCAAACGTGCAATTTATATAGAAAAATAAAATACAATTTTTTAGTGAATAATTTTGCATTTCCCATTCTTAGACAAATATGTACTATTGAAACCAAACATTGAAGAATAAAAATATAAATAGTCTGATTTTACCTGAAACAGAACTGGCACCGCTCGCTTTACGACTAGTGGTGGCACTCGGTGAAGGAGCTCGCAATTCAGATGGTTGTGAGCTACCATCAGCTCCCTCTACACCATAACTAGTGGCACCTTCACCTAATATAGCACCTCCAGGATCACCTTCGGCATAGAATACCCTCCTGAGAGCCTCAAGTACAGTCTCACCATCGGTAAAAACGCGATACGTTAACAGAAAAGTGTTTAAAAAATCAACAGACAGAAAACGCAAATCTGCAATATACAAACAAACCTTTTATTTATCAAATTCAAAATAATCTTTAAATGAATTAGAGCGGCATTTACCGGTAAGTCTTTCGAGAAGTCTGCTCGGCGTGGCGTATCTTATCTGGGGCACTTTGCACGAGTTAAGAGCTCTGGAGAAGCGAATATCGACGTCGTCCGTGAAGAGTCTCGGATCGTTGCGAACTCCTGGATGAACCGAAAGGGACGTTCCATCGCCACCAGCTCCTCCAGAACCAACTCCAGCTTCAGTCCACTGAGCATTTTCCATGCACTGAACGATATCGCTGGTCCAAGCAGCCTTCTCTTGAACACTTGCAGCAACTATTATAACACTCACATTGTATTGAATATTCATCCTTACATATGTAAATACATCAAAATCATTAAAAATAAATTTTAATTGATCAATTGTACGATAGTTTCAAAATGTTTGTTTAGGAATAAAAACAAACTTACCTAAATGAACTGAAAGCTGAGTGCCTTTACTGTCAAAAATTATTTTAAAATCTCTATTTTGAAAATTGTCTGTGGTCGATGATGTTGAACACACTGAAGATGAATCTGTAAAGCAGTTTAATAATCTTAATTAGTAAGCATATCTCATAATTTTATTATAAATAAAAATTACTGCACAAAAAACTGTCATTGTGAAAATTTTATACCAATATTTTGCTATGCTGATTGATTATCATAATTTTATATTTGAATTTAAACAGTAAATACAAATTTATAAGAAATTTGCATTTTGATTTGAATTTGAATGAAACCAATTCAACAAGCTGCACCATTAGCTCCCATAAAATATTGCTCCCAGCGGAGCAATATTTTATTATACAGTAGATTAGTCATATATGTATGTAGAGGGCTTTACCACTGACTGACATTCCCTTGTAAATTTTTAGGTACCACTTAAAAATTGGGTGCTTTTTATTTAAATCCTATTAGATAGATCCATGTCTTGGTAGGATAGCTGTTTACCGTCGTCTAAATTGTTGGGGTCTTCGATGAGCATGGCATCTGCAAGCGGCACTCTTCCTGTATCTGGCAGCAAGTGCAACCGACCAGCAGCCGCTCTCGTGCCCAGGATCAGGTGGTGGCTGAAGAGGAACGCTTGCCGCGGTTGCAGAGACCTCCGACCACGGCCGCTACTGCTGCCACCACACACCTGGCTCAGGGTGCCTGTGGACACACACACACCACCACACCTCTGACACCACCGACACCATACACCCCACACACCCCATAGGACATGGGGTGGTGTGTGACCACTCGGGACATCAACATAACACTTTGATCTTTACCACATATCCGAACTCAATTTTCAAATAAATATATTTAATTTAAAATTAAATAATTCTTTGGTGATTACAGTATATTTTAAATAATACTGAATGATACAGCACTGTTTTATTATTTAGATTCTGAAATTATGTACATATGTACATAGAGCTCAAAGTGTTAGAATCTGTCTGAGCGTGTGCCTCAGCACACTAATTTATAAAATTCATCGAATAGGTAGTCACCGGTTATTGTGATCAATGTTTGAATAAATCAAGTGAACTATAATTGTACTGTATTTAAAATTTCACAATAGCTGGTGCCTATCGTTGATAATATTATCATAATAATTGGAAAAATAACATATGCAATTCTACTTTAATTTTGATTTTTGTTAAATTGCAATGATTTAATTTAAACAATAAGAAATTTTTTCAGTTATTATTAAAAATAAAGTAAAAATATCATACAAAAGAGTTTATGAAGTTAAAAATGTATTGATTTTATTATTTTTACACATTGTGTCTATTGCTATTAGTTTGATGAGCTAAAGAACTATATAATTATCAAAATAATCTCATGCAATTTTTCCTATTCTAAAGCCTATTATTTAGCTCAAATTAAAACAATCAAAATTAAATAAAATAAAAAGAGACATGCACGAAAAGTCAAGTATAAAATTAAATTATGCGCACTACGTCTGTATAATAAAATGAACGTATCTTTTAACATGTGTGCTATTTTAGATTAAAAAAAAAAATGTTCGATTGAATATTTTGTTAATTGTTCGGCAAATATTTTAATACATATAGAATATTGATGTGATGTGTGTTTGTTTTTTTTTTTATTATGGCTGCAAATAAACATAAGCGGTCGAATCAATCGAAATGTTGATTCTGTATAATGAAGCCTATACAAGCTGAAAACTAGAATACAAAGCTATCCCAAAATTTTAATTACCTCTAACGGCGGTTTCCGTGATTTTCCTATCAATAAAAATTAAAAGCCTGAATAATTTTATCGTCAAAAAAAAGTAAATGCTCAAGACAAAACAACGTGTGAAAAGTTTGGTGAAAAATCGAGAAAAGATTGGGAGTAATAAAAATGAAAATTTTCGATGGACAGAGATTCGTTTCTTTCTTTTTTTTTTAATAAAGTGCATCTCACACATACGCACCTTGTCTCACAAAAACCTGGTTCACGTCCAGGAGAATGTCACAGCCTTCTATTATCATCCTCTCCACGGCCAAATTCTTTCTTAGATTTTCAGTTTCGCTCACCTACAATGTCAACGTACGATATAATCGTGATAATTCTGATAATTTCTCTCATACAAATACGATGTAAATACCTCATCGTGCATTTGCCTGGAGAGATCTTCGAGCTGCTGGCGAGCATGTTGCAAGGAACGTCGTTCGACATGATCGTGTGGCGTGTGTGCCAACAGTTCATGAAGAGTAATTATATACCTAGGAACCTGTCAGATATAAAATTGATTCAACTTGGAAACATTTTTAGCATTCGACATTTTGATAGCTAAAATGGTTCATTTCAAAGTATACCTGATGCATAGGATAGGTGAGGAAAGTCTCCAAGGATCTGCCCTGACATGTCGGCTTGGCTTCCAGTCTTGCTAAAAGTGCAGCAAACTGAGCGCCCTGCTTACACTCCGTAAGCACCTGGAGCGAATAGTGATGACTCCTGACGTACTCCTGGTAGATGGACAGCATCGGCAGCAGCATGTCGAACAGATCACCTGCTCCAGAAAGTTTTTCTATATACAGACTTAGACGATCTTGACGCAATAGTCCCGACTCACGGGTAGGTCACTACCGAACCAAAAAAACCAAAACAAAAAAGCAACTATCGTCTACGAAAACACAACATCGAATGATTGGTAGTTCTTAAATATTATATTGGGTATTTGTATTTTTGAACGATATGGTGAATATAATTTACCTAGAACCAACGTCGGCCACGATTCCATCCTCGACGTCAACCCCTTTAGGAAAATTTGATGAAGGAACAATACCGTTTCACTGTTGAGAAATATCGAATTGACGTCTTCGTGAGAGCACGGGGGTTTTTTGGAACTGGCCGCCATTTTGAATGGTCTCAAAAAGCATGACACCTTCAAATAAAAAAATCGATTAAAATTGCATACATAAATTAAATACACGTGAGCTTTCGTAATATTGTACCAAAATTTCCATCTGTTCGACATATTCCTCTTCGGCCTCCACCATACGAAATACTAAACTGTAACAACAAGCAAGTGTGAAAATAATAACATAAAACATATACGCAAATGTATGAAGCAAACTGTAAGTTACCTATTACGTTTACGCATACTTTCAGCATGAGGACTCTTTATATACTGTTCTACTATTTGTTTCCATCTACGACGACACAACCATCCACGAAAGAAGCTCTGCATGTATGAGAAACGATAAAAATAAAAATAAATTAGACAAAAAGAATAATAAAAACATTAAATTCATACAATGTTCCCATGAGAAGTTGCAACTATACAATCATCTCAATTTATTATTAACTCACCCTGGCAAATGGGCATTAATTTAAATGTAGTATTACGATTTCGTTGATATTGTATGACATATTAGTAAATAATTAGTATTACCTGAACTTTCTTAATCTTTTTAAGCTCGAGTGCATCAAGTTGCTGACTAGACGAAGGAGTCGTAGCAGGCCGGCCGCCAGGACACCACTCTCTCTTCAAGGCACATAGCTACAATCGACAAAATCAATTTGTAAAATTGCAAATAAAATCTAAAAGAACCAATTTGTTTTTAAAAAATGGGCGTATGACAAACCTCCGCTCGAAGTTTGGCGACTTCTGCGGCGAGGTCCTCGCATGTTTGAGCATATTGGGCCCTCGCAGTACGTTCACTTTCCACAACCTGCAGCAGATGAAGGTGCCTTTGCTCCAACTCCTCACGCTGAAGCACCACTTTGTTGAAGCTAAAAATATCGCACGAATAAACAGAGTGTACGCCTATGTATGTACTTGAGTGCAAGGATTGGTTCCGGGTAAAATCGTATTTCAAAAGTGCGTAATATATATTGCATTTTCTTGAAAGTGTCAATTTTTCATTCGAGGAAAATCAAGTTGGACGCTATTCCGCCTTCTTTTTCCGTTGCGTCTCGTCCATTACGTTCGTCATTTGAAATATTTATCAATCTCCCCTCGGGGAGAGCTATTCGCCTTTTTCGCCAAAAGAAAAAAAAAGCGTTTATGGGTATGCAAACGCTCGAAATACAAAACGTTTTTATTGTATATATAAAGGGTGTAGAATTACGATGGGGGGGAGGGGGGTTGTATAATATTTTCCGGGAAATCTTGATATTTTTACGTGTCGTTAAAGGTCGAAGGGCGAAATTGTTGCGTTCAAGCAACAGGTTGAGAAAAAACCTATTTATTACACTGTTATACGTAAACACGTTCCGGAAAATTATACCACATTTTCCAATTTTCCAAATTATTTTATTATTATATATCAGTTATGCGGGTAATGGGTCACCCGATAAATAAATAGAACGTTTATTATTAACAAGCGAATGTTCATTTTTTCAGTTCTAGACTGACCAAACTTGGCATGCTATCGAACGGTACGCCCTATGAAGAATTTTCCTTTTAATCATGCGCATTGCTGTGTACCTAGAATGTATGAATAAAATATGGACATTTCGAATGCGTTTGATTAATTCTTAACTCGTCGGCGACACACACATTTTCGCAGCTTTTCTTTTTAATATACTGATGCGGTTGGCGGCGCATAAAGTGATGCTTTTTTTCCGCTTTTCCGTAGACTACCCTCTCGGATTGCTACGCTCGAATGGTTCCCAGGAGTCGTCTAAAAATATATGGAATTTTTTATCAGCAGCGCAACCCCTGGACGAGGGTTGCCTCATATATTTTTGATCGCCAGGTTTCGAGTGTCGTTCTTCGCGCATCGTTAATTTAAGCGAACGTTCATCTCGCCGGTGGCTGGGGATAAACTCGACACCGCAACTTTCATATAAATATCTCAAGTATATATATATATATATATATAGGTATAAACCTACATATCCTTGATCAAAAGTGCACATTGCTCAATTTCAAAAAAATACTTTGATAGTTAAGCTACAACATTTAATCCGTGATTAAAATTGCTATACTTATACATAGGTACCCAAGTGATGTATGTATGAATCAAATATTTCGCGTCAATGAGAATAAATATTGAATCATTTGGATTACCACCTTTAGAAATTAGTATGTCTATTACTAATAATTGTAACAAGTTAGAGTTAAAGACATACCTGGCATCTCTAATAGCATCGATCCAATGTACGCAATCGGCTTCGTTTGCTGCCCTCAATTCGTACTGTCGTTGATTTTCCTTTCTGTACGTTATCGTAAAACAATGCTAAACAAATGGAAATAAATAAAATAAAAAATGCTTAACATTTAAAATAATACGATATCATCAATTAAAAAATGTTGAACATACCGCCAATTGTCGATCAGGATTCGAAGAGCGCAGAACCAATCTTTCGCAATAACTTCCTTCGAGCAAAAGCACACCTGAGGGTCGTGTGCTGCTTTCGTTCTCGTAGTAAAACATCAAATTCTGTCAAAATGTATGGCAAACAAATAATGTGCTTTAATGAAAAAGATTATAATAATTTGTAAACATATTTTTAAAATGTATTATGGTTGTCTGCGCAATAAAGATTTTGGCTATTTTCGACGCCAGTTAATTAAATTCACTTCGAGAAAATTGAATCGTGCTTTTGCATAATCTCTTATTATAAAAACAGAAACTTTCAAACGGGGGATCGAAGGAATTATGAATCAGAAAAAAATATATATGTAGGTACAATGTACCTACATACAATACATACTGTAGATACGCTTGTAGTAGAATGTTTTTCAATCTAGATACTTGGATACAACACCCGTATAATTTATACCACATTTTTACAACCTTTTCGCAGCAAAATTTTACACGAGACGTTTTATCAATAGAAATGTTTTTCAAATTAAATATTCCAATGGCGATTTAAACGAACGCAAACATCCACTAAACGATTGCATTAAGATTCCTACACTGTGAGATGCGAATGGAAATAACGTTCTCCGCAAACAAATAAAACATTTCACCTACGTTTGGCTTTTTATAGATACGAGCATGAACGTGTGCATATTTGTAGTATTTTCATAGAATTCGTGAAACAATATCGATATTGATTTGCCGGAAGAGACAGTTTACTCGCCTATAATATTTAGTGTTCACTTTGTACATATTTAATGAAAAATATCAAATTTTACTGTATTTCGGTATTTCGATTCACGCCGAGTAAACGAAAAATAATATTACATTCAATTAGCATTGTTTTATGGCCGAATTAATATTATAATCTTGACATTGAGTCGTCACTGGCGACGGTGGCGATTTTCAGCGGAAACCGTTTGGCAAATGTGGCGGAAAATAATGTCATATTTCACTGTAATCGCGTGTAAAATTTTGACAGTGAACCGCACGAACATAATTCATTTTTCTTTCTCTACTCTACTCTAATTTTTTTTTTATTATTCCATTTTTATTTTTCGCCTATCAAACGCTCCACGCCTTCGTTCGTGCTGACTATCAGCAAAAGACATGCCATACATTTTTTCCACGCTCGCCACTAGTTTAGATTCCCGTAAACAAATACGCCACTGTATTCCAGCGCCTACACGTGAATCAGCGCCAAAAACAATTAGTTATTTTATAGAATTTTTTAACCCCCATCAAAAAGTAACTTCACAGGCAAGCCTTAACACAGCAAAGGGTCAATCTGGGTCAAACGAAACTAACCGCGACAATATTAGACTAATTTTTTTGTGTTGTACAATGTGAAACATTAATTAGAAAAATTATCATGAAAAAAAATTGCATACCTGATAAAGGACGAACCATCGAAGTTGCCATTTGTTATTGTCTGCAGTTCTTTTGTACAAGTACCCCGTCTATAAAATTAAAACGTGTCATTGCATAGTGAACATTTGAACCGTATATACATATATGTAATAAGTTAACACTTTACCTGCGAGTGGTCGTATTGAGCGCGATCGGCCAGATGTAGAAGTTGTGCGTCATTAACGCGCACCGCGCGTTGCATCTTCGGACTCAGCATCGTCTCTAAATAATGAAATTTAATAAATTAAACTGTAAATTTTAAAACTTTTGATTAGATCGCCTAATCGATAACGTAGCTTTATTGTATACCATCCACTCGACGCGTTTAAAATTTGATTCTCATTAGTTTGGTCGAGTCATTAAACAAATCGATTGAATGTCAATATTTGAATTTTAGGAAATTAAGTGGAATAGCGGAGAGTTCAATTTAACGATTTCACAATGGATTAAAGTTTCTTTCAGAAAATAAATTCATTATCTAATGAAATTTATCTGGAATGTCGAATATAATTTTGCGCTCTAGTCACGATGCTGTGCAAGAGTGTGTTCAGTTCGAGAGTTGGCGCTCTGTGAAGTCTGGGTGTACGTAGGGTACCATTCGGGACCTGTTGGTAGGGAACGGGTCAAGGGCGGCTGTGTGTAACCTATTTGTAAAGGCTCTGGAAACGTCCCGTGCAGCCTTCAAATCGCACGGATTGACCCAAATTGCAAACCAAGTCAACAAGTCAAAATTAAACGTAAACAAACGGTTATGATTATTATTTGCAGTATTTGGTCGGTAGGTGAGGGCGAAAAAACAATCGGTGGAAATCCACCAAAGATGGAATTTCAAATCGACGACACACCTTAAATTATTATCACCTCAATTTTCTCCCGTGCAATTTTAATAATATACTCGATGATATAATAATTACAATGCACTAATTCTATTTTTTTTTTAGAGGTGAACGCGTTATTTAAAATGAAATAAGGGCGTTGGAAAATTTCACACCAGTCCATTTTAAGCGCTCAGTATAAAATTAAACCATGCAATTATTTTTAGCCTTCAAATGTATATGTACATCGATGGGTTAGTGCACAGATATTGTATGTCCAGTTTTGTTTTAAAATTATTTTAAGTGACATACATACATACATACATCCCTTTTGCATGAAAACTATGGACGAAATGGACATATTATATATTTGATTATAAGGCAATATCATCTCAAATATACTATTTGGACGTACAATACTTTTTAAACATGAAGGTTTGATGCAGAGGGACGTTTTGTGTATGGTAATTCAATTTTTTTTTTTTAACTGGACATACAATATCTGTGCACTAACCCATCGACATATTTAGGTTTGGTTTTTACGAATAATGAACTAATTACACACATAAAACGAGATTTTTTTTTTTTTTTCACTAAATCGATAAATAATTAATTTTCATCAAAAGCCATAAAATCGAATAAATATAAATGAATAATAAAAAAAGCAAAAAAAAAAAGCATAAAAAAAAGCACCACGATCACGTCGTTTAATATGGAACGTCACACAAACGACAAACGAGTTCAATAAAAAAATTGTAGCGCATCGTTTAATTAAAACAATAACTAAAATAATACCCGGCAGCCAATCGATGGTAATTTTTCAACAGGACATAAATCGCTTAGTTTTTATTTTTTTCAAACGAAAATTAGTTTTTAACATAGATAATATACGGAACTTTGATAAAACGAAGAGTTTTTGAATTTTTAGTGCGTTTTTTGAACTTTTTTTGAAACGTTATTGTTGTGAGCCATCGCGGTCGGACAGAAGTTTAGCGCGTTTATGCCCACGTTCGATGGACGGCAGACGGCAGTTCAGTGTATCTATGGGGGCATGGTGGGAGGGTGTATATATATATATATATATATATATATATATATATATCCACTCATATATATATATATGAGCTACCTGGTGCAAGGGATGGTGGGGCGGTGCCGCGGGGCACACGGCATGCCGGCCGCGGGAACACTGAAAGCGCCCGGGCACCTGTGGCGCTACATCGACCCGACTTGCACGCAGGCGCCCCATCCCCCCTAAACCACCCCTGTGCCCCAGACCATACCATCAGGCAACACCCTTAACCTACCCTCGCTGCATCAAGGTTGTTGATGGCCGAATACGCCCGGTGCCGGTTGCCGTAGGCCCTGAGCCGCTGCATGCTGAGCTACCCCTATCTTTCACCCCCTATAGGAAGGTCATCGTTGAAAGTCATAAATGCGATGCATGTTGCATTCTTGGGAAGTTTGATGGTTAAAATTTTAGAAGGACTTGGCTTAGGGGTTGATATTTCGAGGGCACCGGCCCTGGTGGCAGTGTTATCAGTGGTTGTACGAAGGGAGGTCAATAAGTTCGCGGAATGAAGGGGAAAAGGGGGGGGGGGGGTAGGAAATAAAACAATTATATATATATATATAATTTTAAGAATTATATCATTGGAAATAGTGATATCCACAGTTATTGTACTAGAAATAAGAACCATTTAGTTGTAGGTACATAGAGTAAGGAAAACGAACGACAGCTGGTGGTGTTTTTCATAGGGGTGTGCTAATGTATAATGCTCTCCCCGAGTGCGTCAGGTCTTCTAAGACCTCAGATGCATTCTTGCAAGGTGTGAGGGATAGTAGATATGTATAATGTGTACTACCACTACATAGATTTATGTAGTTGTTATAAATATGTAATAGATGTAAGTTAAATTAGCTAATTAGCTAATATTGTATAAAATAAATAAATAGCCGAAATTCGTCTGTCTGTCTGTGTGTGTGTCTGTCTGCTAATAACGCTCGCCGAGTGGGATTTGAACCCAGTACCACTGATTCGGTATTCACTGAGCGCTTACGCGGTGAGCCGAACCGGATGATGCGAGATCCCTTTTATTTCTAACATATCGGTTGAATGGTCGCGACTTTGCTAAATTGTTATTATAAAACGCCTTCTATACAACAACTATAAAAACTATTAAATTTAATATTTTTTTTCAGTACGGGCGATGAGGGCGCTCCGTTGATATCCAACGGGATCACACTAGTATAATTATAGTTTTCAACGAACACTTCTTAGATCACTTCAATAGCATTCCTAAACTTTTAATAAAACATAATAAAACGTAAAAGCCAAGTTTCCGCTATGCTTAAAAAAAAAAGAAGGCATACATACGACCAATGCGTACTGCCACGTATGGATGTGAAACTTGGATGATACGTAAGATCCAGTGCACACAGAGAAACGTGGAAAGATGTATGCTTGGTATAACAAGAAGAGATCATAATATGAATACAAGAGTAAGAAGCATGACCAAAGTGGCGGATATAGCAGAACGTGTGAAAAAGTTGAAGTGGCAATGGGCTGGACACATAGTGTGAAAAATGGATGGCAGATGGACGCGAGAAACATTGGAATGGTATCCGAGAGGATGTGAAAGAAAGCGAGGTAGACCGTGTGGAAGATGGGCTGATGAATTGAGAAGAATGTGTGCGAGTCAAGTGGATGCAGATTGCTCAAGACAGACAGGAATGGAAGAGGATTGGAGAGGCCTTCATCCAGCAGTGAATGGTGAACGGCTGAAAATGATGATGATGACGATAATAAAACGTCATAAATCGCCTTCTCAGAGGAATCGGAGCCAAAAATTTTTTCCCTTGAAGGTTTTTTTTCAAATTTAGATCGGGGATAGATCTAGGCTCTATGGTGGATGATTAATGTTTTTGAACCCGCATATTGTTTATGGTAGCCAATGCTTTGTAACCTCGTAGCCTGGAGGAAAAAATATTTTAACTTTCACTTCTGAAAAATTGATTTTGATTGGTTTTTTTTGTTATTAATTAATATTAGATGTTACGAATAGTTTGTACGCAAAAATTTAATTAAATAATCAATAAAAAGGCGTGAAAAAGGGACAAGCGAAATAATTTAGGCTCACGGAAAAGGTGACAAATATACATACATATACATATGTATAATGTAACTACTCGTATGTATGTATATATGTACATATGTACAATCCTAAAGTGAATCCCACACGGTCAATATTATTAACTAGCCGGTTTGCCCATCATATGACGGTGGATTCTAACCCCACCTCTAGCCCTCACCCGTGCGTACTAGTTTTTTTTAAATTTATTTTAAGAAGCTTGTTTGTGTCGTAATGGTGGACATCATGTCTGTGTGTGACGCCATTAGAAAAAGGTTGAAAGCCCCTGGTATAGTATACCGTTGATTGAATGTGTGTACGGCAATAAAATCACGTTGTCGAATAGAACCAACTTGCTGCCAACACACCCCTAAAAAATGTTGACAATGCTAGCGTGACCGCAGCGACCCATGCAGGCAGGCAGGCAAGCAGACGCTTTCGCTAATATATAGTAATGAAGCTAATTTTTTGGCATCCATCCATCATCCATCGGTGGAGTTGAACGACATATGTATGTTTCAAATGTGTACAGTCAGACAATATACATATGTATGTATGTATGTATGTAAGCGCGAAGGACACAGGGAACGTCCTTAACCCCTTCGCCCCCACTCAACCACCCTCAATATGGCCTACACAGCTACCGGTGAAGGTTACCACTGGATATTAAAGACTTCCAGCATCAACAGAGTCTCTTCGCCGAGTTCCCCACAATACACCCGTCGGCCTCGCTCAACGTACCTACAATGTACATACGTACGCGTCACGTTGCGTACGTACGCTACGTAAAATTTACGTCGACGAGCGTAAATACGTCGAATCGATACGACGAACGACGTCATACACAAAATTTGACATACATTTATAATATGTATATATGTACGTACATACATATGATGTTAATTATGACGCGTAACGATGTCGCGCGTTAGGAAAAAAAACGCCACTACGGTAATTACACGCTTTCAATAGTGCGTAACCTTGACATTACAATACGGTCTCGTGGAACGGAGTGCGCTGAACTGAATTTCTGTATTGAAATTCATATTTATAAATGAGTTAATAAATGTGTGAGGTCTCGGGTAAATCCCCTCTGGATTTTATTAGATGAAGCCGAGTAATGGGTCGTTATATTTCGTAGTCTCTACGGATCGTAGCAGTATCGTTTGCGAGTACAATCGCGCAAATGAATTTACAGCTAAATCAAATGAGAGCATAATAAAGTAAACATATTTTTTTCTGTTCTTAAGAATTTGTCTATTCTATTACAGAAGAAGGTGAGCTAACGTAAAAAAAATTAAATGAAAGTTTTATTATTGTATGTATGTAGTGTATGTAAGTAGGTACATATGTACATATACCAATCGTAGACGATTACAGAAATAGTAATAGTTATTTTTATAAATATATATAAAAAAATTTATTAATTAGAAAATATAAAAATATGATAGTTTTCAATCGTAAAGTTAGTCAAATGAAAATTTATAGTCAACAAAACTTGATGAATTTTCCGGTAGATGTCAGGAAATAATTTTTCAAAATCTAGTGTTCAAAAAAATCTTAGTAATACATTTTATAGCATGAGTCTCCAGTTCTTAGCATTTTTGGTTACTTTGATTCTCAAAATATGTTCTCACACCGCATCCCCGTGAAAAATATTTACTATAAATTTTTATTCACGTATTTATGTAAATATTTTCGATAAACATTGAAAATTGCACAGATACGAAAATTATACACAAAACTCGAGAAAAACTTCATAAAACGACAATTGAAACTTGAAAATGCGCCGCAGGCGAAATATTTTATTTATAAACTTGTTTTTCATTTATAATGTTACAAAAAATATTGTATAAAAGGTTTTTTAATGTATTATTTTTTTTAAAAGTCTAGCACAGTATCTCGCATTTCCTGAAGAGGCATTTGGCACCTCCTGCACTAGTGTGACCAGCAAACGAATTTTCCGTCATATTTTAATATAATTGTAAATCTCTAAGTAGAAATATGTACATACATACTTAATTTTGACGAAGTATGAATTTCGAAAGTTAAAGCATCAAAAGCTTGATTTTTTTTTTATTTACATACAATGCGATAACCAAATGAAAATTTTAAGTATCAATTAATATGTAGATTAGCAATATGTTTTTTTTAATAATTTTGCATGTTTGATTAATTATCGATAGGAAAACATATATCGATAAGTTAAAAACACCTTCCGACCATCTGTTACTTACTGATATTAGTTTTATGACTGGCACATATCTAACCTAATCATTTACATAGTAGAAATCGACTTTCAATTTTTAATATATTAATTCAAAGTAACAGATAAATGAAGCGTGCAAATTTAAACGATAAAATAATGTAAAACAATATAATTCTTTTCGATTGCGAACAAGATTTTTGGGAGCAAGGAAAACCTGTCGTTTTAAATACGAAGGTTTACAAAAGTAAATGGCTTATTCTTTTTGGCGAAGTAAATGTCATGGGTCATGCGAACCGGTTCAAACTAGTTAAAAACGTAAGATTCGATATTTTCAAATAATGATTTTTTATAAAACCTCAAACGTTTGACTATTTACATCACATACTGAAAAAAAATTTGATACAATCAAAAATCAATATTGTACCTTTAGTGGTTTTTAAAGAAAAATTCCAATTTTTTAAATGATTTTCACAGATTGGTTATCTCAATATCATACGTAGGTAAAGTGTTTATTGGAAAATGTAATGAATTCACTGGAAAAAATCAAATATGTAAATCTAAGGTGCGATAGCAAAACAATGTCGGTCGATTGGGTAAAAATTTTTGTGATAAAATCGTCAACAACAAAATAAATTAACTAAATTTCTTAAAAGCTTCATAAATTAAAAACAACAAAAAAATGCATTAAAAATACATTGATTGCACATTACATATGTATGTATACCTAGTGCGAAAAATCAATATCATAAACAACAGGTATCGTATACAATCTTGATTATTTTAGCATATGCATCTTTATAAATTGAGATTCCGACTCATATTCTTATTTATCAAGTCATCATAAATCACTTGATTTTTACTTTTTACATTTTTTTTTTTTTTTTTTTAAATTTGTTAAATTTGCTTGGTTGATATTTTATTCTATTTTTCTATTTTTTTTATGTGTTTAGATTTGTTTTTGTTTTCTTTTCTTGTATTATTTTATGTATGTTGTTGAGAAGCATGATCGAAGTGGCAGATATAGCGGAACGTATGAAAAAAGCTTAAGTGGCAGTGGGCTGGACACAGCGAGAAGAATATATGGCAGATGGACGCGAAATATAATTAAATGGTATCCGAGAGGATGTGGAAGAAAGCTAGGAAGACCAAGTGGACGATGGGCTGATGAATTGAGAAGAATGTGTGGAGTCAACTGGATGCAGATTGCTCAAGATAGACAGGAATGGAAGAGGATCGGAGAGGCCTTCATCCAGCAGTGAATGGTGAACGGCTGAAAATGATGATGATGATGAACGTATGGATGAACGGATGCAGATTGCGGATTGGGATTGGAGAGGCCTTTATCCAGCAGTGGACGGTGAACGGCTGAAAATGATGATATACGTATGTATGTATGTATGTATATACTAAAATAAGAGTTCTAATAACTAATTAAATCCAAACACATTCAAAGGGAATCGAAAGACAATTACGCGTATGCCTTTAAATCTAATGTCAGTTGTTAATTTTAATAATGACGACAATCGATTATTAAATAATCGATCATAAAATATCCGATACAAAAGTATGAGTGTTATTTATTGTGACATTATCTAGGAATTTCATTAAAATTTGACAGTCTATGATGACATACTGATGCTCCATAATCATTTTTAAATACATTATACATGTATGTATGTACGTAGGTATTATGGACTTTAATCCGGAAGTCGATCAATTTTGATAGCTACAAAAAATATAAAAGATGCCCAAAGTTACATCGAATGTAAATTTTAACGTCTTAACGTCAAGTTTACTTACAGAGGACATGACTTGTAAGTAAACTTGAGTGGTTCATCTCGACCGTGACGGAGGTAATACACGTTCGCCCTTAACCCTGTAACAGTGTAACTGGACAAAATGGTGTCTGACGTCCATTTTGTTTGCACTCGACCGTGAAATGGCGATTTCTCACAATAAAACATTAAAGCCTTGAAACAATTCGAAAAAACAATAGTCGGATTGGTCGAACGATTGACTATTTACTAATTCAATGTATCATTCAAGCTATGTATGTTGTCGAAAATAATAATCTTTATTTTTTTTTTACAATAGAATCTGAGAACCATATATGTATCTCCCCTGCGAGAAATTCATCATGACCTTAAACATGAGAGCAAGCATCGCACTCACAACATAAAACAATGGTAATTTAGATAAGATAAAACGATCTAAGTTGAGAGTAAATCTTAATCGACATGTAAATATTGTAGTGAAAGATCAAGAAGCTGAGATATGATAGATAGGTAGGTACAAATTGGAAGGTAGGTACAAAGGAATTTAATTTTGCACAATCTAAAACCTAGAAAATATATATTATCTACATCTGTATTGTATATTTACACATTTGCTTAGGTTGCTCACGTTATATTTGATCTATATACGCTGATTTTCCAGTCGTTAAACTATCACCTTTGCCGTAGTCAAGTTTATTTTAAGATTCGAATCAAATTTTGCAATGAAGTTATAAAAGTATTATGCAATCTAGTGACTTTTCTCGCATTGATGACTCGCGGATTTCGAACTGTGCAAATCAGCATCTTACACAAACGCTCCTCTCATTCATTAACATAATCAAACAATTCGAATCCACACTAGTGTTGATTTTGAACATCCGAGATTACATGATAAACAAATTGGCATTTCATTGTATATTAAATTTGATGACACTGAAGTGTTTTTAATGACGGATTTAAATTCTTCCGTCATTAACATCACGTACATACGTTCAGCCATTGAGTTTCCAAACATGGACAGTCCATTGTAATGTCGAGTACTAAATTTTAAACATATCGTTATGACCGATCAAAAAACTTCCGGTTTAAATACGCCATTGACAATATATTGAATTCACACAAGTGTCGCCATAGAGTTACATATATACATACAATTATCTTTTAGTATAAATAATACGAAAAAATTAAATTATTTTAAATCAGTAACAAGACTTTGATCTTTACATTTTAAAAACAATATATGTACATATGTATGTATGTACCTACTATATGTATAAACAAGTTTTAAAAGCATGGCAAACAATTAGGATATTATACTAATTACATCGCTATACAATACTGAATCGAAATGTGTGTGTGCAAAACGCGAATACATATATATATATTTGCAAATATATACATACATATGTATGTATGAACATATGTTCACCTCGTACATGTGAATATTTGTGTCATAGTAATTTTCCACATTTTTCCGACGATTTTTCTCGACACACTTCCGCACCGCCAACATATGGTTTTTCGAAGGTTGTCGCGTCGTACATTCGATTCGTTAATTATCCTCCATTTACGGAGATAAGGGCGAATGATGGATATTTTACATAATTTCCTCGACGTATTATTGAAACATATCGATGCGACGTACAAGCTTGAGCTGACAACTTAACACTGACACTCTGACAACGTATTTTCAGCTTTCAAAATCAAAATATACCGCGCAAAAAAACTATGCCACTATAGGATAGTGGCATAGTTATGCTCGTGTTTCAATGTGTCTGAAAACACAGTGTGAACAATATATGAATCATTAATGAAATTGATAATCTAAAAAGCACTTTTAGTTCAATATCAGCTCAATCTGCCCGATATTCAGCGTCTATTTGTGTAATTATTACTATACATATATTAGCGTAAGAGTCTGTCTGCCTGAATCGTTACAGTCACAGCATTGTCAACAGGATAAATCTGAAACGATTTTTAAATGAACCACAGTTTTATTTATTGTTGTACATACTTAGAATTATTGTATGTATGTACATGTTTTTAACCGCGATACACTCCTCAGATCACAACATGAACAGTACATTTACCAACACACGTAACGATTTTAGCTTCCATATTCAAATCGGAAAACACTTACATACCACACCACACGTGATGTGAGTTTTTTTTTAGCAATAGCTTTAGCAGCTAATTAAAAAATAAACATATTGTATTTTTGATTTTTTTAACATTAATCTGCCGTCCCTAAGGCAGCAACTTATTATTTATTTTATTAATTCAACATTATTTATTTATTAGTTTATTTTTCCTTTTCCTTGTGTTTTTTCTAATTTAATATATTATGTATTCTATATTTACATGTGTATAAGGCGTTTAATGAATAAATAAACTTAATTATCTATTAGCACTTATACAGGTGTGTTGTTTTAAGGCTGCCAGGAATCTATCAATTTTGTTTATATTTCTAAGACCTTTTGGCAGTCCATTGTATCCGACAACACCCCTGTAAAATATACTTCTCCTAGATCTACTTAATTTTAAATTATTAACTGTTAACCTATTCTTACCCCCAGTATTATGAATATGTATATAATATCCCCTTATTAAATACTTATCGAAATAACTTGGTAATAATTTCTCATCTAACTTAAAAATATATACAAACATGCACACTTAGGTATATGAAAAACTGAAAATCAGCCGTCTAATTTATTAAAATAAATTCAATGCACAAAACAATATCAGCGATAAGGTCCCTTAAAAGTTTATAAGCTATATATATGCCAAGTTTATAGACCATATGTAGAAGCATTTTGAAACAAACTTCACTGAAATGGAACTTCGGAAAAGCGCAAAGTCGTTCGAGAGCACGCTCTCGCACATTCGCCGGCGAATGTGCACATTCCAACATCACAAGTGCAACATTTTGACCGGTTCACAGACGATACCGATACGATGCACCGAACAAAACGTTTTGATAAATCGCTCGCAGCTCGAACCGATGAGTGCCAGTCGTTCGCGATCGTTCAATACGAACGGTCGATATATGTATATGTACTTACATACATATGTATATACTTCATCTCTTTAAAATAAAAATATATGAAAATGACGAATTGAAAAAAAATAAACACGGATACGTATAAACGGAGTGTCCTCGCGGATCAGAATAAATAAAATACTTTCAAAGTCAAAAATAACTTTCTAATAATAAACGGGGGAATCGCGCACACGAGTCCCAGTTTAAATTAACCGATCTATGTTACGACGCGCTCGTATCGGTTAAATATACTAGTTTAACTTTTTATCCATTCAAAAAGAGATCGTTATATCAATTGGGCGAGATGTCGCTCGATAAAAATATAGAGTACGATACAGCAGTGGCGGTGAAAGAGCCTGAAATTGCACCTAAACCACCAGGTATTTATGCACTAACTATAATTATTATGTACTATTTTAATATATCCTGCAATAGTCTAATACCAATAGTAATGAAACCATTCAACTGATTAAAGCGTAAACAATTTTTTCCTCATGTATCATTTTCAAAACGACACCTCTATAAGTGTTAGTAGATAATTAAGTTTATTTTGTAATTTTAGCTTTAAGTTACTTTATGTTTAAGTAATAAGAGTTTCTTTCGTATTTATTTTGTTAATGGTATTGCTTTAATTTTAGAAAGTAAATATATAGTTTACGTTGATTATATGAAACTTTGAACGCCGTATAATTTGTACAGACTTGAAAATTTCAGCTGAAATAACACGAAGGGTGTATTCGAAGATTGATTAATGCTTTCCGTGAAAATTTAATTTGTATGTCTTGCGCGTATAAAATACAGTTCGTTTCTGCAAAATACCGATTTAGTAACTACATACATATATGTATATGTAGTGAGTAATCCTGTTTTGTATTAGACTTTTATAACTAAATCACTAATATATTGAATATTGAAATGTTTGATAGATAGTGTCGTTTTATTATTATAATACAGAATGACAATCGTTACAATTACACGACTTTTCTTTCGATTCAACGTCCTCGTATTGTTGTTTTGTCGTATTTTAATCGACGAATTATCGTAACGTGACAGTAGCATCATGACTTTTACATCGTTAAATTTAATATATTGTGATAGTTATTATGGTAAATTTTCATTCGCTATGTTGAAATTACAGCGGAAATGATTTTTTGTCAACCATCGTCAGAACATAACGAGTGTCAAAATTTATTTTTTTTTTTTGTCGAGTTTGTTAACTTACAATACAAATGATACAAGTAGACGCTAATTGAAATCTTTCGTAAAAAGCATACACACATCCAAATAAACATTCACAACTCTACATAAATACGTAAATACACACATAAGTAAAGTGTGTCCAGTAAAAAAACATTCATTAATATTTTTTAATAGGAATCCTCTTCGTCATCGAAGAAGCATTTTGTTTCGGCAAATTTAATTAAATATCGTGTCGTACATTTAAAATGAAGGGTATCTTTTCATCGTGTTCCAATACTGATGCGATGAATGATTGCAGTGACACAAACAAAATCAAAATAAAGTTTTGATCAAGATATTTATAACAATTTTTATAATTAGATTAAATCAAAAAATAACTGGTTATACCCGTTGTGACATACGTACATACATATGTATGTACACAGGTACGCCAATCTATCAGTACCAAACATTAGTTTTTTTTTAATCATAAAACCTAAACAGCCGTCAATACGTTATCTGAATTTATATATTCTTTGTTCTGAATCTCTTTAATATTTTAGTTACACACATAATCAATACGATAGTTTATGTATACGTTGAACTTAATATATCGTTCAGATTAAGATTAATAACTAAAACAATGTTGAATTCAATGGATGAAAACACTTTAAAATACTTAAAAAGTATGCAATCGAAACAGACAATGGTTTTTGGGTCAATTATGCGACAAACAATATCGAGTGGCCTGTATTGATAAATAACTATTGCACCGAAAATTGATATGTTGTCTTAAGAATTTATTGTGAAGTGTAGAATTTCAAAAATAGGTAATAACGTGAAAATTACAAACACTTTCCACTATTTCAATGGAAAATATTACTCATCAACACTCGAAACAATTGTCCATAAAATTTGTCCTGAATGGAAACTCCGGTTCCAATTTCTGTTTACGTCATTTGTGTGGTAATCTGCAAATGATCTCATATCGATTATTTTCTAAATGATATCGGAACATCTTATTTTTCTTCAATACAACAATAAACGAGGACTCATGGGCAGGAATTTTCATAATTTTCATTGAAAAAAAAAAAAAAAAAAAATACTTTTTGGAAATTTTTCATCAACTAATTTCATGAATAAATTTTTCATGAACTTTGCAATGAATTACGCATAATATTGCAACTAGCATCAACGTAGATCATGGGAATTATTACAATATCGATATCGATATTACAATATTACAATATTAATATCGCATATTTTTTTGATAAAAGTTAATTTCAGGTTAAACATCGTCAATGTTAATAACCTGAAATTACATACACATGATAATATCACATCATATAGCATTATTTGTTAATTTGAACGAAACGGTTCGCCTTTGCCAATTGAGAAAATAAGAACGTAATACCAGACAAAACTGCTTTTCTGTCGATAAAAGGTTCATTCTGGCGTCTGACCTTTTGAAGTCTCAAAAAATAAAATGTATTTTAAAATGCGTTATCAATACGCAAACTCTTCTCGTTATCAATACGCAAACTCTTCGACATATTGTCGATAAATACATATAAGATGTAGGGTGTCGTTTAATATGAATAATTTGTGAATTGTCAATGTTTCCTCAATTAAATAATCAAAATTAAATAACATTGCTACCTTGTAATATAGGTACAATAAAAATGTATCAAAACAGAATTATAATAAAAAAGCAAATCACAGACCGTTTATTGACTTGACCTACTATTATGCATAAAAAAATTTGTAATACAAAATTTATTGAATGAAAAGTTTAAAAAACTATTCCAAATATAATGAAATTAAAGTATCATTATGTATGTGACGCAATGTTGTATTGAAACTTTACTTGTTCTATTGATAATATAAATCATTTCGCTGATAGTATTCTTATTTTAAAATTAAGTAGGTACTACATTGTATAGGTAGTTGTTATGCAATATTACAATATACATATATGTATTTGACAAATGCTATCTACATATGTATACATACGTATATGTATATAGATTCTCACTTAAATTAGTAATAAATATTAATGAATTATAAATAAAACGCTTCATCGATGCAGTATCTATAATTAAATGTGAACTGATTGAATTAGAATTAATCACAACAAGTATCGAACTATGTAGTTGCATCGGGAAAAAAACCTCATAGTATGTACATACATACATACATGTACCTATGTACTTAGATCGGAATGCTGCCATTGTAAAGATAACAATATAAATTTACGGAACTCCCATGCACAAATTACTGCTTTTTAAACGTATTGTGTTATTGAACATAATTAACCCTAACATGTCACTACAACATTTCTTTTGAAAATTTCTAAGGTAAAAACTAATAGACACAAGAAAGTTTCTTTTCTGATTTTAAGTACATGCATACCCGGCCATTTTATGAAATTGTATTCGATAACGAGCACGAGGACAAGTGTTGCAAATTGAGCAAAATAAAAACAATTCTACTCTATATTTACGTTGAATATAAAATCAGAAACATTTTTTTATACAATACAGATTAGATAAAGCATTGCTATCGTGTAAATGAGATGTGAGATTATTATATTGATTAACGTCAGATCTTTGGAGAGTACCTACTACGCATGCTTATGATTAAAATTTTCTCAAGTCATACAAAAGAATTATGATTTAAGATATAATAACTTTAGTCATGATAGGGTTTAGGAATGTAGCAACTATAATAATTGCGGTACGCAAACGCAGAAAACGTGATGCAGAATGTCAACACGTATTGTTTAACAATAATAAAAAAAATATTGCAATTACAATTCAAGTTCAATCAAACTGTCTTTCAAGTGTCATTCATGCAAGCGTATGAATTCATTCATAGTTTATTATAATGCCATTTTGCAAAAGCTTGAGCCTTAAGACTTTTTTCCTTGTATACATGTGTACCAATTCAAAATAAAATAAAATCAATCACAAGACTTAGAAATGACATCATCGATAACGCTTATAAAGGTGTATTGTGAATACATTCTATTATACGTTTATTTGTTTTGTTTCAGGCATTGTTGGAATAAGACATTTGCAAGCTTTTCTAATATTTTTGGGATTAGTTGTAGCATATGGAGTGAGAGTTAGTATGAGTGTAGGAATAGTGGCTATGACCAAAGAAGAATCATCACAGGCCGATGTACCGGTAAGTCAAATTCCAAACAATCAAATATCATCAATTTAAATATGTACATCATATGCGAATTTAATCATTTATAATTATTATAAGATTTTTGACTGGCCCAAAACAACACAAGACACAATACTAAGCTCGTTTTTTTGGGGATATGTAATTTCACAAGTACCTGCCGGAATAATTGCTGAACGCTTCGGTGGAAAACTACCTTTAACCATCTCGTTATTGGGAAATGGTATACTTTGCTTGGTGGTCCCCATTGCTGCCGTTTCTGTAAGTATTTCAAATACGTGTCCGTTTAACTTAGAAACTTTTGAAACTTTATCAGAGTGTGTTATTGTTTATAGGGTGGTTGGGGAGCTGTGTGTGTCTGTCGAGTTTTTGAAGGCCTGTTCCAAGGATTCTTTTATCCATCGACGCATGCTATACTTGGAAAATGGGCACCACCAAATGAAAGAGGACGTTTAAGTACATACATTTATGCGGGTAAGCATTATCATCCACTTCTGAATGATAACATTGATACACAGAGAGCTTTTAGCATGTTTTCTTGTTGCAAAATTTAGGTGCACAGTTCGGTACTGTTGTGGCACTTCCTCTAAGTGGTGAATTGTGCGGAGGAGCATGGGGTTGGCCCTCAGTATTTTACACCATGGGAATTGCTGCAGTGGTTTGGGCAGTTTTGTGGTTCTTTTTGGGAGCTGACACACCAGCCAATTCTCGTTTAATATCAGATGAAGAACGAGCCTACATACAAACGTCACTCGGTCAAACCGGTGAACAAAAAGTAAATAAATTTTCAAGTATACATAAGTATATACATATGTACTTCAAATGAACTACCATACACATCTATGTAACCAATTTTTTATTTTAACTATCATAGCATTATCCGACACCGTGGAAATCAATTTTTACGTGTTTACCATTTTGGGCTCTAATAGTAGTGCATTGTGGACAAAATTGGGGTTTCTGGATGTTACTGACAGAGATGCCTTCATATATGGGATATGTGCTAGATGTTGACATTAAAAGTGTAAGGAAGTAACACATAATAATTTAACATTTACATTGTGTTCATGTCAATAAAATTATTTTAAAATTACAGAACGGCTATCTATCAGCTCTTCCCTATTTGGTGATGTGGCTATTAAGCTTTGTGGTTAGTTTTACTTCTGACTACGTTATCAATAATAAAATAGTTTCAGTAACGACAGCAAGAAAAGTCTCGAATACGATCGGTATGAAAATTTGCATTATAATAATATTGGATTGTATTAGAAATTATGAAATTTTATATTTCGATTTTGATTTTAGGACATTGGGGACCTGGTTTAGCATTGATAGGTCTTTCATACACACCTGCCGATGTAGCGACAGCAGTAGGATTATTAACTTTAACAGTTGGATTGAATGCAGCCCATTACGTAGGATTTAATGTATGTCATTAAACATTACAGATAGAAATCAATATTAATGTTATATGTTGTGTTATAGGTATAACCTATTTTGCAATTATTTCAGATTAATCATATCGATTTAGCTCCAAATTTTGCTGGTGTTTTGATGGGAATAACGAACGCCTGTGCTAATATTCTTTCCATTATTGCCCCGCTATCCGTAGGACTCATGCTCACTGAAGAAGTAAAAAGAATTACAAATACATAAAGTGACTAATCAATATTGTTAATAGAAAGAAACGATTTTAATTTATTATTTTCTTTGACAGACTCAAACGCAAGCGTCCGCTTGGCGACCCATATTCTTTTTGTCATCTGCTATTTACTTCTTGGGTAACTTATTTTGGTTGTTGTTCGGTACTTGTGAACTACAGCCATGGAACGATCCAGAATATAATAAAAATAAGGAAGATATAGGTACACTATAATAATCTCCATAGAATCAAATTTGTGATAAACAAAACTTAATTAATTTTTTTATTTTAGAAAAAAGTAAAAAAAAAAAAAAAGCCGCAAAAAGTAAAGAAGCCGCAAAAGATAAAGAAGCCCCAAAAGATAAAGAAGTCATTGAAGAAACTCAATATTGAAACAATTATTCAGATTTAAATATTTAAATGTACATAATTCAATGAAGTTTCACATACATTTTATTAATATTTCAACAAATTGAAGATATGCTTCAACTGAGCATTGTTTCATTTGGGGATTCAATTTAATATTAAATTAAAATTATATTACTTAGGGTCGTAAATGGCTATTTCAAAAAATTTAGTCAGTTACCATGAACGTACAACAATTTATTTTTCTGTGATTTGTTTACAAAAATATTTTTATTTATTATATTTAAAAGAACGTTTAGATTACAAAATTTGAGAAAAAAAACCATTAGATATGTATTAAATAATATTTATTGTATAGGTTAATTTTAAATACAAAATGACTGTCGATATTCTATATTATATTCAAGAAAACGAGCATCTGTGTGTGTGCGTGTATGAATTATGTTTGTTTTTATGTCATATATTTGATAATTTTATCCATTAATGAAATAATTAAGTGTTACTGTATAGAAGATAAAGAATGCGCACATAGATACGTATTAATAAATATTTATTAAAATGTGCTCATCAATGTCACGTACATAGTACAGCTATTTTATCAAATGGACTAGTTCGTTTATAAAAATGCTCTACAACAAAATAAAATGTGCCATATAAAGTTATCAAAGTGTGACTAGTGTGAGTAGTGGATGATAAAATACCGATACTATTTCAAGTGTACTTTATTTCTACCATACTGCGTATTAGGTAGGGATAAGAGTTTAAGTATTTAAACACGTGTTTTAAGAAACATCTACATACATACATAGTGTGGACCAGTTAAGTCAACTCCGGTATTTTTTTTTTCACAATCACTAATTAAATTCTTATGAATTGCTTCCGTGTATTCCTATTATTATGTGATATTTACATTGCATTAGGAAAGATATATTTTACTTGAGGAAATGTTATATAATATTTATTGTTATAAATTGGAACGTAAATGTAAAATAAAACATTAAAATAATTTCTCGTTGTTTTTATTTCACTATGTTGCACATTTGGATGATTATTACTTTTGAACGCTGCTGTTAAATCAAATCAATAAAATGGCAACTAATTAATCAGTCAGTATTTAATCAATAAACGGTGAGTAACATTTTCAGTCGTTCACCATTCACTGCTGGATGAAGGCCTCTCCAATCTTATTCCATTCATGTCTGTCTTGATCAATCTGCATCCATTTGACTCCACACATTCTTCTCAATTCATCAGCCCGTCATGGCATCATCCACTCGGTCTACTTTGCTTTCTTTCACATCCTCTTGGATAACATTACAGTATTTCTCGCGTCCATCTGCCATCCATTTTTCTCTCTGTGTCCAGCCCATTGCCACTTCAACTTCAGTAATCTAAATATAATACGGACCATTTTCATGAAAAGTTACTGACCGTTTACAGATTTAAATATTGACTGATTAATTAGTTGCCATAAAATTATTCACAATTTGGTTAAAATAACTCATCGAAAATCGGAAAAACTACCGACCCAATATTAAATACAGGCCATTATAAACATATGAATAGTGTATGTAATAATGATAATTATAAAAATGTGATATCAATTTTTCTTTGTGTGCGATGAAACAGACTTCAATTCTGACATGCTTATTTTACTCAAGACCGATATGATATAAAAACAACCAACAAAACACACAAAGAACGTAACTAGATATACAAACATAAAATCGTTCATATCTCCCACAGGCATGACCATCTCCAAAGGATTCGTCAACTGCAATTACATAAAAGTTAAACGACTTCATCGATACAAAACTGATATATGTAATACAAATTCATAAACTTACAGATTTCGTCGTTATATTATGCCAAGAGCACTTATGAGACGAACATGCAGCGCAAGGAGCGACGAGAGTATCCGTGTTTTCGCACAATTTAAATACATTATTGGGACAACGAAGCAATATCCATGGATATTTGATTCGTACAGTTTCGTAACTGTAACATAATATTGTTGTTATTTACATATTTATAACTAGGACAATTGAGGACCGTTTTTTCAAAAGTCGATAAATGCATTTTTTTACGAAATTGACTTTTTAATGCAATTCTATTGTAAAAAATTGATCTATTACATAGATCTATCGATCACCATAAAATGGTGATCAAAAGTTGAAAAACAGAATTTTGACGAATATTTTAAGTTGGCAGTTTATCAAAACTCGACAAAGTGACGATACAATTTTTTTCAAAAGTCGATATCGTGAGATCTTTTTAGGCGAATAGTGTAACTACATAGGAAGAAAAAGAAAATATCAATAATTTTTAATAATGGAGTAAACACATAGATGTAGAATACTATTCTACATCTAATAATTTAATAAATGATGGAAAAATCAAGCATTTATCGAGTTTTGTAAAAACCTTTGATTTTCAAAATACTTTTTTGAATAGAGTATATTTTTTTTCAATATTGACATAACCTTACCATATACATCTACGCCTCATTTATTGAATGTATATCATATATTTTAAAAATACATGTAGATTTTTGTGTAAATCAATAAAAAGTTTCTCCTTAAAAATCATGTTTTTGCAATTATCGACATTTGAAAAAACGGTCCTCAATTGGTGAATATGACTGAATGTAAAGAAGAAGAAATAAAACTAGGATGAAGCGCATTTGGATGAACGAACATAGTTTTTAAATTCAACATTCCGCTATGCCTAAAAAAGAAGGCGTACGACCAATGCATACTGCAGGTTATGACGTATGGATGTGAAACGTGGATGCTGAATTCAAGAATGTTACGTAAGATCCAGTGCACACAGAGAAGCATGGAAAGATATATTCTCGGTATAACTAGAAGAGATCGTAAGAGGAATACATGGATAAGAAGCATGACCAAAGTGGCAGATATAGCGGAACGTGTGAAAGCTGGACTGGACACATAGCGAGAAGAATGGATGGCAGACGGATGCGAGAAATACTGGAATGGTATCCGAGAGGATGTGAAAGAAAGCCAGGTAGACCAAGTGGACGATGGGCTGATGAATTGAGAAGAATGTGTGGAGTCAACTGGATGCAGATTGCTCAAGACAGAAAGGAATGAAAGAGGATTGGGGAGGCTTTCACCCAGCAGTGGATGGTGAATGGCTGAAAATGATGATGATGATGAAAATATGTAATATTGATATATAAACAGTTTGTTTTATATTTCTGGTGAGAATATGTATGTATATCTTATACTGACCCTCCTTTTGATTTAGCTCTGTGATATCTCAAATGTATCGGTAGCGTAATGGTTAAACGAGACGAATTGACGAGAGAGTACATATGGACGGTAATGGATCTTGACATATGTTTTGGTTTCTCGACATCCACATCGCCCACTGGACATGCGTGAACCTTTACACAGAATCATTTTAGTGTGTTAATTCACTTAATAAACTTCTGTGTGTAATGGGTTTAAAAATAAATACCTTGTTGAATCTTCTCATGTCTTGCAATTCATCAGCATTTACATATGCGCCGGATGGCAAAATTTGTTGTATGGTTAGCCGACATGAACCGTGTGACCAAACGTCAAGTCCTTTTTGTTCACTAAGATGTATAGTATACTTGATATCCCTAAAACAATAGTATTGAAATAGATGATAACATTCCATCAATTGTAATTTCAGTATTAAGGTACGAACCTATGGAATCCTTCATTTAAGACATTTTGAGAAACTCTGGCGTGTATGTTGTCACACTTATTTTCTGCTCGTGTAACTAATAAGCAAAAAACTAGAATAGATTTCGCTACATGTTTATAGAACATTTCGCAGTAAGACTAAAAACATAACGCAACTTCGGAAACGTAAACGGAAATGTCAACACAATCTGACGTTTTGATAGATATTGCCATTTGTAAAAATAATATTTTAACAAATAAATGCTGCCAGTCCTGTGAATTCTCTATTTTGAGTTTTTCCAAAATATTCAAGCATCTTTGATATTTTAATTATAATTTCTAGATAAATAAAATTATAAGTCACTACTGAATACTAGGAAAGTAAATATTTCACGATAAAATGTGTTTACTTATGTATTAAAATTTCAAACTATTTCCCCTTTGATATTGATTTTAGAAAATGTTTTCAAATATTTTTCTTAAAATACAAGGCAATAAAATGAAGTATTCCAAGTATTGCATTTTATTTTCTATTCATGACGTAATATTGTAACATAAAAGAGATTTTCGTTTACTTTGATTGAATTTTACGAATAAACTATTTTATTTTCAGCGTTTCAAGATCGTATCTGTTTCGTCAGTTTACACAAACCAGTTCAAACAAACTTTGTTGAATTCAGTTTATTTTTCCAGCATGTTTTCTTTGATTGTTTATTAAGGTCATCGCGGGAAATGATATTTAAATATGTATGGAAAACGTTTCCAATTCTTAGCCCTGGTGAACAAACGGCATTTGATTTTTCTTAAAAAAATTTAAATCAAAAAAACTATTTTTATGTAAACTAACTATGTACATGTGTCAAGAGGAAATGATTTTGATGCATTATATTTTGATTGAATTTTCTTTGTATAGCCCTGTGTGTGGCAAAATATTTCAATAAATTTCCCATCGAATTGTGAAATCAATGCATCTGCTTTTTTTCTAGTTGTTTATTTATCATTAGTGAATTTGAAAAAACAAAATGTTGTAATATGCGTTTGGAATGTGTAGATTGTATAATATTTAAATCTTGTGCGACTACATACATACATATGTATGTATGTCTAATCGGTTTCATCAATCTTATCCTTCATAAAAATCAGTTATACAAAAATAATTTCGTATAGTTTTTTTAAACTTTAAGGATTGAATAAGGTTTGGGATTACAGGATGTGATAAATAAAATAAATATTTTTTTTGTGATAACGATATCAACATGATTTATTGATGCGTGAAAGAAGCCATGTATACAATGTGAGTCACACATACTTAAGTGATACATTATTAACGATTATATATAGCAGGAATAGAATTAAAGTGAGGTAAAAAGGTGGCGGTCGTGTCTCAGGGCTGTGCTCCCACTTCATCCCTATCCCCGCTAACAACAATCCCTAACGTTAGTTACACCTGTCATCTGTCACGTATTCGTAAATGATAAATACATTTATGTTTCAACGAAAAATAATTATAAAATAATAAACTGTATATAAATTAAAATAATTATAAATAAACCGTTCGACAAGATCTGATCGCAGGCATTCTTCATGTATTGTTCACGTTCTTTTTTTTACAGGCTCGATTTTTTTTTTTTTTTTTTTTAATGAATATTCTGTACAAAGCCTCGTTTATGTATTTTTATAAATAAAAAAAATATTTATGAGATGTCTTAAAAGTCGATTTCAGGATTCAGGTCGAACCTGGGTGGAAATGCCATGCCATCCAGCTGGGGACGCGCTCCTGGTCTCATTGGCTGAAAAAATAATACAAGATTAGATATTTGAAATGAGAAAGCTTGAAAGTTGAGGCTTGAAAATATAACGAAAACCACTCCTTGATAACATGCATAGGTCATACAGAGGAACTTGAATTGGGATATGGCATTAAAAGAATTTGGAAAAATTTCAAATGCTTTTGGAGCAAAACTCCGACGAAATTATTTACAAGACCAAAACAGTTTTGCGGATGTAAAAAATACGTATAGGTATGTTTTGCACGACTTTTAGTGCTTTTTTTTATCTATCTATAAAATCCCAAGCAAAAATTGCTCTCTCAAATAACTTACAACTTAAACATGGTTACTCCATGAGAGCCATGGCGCGCTTGGGCTACATAATGGAAAAAGAATTGTTTTTATATTTAAAATTGATTTAAAAATTATGTGATAATTTGATGGTAAAAGTGAATGCTTACCGCCGGGCTAGCTCCTCTGGCGGTGGATCCAGCACGTCCCTTCGCGCGGAACTTGTTGATGGCTTGTTCGGCAAGGTCGGCCCTCTCTTCGGCTTCCTCCAGCTCTTGTTGTGCCTTGCGGAATTTGGCAAGGTTAAGAGCTGCGATTTCTTCAGCCTCCTCGATCTGCCTCTTGTATGTCTTGATCTTCTGTTGGAGTTTGTCTACTAAGTCTTGCATGCGTTCGTGGTTCTTGCGGTCCTCTTCGGCTTGGAAGCTAAGCTCCTTAATGCGACGTTCTGATTTGCGGAGATTCTTCTGGGCATCAGCGTGTCTCCTCTGTTCACCGTCCAATTCATTTTCGAGTTCCCTGACTCGTTGTTCAAGTTTCTGGATGGCCTTCTTTCCTCCCTTGAGTGCGTTAGCTTCGGCTTCGTCTAACCTAATTTGGAGGTCCTTGATTTGAGTTTCGAGGGCTTTGCGGAGTTTCTCCTGTGTTTGGGCATGGTCTTGTTCCGCTCGGAGTTCATCAGCTAACCGCGCAGCATCAACCATGGCTTTCTTGGCCTTTTCTTCGGAGTTCTTAGCTTCGTTCAACAGCTCATCAAGATCGGAGTGGAGGGTCTGGAGTTCGGCTTCGAGTTTCCTCTTGGCGGCAGAAATTGAAGCGTTTTGTGCGGCGAATTCGTTGAGTTGTTCATGAGCATCACCCAATTCTTGCTCAGCTTGGCGACGGCCACGGTCGGCTTGTTCCAAGAGAGTGCGGGATTCTTCCAACTCGTTCTGGAGGGCGTTAGCACGACGTTCAGAAATGCCAAGTTGTTCCCTGGCATCATCACGGGCGCGCTGTTCTTCTTCCAAAGCGGTCTGGACGTCCTTGAGCTGTTGCTGGTAGCGTTTGATGTTCTTCTGTGCTTCAGCGTTAGCCTAAATCGAAATATTTACAAGTTAGATTATGAAATCTTAAGATCAATTTAATATTTAAACGGTTTAAAATTTCTGTTTTTACCTTGTTGGCGTGGTCCAGGGCGATTTCGAGCTCATTGATGTCAGCTTCCAACTTCTTCTTCATGCGGAGGGCCTCAGCCTTACCCTTGGCTTCGGCTTCCAATGATGCTTGCATGGAGTCGAGGGCACGTTGGTGGTTCTTGCGGGTATTTTCGAATTCTTCTTCCTTCTCTTGGATTCTGCGATCGATTTCTTGACGAACTTGGGAAAGTTCCAATTGAGAACGGAGTACCTTGTTTTCTTCTTGTTCAAGAGCAGATTCAGCTTCTTCAAGAGCAGCCTGGAGTTCATCCTTCTCAGCCTCAAGACGCTTCCTTGCCTTTTCGATTTCATGGATGTTGCGACCACCTTCACCGATTTGGTCGAGCAAGTCCTTGACTTCATCAGCCAAGTTCTTGTTCTCACGACGGACGGCTTCAAGTTGTTCCTGGCCTTCTTCGTAGGCTCCCTTAAGACGGAAGAGTTCGGTGGAGTAGTTGCGGCATTCCTTCTGGCTGGCATCGAGCTCAGCAGCGAGGTCATCAACCTTGAGTTTCCATTCGCCAATGATCTTGTCGAATGCCTTCTGTTTCTTCTCAGCGGCATTGGCAATAGCGGTAGCACGGTCGACTTCCAATTGCAAGTCTTCGACTTCGGTGGCAAGGCGTTGCTTGGTCTTCTCGAGGGCGAGGCACTTCTGGTTGAGTGATTCGATGGTCTCTTCGGCTTCAGCCAAACGGGCTTGGAGCTTGCGTTTAGCTTCCTCAAGTTCTTCAGTGCGAGCCAAACCTTCGGATTCGTACTTGGAGCGCCACAATTGGGATTCGGCGTTGGCCTTGCTGAGTTGACGTTGAATATCAGCCTTGCCTTCAGCTTCTTCCTCAACTTGTTCGCGGATGTTGTCCAAGTCGTGTTCCAAGTTGCGGAATTTGCCAAGGAGGGTAGCGCGTTCCTATATCGACAACGTGAAATTAATTATCTTGATTTTGATTAATATGTATAATTTTTATTGTCATTGTAGAAGTACTTACCCTGCCTTCCTCATCGGCCAATCTCTTGGTGTCTTCGAGTTGGGTGGTGAGGGAAACCTTGATCTTGGAAAGTTGGGAAACCTGAGATTCAGCCTCTTCAAGTTGACGCAACAAGTCGGAGTTCTCAATGGACAACTTCTTCTTGGCAGCATCGAAATCATTCAAAGAGCGGTTGGTCTCATCCAATTTGCCTTGGATTTCGTTGAGATTGTGGGACAGTTGTTTGGCGATCTTTTCTTGGGCAGCCTATGTAAAAAATATTATTTAATTATTTGTTGATTTACTATGTTAAAAATAAATTGCATATTAAAAAAAAACACAAAACTTTTTTAATATTAATAAATGGTACAGACATTTTATATTCATTAATTAGGAGTCAAACCGATGAATATACAGAATAATGTAGAAGGACCTGGTTTTTAGTATAAGAATTATTTCTTGATAAATAAAATAAATGGTAAATTATTTTTTTATGATTTTGGATATCTGGAAACACATAGTCGTGCATGAACTTTTTTTCCGCTGAAAAATCACATAATGTATGTTAGTCACAAACAGCAGCAGATAATGGATGTTATTTTGGTGATTTTTTGTGATAATTTGTAAGTGATGATTGTATATTGCCATTTGCTCTTGTATCTACATAGTCAAAGACTATAAGTTGCCTAAAAGCTGAAGAAAAGGCCGCGTGCGTTACGTTAGGCTGTTTTAAACTTTTTTTGTCATTCGGCTGTACCTTCTCGTTGGACAGGTGATCAATACCAGCACGAAGGTCGTTCAGTTCACCGAAGTATTGAGCGCGTTCCTTTTCAGCCCTAAAGGAGAAATTAACATTTACATTAAGTGTTACATGGCTTTCTATGTTCGTGTGGGCGGTGTGTATGTATGTGCGAAACGTGAAATACGATCACATCGTGAGGACCAAATGGTACGGTAGGGGAATGGTTTTCTCTCGATAAATGAAACTATCGAGATTCGTCTCATTTTTTTTTTTTGTTTGAACGTTAATCGTGCAACACTCAAAGGAAGAGGGTTCACTGACGCATGCCTCTGCAGGTCATCAGTTTACCTTCTCACGGGCCAATTGGTCAACTGCACCGCGCATTTGGTTTAATTCATTGTGGCAAGATGCGCGATCGTGTTCAGCCCTAAATTTAAATTTGATTTTAATACATGTAAATACTTCATTCAGAGAAAATAGATAGTAATTTGCCCATCCGGTGTCTCCCCAAGGGAATATTATACTTACTTGGCCTTGAGCTTGTTCAATTGGTCGACTTGTTCGCCCATTTCGGCGACGGAGTCATTGTGCTTCTTGCGGAGGTTAGCGAGGGTGCCTTCATGTTGAATGTTGGACTCTTCCAAGTCGCGACGGAGCTTGCTGAGCTCAGCTTCACGCTTTTTGTTGAGTTCAATCTGAGCTGAGGTGGCACCACCAGCTTCCTCGAGGCGTTCGCCCAACTCTTCCAATTCGCGAGCCAAATCAGCGCGTTGCTTCTCAGCCTTGGCGCGAGCCTGGCGTTCGGATTCGACTTCCTCTTCGAGTTCTTCAATGCGGGCCTGGAGTTCCTTGATCTGTTTCTGGAGTTTGGAGACGAGGGATTGTTCATCCTCAAGCTTGGCGGTAAGGGAAGAGATTTCCTTGTCCTTGCGTTGGATGGTCTGTTCCAATTCCTTTTTGTTGCGTTCCAAGTCGGAGACGGCTTCCTGGGTGAGTTTCAGGTCACCTTCTACCTTCCTCTTGGACTTCTCAACGTCACCGCGGAGCTTCTTCTCGCGTTCGAGGGAGTCCTCGAGCTCATCCAAAGTCTGTTCGAGCTTGGCCTTAACCTTGTTCAAGTGGTTAACCTTGTCCTCGGAAGCCTGGAGCTCCTCGGACTGCTTCTGGTTGGATTCACCTTGGTTTTTCTTTTCCTTGTTCATCTTGTTGATGAGTTCATCCTGGTGGGCGATCTCATCATTCAAGTTGCGGATTTGGTGATCCTTGGTGGCCTTGTCCTGTTCGGACTTCTGGACGGAGAGTTCGAGGTCTTCGATGTCCTTCTTCAGCCCGGAGATCTCTTGTTCGAGCTTCTTCTTGCCTTGGAAGAGTTGGTTACGGGCATCTTCCTCTTGGGTGAGACGCTCTTGGGTGTCCTGTGAAATACGAAGCGGAATGTAAGCATCGAGGTCAATACGTCTAAAATAGAAGTTCCGTTCGGCATTAGGAGAGCGATTGTCAATTAATTGGCTTGTTTATTTCAGCAGTAGTGGTGGGCCGCCCCCACCGACCGCTGAAATAGCCCATCTATAAACACCGCTCCAGCAGCGATATGTAACACACTCTGCATTTTTGGCTACTCTAATCGTATCCAAAAAATAAAACCCACGTATATATTATACATATATCCCGCTGGAGGGGCGCCAAAGCTGGCACACTTCATACGCGTCGTATGACACGTCGATTTATATTCGCGATGAATGTTCCACCGGGTGCGAGCTGGAGGATTAAATAAGCCGTGTTTATAAATATTATACCAAAAATTATGACACGCGCAAGGTGCCGAATGACGGTTTCTTTTTTAGGCTGGAATCCGTGTGATTTACCGAGCACAGAAATAGTCTTTCGTAAATAATGATACACCCGAGGAACTGCAACTACGTCATACCGATACGCGTATTAAATTACAATATAAATTATCATTGCTATTCTAATGCCTTTGAATTTATTTATTTAGATTAAAATACTCAATTTACTCAATTTATTTTAAAAAACCCCATAAATTCAAATTATGCATAATTTGTACACTACTAATCAATTAATTGCTAGCATAATTTGTACACTCTACTAATCAATAAACTGCTACCATAATTTTTACGATTTATAAATTAATCATTAGCATAATTTGTACTATTTGTAAATTAATCATTAGTATAATTTGTAATATTTCGTACAATAATAATTAGCAAAATTTGTAATATTTGTAAATTAATCATTAGTATAATTTGTAATATTTCGTACAATAGTAATTAGCAAAATTTATACTATTACATGAAATAATATTACATTGCTTTTATTCAAAATTATCTCCAAATTGAGTTGATTTAAATACATGAATCAAATTCAAATTCAAATTCTAGTCTTTTAAATGTTTTTGCAATATATTTTTATTCCTCTATTGATTTATTCCCTTAATTTATAATAATTAAAATGTATGAGTACTTACGCGGAGCTGGGAGTCCAAGTCGTTCTTCTGGGCCTGGAGTTTGGCGCTCCTCTCCTGGAATTCGGAAAGAGATCCCTTCTCTCCCTCAAGAGAAGACAAGAGGTCTGTCTTCTCCTGGAGGAGTTTGGAGTTGAGGACTTCCAATTCCTTGCGGAGCTTCTCCTCACGCTCGAAATTCTCTTGAGCCTTAGCAGCCTTCTCTTCGAGTTTCTGCAATATTTCCGTTTTTGTGTTAAAATCTGCGTCTATATCCGCTATCTCCATTGTGTGTGAATTTATTCAATCCCAGCGCGGCTATAAAACGAGCTGGTGCTCTTATTTAGTATGCGAATGTACTGGAGTGCTTTTCGGTTTCGTTCGGGTTTGATTCGTATTCAAAAGTGCAAGGTGGACAAGTGCTAGGCTGAAGGCCTGGTCTGGTGGTGGTGTCGCGAGGACCGAGAACCGAACACTGGATGCTGATCCAGAGTCGATCTCTAAACCACTACCGCCCCCGCTGGAGGCGCCAGGGTTGGCCACGACAGCTCACCTTTACACCGGTATACTATAAAAGCCAATGCGATCGAGCCGGCCCTGGACCGTGGATAAAAATATCGGGGGAAGAAGAGGGGAAAAATTAATTTGAAAAGCGGTGACGTGACGAGTGAAATGTTCCCGAAAGATAAATTGAAGATTTATATCGAAGTGGGTGCGCTTGCTTCGCCAAGCTTCCAGAAGCTCTACCGAAATAGCTTCCACAGCACAGGTAGGTAGGCAGAGGCGCTGTCATGCTGCCTATATGCGGACACGGCGCGTTACACCTGTTCCACGGCAACGGGGCATACCGATTTAGAACCACTTTCAGATGTGATGATTAGAAAAGAGCAGATTATAAACGGTGTGCACTCTCATTTTTGGGTCGTCGCCTGGTGATGATTCATTAAAAAGAAGTAGTATTAGAATACTTACGGCGATCTCGTCCTCGACACGGGTGACGTTGAGAAGAGGCTTGACCTTCTGCCACAACTTCCACCAGGGCCAGGTGCGAAGTTGGAGGTATTTGCGCAAGTTGCGTTGTACGACTTGCAGGGCCAATCTAGATTAGGAGGTACAAAATTTAATGTGATTTAATCTCCAGCTGAAAATTCAAATATAAATTCGACGAAACAATCTTTGGGTATGTTCACCTTTGGTCTTGGAGCTTCTTGAACTCTTTACGAGACAAGTAACCTCGTACCCAGGACTGGAGCCAGGAGACGATCTTGGAGAGACGATCGTCACGCAACTCCTCCATCTGACCCAGGACACCAGCGCGGAAGAACACCTGTTACCCATACACAACACGTCAGTTCGCACACCCAGGCCAACTTTGGCTCGTATCATATTCCATGCAATATGTATTTATACATACAAACCCTTTGAAAATCATGCAATTTTTTTGTATATGTAAATTTTATACAAATTTGTGATTATTAATAATTATGATAGTTAAATGTTATGGTTGGGTAGTGCATAGTTTCTACCTTTGTTTTTCCCATTCTGAAGGACTCGGAATCTAAGCCGGTGTGCTCCAAAATTTTCTCCGTCGCCTTCTCAGGTGAAATTGGTTCTTTCAAAAGGCTCATGCACAGAATTTTGTATCTGCGTTTGCCCGTCAAGATTTTCAAAAATAAAATTAGTGACAAATTTGACTATAACTACATCGCAAATCCCCCTCGGTATTTTGTTTTTAAGGGATTTGCGGTTTATTTGGACAAAAATTCAAAACACACACACACTCATTACTACATACCAATGGCCTTCAAACTTTTTCAATATACGACCCACTTTTGATGCCAATTAATTCGTTATTTTTCAGAATTTACATTATTTCATTAAAAAAAGTTTACTACCCACCAAATAGTGTCGTACACCAAAAGTATGAAGGCCAAAATTCTATATTATTTTAAAAGTGGAATAGACAGAAATTATATAATATCGACATTTTTTTCCGGTCATTTGGAGAATGAATGTTGATTTCTACAGTTGAATTAAATTTAATAACATGTAATGTGTTTTAGAATAACTTTGTAAGTCTATCGACAAAGTTGTTGCGTTATAACTGGATCACCGAGCAGGATCACCTTTGTCAGGATTACTCTTATTAAAGCTGTTGTGAGAAAAATCTCTTTTTTATAGTAAGCTATTATCGAAATGTAAGATAAAACAAATCGATGTCGGATCTCTGGTAACATGCCTTGGTGTGACCCAGACGGTAGGATTCAGCATCCAAGCCTGTGGCATCCAAGAGGATTTGAGCGATCTTCTTAGGATCAGTTTCCTTAGCGACGCCTCCCGGGTTCAGGATATTGTATCTAAATATAGGGATAACGAGCAATCGGAAAAATCAAAAATACTGTTTCATGGCATATCTAGGGAAAAAAGCTAACTACAACATGATACCGCTGGAAAGGAGAACAATAGATATCATGCCATACTTATTCTAAAGTGTACAACTCTTTCGAACCTAAAATACTGGGGTAAAAGAGGGTAGGGTAAAAACTAATCAAGGGTACTACGTATCAATTATATGTACGTGGTTCTTAAGGTAACTTCGGGTATTCATACACTTCATGCTAGTCATATCGACCGCATTGTAACAACTACTACTCGATCTTGGATATGGAACGCCATCAAAAAAAATAATGTGCACTGAAAAGGTGAAAACTCTGGGGTAAACAGATCATTAAGCCTCTACTCATTCGAGCTTGCCTTTGTGTGACCAATTCGGTAGCTCTCCGGATCCAATTCGACTGATTCCAAACATTTAGCTGCGGCAGTCTTTGGATCTTTTTCCGTAGTCATAATAGCCGGAGCAAGAATCATGTAACTGTTTCGTCAACACAATATAATTGAAACATTGCGCCAACAACTGAACATCATCATATCATCTTAATAATTCAACAAGTGTTCGAGAAGCACTCTCAAAGTTTAAGTCTAACTATCTAACTGATCGATACTTATTAAGAGTACATAATTAAATTTAAATAATTTAAATGCAAACTGTCGATGACTTACCGGAGTTTGAAGTCGGGGTAGACCATCCTGTTGGGGAAACCTTTACGGCAAATACGGATACCTTCAAGCACACCGTTACATGTCAGCTGGTGCATAACAAGATGAGAGTCGATGAGACCTTTGCAAAAAAAAAAGTACAGAGTTAATCATAAGGATACAAATATAAGTCCACGAATGCGTAATATATGTATGTAAGTATACTAACCAGGCTGTTTCAATTCATTGGGAATGATGCAACGTACGAAATGAGGTTGAGTAGATCTCAAAGTGGCCATCAAGTTGTTCAATTGTTCCTGTGCGTACAATGCGAATAAGTTTCATGTTCGATTTTATTTGGCTTCGTTATAATATCAATATTTTGTATATTTATATACAATTTGATTTTTTAGTAATAACAACACAAAACACACGACACGCATTAATGGTTTTTACGAGTCTTTCTTTGGCAAAATTTAGGGTGATGTTCTACATTTTGACAAATTTTTGACGATTCTGAATTGAATTTGACATTTTTCACTTGCCGAAGAAAAACTTGTAAACTCTTTTACTTACAGTTTGTATAAGATTTGGTAAAAGGCCACACTTGCAGATGAATGACTCACGACACAATCCGTCACTCTTATCGAATCTAATCGAATGCGGTTCGTCGGTCATTGAAATGCATTTTTTTTATTTAAATCTAGATCATTATCATTTTTACTGTTCGAACGATAATGAAGGTGAACTTCGCCCCTTTAGAAAGATTAATATTATATATATATATATATATATATGTAAATATATACCCAATCACACATGGGTTTTATATAAATAAAATAAAGTTAATATATCAATGGGGAGTATATATGAATACTGATATATGTAGATACATATATGTATACTCTTTTCATTGTATTAAATTTAAAAAAAATAAACACACAACGGGCACCACAATTATAATACAATATATGTTATTACGGGGTGCACTTCTCATTCCTTTTGTACAACCATGACTAATATTGCATGAGCTACGGCTATATAAAACCAAATGTTACGTGCGTATTTTTCATTCAATTTTGGTGTAAAAGTACTACCATGAGAGAGTTTATGGCACCAAAAAAAATGTATGGGAAGTAAGTAGTATGTGAATACTATTTATTATACAATTGCACCGTTTCTACTTTCATCATAGTAGGATGACGGTGATTAAGATATTAGGGGTTCTTTAAAACTTTGAATACTAAAAAAGGTTTTCTATAAAGTCCGTTTGTCATCTGGACAAACTAACCTTGTAGGCTGATGATACTGTAGCGAAACCGCCACCCTTCTTACCACGACCACCTGAACAGAAACAAATTCAAAAATAGCAACATACGAATAGGTACATGACATAACATCTCGTTACAATAATCTCTACATGTCCGCAAATTCGTTCGAGTTACATTACCGTCATGTCGGTTGGATCGGATATTGTAAGCTCATAAATGTGTTAGATAGCGATTGAAAATGAAAGTTAAAGTGAAACATTTAAGGTAAATAGTGATAAGTTCGTTTATGAGCATTAGAGACGATCACATAAAGCTCGCGTAGATGTCGGCATGCTGTATCTGAGAATATGAAGGAAGAGAAGTGAACTTGAAGAATCGTAAGCGTAAGCAAACGGTTGATCCGATCTGGGTCTCTGGGTACTCGTGCTCGACTGATCCTTAAGCTACATTTTTGTTTTTTGATCAGCTAACAAAGAATTGTGACATTACTTTGTATAGGGATGACACAGTCTGGAAGGCAGATCCCTTGGCGCGCTTAGCTCCTGTATCAGTAATACATCAGATTCATAAGTTAGTAGGTAGGTGTAAACACCGTCGATATCATGAAAGTTAAATTATTAATTAATTACAAGAGATTACATATTATTTGATATGTTGGATTTAAAGAGCAAATTCTGTATTTGGTTTTTGCTCGATATTAGGAATTTTGTGAACTTTTACACATCGAATCCCTATATGAAATTCATTGTACATATTTTTGATGGTAAAAGTATTAATAGGATGTACTATGTAATGCATGTATGAAAAATTACTTAAATTGATTCTCGAACTTCGTAGAAATATCTATGCGTAATATAAATTTTATATTGATTGTATAATTATATTGTAATTCGAGTGTTTTTAGAATTGTAATTGTTATCGTAGGTACCCTTATCAGCAGTTCCGGATTGTCCTGGATGATCAGCGAAGATCTCTACCAAGAGTTTGTTGGAACCCTTCTTGAATTGATCGACGACGGTGTCGTTCAAGGGATCCTTGTTCTTCTCAAGCCATCCGGTGATGTTGTAACCGACCTATTTTACAAGTGTTCCAAGTTAAAAATCACCTCGTATAATACGAAAAATAAGATTTTTAGCAGAAGCAAAAAGGATACTTACGTTGCCGGCATAATGGCCAATGGCGAAGTTAGCGGCTTGGCAACCAGGCTTTGGTGGTTTGGGCTTCAAGAATGGAGGAGACTTGCCCAAATGGTTGTTGTTCAACTTCTCTTCAAAGGTCTTGTCGGTGGCTTTGGGGAACATAGACTCTTCCTCAAGGATGGATAAGATACCCATGGGCTATATTGAACGAGAAAAAAATGTTGGGATCATTCTCGTTAAAATGCAATTTCGATTATAATAAATGAAAATTACTCTTACTAAACTGAATTTTACTATACATATTTGAGAATATTTTGGTATAAAAAATAATATTTTATTTAAAGAGAAAACAACATATTTATTACCTTATTTTTTAAACTACTTTTTTTAAATCAATGCAAATATCAAATAATGATACAAGGCGTTAAGGAATAATGCTCAATAACTAAATTTATCTGTCTACAAGCATTTTAAAAAACTAAATAATTTTATTTGTAATAAATATAAAAGTATCATTCGCAGCTCAAAGCTGTTATAAAATGAAAAGCTTAAATCTTACCTTGTCGTTGATGTTTTATACAATACGTCAAATTTTTCAAGACATCATGCATTCTTCGAAGCGAAGGTGATGGTTAGGGCGCAGTCGATTGGTTTTACCGTTATTATATAAGAAAATAATCTACAAAATATAACCTAACATATCAAGTTTTTACAATATTTTTTACAATATTACAAGTAAAAATATTTTTATTCCTTACAAAAAAAGTTAAAATAAATCTCTAAATGTATGTATGTATATTAAAGCTTTAGTCGTGAAATAACTCGCATTCGCTAAAATTTAAATCTACCAACTTACTGTTGCCGTTATTTAAATACTGTTACTTACAAAATACGGTTTCGATGTTTATCTTTTTGTTTAATTATCCTGCGATGTTTAAATAATATGTACAAAATTAATCGAAAAAAAAACTACGGATATATATATTTTTAATATGAACGTTGATTATTTTTTTAGGTCTACCATTTTGCTTTCATTTTTTTTAATAAAAAAAATTGCCATTGTTAAATATTGCAAGAGGGCGCGATGCTCAATACCTTTTCGATTAAATCTATCGTTGGCTGGAGGTCCATGCCGAAATCAATGAACTTCCATTCGATCCCTTCTCTCTCATACTCTTCTTGCTCTAGCACGAACATGAAGTGATTGAAATACTGTTGTAGTTTTTCGTTTGTAAAATTGACGCATAGCTGATTAAAACCGTTCGACTGGCCGCCGGACCATTGAGGTACAGGAAAAATACAAAACACAAACAAACACGTACACAACAACTAATTCGAGTCTTAATCATCATAAAGACACAGAAAATTTTTAGTACAAAAAAAAGAAAAATAGTTCACGGAAAAAAAAATTAAAATTAGAACAAGTAGCGCGAGGTGATTGTTTGCATTGACCACCTCAACGTATAAAGCCTCCAAGAAAAAGCGTCAACACACAACACATAGATAGATAGATAGATAGCTTGTTGCCTCTAGATTTCACACAGTTTCCCAGTCAATTATAATTTTCATTTTATCTATGTTTATTTTTCATAGTTATGGTATTCTCTGGGCATTCGTGTGAAATCCTTCAGCTGATCTCCTGTGGCTAAGCCCCGTCAAAGCATGGCTGCCAACTACCTTTTCAATAAGGTCTATGCAATTTTGGAGATCCATGCCGAAATCGATGAAAGTCCACTCGATTCCTTCTCGCTTGTACTCTTCCTGCTCCAAAACGAACATGTGATGGTTGAAGAACTGTTGCAACTTCTCATTAGTGAAGTTAATGCAGAGTTGTTCGAAACCGTTGTACTGTAGGAAGACACGCAATGGGACAAACACAGTTAGTGACAATTCAAATCGCTTTGGTCAACATAAAAATTAATAGAAGAAAACAAATTAAATGTATAGTGCGGTCAACGATGTTTCGTCTCGCACTGTGGGTATGTTATGCAAGACACATAGAGGTAAATAGAACACTCCGGGGACGTAACATATGTAAAACACCTTACATATGTATGCTCGGGGCTTTGTTTTAAGCAACTGTAGGTACATATAATTATTAAAGTCGACAAATTTGGTAATACACGGTCCACTTCATACATGAATGGATTGTAATTAAAAAAAAGCACACCAGTAGAAAAGCATAACTCCACGAAGAACTCGAACACAGTGACAACACCAGTTATCTCCCATCCATGTATCGGCACGAGAATTACCTTCTCGATCAAGTCGATACAAGCAAGCAAATCCATGCCGAAATCGATGAAGGCCCATTCGATGCCTTCCCTGGTATATTCCTCCTGCTCGAGGACGAACATGTGATGGTTGAAGAACTGTTGCAGTTTCTCATTGGTGAAGTTGATGCAAATTTGCTCGAAGCCGTTGTACTATACGGGGGTGGGTAATTGGATATACGGGAAAACAAACAAATATACATTGTAGGTAACATTCGTGGATTCGGTTGTTGTCGCAGTTTTCTTTTTACTTCATTTACATTTAAGACACGCCTTGGTGAAAAGTGATGGTTTTGGATGCAAGATTATTACAAATGGTGTGCATACATACATAGGTTCGTGCACTTTTATGTGCCAATGAAGAACCAGTAGTATACGAGGTTGGTTAAATTATTATTGGTACTGTCTTATTTTCATTATAAGGAGTACCAAAGTTCACACATTCCGGAGCTTGTACATATGTAGGATTTTCAAAACATTTTCATTGGACTACATAGAATAGTGCAGGACATATTGATTTTAATCTTACATCGGCTGCTTTCCTCCTCGACCGGCGTGATCCTCGCCAATTAAGGATCAGAGTGTCTGACCAAGGGGTAAAATAAAATTCTACTATGTTCATGACAAAAGTTTAACAGGCAGCGTTTGCGAGCTCCGTGCTCAATGATCATTCTACCTTTTCGATCAAGTCAATGCACGCCAACAAATCCATTCCGAAATCAATGAAGGCCCAAACGATGCCCTCCCTAGTGTACTCTTCTTGTTCCAGTACGAACATGTGATGATTGAAAAACTGTTGCAACTTCTCGTTTGTGAAGTTAATACAAAGCTGCTCGAAACCGTTGTACTAAAAATGTCATTAAAATTTTTCATTAAATCCCCATCCGTAATTTACACTACCGTTGACCGATGTACATGTACAATACTCCGTTTTTGAAGCCCGATATCGGGATATAAATATAAATTAATAAGCATGACATGTGGATACTCATATAAAGATATTTATAATGTATCAATATATAAATAAATTACAAGATGGACCGTAAATTATCACATGGTTTTAAACATTCGAAAGAAATCGTTGACGTATTGTGCTATAATAGTAATTTTTATGATATTTTACGATCCATCATATAAAAGTATATTATGTTACAAATTTCTTCGCAACAGTGTGTATTAAGCGAAACTTATTTTAAGTTATTTATGTATTTAGAGTAATATTCCTTCCAAATGTATAGCAATAACAAATACATTTACTGGAAATCATAAATTATAAATGTGTAATTTGGCGCTGCCAATTTCGTACATGAAACACAATGATCGTTGATAAGTTGATGAATCGCTTTATAGCAAGGCTTGTCTTTTGGATTTAATTAAAATATAAGTGCTTATCGTCTAATATTCGAAACTGATAAATAAAAGATATATTGTCTTATTAATCATAGACTGAAAAGGAAGTTATTCTTTGGTGTACCTCTAGATGGATACTTAGATAAAATATTTCGTTTGAAATTTATATAACTGCTAAGTGATTCGGTATAAATAAATACTTACGTCGAAAATTTCGAAACCAGCAATATCCAGTACTCCGATGAAGTGCTGTCTCTTCTGCTTGGTGTCTAGGGTTTCGTTACACTTCTTGACGAGCCATTTGAACAATCTGTCGAAGATACCCTTGCAAAGGGCACCGACAGAGTTGGATACTTGGTCCTTGTTACGACCCTGGGTCACGAACTCGTTACCGACCTTAATGCGGGGCTTCAACAAGTTCTTGTACAGATCTGTGCAATCTACACCCAACAGCGTGGCGACACGATCACCTTCCTATAGTCACAACGTACAATATCCATCAGTACAAAGATTACTCACAGTTACAGCTAATGAATGAATTGTAATTTTTTAGCATAAGTACCTCCGTGCCGTCAGCTTCAGCCTGCTCTTCACGACCCCTCTGCTTGAACTTCATACCACCCATGTGCATGACGCAAGCGGTGATCTTGTAGATGTTGTCTTTTTCTTCTTGGGTGAAACCCAAGACGTCGAAAGCTTGCTATATTGTCGACAGAAACATATATTTTATTGATGCCAACGACGAGGCAAAACATATTTGACAAATTTCATCATAAAATTTACTGTTATTTGTTATCAATTTTTAATCGAGTGCTATTCATTTTTTCAAATAAAAAGTGCATAGGTAGTTAAAACAATGTTTGTACTCACCGCAATATGTTAACAAAATTATATCTAGGTTCTTGATTAGTAAGGGCGAAAAGTGCTTTGTTATTAGTGCAATTATGCATGTATTGGATTTTTTTCTAATTCTAAAAAACCAACTTTTAAATCTATATCACATCGTAGATTTGGTAATAATAATAATAATAACAATAGTCATAATAAAACATTCTAACGTATACTTTTGAAACACGGTACAATTTTCATATAAAATGAACCACGCCCAGTTAGAGGGGAGGTCATATACAAAGAACAAAAAAGGATTGATTTTTTTTTATAATAACATTCGTGTAGGGGGAAATCGACAGTGCAAAAAACATATATCGAAATATTCAATATGATAGAACTACATAATATGTAGTAATAATATAAAAAAACAATCTCCGCAATAATCACATCTCAATGTGGCGGGAGATCAAACACCTCGAAACATCCTACTATCGACGTGCACGAACAAAAAATACTAATAACAAGGAGTCCAGCAACACCATTCCATATGGATGTTGATAACACGAATGGACTACGTTCTGATAAATGTCGACTTACATCTGTCAATGAACTTTCCTCGCCGTCATCCATACTAGGGATGGTGATCTTACCCTGGGATACATTGTAGTAGTCATAGATGTTGTCGGACAATAAGCACCTGGCTATAAAATACAACAGAAAGGGAAATTCCGACAGTTAATTTGAACTTTAGATTCGTTTCCTGTGAGATGCTTTTTGGTTGATTGTGTATGGTATTCGTGGTTTTTCCCCCTTTTTTTCGATTTCCGCTTTCCGCCGCTGAAAATTGTATTTAGTTTTTCGTCGGTGAAGTTATTCTACGATTTTTTTGTATTGTTACTCTGTGCTAAAATCGTTAAAAACTTGCTGTGCTGTGGTTTTGGTGCTTGTGAGTTGTTGAAGCGAAGCGGCGACGAGGAGCGGGCAGGTTGCCTTCAACACTTTCAATTTGCGTAGATATGTATGTATACTATTTTTTTCATATTATTTCCCTATGGTGGAAGGACATTATGAGGGTCCATCATGTCCATGGTAAGGCGCACCGACGCGCTCCTTACGCCCATGTCATACCACTTACGTCCGTGGTGTCAAATTCTAATCCATCGTTGATGCCTGGAATTCGCGTCTTACCCTGGCATATGAACGGGTATTCGCTGATACGGGTGCTTAGCAATGTTAACTCTGCGAATGTTTCAAACAAACTTTAAATTTCATGTATCTAGGAAGATTTCTACGAAATTTTCAGTGTGAAGGTAACCAGCTCGCTCAGCTCCATCTATGCGTGTAAACAATCCACAAAATAAAAACACATAAGTATTAGCGACATGAAAATTCCGCGATTTCGTTGTTTGGATAGGTAGGTGTGTTATTATCTTATTACGTATGCATCGTAGCGTATATTATCAATATATTATTATTGTTTTAATATAAAATATATTTTCGCTGGAGTGTTAGTGTTAGGAGCAAGCACAACTATTGGGTGAGTGCGGTTTGTCAATATTTCCGCACTTACATCTGTGATCAGCATTTCCTCGTTATCATCTACGCTGGGAATTGTGGTCTTGCCTTGGGCAACGATGTAGTAGTCGTGGATATTGTTGGATAGCATCGCATGGTCTAAAGAAAGTTCGGAAAGCAAGTGTCACATAATGTTGCTTCAGTTGGACCGGTATGGTAGGGAGAAAAAGCTTCAGGATGGTAAAATGTATAGGTAAACACAAAACGAAACAAAGGATAAGTAGCGGATACTAAAAGTTGACATCCTATAGCCGAGACTATCATGTCAAAATGGTAGTGAGACACGATCAATCTCGACTGCAAGGAACAAATAGAATAGAATTGGAAAGTCAATACTAAAGAACGATTGTTGAAAAGTCATTGTTTCACAATCTTCCCTTAGATTAAAAGACTGCTTTGATAATCTTGCAAACATAGTCTGTATGTCTTGCGAGATTTTCATATGGTAGTCGATATTCTGCGTTGTGGGACTACTTCAGTAGTCCTTAACCTCAAGCTCAAGGACATAACGGATGAACACACAAATAAAATAAAAAAAACTAGGTGATTCTCTAAAGAATCTAAACACAAAATTTCTAAAGCGAATATTTTGGGTGCCGTAACGTTTCCCAATTGTATGGGAGTTTAGTCTTCTGCATTTGAAGACCTCTAAGGGACACACTTACATCTGTCAAATTACATTCCTCCCCGTCATCCATGCTGGGGATGGTTGTCTTTCCCTGGGACACGAAGTAATAGTCGTGTATGTCGTTGCTCAAATTGCATATTTCTAAAGGTACCATCACATATTAAGATTAATATCTAAGGTTCACAAAAATCTTCTCAAAGTTTCTTTTCGTTTTTCATTTACCGTTCGTGTGTCTATTGTGCGTGTGGAAATTTAAGTGACAATGTGGAAGTGTGACAAATGTATCAAAATTATAAATAAATAATTCATTTTAAACAAATTGAATAAAAAAATTACTAGTACCAATTGGTTTTTCTCAGAGACAGTTAACTATGAACTGAAATAGAATATTTCATAAAAATTTCACTTGATTTGTTCTTGATTGAGTCTTTTTTTTATAATTGATACATACCCTTTAATCCATCGACGGCTCCAGACATCATTTGGTAGAAAATATGGTAGGAACGTTCCAAAGTTTGTTGGGAGATGACACGGGCTTTCTCAAGCAGGTCTGTAATGTTTTAAGTTCAAGTATTAACAACGGTTCAAACACTTTATGTACACAACGTACAATGTACAAAGGCAAAAACTCACAAGTTTCAATATCAGCTCCAGCCAACTTTCCTGATGGACCGAAGTGGATACGGATGAATTTACCCTGAACAGAAGCAAAGAGCAAGTTTTATAACGATCAATGGTATTTTTTTTTAATGTAACAGTAACTTGTATCATTTGTATACTCACGAAACGGGAAGAGTTGTCATTACGGACGGTCTTAGCGTTACCGAAAGCTTCAAGAACGGGGTTAGTTTGTACTACTTGATCTTCAAGAGTACCCTTCTTTGCGCTGGCCTCTTCAACCTTCTTCGATGAAGCACCGACGGTGGCGAAGTACGCAATTACCTTCTTCGTGTTCTCAGTCTTACCGGCACCAGACTCTCCACTGTACAACAATATCAACAAAACGTGATCAAAAAGTACTCATAGATGCCATACTGGGCGGATTTCAAGATAGTGAAAATACTGACGTGATCAACATAGACTGGTTCTCGTGATTGGTCAACATGTTAACGTAGGCTCCATCAGAAATGGCGAAGATGTGTGGTGGTACTTCAGCACGACGCCTTCCTCTGTACAACTTGGCACAACGGTTGGTGTATACGGGGAACCTCTTGTAGGGGTTGATAGCGACGCAGAAAAGGCCGGAATAGGTCTGTATACCAAAATTACAACCATTAATACAAAATAATGGGACTTTTAAAAAAAAAATTGCCAATGGCTCGATCGAATATTACAAAATAGATTTTTACAATTTTTTCCTCTTTACGATTTTTGCATGGAAAAAAGTTCCATAAAATGGTAATTTATTACATCGATCAATCGCATTGCAATTTTTTATCAACATGTAAAATGGGAGGCAAACTCGATGAATATCGCAATACGTGCTTAGAATCGTCTGTATCGATACTTTTATTGATCGAGCTTCCCGTGCATTTTCGTGTGAAAACAAAACATATTTATCACTAACGTATTTAGGTGAGTATTTTTGTATTGTACCGATTCAAATACTCGCCTAAATATAGACTAGAAGCTGCCAGAACACTATTCTGGTAATATATGAAGAGTGACATTCTTAAGACTAAAATAACGATTTCGAGATAATTACACATTTACAAAATTGAACGTTGCACTTCGGGTGCAAATTTTTAATTTTTAATGCAAAAAATATGAAAAGAATGGTTTTTATCATTTTAAAATGAAAAATTTTGGGTACACTATGTACATAAATGCACTTGTGAATGTCACTCTGCATGAAAAAAGATAAATAAAATAACACAGTAATAAAAACCACCAAATTCAGCGGTCTGCGCTGATTTGATCGCATTTAAAAGTAGCAAATACATAGATTTCATAAAAAATAAAACAATAAAATTGTATACGGGTGTACTGTAATGTACTTTTCCGTATTTTTGCCTGGAACTCTGAAAACATGGATTGATTAACTTTTCCAATATCTTCCAACAGTTTTATAATTTTTTATTTATTTATTTTATAGTTTAGATTGAAGATATTGAAATCGTTAATATGACCAAACAGAAAAGACAAAAAAGAAAACAAAAAAAAAAAAACACGGATGACATAGCGCCTGTCTTCGTGGCGATGTTTGAGAAGTCCTGGAGACCCATAGGCCGCATTAGTAGCAAAGCAGATTTGATTAAGATGGGAATATTTTGAATTTAACGCCGATTCAATTTAAAAAAAAATGTTATTTGTATTATATTTTAGAACAAACATATATTTTTGATTGATTTGGAAATTTTTCCTAGACATTTTTTTTACTTATGATTTGCAATCAATCAGCCAATGCAAAATTTATTTTTAACGAATCGAGATGATAATCATTGGACTGATATCAGAAGATATTTATTGTCGTGCAGGTGATGAGCGATTTGCACGTGGGATCCAACAGAAATAGATCTGATCGGCGTACGCTTATAAAAATAATCCGACAATTTTAATTTAAGCCATGGTATGATGTACCGTCAGCATTCATACTAAATTTGGAATGTGCTAGAACGCAAAATTTAACAAGATTCTCCGATAGGATGTCGTTCAAATCGACGGTAGAATTTCGACCCAGCATCTCTAGCCACCTTTTACTGTGGTAGAAGTGCACGTGCCGATTTTCTGGATAGTTTCAGGATAAGGATCAGCCAGGAAGCAAACTCTTGCAAGCAAGGCGCTGCGGCCGGCGCCGACTTACGTAGATCAGCTTGTGGTAGTAACGTTGCTTCAAGTTGTGCAACACGGAGGCGTCGTTCAGGTATGTCAAGTTGGACATATCCTCGCATTTCTCGTACTTGGGCGGATTCACTTGTCCCACCAGGTCTTTCTTGAAGTCTTTGCTCTACATGGCGTCAAAAGAGAGAGAAACGTACGGTTAGTTAAATTTCGGTTCGGTTAGTGGTGCGACTTACATAGATGAGTTTGTTGTAGTAACGTTGCTTCAAATTGTGCAGAACGGCGGCTTCGTTTAGATATGTCAGATCGGCCATATCTTCGACTTTCTCGAATTTCGGCGGGTTCACTTGTCCAATGAGCTCCTTTTTGAAGGTCTTGTCCTGCTCATGTACACAGTAAGAACTCAAATTTATTCAATTCTTTCCAAAAACCCGATTGAACCCTTTTCCTTCACTGTTCGATGACCCAGCTTGCTCTACTAACAATATCTCCTCGACCAATTAATTGACAAAACCCTAGCAAATTTTCCCATAAACTATGTCAGATATTCCCCGAACAAAAATTAAAATCACCCATGTGCTATCATATATAATATATTAATATATAAAGACGCCATTTTGCAGACGCCATTTTATGTGACGCCATTTTGGATATCATAACCTTAAATTTTTTTTTTAATTTTCTTCTATTTAATACACTCAATTTAACTGAATACACGTACCTACATATATCAAATGCAATAGTATAAGCTAAGTAGCGTATGGTATTCAAGAATTTAATAAAATGGATGAATACGCAGAAACCTGTGTATTTGGAAACAAGAATTCGTAACGATATTCATTTTTAGCCCCATTCGTTCCTCTAATTGTATTACATATTGTCATAAAACGAACGTCTGCTTCTCTATACAGACTTATTTGTTTTTTCATCTGAGTTTCGTTGCCCAAACTTTAAGCCGAATTTTGAAGTTGTGTGTGTTTTTTTTGTATTGGTATATGATAAATATGATGATTTCGTTGGGATATTACCTCACCACCGGGAAGACCAACTGTCACCAGTTCTCCTTTGGTAGCCTTGATCTCACCCTGGAGGTAACCCTCCTTTTCATCGGGCACCCAGCAAGCCTTCTTGCCATCGTATGGCTTGCTTTGATCGATACGCTTTTGTTCGAGTGACACGAACAAGTAGGGAGTTGGGTCGGGATCATCTCCCTCCTGCTTCACTACTTTCGGCATGTTGACTGGGTGGACGAAAGTGCGGGGCTATTGAGACACGAGAAACAGCCCTGGAGCCTTCCTGTCGAACAAAAAAAAAAAAAAAAAGTTAACTCCAATAAACGAATTGCACTTGGAGACGAATTCAAATAAAATTTGTTAGCATCTGACGCGTTCAACAACCACTCGATGTTAATCGAAAGGACTACCACGCGCAAGTGTGAAGTTGAAGTGAATAAAAATATATTCCAAGTCGGAATGCAAACGTTCACTTTTATTTATCACTAATGTTGATCCTTAGATATCACTGTATTATATGTATGTATACCGAAACTATGCAGGTGCACCGATAAGGTGGACACGGTCCGACAGTCGATTTCGTACTACAATGCTAGTAGGCGGATGTGAGCTCGAAGCACCACTGGCGCTCGGTACTATTTGTGTCCAAGAACCGAAACCCGACCAGAGGCGGGAAGGTTGCCAAGACCGTTGTAGAGGAAACCTTATACGCCAATCTTACGATTAGGCAACACCCATAAACCGAACTACCCAAAAACTGATTAAATTCTCCATTATGACCACGTGGTACGAACATAAGATAGATCAGAAGTGGCCACCTTCAAAATTTATCCGTATATGGACATCGTAAAATTACAACGATTCAACCATGAAAATGTATTTAGCACAATAGTTCTGAATATTGTAATGGCGTCTTAAGAAAAAGCAGATTTACTAGTATCTGCATTATAGCACACGAAAAAATAATGACTTGAATTGATGAAATAAAAGCAGCTAAGACTAGTAAAAATCTTTGCTTCCAATTTTTTGGATTCGTTCGCTTTGATTTAAATACCGAAAAATCTAACAAGTTAAAAATGTTATTGCATGAATTGAATATGTATACAACGTGTGTGTGTGTGCCAAATGTAATTAAAATTCATTCGATTCAATCGAGTAAATCAAAAAATACTACACGTGGACTGATAGACAGACAGGAAGATGAATGGGCGCGATTAAGACACGCTGATTCGATTTATGTTTTCCGAAAATCTTGATGTACTTGATGTAGGTGATGGATTGATTAAATTTCCGTTCGTTAAGATTTCAATTGAATTTTCATCAATTCCTTAGATTTTTTGAAGTAAACTTTTAGAAATTTATAAGCAATTAGCAGTAACTCATCATTAGGGGTGCAACATTTCACAATTTAAGAACAAAAGCCCCAATTTACAACAACGGTTGCACAAGTCCCTCAGGCGGCCGATCTATGACGGATCAGTGAAAAGCTCAAGGTCGCCGCAACTCCACGGTCGGGACGTGAAAAATCACCCGACGAATTCTGCGCAAAATAATCGAAACGATCAAATTATTCGTATGACGTAAGCGAGCCTTAGGAATCCGGCGATGGACGCACACGCCGCGCCCTGGTTTATTTCCAGAGGAGAGCTTGGTTTATTTTTGGGTCGTGGCCAGTGGCTGGCGCTGTCGCTCTCGCCACCCTGACCATATACCGCTAAGCAAACAAAAAAAAAACAACACGGAAATATTGTATATCCCCGATTGCGTAGCTGAAATAGTCCTCGAGAATCCTTCCAAAACTGGGACATGACTTAGGCCGGGCGCACACTCGGTACGTATTCGTTCGAATTCGTGTCGTACGTATGCTGTTGTCCTCACACGTATGGCGTTGTCTCTCTCTGGGCGTGAGACAACGCCATACGTGTGAGGGACATCAACATACGTACGACACGAATTCGTATCCAGTGTGTGCCCGGCCTAAAAGTGTGTGGGTACATGTCGCGAGCCGTTATCACTGTCGATATAATATAGCACTTTTGTCGTGTGAATGTGGCTGGTGTGGGATGTGAGGCTTTTTCACTTATGGATTGCACAAGAGACACACGAAGAGTATATCTGCACTAGGTGCCTATGCACTCTTGAACTGTTATCACTGGGCGTCATAGGCACCACGCGTAGATATCCCACATGCACTTTTTGGACACACTGGTTAATCCGTGGGGCTGAGGGGTGGGTACGGGTTGGTTTATCTTTCGTATTCTTTCTCACTCGCGACCGTTTTTTTTTTTGGTTTGTTGTTTTTATCTTTTTCTATTTTTGTGTTAGTCGTCGACAGGCGTCATGTGCACTACTTACGTTCGAAAGCCGTTCTGATCGGCGCGGCGCCATGTCATCCTTTTATATACTCGGGAACGTGATCCGCTGGCCGGGAAGGGGTTAATCGTTGACCAATAGGAAGCGTCTGTGGGTAGCTGCTTGGGCTCCCTTTTTAGGCGGAGATCAACCGGTGAACGCGACACCCGAGAGCAGCAACCGCCCGCTCAAAACCTGCATTCCCAATCACCATCAGTCCGAACCAAAGGTTCAAACCCTCAGTTGTGAGGAAAGCCTAAGAGTTTTCCGGTAGCAAAACCTGTATGAAATTCTAGGGGAGCTTGTCCGACTAATACGCCAACTTTTACTAGGCAACAACTGGTATAGACGACGTGAGGAGGGTTCTATCAAAAAACCAGGGGGGCTAGTCTCAGTTCGTAAAATATTAAGGTTGAATGATTTTAAAGGTTTTTTTTCGATATATGCTGAGCAATATTGGCGTCTCCAGCCATTTTTTTTACTTCTTCCATTGTTAATTTTTTTCAGTCTACTCTTACTGTATTGAGCAAGTCATATCCATGTGATTTTTTTTTATTTTAGAGAAAAATAGTGCTAGAGCAAAGACAAAACGGTGTGATTAACAAAGAGGAATTTTACATAGTTTCAGTGTATAAGGAGTTCAATGGGTAAAAAGAATTTTACATTATAAATACACGAACTCTGATTCATATCAGTCAAAATATCTTAAGACAACGTTAAAATATTAAATAGGTCGTCATGGCTATGTAAATTTCCTTTAGTAAAAAGTCATCGGAAAAATATTGAAAGAAATTTTTCGAATACAATGACATTCGTCGATATTCAAACATCGTACTGTAATCTACATACATATGTATGTACGATCATTACTTCAAGTACGATCAATCAAAACATTATAATGATTAACCTTATAATTAAAATTCTACATATATAGTATAAGTAATATATGTAGTTATGTAGTTTAAGTTGACTTATATTGTATCTCTACATATACATGATATTATAAAACCGCATATGATCATAAAATATAGAGTTTATTTTCACACATTGATTTCAGTGCTTCAGCTAATGCTTACGGCTCAATTTAGATTTTTATTTAAATATAGTGGTTTTTTTATAGCGTGCGCAACTTGCAGATCTGTGCGATTTTTTTATACAGGAAGATTCACGACTCAAGGTACAAGGCACACATTATAAAGACAGACATTATATTTCCATAATTTTATACCTTTATCCTTTATCCGGGTGCATTTTCGACTACAATAGTGTATAGAAAATATCGTGAGAATTTTCACCGTACATATGTACATATATATGTACATACATACATATGTACATATGTACATACATCCCGAGTTGACAATTTAAAATGAAGACATTTCAAATAAACCAATTTTTAATCTATAAATTAAAAGATTAAGTGAATCATATCAAACTTATTATTCCTACACAACGATCATTTTTCAGATCCTACATACATACATACATACATACGACTAATTTTATTTTTAAATAACCTCCCTATAATTCCTTGCATTATGAACCAAGAGCTTTGGAATCAACCTGTAAATACCTACGTTTATATTAATAAATGAAATATATTTCGAGTGTGTTTCGTAAAGATTACGTACACCTGAAAACTTGGCCAATTTTCATCACTTCTTTATGGACGAAGTAAATAGACGGTGGGCGAAAGCTAGCTGACTCATAACGGTGATCGTTCACTAACCAGGTGTTTTTCATGCGGGACTTTGTCATATTTGAAACAACACTCATTGTTTCTGACACAGATGAACTTTTTTTCCATGAAAGACAAAAACATTCAACACCTATGTTTAGTAAACGGAGCTACATATGTATGTATAAGCTACAACGTATATTTTTACACTAAAACATCTGGACTATTTATTCTTGTTTAAACATATAAGAAATATCATAACAATGCTTTTTACTTTATCCTAATCGGATAAAGTATTGTGATCGTGCAAAAATTCAACCTTGAGATTTTGACCGATTGTATCAGGTATCATCCCTTGATCACGTTTTCATAATTTCCGGAAAATGTCTGTATGTCTGTGTGTATAATCGCTAATAACTCAAAAACCGTTTATTCTATTACACTAAAACTTCATATATGATTTTGGCCGGCCAATACAATCCACAAGGCTTTCAAAATGTTCGTCAACCGGAAGTGGAAAATCCCTTTGGAAAATCACCTAATTTTTGTGTAATCTTTGGAAGGTTTTTACAGCAAAACTATGATACACATATGTATGTATATTTGCATGTATGTGTATTTGTAAACATTTATTTTTCCAACCGGAAACAGTACTTTTACCCTAGTTTAGTTTTTAGTGTTTTTAACTTTTTCTCTGAAACTATCAAGTCTATCACGCTGAAATTTCATATCTATTATTTTCACGTAAGGTGTAAGAGATATGATGATTTTGGTCAACATCCGCAAACCGGAAGTGGCAGTTTACTCTTAAACGAGATTTCGTTTTTTTTTTTTTTTTTGGCCTTTTACATATTTGGTATCTTGTATATAATAATGTAATATTATAATTTTTAAATCAATACCTAGTTACGACAAAATAAATCATTAAAAACAGTCAACCGGAAGATGGTTTTTTTTTCTTGTAGAAAAGTCAAAAATCCTGCTACCACGCAATATTTCCGAAACTACTTAGCCGATCGAGTTGAAATTTCATATCTATAGTTTTCATATAAAGCGTAAGATTTGATAAGGTTTTGATCAAAATCCGCCCACCGGTAGTAATAGATTACTCTTGCATGATTTTTTTTTTTTTTTTTTTCGGCCTTTTATATATTTTGAATCTTCACAAAATTACAAAATTAGAATTCTTATAGCAATGGTGAGTTTAAAAAAAACAACTCATCAAAATCTGTATAGTAGAAGTGACGGTTTATCGTGTTTCAGTATGCGTTAAAAATTGTTTGTTTCATATTATGATGCATTCGTTCGTTCGTTGCTCGCTACGTTTGAGGCAATATTCTCCGGTTCGAGCAAAATTTGATTTTTGACTTTTCAAGTTTCAAAATTTTTTCGTTACTCTTTGTATTCCTCACATATATACATATATGGATAAAGTCATGGGTTAGCCACACCCGAATTTTTTTTAATAATTTTATATTGTTCATGTCAGTTGATATAATAGTATGCAACTGAGTCTGATTGAAACGTTCGTCGAGCGGTCGACGTCGGATAGAACTTGACTTTGAAGAGAGTCTGCCAGCGAGCTCACCAGGTACTGCTTCCTACCAGATTGCATCAGTGAGATATCGTCGACATCAAAGCTCGTCTGTCTGTCCGTCTGCCAGGTGAGTTCTCCAGCGGAAGCCGCCAAATGACGTAATTATCGCACACCACTACTGCTAAGTAGATATTAGACACACCGGCTGCTACTTACTCAAAACACTGTCACAAATATTGTATACGTTCAGTTGTAAATATTTAAAATTGAGGAACGCATTTCAAGGATATATAACTAAGCTTTTCATTTCCATCGTTTCAATTCGTTGAAATTTCACAAATAGAACAGGGGTTGATTGTGACTTCACAGTCAAATTCATGATATGGTGCACATTTCCTTAAAACGGTAAAGTTTCAATGATTAGAGTTAAGAAAGTCAATGTTTTGTTTATGGCTTTATAAAAAAATAAAATAAATTTTAAAAAAGGTATAATTTTGATTTAAAATCTACTAAAGAACATTTAAACGTAATGTGGTGTTTAAACGTTTTTGAAACTTTGCCAATAAAATAAATTGCATCACGAAAAGATTTACATATTTACATTCAAATAATGAAAAACTTTAATAATATTTGATGAAAATTTAGTAGCCATATTTCGATATGTACAAAAATATGTATGTACAATATACAATCTGCGATATAATACGAGTAGGATTATCTAAAAATATTATTAAGGTAAATTTTTTTACCTATACAGATATTAAAGAAGTAAATTTGGCTGCTTTATTTATTTATTTGAGCAGTTGAAAGAAGATAGATGAAGTTTCAGTTCAATGATGTGTCGTGTATATTTATTATTTCTTGTTTATTTGCGAGATAACACTAAACCATTATCTTTTTTTTCTAATCTAAATATATCGGGATACCTAAATTTCTTCCTTGTATACCTAATTGTAATAACTTGATTGATTGTCATTGATTCATTAATATAAATGAAGAGTATGAATAAACATGAAATATAGCGTCGCGTAATTAAGTCAGTTGAAGCCAATGGCCACGGTCTACTTAATAGTTGGAAACGAACAAATTTCCTAATTTTAATCCGCATATGTATGTATGTATAATATGCGCGCAATTAAAAATAGACGTAGATGATGTAGAGATAGCGCGGAATGTATCTCGTGCCCAATTTAACTTTTCAGCGGCTGTAGAGCGCGTTTCAGTGACTCATTTTACATTTATTACATTATATTGCGAAGTTATAAAACTGAAATACCCAATTTTCGATTTGAGAAAAAAAAACAGAAGCCGTCGTATGGCCGATTATCAAATTAACGATCGATTTCATCGTGCCACTGACACTGTTATTTAACAGTAAAATTTGATTGAGATACTGAATGTACATACCTACGCGATGTTCTCGAAATCAATCAAAAATTAAAATGAAAATGAAACTATGAAGTTCTATTGAAAACAGCAGTTTTTCTTTGACAGACGATGAGGCATTTCCTTGTTATTTTCAAACATCCGCTCATTGAAAAACATCGTATTACGTCTGAGGAAAAATCGTTGACGATTCCAGACTTTCTTTGACTTTTGTAAATTAAATATTTTAATTGTGTAATTTTTCAATTTTATGTTTTATTGTTTTTTAGGCAACTTTAATGCGAGCTAACCCCGCGTGTGAATTATTTGTTTAAATATAATGGGGACAAAAATAATTGACAATCTGGGTTATTGCATCAAAGTAATCTCGCTGCATGTATTTACGTACTTGAATTTTTCCGCTCAAAAGTGAACTAAGTCTAGTCGCACAATGAATTAGTCTTCATAGTCAGCTTACAATAATATAATAATTTGAATGTTCTTTACGAAAATATTAATGATGTCCCAACCTTCAATATTGAACTCATTCTAAGGCAAAAACATACTTTTAGGCCCGTAACGCATTAGGCAGCCTGGCTGCGGCAGCCATGGCTGCGCAGCCACGACGATGTTAGAAAATGTGTGTGGCTGCCTGTTTGATAACGCACTAGGCAACCAAGAAACTCTGGCTGCGGCAGCCACAAGTACGGGCTCCGATACGCAGCAGCCAGACAGGCAGCCACTGGCTGCCGCGGCCAACATAAGATGTATTTGGCAAAACAAATGTATGTGGCTGCCTGTGTGATGCACGCACTAGCAGCCAGTCGATTCACATTTGCCATTTCAGATTTTCAGCCGCTTACCAATTATTTTATAAACTATTCACTACGCACTAAATTCAACGGATAAGATCAAAATATTAAAAAAAAAAATCTCGCCAATGTTGCACGCTGGAAACAATTTATATGAAACTATTTTCAACAAATTATTTGCATCTACATACATATGCATGTACATAGATACATACAGTACAAAAGGATCCGAGATCCGAGATTACGAACCAAATATTGCATTGAAATAGGTTGTATCTACAATGTTATCGCTGACCATTTGTGAGTGTGTTCTCATCGTTCTGGCTGCCACTTTGGCTGCTTGAACTGGGTGCACGTTTTCTGGCTGCCGCAGTCAGGCTGCTTAGTGCGTTACGGGCCTTATGGTATGAAACCTCGTTGTTTTTCTCAATTATTGAATGATTTTGAAAGTGACCGTATTTTCTAGGACGGCATGTCCTTATCAATTGTTCCGCGGATTTATTTTAACCGGCTATTGTTTGATATTGCGACCGCCACCACCCCTGCCAAAACATCAGCGGGGAATTCGCAGCCTCGTCCTCGAATCCAAACGGTCCTAAGTGCAACGACCGGCTGTCCATCGAAAACGTGCCACGCAAACTCAGAGGTCTGAGTGGAAATTTGTTCGTCGTTGTTCAGCCTGGCAACTGTATTCTCGTATCGAATCCCATTTGTAATGATTCGAGTTGGGTGTCTTGGCAATGAGCTGATGATGAACCTAAATAAACCCGTACCGAATGCCTTTATGGACAGTTCAATCGCGTCAAACTGACTCATTGGCTGCTACCTAACGACCATTATGACATTTGCATCCGCCAAAAGACGTTGACACCTGTACCATACAATTAATCCGTATTTCAACTCTTATTTATATAATTATGCACAAGTTGATAATTGAAATGTAATTCTCATAGCGCATTCGCTCGATTATATTATTTTTATCCATGTGGGATATATGTATGTACATATGTAATAGCGTAACTTGCTAGTTAAAATGTTTTTCCGCCATTTTATTTTTAAGCTTGTATTTTATTAACCACCTTGCATAGCTTTCATTTGTCAGAATTCAAAAGCGTATAAAAAGATAATTGCAGACAGGAATTCGAATATCTTTATTGTGTAATAATTGTACAGCTATGTTTGTATGCTTGTGTATGAACTATTTTTTGAAACATTGCCAAATACGAAAATGAAAACATTTTATGAAATATCCTATACAGTGAGTCATGTAAAATATGAAAAGTCTAATAAATTGCACATATTTTAAATTTAACTACCTAATTCTATTATTTATTTTGAATCGTAAACCTGATGCATGTCGCATGTGTCGTTAACTATTTTCGCCGAAGTAATTAGTATGAATAAATTTTAATTAGATACATAACGAATATCGTACGATGTGCTCGGTGAAATGATATGTTTATGTACATATTTTCATGTCACCGACATGTCGACAGTTCAGTTACTAATGTCACAACAAAATAAACTGAAAATTATTTTTTTATTTACATATGTTCAAATTACATCAATTCAATTTATTGCTGTATCTAATACATATTAAGTAAATATACACAGATAAAGTATTGTTTCAAGAAGCGATTCGATTTGTTGCTGTGTACATGTTGCCCATCTTTTGGGACACTCTGTACTTATATATCGAGGAACAAAACCAATCCAGCGCAGCGTGCGCTCGCAAATTACGTAAAACGCCCGACGAATAAACTAAATTCCTACGATGAAAGACGTTCAACGAGTGAGTCTCTGGAATTAAAAATTTTCCGACCGATTTTCCGGGAACAATTGCGTGACCTTGACAAGAAAATTCATCGATCGATATCATGTATAATTTATTAAAGTTAAATAAAATTTGCATTTATATGTATGTACATACTTAGCACTGTGTTTACTACCAACGTAGACTTAGTTTTACAAATTACTACACATAGAACAACTCTAAAGGATCAAATCTTTTTTTAACGTGAGAATTTCCCTTTAAAAGATACTTCAGATTGATTTTTTTTTTTACGACAGACTCAACTTTTTAATTTTTCGATGATTTCAAAATGCTTTCGATTAAATTTGAAACGTACATACATATGTATGAACAATGTATAAAAATTTCACTATCGCTTTTATTTTTAACTTACATAATTTGACTATGATATCGTGACGTTATGCGACTATGAAACTCTTGATACGTTATCATTCAAGACGTTAACCATGAACTGTAGGTATACACATCTATGACTTTCGATCTTCCGATAAACTAAAAATTTGCAAATCTATTTTCGCAATGTACAAAATATACCGCTTACAATGCCAAAATATTTAGTGTGACTAACGCGTCATTAACTTCCCATTCATGAATATATTCCACTCTATAAATAAATCTATAGCACCTAAGGGAAAGAAACTGTATTTGGTGCACCACTGTACGGCTGCTCTGGACCATTTTTCACCTTGTTTGATTCTATCTAGGATTTTCTATCATTGTGGGGACATTCATAGACCATACTTGGTAGTTGATATTGTGTGTTGTCTTTGGTCTATGAGCCAGTATTAGTGCGTCACCTGTCCAGGGTGCGTATATATAGCTAGTGGCGTACGCGGCCGCCAGATTACTCAGCCTCCCTCTACCTCCACCACCACTGATATTGCTAACTCTCGCATACAAACTCAATATATTGACACCCACACAGAGCCGCTTTTTGCACAAATATTTATCCTTTCAATTTGTACAAATGCCTCGCACACATACGTCCAAAGAGTCACTGAGATCCAAAAATGAACGAAGTCCACGTTTAAAATAGGATGGTGAAGTTATTACAGTCTTGCACCTAATTCGTCTTCGATAAAAATTGTAATTGCCTTTTATAGTCGAATTTCGTGAGAAACATACCTCAGTAGTTTCCCGATGTCTCCTGTAGAGAAAAGAAAGATTTTTTTGTATTATATACATATGTACATACATAGATAAGTGGCTAAGAAGAATAATAAGTGACTTCCAATCTCCATCTACTATGATGCTACTAGCATGTAACTGAATTGAATCAAAACATTAAAAAAAAAGCGTAAAATCTGACTATCTGCCTGTCTGAGTTGTTGCGGTTACGCTGGCAATGCCAAAAAACAATAATGTTTTAGTGATGTGTTATCAACAAGCGTCTATCTATCAAAGCTAGTCGACAACGTGATTTAATGGCGATCCGCCCATTCAATCAACGGTACACTGTACAATTTTTTCGCGTACTGTCAAACAGGTCAGGGGCTGTACTTTTATTGTACAAACCAATGCGCACGGGTGGGGTAAGAATCATATGACAGGAAAAGCGACAAGTTTAATCTATATATATATAAATGAATGTCTGTTTGTCTGTCTCTTATAGGCTCCTAAACCACTCAACCGATCGCGATGAAACTTTCAGGACTTATTGTGATCATGCCGGGGATGGTTCCTGTGAAAAAAAATCGGGGAAAAACGGGAACGGGAACGGGCCTGCTCACGCGTCAGATAACGTACTAGGAACGGGAACGGGAACGGGATCGGGATCGGGATCGGGATCGGGATCGGTATCGGGATCGGGAACGGGAACGGGAACGGGAACGGGCCTGCTCACGCGTCAGAAAACGTACTAGGAACGGGAACGGGAACGGGATCGAGCATTGCAACGCGTGCCGGGTCAGCTAGTAATAAATAAACATCGAGTCGACGGACATATTGTATTATTACATAAGTAAAGAAATTCAAAGCAATTTACGTTTTTTAAAACACTGATGATATATGGTGTATGTATTGAGTTTTGATCAATTTTGAATGAATTTTTTTTTTTTTTTACGTTAAGTTATCTTTTGGCATGTACTTCAATCGAAATAATTGTATAATGAATACGAATATGTTTCAAAACAAATTAACAGGATTCTTGTCGGTTCGATTATATTATTCCATCATTTGAACATTTAGTTAAGAGTGTTAGATCTTTCATATTTTCTAATGAAAAGTGCATCATCTTACTCTGTTTGACGTTGTCATAATACTCGTAGTTGTATGTACGTGAAGGAAATTGATTTATCGGCTGTGGTAAATTTTGTATGTAAATCAAACTCGCTCACATTGACCTGATACTGCTGATGTTTCAAAATCTTGAAATATAAATTGTGATGCTGAAAAATTGTTCCTTTTTTTCACCGACTCGTAAAACTGCAATTTTTTTCGGGTGATTGAATACGTGTGAAACGGGTGTATTTTCAGTTTCTTCTCAAATATTTCTAGTTCTAAAATATCCACTTCTCACACTTGACCCACTTACGATTGAGGCGCACACGTACCCGTTTCTAGATTCGATCGTCTCGGCAGCTTGTGAATCACCTTTTTCCAAAATTTTCACTCATTTGAAGTTATATTGTGATAATATGGAAAACTCTAATTTCCTCGATCGACAGATTGTCCTGCTGCCCGACTTCTTTTCCGAACATTTTTTTCATTAAAGTTTTCTACTGCCAAAAACTATTTTTAGGCAGTAGTTAAACGAGCGATTTATTTTTAAACCTACATGTACCTACACTTTTATATTATACGTTCTCACTAAATTGTAATTTCGTTTTTCATAACGTTATAATATACATACATATGTAGGTAGATCTATAATATTTTAGTATCACTTGTAAGTAGATAAATCACACTTCGCATAGACGACTTCATTATTCATATTTACTTTATTTTTTAAGCAGTCGTAAATGCTTTCTTAATTCAAATTATTTATATAAAAATGTATATTTGAAATCATAAATTTAGTATTTGGTTAGATATTTTAATAGTCACATGAAAAATTGTTTTTTATATGAAGTGACGAATTTCAAATATCACGTTCCTTAAAAATGAATAGAAATTTAAAAGAAATATAGAAACTAAATAATGCATTTATTTACTACGTCACTTTTCCTCTTTTTACAAATCAGAAATTTGATCTATCGTATATTCGTATGTGATATTTAAATGTGCACACAAAGGTAAGTAAAAAATTGTACACACTATGGACCGACTGAAAATCTGACTGAGGCAAACAAATGTCGCATCATTCATACAATATTATACAGCGATGAAAAACATTCATACCACTGTGTATTTATTTCGTTCAAATTTTTTACATTAAACCGCGCCCATTAGTAAATTGATGCATCCGCGAGATACGATTTGATGTATGCGTTAATTATCCAATCGCATCGAAAGCATCAAACGCAGAATTGTCGTTTGGCAAGTGCCAAAAGTGCCTGTCATCAATCATTGCCGACGACGCTGATAAATCTAAAGCCATCAAACTGTCCCGACACATCGCGCTGGATAATCTCGTGTGCGATCCATTAAAATTAGACTGGAATTAAAGACGACGTCAACGGGTCATCACACCCCACTCGTATAACGAAACAAGGAAAAGTTTTACAAACCTTCATTTCAGACAAATTATCGAGAAAGTTATGAATCAAAATTCATTGTATGGTTCTGAATCAAAATCGATAGGCTCATGTAGTCAATCAAACGTCAGATCTAGACTATATTTATACTTATTGTGTGTTTTTGTCTGGGGGGATAGATAATCAACAGGTCTAAGAACACAAGGATCCAGACCCAATAACAGGTTAATATAGGAATAATGGATCGGCGATGCCAACTCCCGGACCTTCGCTCAAAAGGCTGACTCTAACAGTCTAACCACTGAGCAATCGCTTGGCTTATGCAGTTAACCGCATGCTGGATAAACAACGACATAATTTATATCTCTGCTTAAGCCTGACATATTTTCAAGTGTGCAGAAAATGCAAATGCAAAAATTAACATGAAAAAGTTTCCGCCCACCGCTAGCTTATCGCCGGCTAACGTATCATTGGTCGAGGTGACAAGAATAAGCTCTTTTTTTCAAAAATAAGCTACAACTAACGGTGGCCAGGTTTAATCTTGAACATGAAAGTGGAACAACCTTCTAAAAGTTCACTCCTGAAGTGCCCAGACAATGTAATATAGGGTATTCCGAAATAAACACACTCTTCATAAGGCTTTTCAATCTTGCACCTTTAATCCCCCCCCCCTTTATCATTCTTACTGTATATAAAAGTGAAGTCTGTGTGCTCAACGTTACTATAACGATCGATAAACGATTCCCGTAACGTGGCGTCGCCCATCGTGAGCGAACAATGCTTCATTTATACAACCTGATCACTATAAACGTTTCGTGACATGACTTTGTACGAGTTCAGCACACACACTGGGTGATTTGATCATTTGTCGAAATTACCTAGTTATTCATATTGATGATTGATTTTAGAGTAACGAAAATTGTTACGGTAGTCTGATAGGATGAAGAATTTTAATGCGTTTCATTCCATTGACGTAAAAGATGGCTTCGATGCAAAAACCTCGCACTCGTAACGCGTGTACATATGGCTTAGTTTTCTCGTTACTTATACGAAATAATTAACGGTTAATTGATGAATAAGATGACGAATGGTTTGAATTGACGGATATCGGTCGAATTTGAAGTGTTAAAGCAAATTGTGAGACGAGAAGCGATGTAGTGTGGGGCATCAGGTAGAGCGCACGTTCAGAGCAGCTGTCTATTTGCGTTCCTCTATTCCGGGGAACAATCAGTGGCCGGGCCGGGCCGCCAACCATCACACCATCTGAACCAACCACTCACCTTCCATCGCATTTTTCAACCACTCTCATTATGTCACACCGGACATGGTGACGATCGACGAACGTACATATAGCTACACCGGAAGTCTATCCAAAAGAATTTCTACTGTTTACCCATGTTTTGTGTACCGTTTGGAGAGTTTTCCTATCTTTGTCTTTTCATCCGCTGATGTAAATCTCAGCTCTTCTTAAATCACACTTCAAAAATCTAGTTGTCAGCTCCTGCTTTATTAGAATCACTATACTATAATACGACACTAAACTTTCTAGCAAAAAATTCACATAAAGATTACTTCCCTGCAAAAGGTGACGGAATACTACTGGAGAAACTTTTGCTGGAAATTTCAGTATTCCGGAAATTTCAATATAAAGAAGACCCAATAATCGACAGTCCTTTTGAAATCGTAAATTAAAATCAAAAGCACTGAATTTTTCTTGTTCTCCTTAATGCAATTGTCTTGAAATGCCACAGCATTTAAAATATATGTATGTAGATAGGTTGATAGGTATTAGAGTGAACCAAGTCTTCTTGAGAAATTGCCAAAAGTATCGACTTTGCTTGCTATTTCTATGTCCATTACAATGAAATATTTTACATAGTTAAGACTCATTGGTGGGCCGTCCGAAAATAACGTAATCTCATTACAGTTCGTTCAAAACAAGTTGACCAAATCAAAAGCGTTAAATATTCAAAAATGCACTGATATCTATATGTATTTATTTTGCCCTCAATGTTCTAATTTCACTGAAGTTTTCATCTAAATTTTGATCGAACTATTATTATTATATTTTAGACCGTTTTTCTCTTAGTTGAAATTAGCAATGTGCAAAAATAGAAAAACTCCTCATTGTTTTGTCTATAAAGCAATAAATATCGTAAACAAACTTGCTTCTCTATCAATATATGAAAAAAATTTGTTTACAATAATTCCCATCGCCTTTTTGAAATTGTACACGTGTAACGAAAGTCACACTGAAAGATTTGGACCAATGAACAAACGGGTAGTTAAAATCTTTCCAAGTGCTTGACACAGTCTGACGATTAAAAGAAAAGTTTCAAGTGAACATTTCCAACTTGAAACTCTATTTGGAAACATCTATGACGTTGCCAAAATAACAGTACAAATGTAAAAAAAAAATTCGCATTCAAATTTTAAGTGTTCCCTTTCATGTTTTATTGTTAAGAACCAATATTGTTAAGATACCAATCATCGCATGCTCAATTGCCGATATAATAAAACATCATCATAACATTTAAAGTGTTCAAAATTGTCATTGAAGTTGAAGAATCGCTCGTTCGAGTCGATAGTAGCATGGGCGTAGCACAACGCACACGATTAATATTTTGGCGAGTTTATTTTAGCCAACAACAAATATTGGGCATAATTATTATTGTGGTTCAGCGTGCAGCTTTAAGCCTCTTCCCCCTGCTCTTTTTTGTTCCTTGGGTTGTGGACCATAAGGTCTAAATTCCTTTGATTTGTCTCAGTCTCGCTCCGGGCCGAGGTGTTTGTTTTCGCGCTCTATTTCTGGCACAGGCACCAGCCGCTCACACTTCTTCATCTGACCATCATATCGTCGATTGATTTGATGGTCAAGTGGAGTCAAATCCACAGTGATTCAAATTGTAGGCTTTACCCGAGCAACGCCGGGCACTTCGTTTTATAAAAAGAATAGGGTCGACCCTAAGGTCGTTCGCAGAACGCAAGGTGATTGGTTTTCTCAAGGCTTTTCTGGTTTTCCAAACGTACAATATAACTTTTCGGAACGAAAAATGACAGGCAGACGTTTTCAAAGTACACAAAATGAGTTTGGTCAGTCTGCGATTTAAATTTGCAATTGTATGATGATTTTAAATAAATATAGTACGAATCATAAACGAAACGTTTCGTATGTACATATGTAGGTATTATAAACACTCGAGTTCGGATAACGTAAATAACGATTCCGCGATATGTTCATGATATTTACTCAAGTTTGCTTTTCTAGTGTTGAAATCGACAATTTGAATGATATTACACGTGTTTATTTGTGAAATATCTTGTTACGGCAAACTTTTAAACTTTGATTTGGTTTTTAAATTATTTCATTGAGATTCACATAATTGAAAACGTTTACCGATTCTAATTTCTTCTAATAATTGACGAAATAGTTAAATGAGTAATGTATGTACATATGTATATGTAACCATATCTGAAATATGTTGTTGAATTATGACATTATCGTGCGTGATATAAACTTCATATATTTTTTCGATCGAATTTTTTACGATAGCTTATAAATATTATAGTACGTTAATTAGCAAAATAGTGTCAGTTTTGCTAATTAATTTATAAGTCGCAATTTCCACCACCGATAAAGACAGAACAGTTTTAAACAGTCAAACGGATATATCATCAGTTATTATATTCTTGATCAAACTAGTTATATAATTACTATATACCGGATTATCGCCCATCATAATTACAGAAGAGGAACTTTAACCTATGCAAATTAAATTTTAATGTGTGCGAAAACAAGATGTATGTACATACATACATATTAGAAATATGTATGTAGAACAAACAACAACTATCGAAAACCATTACTCTTATCAACTTTTGATCAAGGATTGCACTGTAATAAGATAAACAGCTTATCCTCCAGGAAGAAACAGGCAAAATCAGCATCCAGGTCCATAATAAGAAGTGGTCATCCCTCCCCTCTACGCCGCCAGAACAAATATAACGCAACACCACAATAAATATATCAGCACGATTCCCGGCACGACTACACCAACTTTGTTCTTTTTTCGAAATAAATATTATAAATACCTACTCTAAATTTAACATAGTTTTGATTTTTTTATTGTACATATTTGAAAATTTTTACTTTATCCTATTTGGATAAAGTATTGTGATCGTGCAAAAATTCTACCTCAAGATTTTGACTGATTTGTATCAGGTATCATCCCCTGATCACGTTTCCCTGATTTCTGAAAACTACTTTTTAACGTTAACTTTTTCTCCGAAGCTATCAAGTCTATCAAGCTGAAATTTCATATCTATTATTTTCACGTAATGTGTAAGAGATACATATTGTGATTTAGTCAACATCCGCCAACCGGAAATGGCAGTTTACTCTTGAACGAGATTTCGTTTTTTTATTTTTCTCAGCCTTTTAAATATTTGGCATCTTCATAATATTATAATATTATAATCCTTAAAGCAATACCTAGTTACGAAAAAATAAATCATTAAAATCGGTCAACCGAAAGGTGGAGTTTTTTCTTCAATGTCGAAAATCCTGTTACCACGCAAGCTGATCATTACCGATCAAGCTGAAAATTTATATTTATAATTTCAAAATAAAATTTAAAAGTTGATAAGGTTTTGATCAAAATCCGCCCACCGGAAGTGGTAATTTACCCTTGTACGATTTTTTGTTTTTATTTTATTCCGCCTTTTATATATTTTGAATCTTCATAATATTATAAAATTAGAATTATTATAGTAATTGTGAGCTTAAAAAGGAACTCATCAAAATCGGTATCCTAGAAGTGATGGTTTATTGTGTTTCAGTATGCGTTGAAAATTGTTTGTTTGCGTGCACAACTTTGATTTCATATTATACGTTCGTTCGTTGCTCGTTATGTTCGAGGTAATATTCTCCGCCTCAAAATCAGAATTAGATTTTTAACTTTTCAAGTTTCAAAATTTTTTTCTTTACTCTTTGTATACCTCAAATATATGGATAAAGCCATGGGTTGGCCACACCCGATTTTTTTATTGGGTATTTAGGCAAACACCCTACGTACAACAAATATCAAAAAATTATATCTCGAATAAGCATCATAAATCAAATGGGATTACATCCTCGTTTCGCATCATCTCTTTGATGTTCCAAAATTCATATGATAATTTTTTTCCAGCATTTTAAATTCATATGATTCGAAACAGTTAAAGCAGTAAATTTACATTTAGTCGTTTATATTTTTGATTGATCATTTGACGTTACCTTTTCATAAATATAAATCAAAATTTTAACATTCATGAGCTTCAAATAAAAAGTAAGTTGTTTATGATTATACATACTAACTATGTGTAGTATCAATTTTATTCATACGGTCGCCGAAAAGAATTCTTTGGTTCAAAAATGAAAATTGCAAAATATATTTGTAAGTACATATGTATGTTGTGTATTTTGGTTCGGCCAGATGTTTTCTGCATTCTGCTGCACATAATGATTCACCAGCAACGTAAATAGTTTCCTCACACATAATGCGTTATGTCCCATTTTCCACACGATGCAGTCAAGTTTTGTATTTTTCATTTCCTCCATAAATACATCAAAAGAAAAATGCACCAGTAATATAAAAGGACTTTTCGGTATTACACCCAGGTCGAACTGAAATACTAAATTGGGAATGAGAAATTTGATACGGGCTTTCTTTTATGTTTCAAATAAATGAAAGTAATGTTAAAGCAACCAAACAAAGTTTGTGTTTTATATTATGACACAAACGAAAGAACAATAAATGACTTTGCTTCATTTAACATAATATCCAATAGTGTGTTTTGTTGAAATTTGTTTCTGGTAAAGCTTTTCTTATAATTATGTAATACAATTCGTTAATGAATATAAAACAATATTTATTGTATGGTTTGATTTATTTTAAATTTTAATATTATAATTTATGTACAAAAATAATTTATTTATAATCTACATATAATCTTAAGAGTCCAGTAGACAAATCGCCAGCAGTATACGAAAGTGAAGAAATGCCAAGACTTTTCAAATTAACAGCAAGCTCTGTAAAGTAATAAAAACAATGATTATTAAAACATCAAATTAAATGAATTTTATTTAAAATAAACTGTATATCTTACACAGCTAAAAAGTTAGATCCAGTGGAGTAATACGAGTCTTCACCACCACGCTATTAGATAAAAATAATAAAATGTTATATTGCGTGGATAAAATTTATAAATGAATCAAAATGCGTCATATACAAATTATACCTGTAGTACCTGTACAAAACCGCAAGACTTGGTTTCCTCGATGAATGATTGGGTTTCGTTAGACTTGATTTCCAAGAAGTTTTTTAGAAAATCTCCATTATTCATAAAGTTAAAAAACATAAACATAAATTCCTTTTCGAGATAATTTAAAAAGTCAGATGAAATGGAATTTTGTAGGAACAAGAATGGCTTGTTCTCGACGAATTTGTTGAGGAATGTCAGGAACATGAAGTCTTGGGGTGCTTTGTCTTCGACGAACTTCAAGAAGTCCAGGAAGTCTTCTTGCTTGAGGAATCCCTCTGGTTTGGTTTCAACGAACAGGTTCAAGTAGTTGAGGAAGTTCAAGAATAAGAACGGCTTGTTCAAGACGAATTTGTTGAGGAATGTCAGGAACATGAAGTCTTGGGGTGCTTTGTCTTCGACGAACTTCAAGAAGTCCAGGAAGTCTTCTTGCTTGAGGAATCCCTCTGGTTTGGTTTCAACGAACAGGTTCAAGTAGTTGAGGAAGTTCAAGAATAAGAACGGCTTGTTCTCGACGAATTTGTTGAGGAAAGTCAGGAACATGAAGTCTTGGGGAGCTTTGTCTTCGACGAACTTCAAGAAGTCGAGGAAATCTTCTTGCTTGAGGAATCCCTCTGGTTTGGTTTCAACGAACAGGTTCAAGTAGTTGAGGAAGTTCAAGAATAAGAACGGCTTGTTCTCGACGAATTTGTTGAGGAATGTCAGGAACATGAAGTCTTGGGGTGCTTTGTCTTCGACGAACTTCAAGAAGTCCAGGAAGTCTTCTTGCTTGAGGAATCCCTCTGGTTTGGTTTCAACGAACAGGTTCAAGTAGTTGAGGAAGTTCAAGAATAAGAACGGCTTGTTCTCGACGAATTTGTTGAGGAATGTCAGGAACATGAAGTCTTGGGGTGCTTTGTCTTCGACGAACTTCAAGAAGTCCAGGAAGTCTTCTTGCTTGAGGAATCCCTCTGGTTTGGTTTCAACGAACAGGTTCAAGTAGTTGAAGAAGTTCAAGAATAAGAACGGCTTGTTCTCGACGAATTTGTTGAGGAATGTCAGGAACATGAAGTCTTCAAGAAGGGGTGCTTTGTCTTCGACGAACTTCAAGAAGTCAGGAAGTCTTCTTGCTTGAGGAATCAAGAATAAGAACGGCTTGTTCTCGACGAATTTGTTGAGGAAGTCTTCTGAACTTGAGGTTTGGTTTCAACGAACAGGTTCAAGTAGTTGAGGAAGTTCAAGAATAAGAACGGCTTGTTCTCGACGAATTTGTTGAGGAATGTCAGGAACATGAAGTCTTGGGGTGCTTTGTCTTCGACGAACTTCAAGAAGTCCAGGAAGTCTTCTTGCTTGAGGAATCCCTCTGGTTTGGTTTCAACGAACAGGTTCAAGTAGTTGAGGAAGTTCAAGAATAAGAACGGCTTGTTCTCGACGAATTTGTTGAGGAATGTCAGGAACATGAAGTCTTGGGGTGCTTTGTCTTCGACGAACTTCAAGAAGTCCAGGAAGTCTTCTTGCTTGAGGAATCCCTCTGGTTTGGTTTCAACGAACAGGTTCAAGTAGTTGAGGAAGTTCAAGAATAAGAACGGCTTGTTCTCGACGAATTTGTTGAGGAATGTCAGGAACATGAAGTCTTGGGGTGCTTTGTCTTCGACGAACTTCAAGAAGTCCAGGAAGTCTTCTTGCTTGAGGAATCCCTCTGGTTTGGTTTCAACGAACAGGTTCAAGTAGTTGAGGAAGTTCAAGAATAAGAACGGCTTGTTCTCGACGAATTTGTTGAGGAATGTCAGGAACATGAAGTCTTGGGGTGCTTTGTCTTCGACGAACTTCAAGAAGTCCAGGAAGTCTTCTTGCTTGAGGAATCCCTCTGGCTTATTTTCAACAAAGTATTTTATGAAATCTAGGAAATCCTCTTGCTTCAAAAATTCACCAGATTTGTGGTTTACAATTTTTTTTAAGAAATCCAGGAATAAGTAGTTGCCAGTCTTATTTTCTGTTGAAACAAAGTCAAAAGATTTGAAATAGTTGTTCGATTGGAAAACCACTTGTGCCATTTTGATTTTGATATTTTTTGATTTGTCAACTGTAGAAAGCTTCCTGAAATTTATTAAAAGTATTATTAATATACATATATTTCAAAAACTCTTTTTAATATATTTTTTAGTTTTTAGTAACTGTTTTTAGTATTCAAACATAATCAAAATTTATGTTTGAATACTAAAAAACCATTCGTAGAATAATGAACTTATTGAAATGTACTTACAATTAGCTATGCTCAATGCACGATGATGAAATGAAAATTGTTCGGGCATTTTATATGTAAAAGCTCATCGCTACTAAATGGAAGGGGAATTACTGAACCAATCAGAAATCATCAAAACATAAAGCATTTTTAGTTTACATAATTATCGTTTCTCGTGTAAAATTTTTCCTCATTTTTTTATAATAATGCATTGCTATCATAATTGATTGACAACCATTTATTATTATAACATTATTAAAATTCGATGTTTAGCCACCATAATATTTATTAGTTAATGCATAATTAATATTTTATTTCATATAAAAAAAGATTTACCTCACTTCCTTGAAACAATAGATTTTATTTTATTTAACATTTCCTGTCAAATCAACACGGATTTTAGCAAAAAGTCACCTCACCTCACCCTCATAGATTTCAATGATTTACAGTATACATATACATGTGTACATACATATGTATGTATGTTGTGTCTATGTAAGTATTGAAGATGAAAAATCCAAATGTTCGGACGTTTCGAGTCAGGTCTATTTTTAATTAATTTCCAAAAATTACAAGAAGAAGTCAAATTTTGCATGAAACTAAACTAAATAAGCTAAACGACTTGAACTACATACATACATACTAAAATGCCAATAGCTTTGTAAATATTGATGATAGAGATCTCAGCTATAGCTAATTTTAAAGTTCTTTTGATAGGATCATTTTGCTGAATGATGCGATCATAACATGAGGGATAATACAAAATATGGTTTTCGTATGTTTTAGTAGATATTTGTAATAAATGATATACATATAGGTGAGAATTTACTGAAAAGGTATGTACGTTGCTTTGTTTAAATATATGCTTGTTTATGTAAATCTAATTTGAAATTAGGCGGACCTGGACTTGATTAATTTAATTCAAAATATGTAACATGATTATTGAATTGCACTTCAAAGGTTTGATATTTCTGTATTCATTATTATTTTTTTTTATCTGTGTTACGTTATGTTGATGTAAACAAAATAAGTATTCACAAGAAAAAACATTATCAAATAAACATCATAAGGAAAACATAATGTAATTTTTGGAAACAACGTATCACTTTCAAGAATTAAAAAATTCAAAACATCAATATATGATATCTAACCAATTCATCTAGTCATAACTAGATACTGTTTACATAGATGCAAAAGTAAACATTGTACATATGTACATATGTACATACATACATATGTATTATATATCGCTAGTTGAATTATACGATGTTGGATTTTTCGTTTCAAATTCTTTTATATAAATATATATGTTTTATATCTACATACATATAATACATATATTGGGTAGATACCCATACATATCTACATATATTTTTTTTTAATCATTTAAGACATAATTTATCCTTATGTAAAACTAAGATAAATACCGATACAAAAAAAAAATATTAGAATCATCTTTGTTCCAAAAACCAAAGCATGAAAAGTTATTTGAAATTAAAAGATTATTTGTAAACTACAATTTAAATTCCTCTTGCTTCAAAGTTAAAAGACAGATAATAAGTTTTTGAAATTAAATTTCCAGAATATTCCACAACTCTATTAATTTTCTAGTTTTATCCAGTTTCAATATATGTAATTGCTGTTGTGATCTGCGCTATTTATGTGATTACTGATTAAGTGATTACACATAGCTATAATATATTAATCAATAATTATATGTTGGTACACGTGTATTTAATTATTCAATGTGGGACTTTTTCAATATCTTATTTTGTATTAGTGTATACATTTAAAAGTACATATTTAAATTTTTATAAAAAAATTTAACTTAGGAATAAAATTGAAAAGGTTTTTCAATGGCTGATTTCTTTGTTTAATGAAATCATAATTGAATAAAATCTAGATTAGGTAATATTGTTTATAATTTTAACAAAAATTGTGAAGTTCAATAGACATAGCGATATTCAAAAACCATTGTCGAGTTCAAAATAGCATTTTGAAATGTATACATACATACATATGTACATTGAAATATTTGTTATATTAAAAATTATAAATATTATTTAATCATGTTAAAGGAAAAAGTAAAATTATTAACTTGGGAATCGAACACTTTTTCCCGAACATTCTCGAAAACATAATATGTTTAATTATATAAAGGTTTTTGTTTTCATAACAGTTAGTTTTTTGTGTATGTTATAATTTTTCTGGTTCATTTATCAAAACTAACAATGTTCACGTGATCGACTGATGTAATTAATTTAAAATTCCCCTTTGAAAGTAAACATTAAAAAAATAACACAGTGTTACGTCATAAGTTTATTTGTCAATTAAATTCAAATATATTACATTGGTGCATAAATTATTGAAATTTTCAATATATTTAAAGCTATAAATAAGTGTGGGTATTTCATAAATAAAATAAAAATTAATGTATGTGTGTAATATGTATGTAAGTACATAGATAGGCACTTAATTTAATTGTTTACACAAACAAATTTTCATTCGGGCAATATATGTATGTATGTACATATGTATATTGTGCATTATATTATTAAAAAAGTTAAATCAGAAATCATAGTTCTGTATAATTTATATATAAAAATTTTTTCGCCATTTTTTAAATTATTTTTATTGTAATCTTTCAGAATATCACTCTTATCGTTGTAATTGATGCTATAACTGCTTTCACTGGACACGCTGATCTTTTTGTCTCGACTATTTTCTTTCGTCGATTTTTCAGGGTTGGAAGATACCAAAGGCTTAATAAAACTGTCGAAGATGTCTTCTAAAATAACGATCACGCCAAGTACAGAAAGTCCAAGGAGAAAGCCCTGAAATGGTATCAATATTTGAATATTGCAATTCTTCTAAATTTATAATATGTGAGCTCTTAGTAAAATTATTTTTGCTTTCACCATACTGCCACCAAAATCTGCCAAAAACAATGACCAGTCGTAACTATGATTTTCTTCGTAAACGGAAACCAATTTATTATTGAAATATATGTAGAGCTGAAAAAAATTTAAAATTGAATTCTCTATTATTGTTATTGTAATAGTAAAAAAAAAAGATTTATGTGTATTACTTGTGTTTGCAGTTTATAATAACCATCCTTATCGTCCCAGACACCGGTTGCCGAGTTCCACATAGTCATTGAGTTTCTATCCATCACATATGTATTGTAAATTAATGAGCGACACTGTTGAGGACAAATGCAGTCTGCTTTATTTGAAAACCTGGTATGGGTAAATTATATTTTTTTATAATGCCAATCCGAATTAGATATGTATACAGTTTAATAGTCTGACATCTACCTAATATAATTGACAATGAGTTCCTTCATGGCTGTATAATTGTTACAATACGGAGTCTCGGTTTTCATCCAAGGGCCAGAACATCCAGCTTCTGCTATAATACTATCCCATACACATTTTTCTACACACTGCATTGATAATGATTAAAATTATTTATCTAATCCTAATTATAAAATTGCTTCATTGGCCAACACTGCCAATAGTTTGTATAATTATAATTGTTTTCGAGCGATTCTTACCAATGTTGGACTGTAATTATCCTCAGTTTGACAATTTTTAGGACCGGTCGATATCAAGTTGAGTTGTTGCACTCCTAATTTAACTTCCAACTCTTCACCAACGTTAACGTATAAATGCTCCATGAGACTAACGGACAAATGCTCTATTGCAAAATATACACAATTTATTAAACAGTATCAATTAATTACATATACATACATACATAGGTATATATTTTATCAAATTCGATAATATTGTATAAATAAATTGATACCTGCAAATGGCTCATTTGCTTGATGAACAAAGACGTGATATCCAGGTGGTATTGTACTCGACGTAGTATCAATCTCATGCATGGAATGATTGAGTAATATTGAATATCCTGCGTTTTTAGAAACTTCTGATATGTAAATTTTAGGATAAACAGTTTGACATTGACCCAACACAAAATGTATACTATTGACAATTTCTATATCTATTTGGAACAGTCAAAAATTTATATTCAAGATATCAATGTCAAATATATGGTATTACATAAAAAATAAATTGAATAAAATTACAACTATTTATGGAATTGAGGCCAGCGGATATGAAATTATCTTTATCGCTGTAAGTAGCTTTTCTCCAAAATTCGTCCAAATTAACATTGCTAAAGTTGAAATTTTTCCATTCCGATGTATAACGAGGATGCCCATACAATCCGTGCTCCTGATTAAATATCAAATAGCACATAAACACTTCATTGATAAATAATATCTAATGATTTAATAAATTTACCTGTAATATGTCGTTTTTATAAGGTGGATCTCTACAAATTGTAATAGCAGGATATTTTACAGTGTCGTTGAAATCAAAATGTGTGTACGTCGTGATCGGAGGATTTCTTATCTTTCTCAAACATTCGCCTATCTATAGTGATTTTGAAATGTGCATATTTTATTTAATGAAAACAACGTAACACCATTTGAATCTGAGATACTAGCTTAATGGTGAAAAACCATAGGATATTAAATGATTATATTTTTAAATGACTTTACTTCAGAAAGTGAAGAAGATGGGTGTATGGAATCAAAAGCATGTGATAATAATATGTAATTGTAAATACTGAGATATTAGTGAAGGCAAAGTTGGACAAAGGTTCAACACTGACCGATTATATTATTTTAATAGTAATTGAAAATAGCTTGCCTGATAAACAATTACCACAGTGCAAGTTAAGAGTACCGTTGATCTTATTATTTGTTTTGGTCCACTTAAACAATGGGTGCATTTATCCTTGAATGTGAGTCTTTTTACGTCCGTTTTATCATTTTTTTCCATCATCTTTTTCTATAAAGTATAATTAATTTTTGTGGCAACTTAATTATTTTACCTTGATAATATTATTATATCACACAAATGAAGATCGTAATTTGGAACTTTTTTTTTAATTTACAATATATTTTTATTTCACTTATATTTAAACCATTGATTACCATATTACCTATTTTGCACTTTTCAGTTCTCGACAAACGATACCTGAATTGAATTGACTTTCCTCTACAAAATTCTGACCAAACTGAAGTGAGAAGTGGTCGCAAAATACTGTTTTATCTTATATCAATTTGTTACATATCATACTAAATAGAAATGTATCGTAAATATGACAATACTATTTATGATATTCGTAACAAAACACCAATTTGCCATATGTATATCAAAAGGAGTTCCTAATTAATTCTACATAAATTTATGATGCAAGCATATGTCATTTCATATAACTTTTTCTTTTGTTATCTTTTGGTGTAATTAAGAGATAAAATACAAATACATGTTTTATATTACTTTAAACTTAGATAAACTCTAGGAAATAACAAATATCGTGTAAATCAAATCTTTATTAAAATGAGACTTATAAAAAAACACAAGTTTCATTACAATTTTTATTCATAACGGCATCTGTAGTATTAAAAAATAGTTTAGGCTACACAGTGTTACCTTTTGACTTCAATTTTTAAACTATTTACATAATAGATTAAACTTAACGCGTGAAAATAGAAAAAATGTTTCAAGTCGTATGAATTAATCTTAAAACTCATATAATGGAAATATTAGCATATTTTTAATGAAGCTTAAAATTGAGACACAGAATTATTAGTGTGAACAATTGATTAGTTTTGCATTTTAAATCCAATATAAAGTAAATACAATGTATTTTACAGAAAATTTCAAGTTTAATTGCAATCTAAAGATTAATAACTTCTTACAAACATAAAACACATACACACACATGTGTGTAGTTTGCACGTATTTATGTATTTTTATGATGATAATAAATATTCACAAAGTTAATTTGCAACAATACAATATTCACATACATATATCAGAATTGTATTATATTAAACATATAAATAAACTAATAAACATTAATTTAAAATGAAATATTTACATGTGCATGTTTTATGAAATATGTCTACAATATTTGAGTTACATTTCTACAAATCAAGCTTGCATTAGTATGAATGAATTTGTTCAATATATTTATGTAATAAGTATGTCATGCAATAAATAGGCAACATAACAAATGTACTTCTTATATTAATGATTGGTAACCGACTTTATCAATCTCACAATATCCACAATATTTGGATGTACTATATGGCAAACTATTTAAATGACTATGAAAAATGTATTTCTTAAGACAAAATATTAACAACGAAAATGGAAATGATAAATAATAATACTGTTTGTACGTATGAGGTATTCGAAATGGCAGAATTCGATGTACCTAATTTCTTAATTTTGTTCAATGTATCGTTGGCGAATTTTTTAATCAGATCAATGCTTGGTTTTGAGTCGCATGCAGTTCCTCGGATGGCATCTTTGACAGATGCAGTCAATATTCTGAAATTGACATCTTCACTGTTCAGTTTTGAATACATAAACGTCGGCAGTCTATCGGAAAGAACCCACAGATTTCCCTTGTCATCAACTTTGATGTCGTTAGGGAACACCATTGTCACATTACTCATGTAAATCCTACCCTGCGATTCAATGGTATAGGCTTTGTTTGTAGTTTTCCAGCATGCTACAGCGTTCAAATTAACCAAAGCATAAAATAAAACACCAGTGGATTTGTCCACGAATTCTACATTCGATTGAGCATTTGGACCTCTATTTCCCAAAAGTTTAAATTCATTGAAGTTGCTATTAGCTAGAGTTTCATTCCTAAGTATTTTGGTGGAAACTGAAAATTCATTTGTGCTAGCCAACGGATGAAAATATAGAATGCTGAAGCCGTCAGATCCAGGAGCTGACAGTCCTAAGCCAAATAGTGCATCCTCCCATTGAAAATTGATTCCAGTGACATTAAAATCACCTGATAGCGGATCTGGATGGAAGAAATGATGTTTAACTCTCCACGAAGTCTGATATCGCCACGAATATACGACAAGTCCAGGAGATCCGAGATCGGCCGCATAGGCGTAGCTGTCTTCGCATGAAGTATCTTCAACGGCAATGTTCGCAAAGAAAGAGTCTTCTTCCAATTGTCCTGGTGGAATGGTGTAACGTCTCAACAGTTGGTCTGTTCTCAAGTCATAAACAACGAGCTGCGGTTGAGATACGACCGTAACGTTTCCAACAAGATCTGACAGACCGCTGTCCAAAACCCAGAGACGATCACAACGATCAGCTCTGACGCGGAATGGAGATACCAATTCCGGTGCACTTCCTTCGGCGAATCGATGAGCGGACCAATTTGGATACGGTATCAACTTTGGAGATGCGGCATTCGTATCTGCAAAATAAATCATTGTGTTTTGTTAAAATTTCAATATAAAATAAGAAAAAAACAAAATTAGCTCATATGTAATTGTTTAATTAATTATAGAATGTAATTTTTACCATTCAAGAAGACATATGTGAGTGATGCTGGAACTCCGGGCTTCCACCTCGGCACCGTCACAAACAACCTCTCCCCAGACACTTCAAGTCCGACAGGCATATTGTTTTCAGGTATAAAATCTTCATTTTTTATAGCATCTTCTCTCATTTGTTCATTCGGATATGCAAAATCGAGTTGCTTCCACTCGAAAGCAACCCGCAAGTTATCCATGCCCATACATAGTGTTGCGTGCAAACATAATAAAAATGTTTGCAAATATTTGTCCTGTAGTCGTATCAACATCTTGGCGACTCTGAAAATTAAAAATTTATTTATTAATGTTTATTTATTTTTCCATAAATTTAATTCATACTATATGTATATATAGTGTGAGTGATAAGAGTGAGACAAAAAATGTGTAATTATAAAAGTAAACTAGCAAAAAAAAACAGTAGACATCTTTTTTCAATATGAGAATTCCCAAATGCTCTTCTTAGAATATCGGATGACGCAATTCCAGCCCCTCGAGATGGACTACATATTGTTTTATTTTTTCTTATTTTAAAACATACATTTTGGAGTTGACGTAAATTATTGTAAATTTTATTAAAAACTAGCTGACCCGGCATGCGTTGCAATGCCCGATACCGTTCCCGTTCCAGATCCCGATCCCGTTCCCGATCCTAGTACGTTATCTGACGCGTGAGCAGGCCCGTTCCCGATCCCGTTCCTGTTCCGTTCCAGATCCCGTTCCCGATCCCGATCCCGTTCCCGTTCCCGTTTTTTCCCGATTTTATTTCACAGGAACCATCCCCGGCATGATCACAATAAGTCCTGAAAGTTTCATCGCGATCGGTCGAGTGGTTTAGGAGCCTATAAGAGACAGACAAACAAACAGACAGACAGACAGACATTGATTTTTATATACATACATATATAGATGTATATAAATAGATTAAGATTTTCCTATGTGCCGAAAACGTATCATTTTGAGATCACAGTTAAATATTAAGTTAATTAAATATCAATGATAAAAGTTGGAACAAAATTGTTGCATATTCAATGTAAGCATTTAAAGCATTTAAAAAAATGAATCTCGTACACATTTGCTTGAGAATTTTTCGTAATTGCTTGTTTTTGCTAATAATTTTATGGAAAATAAAAAAATAATCGTTTAATGACGTCACAGTCCACTTTGCGGTCTATCGAGATTGCAAAACAATTTATTATTTTAAATTCCTAGAAACGATAGCGTGAAAAAAAATCTCGCGATCAAATATTATAAATTGCCTGGTCGATTTACTCTAGGTTAAGTGAAAAAACTCTATAACGACTCACAGGTTCCCAACCTTTTTCGAGTAGCGACCCCTTTTTATAAAAGCCAAGTGACCCGTGGCCCTGATATATTTTAAAAAGGCAAAAAATATTATTCAAACATTATCACACACCTATTAAAAATGAAAATTGCATTATAGTCGATATATTTTTTTAGTTTACTGTTTCAGTTGGCGACCCCACAGAAAACCCTTCGCGACCCATAGATTGGGAACCCAAATGGTTATGATTATTATGATTATCTACATATGTATACTCAGTGAGTATAGATAATCTATAGTGGTCGATTGTAAGCACTAAAATTAAAATGTTTAATAATTTTTAAACATTATATTATATTTTTACATTAGCATGCAATTGGAATAATTTTTTTTGTATATGTACATAAATTTCTTACCACATGACGTCGGCGAAAGTTTTCTACCTCTAATCTCCAAGTAATATATTTTGAATCGCGTAATAATTCCTCACTTCACAATAAGATACATGCTAATAACTTTTTATGATAACAACGAGCGATACAATAGCTTCATTTTACAAATAAAAAGCTTGATGAAAAAATTGTTTGAAAACATTAATTGATGCATAATTTTGAAATTGAATTCTGTACGTACATATTTTGACAACATCCTCTTTTTTTTCAGTAATGTCTGCGAAGTGACAATGGATGTTATTGAATGTGCAATTGCATAAATATTAACTGTGTACTTTTATCAAAGAGCAACAGTAAAAATTTACTGCACATGTTAATTAATCAGTTTTTATGCAACGAAAAGAATTAAAAGTAATACCGAGTGTGTCCGTACTTTATGTGGAATCATTTATAGAAAAAATTTACAAATTATGCCAAAATATGAATCCAACTCTGAAACTGACCTTCAGGTAATTTATCAGCAGTTTTAAATTCAGCACAACAGTGGATGCATAGATTAGTCATGAACACATGATAAGATGAGGTCGCACGTCACTACACTTGACACGTTTATTAACCCGTTAAGCGCCCGCTTCGAAAATGCGAAAGGGCGTAAGTTTCGTTTTCGAGGTCAATTATTCTTGCTCAACGCGTAAATTCACTCGAGTTACAGAAAGCTATTTTCGCTATAACGCCAAACAATGTTGAGGGTCGATAAGCACGCAAACCTGTGAACAATTAACCCAAATTTTGCCCAAGTTGAAAATATACAGGTAATAAATTCGCGTAGGTATATTATACTTCCGATTGTAAAAAAATGTATAGAATGAGTTTAGGGCCGTTTGACTGTTGGCGTTGGCGGAAAAACTGGTTTTTTAGACCCAAGAGGCAACGGTGCGCCATTATATAACAAATAACAATAAATCGACTTGTTCGAATAAAAGTGAATCAAGTCAAGGAATAGCATATTTACATGTGAGCTAAAATTCTAGTTTTCCCGGAAAAGTCAACGCACCGAGTCTTTGCAAGCGTGATGTTTTTTTGTTATGGTTTGATTAAAAAATATTACATATTATTATACATACATATGTATGTACTTTCAATCTGGCCCCGATCTTTACGTATTTTACGTGCGCAATGTGCGCTTGATAATGTGCAGATTTCAGACCTTAATATAACTGCTCATTGTTACGCATACTAAACAAGGTTTCAATCTCTTTCGAAAGACGAACAAGGAGACTCCATAACGAGAAAAGGATTTTTTTTTATAAATCGCGACATTATTTCACATTTATATGCCACGCTCGTTACTTTTTTCATAAAAATACCTCGAAATTTATCACCGGTACGACGGAAAATATGCAAAAACGTAGTCGCATAAAAAGTTTCCTGTTTTCGTATGAAAAATGTATCGTGTGGACGAGGCTTTAGCATCTTCGTAATTAATTCCAACTACGTAATATTCGCCGTGTGAAGAATTGTTATTGTTCGCGGAATACAAAGGCTATTTAAACTTTGATTTTTTTCAAATTAATAATAAAGCGTGTGAAACATGTAAGATTGACACGAATATTATGAATTTCAAGCATCTTTTTTCTATGCCTAAATGGAAAATCTACACTCACGAAATTGACTCGCCGCGAACTGCGCCTCGCTCCGGTTAAATCTGACCGCATTTTAACCTTCTAAATGCCGGACGCAAAATTCAGAGACGAAATAAAAAAAAATCGCCGCTAAACGCCGCCATTGACCCAATAAAAGCGACGCTTACTGCAATGTCAACGCTACAATTATGCACTTTTCGCCGTAAACGACAAAACGCTCGTATCAATCGCACAGTATTAAAAATTCAACGTACAAATATCTATTGCAATCAATTATTATCATTGGGTGTGTACGAATTGTGTTCACTTTCCGGACGAGTGCACTTTCTCTTTGAGCGGCGTTAATTGATTGGCAATAAATAATGTGGCGGCTCGTATTCGGAATTTAGAAACGAAACAATTCAATTTTATTGCACACATCGTGTTATCTTTCATAGCGAACGTCAATCGCAGAGGCCGGTGTGCGATGAGTCAATTTCGCGGTAGAATTCACGGCGGGTTTAAACGAAATGCGGGTTTTCCCATTCGTCGATAATTCACTCGATGCTGCGGAATTGAATTTTCCTCGATGTTTTCAGAAAAATTGGGCATTTTTGTAATATTTCGATTGGTAAAAATTAAAATTGGTTCGTTATTGAGTGTATGTATTCTACCAACTAGTAAATTTCATACTCTGAAGGTCGCTTAGGTATTAATTTTAAATTCGCCTTAGGGGCCGATTCGCCTCAATCCAATCCAATTGACGTAAGTATACATTTGTATTTCAAGTAAGTTCGATTTTTCTATTTTTATAACAAAAAGGAAAGGGGTATTTATTATAAAACACAGTGAATGGTTTAAAATTAAGCCCTTCGTAGGAGTATTTCATTAGGTATTAGGTATTAATCGGTGTGAAAACAGATTTGGAAAACTTCCCGTGAATCATTTCGTTTTTTTTTTGCAGATTCGGCGAAAAGTTGCATGATCTCATCGCGTGTGACTTACGTTTAACACTTTTCTCATGTAACCGTGCGATAATTGTAAAAGCAAACTTTGAAGAACGATGACAATTAAAGTGTGTTATCCGAGGATTGCCAATCTGTAAGCGTTTTATATAACACCTACATGTATGTACATATGTATGTATGTATGTACAAGCTACAAAAAAAATCAGTCAAAATCTCGAGGTTGAATTTTCGCACGATCACAATACTTTATCCGATATGGATAAAGTAAAAAGCATTGACGTAAAACGAACCAATCAAATACAGTTTATTTTCGTTGAATAACAACAAGCAAACGTTGCTAAGTAACAGATTGTTGTAAACTAACACAAGATTTGTCCAAGATTTTGCGAAAATGAGTTGTGAATGCAAATTTGTTCCACTTTAATCATTCTATCGGGGCGGTCAAGCGGCACATTCGAATTACGTCACAATTTTTTTAGACGTCACAAAGTACCACTAACATTCTTGGAGCACACAAGTGACAAGTCCGAACTTTTTGGATGCAATTTGAAAAAAATACTTGTGTAAATTCAATAACAATGAAATGGCATTTATAAATCTAGAATTCAATATGTACAATTACCATTTTTATATACAGTTCCTCTGATTTATGATGGTCAGTTCAAACATTAAAACTGCTGCCCTGAACAGTTTACTTTTTTGGACATGTCACCTTTGTGCTCGGAGGACGCGATATTATATTAATCGTAATTTGAAAACCACAATTTTTTTTAAATAGATATCTACTAAAATCAATCGATCGAAAGTGAATGTACCAGTATTTGATATGAATGGTATTTAGGTATATATGAATAGAGCTTAATTTTTTTTACTTAAATGTGAGTATGTACATAGGTACATTTGTACGAAAAATTCTTTTTAAAACTTGGTTAAATTATTTCGCACATTCACCCCTACTGAAGCATCTACAATAAATATTTTGGCTTGAAGCAAAGCATTTTCAACGCAGATAAAATTTAAAAAAAATTATTTTGACTACACACTATAAAACTGAAATTAGTCCATTTGAAACCACGATCAAGAAGAATGATTACGCTGTTAGTTATAACTTATAAGAGCAATGGCGTAGCCAGCTTAAGTTGCATCAATCAATACTAGCCATTATTGCAATAGATTTGAATTGCGGCAATGTAATATTATTGCGATCAACACAGTGGCTAGCTATAACAATCATAGTTTACATACGGATTCAAAACGAAATTTGAAACTGATACACTTTTGCAAACGATCGACATTGAACGAATTCGGTGCATCGTAAGGGCGGGTTCGCACGACAAGGTTTTACGGTTTAATAGCCCGAGCCCTCGTTTTTGCTTTGCTTTCACATTCTATGGTTTATAGACGGTAAATATTGACGGGCTGGCAAAATACCAGCCCCTTGTAATGGGTGACGAAACTCGACTGATGATTTTTTTGTAAAACTAGCGAAGGAAGCATAGATTTCAGGTAGCAGCGTGGGTGGTCCCAGAAAGGGAACCGTCGCCTCCAGTGACAAGTACGGGCTGTAAACGGCGACCGTAGCCGTATCGCGGCCAAATCTTGACCATGGGAATACCCTCATCCAAAACAATGTATCACTGGAGTTACCCGGTTTATACCTGGAAAAAACGTGCCGTAAAACCGCATCGTGCGAAGCAGGCCTTAAAGTGTAAATATTAAAGAGGTGAGGAATGCGAACGCCTCGATCGGACTAGTACAGTGGTCGGGAACCGGCGGCTCCGAAGCCTCATGAGGCTCTTTGTATAAAAACGAAACACAAAATTTACAATTTAGTTGACACACAATTCACCAGTGCTGTGAAGTCGGAGTCGGAGTTGTAAAAAAACGAGCGAATCCGACTTCCCTTTCCGCATTTTATTTTATTTTAATTACTTAATAATGTACGTTCGGATCGAGGAGAATATTGCTCTTGTGCAGGAGAACGTTAAAGAATACGACAAAATCTCAACGAGAAGACGTTGTCAACAAATGGGGGGCCAACAAACACAATCCATTATGATAAGAGTCATGCTCATGATAGTTCACTGATTACGTAGCCCGTCAAAGTATGACTCTTTTTTTGGGGAAATTTTGATGATCGAATAACATCGCGATTTTTTAATGTCTGATGGCCATTGCGTTTACCTGATTTGACCGTCTCCGTGAGGCTCCTCAAAGTATGGGGTGAATGTGAATAAGCCAATAACTTTCAGCAGCTGAAGGCTGACATTAGAGAAGAGACTTAACAAGCGTTAAGATCTGAAATCTTAATAAAAGTGACGTAAAATGGGTTCGAATGAGCCCGATAGGTTGAAGCTGAAAATGGCGGCCATTTGCGGACTATTCATTTTAATGATCCATATAAAATTTTCTCTCAAGTATGTATTAAAGCATTCATAAATAAAAAAATCAAAAAATTAAAAGAAAAAAGTTATTAATAATTTACATCAACTCACTACATACATACATATATACGCGCCACCTGTATTAGTACGCCAGGGATATTAGAAAATTAGCCTATTCGTCGCATTGTTTGGTGAAATAACGACTATATTTATGTACCTGGAAATGGTCTTACACATAGGATCAAAAATGGGAAAAAAATTCAATTTGATTTTTTTATAATCGGAGTCGAATTATGGAAAAATGTCGGAGTTGGAGTCGCGTTTTTTTTAAAGACTCCACAGCCCTTGCAATTTGCACAAAATCAAAATGAATCCTATTTCTACATATGTATAACTTCATGGCTATAAAAAGCATTAAATTAGTTTTCAATAATACTTGTCAGTAATAAACTGTCAAACTTTAGGAAATATCACGAAGATAGCCCATTTCTTACTGCTATCCATTTCATAAATGAGTAACATTTGATTTAATTTTGAATATGTAATCCGAAGATAGAGAAATAGGAGAGGATAGAGGTAAGAAGTACATATGTATGACCAAAGTGACAGATATAGCAGAACGAGTGAAAAAGTTGAAGTGGCAATGGGCTGGACACATAGTGAAAATAATGGATGGCAAGAAATACTGGAATGGTATCCGAGAGGATGTGAAAGAAACAAAGGTAGACCAAGTGGAAGATGGGCTGATGAATTGAGAAGAATGTGTGGAGCCAAGTGGATGCAGATTGCTCAAGACAGACAGGGATGGAAGAGGATCGGAGAAGCCTTTATCCAGCAGTGGATAGTGAACGGCTGAAAATGATGATGATGAATTCGAAGATAATATGTTGCGGTTCAAAAACTTACCAATTTTGCAAGTTTTCCCCCTAATTTGGCTCTCAGCTCGAAAAAGGTTCCCGACCACTGGGCTAGTAGGTACCTACATAATGTGCGCGGAGATTTGAACGCGTCTGGTTTCGGCTTGTGTCGCCGATAATGGACCACAACAGTGCAAGAAACTTGTTCACACGCATTTTACAAAGCGGCTGACTCTATTCGGCGAAGAACTATGTCGAATCGATGACCTCTAGCCGTTTACGAGTCAACGCCCTCCGAACATTACTAATAGGTGAAAACAAAAAAAAAATTAAGTAAAAATGTGTTCCTTACGAGTCGTTTAGTACTGATCCGTGAGCAGGTTGTATCGGAGTGGTAGCGGCGAGTCGCGACAACCAACCAAACCACACTGGACTGGTGCTGTCTGTCGGGCAGTGTCGGCCTTGGAACTTGCGTAACGGCCGCCCCCTTCACTCCAGCAGCCTTCTTCGCAGAGACCACATCCCCTCCACCTTTAGACCCAGGCTCGTTGAGCACCTCGAACGGTCCATTTCGGTTCGTGTTTTAGCGGCAAACTCGAAATTGTAAGCGAATACGTCTACAGTTGGCGCACGATAGCTTGGTGCGTGTAATGCGAGACGCGCTATCCCTTTCCCTCGCGTTGAACGACTCGGATGGTGAAATGCGTCCGCTCATTGGTCGAATGCGTTGTTTGTGGGCGGAGCAAGCTCGGAGGTACGACCAATGCAACAATGTGCGAGTACTCGGTGAACCAATGGGCTGGGGTTGGCATCACTGTCTCCCCGACGGTTGGCAACCTTGGTATTGGCAACGCTTATTCACAATTGCTAAAGGTTCGCAATTGTGAATAAGGAATTCGAATTCACCGATTCGGCGTGTCGTCAACAATAATAAATTATCTGTTTTTTTTTTGTTCATTATTATTTATTGTTATAATGTATGTACATATCTCTTGGTGATTTATTCCGCGGTAATAAATAAATTAAATTAATAATACCCCGTTGGCGGGACCGAATTTTAAATCCGGTTAAGTGGGGGGTACCGGTGAATTACTTCGGCTACAATAGCAAATGCTGCTTCTATCGAGAGAACGCAATGAAATGTATCGTATACAAATCCCGCCGTTTAGAATTCAGTCCCGCGTTGATTTGGGAAGACTTTTGAGCTGCATCTACCCTGAAGCATCACGACGGGGTTAAATCAACAGTATTCACATTCGAGCCTTCGGGGTCACTTGTATCAATAATGGGTTGGTTTCAAGCTTGGTTTTTGCGCGCGACAATCGCCGTGCCGCCGCACTGTGCGACTGCCATAGCTCCATCTGCTAACCTCGCCGAAATGCTTTGGCGTAAATGCAACCTTAGGCACCAAGCTATAGTGCGGAGTTTTTTTAGAAACTAATCACGATCGACATCCATCTACATATATGCGGACTAGGAGTGCTCAATACCTTGGTAGAATCTTCCCGTCATGTTTCACGTCTCTCGCAACAAAGTATCAAGTGACTCCACAATAAAATAAATAATTCAATAGCCCAGTTAATAGAATGTTTCAATTCAAAGTGAATCGGTTTATAATTTAGTGGAGCAGAGTAATAATGTTGCTCGTGGCGAATTAAGGACTCCTTTAAACCTTTAAGGGACTCACAAACCGGAGCGGAGAAATACGCTCACGAATGATAATCCGCTTCGGGCTGTGAGGCCCATTAGAACATCTGTAGGCCATCTCCACATAACGACGAACAGAAGACATCAGTGCCTGAACCTGTAGTGTAAGTGAATGGTGAACTATTGTACTCCAAAATTCGTTAAGTGTGTGATGTGCGTTAACATTCTCAACTGGAGTGACAAACATAAAACGTGCCAATATTTCATAGCGGGAGTGTAACCTTTACTAAACAATATTAATAGCATACCAGATGCCCTACGCCTAACGCCTAGCATGTTATATCGCTACTAGTTCCACTACCAAGTGTCGAATTTCATTAGGCCACATCAAATGCAATTAATGTTTAAAACCTCCTTTCCTGCAGTGTCTCGGCTCGAGACAGTGGTCTTACTCAAACACCTTTGTACGTAGCATGCAGAGGTACTGTACGTGCGCACTACAAACAAACAAAAAGTATATAAGATCGAAATACTGCATTAAAACACCTAAATTGGATACGTAAATCTATAATTGGTACAAAAATAGTTATTTAGTATGCAATACATTAGGAATTAATTCACTCTTTTCTGAAAAGTGGATGTGTAAATGGAAATTAACGCCTAACCGAAGTATGTGCGTAGATATTACGTAGACTACATCACATTTGTAGAATCTATGACAGTCATTGTCATTGTATGTACAATGTACATAGTAATATAATTTTAACGACTTTCGAGGTTCTCAAAATTTGTGTCGTTATAATAGTTTGCCGCATAATTGCGTAAAGACATGACAGGTGCTAAATGGAAAACGTAACATTTTAACATAGCATGCGTTCGCGTAAATGTACATGCAAACATATTTATACTATTTTTAGATCATGTATAGTATATACGTTTTATAAACATCAATATATCCATAAATCTTATGTAATCATGTAAATAAGTCTTATGTAACGTGTAATTAAAATAAATTTACTTTATGTATGAAACTGTATCTATCTTATCAATAAAGAATATTCGATTATGTACTTGTTTAACTTTAGATTTCCACTGATGTTAAGCATTAATAATTACAAACTTTTTGTAACATTTGGCCATTTAAATAACTTGGCGCTCACTGCACAAAATTGCATCACTGCAATATTGAACGCACCGTTTCACAAATTGGTAATCACAATCGTTGTGCTAAAATCTGTAATTATTTCAATTTCTTATGGCAAATTGAGGATTGAATAAAACTTTTGAAGACGATATGCTCTATTACACCTGTTCGAGGACAAAAAAAAGTATTTTCAATATGGGTTGGAAACTGGAAAAGCCTCGTGAATCACAGTTTTTCCCCCTATGAAATACGTGAATTTATATGACGCAGAACAAGTGAACATTCACCTGCCACTTAAATATGTAATACCTACCTTAGTTGAATTCTACGTACTATTAAGCAATCAAAAGTAGTTTTAACTCTAAACCTTAATATAACATTCAATTATATTAATATTTTGTATACAAACCATACCTGGTTTTAGAATCATTGCGAGTAACGGTTATATATTTTTTTTAAAAGAATAATTCTTTCAAATATAAACACCTGGATGATTAAGGTTTGAAAAGAATTTGTTGAATAACTAAACCAGCCACTGTTGTTGGTTGGGGGAATTACAAAAAAATACAACCGTTACGATATAGAAAGGGCAATCGAAATCTGCGAAATACAAAAAGGGTGTCTGGTTGAATTCCTCTCTCCACATGCAAAATAGCGTCCACTGGCGAGTTTTAATTTTTTATGAATATGTTGAACTACATATGTACAGTGAGCGACACAAAAACCTAAGCACTTAAAAATTTTCGAATAATCTCATTTCATTTCAATTTGCAGCAATATTTTTAAAATAAAAACGTGTTAAATTATGACTAGGATCGTTAAGATAATAAAACAAGACAAATTGTGAATTATACCAATGTATTTATTTAGATATTGAATATATTTTGAAAAATGGACAAAAGGTGTGAAAAATGTATTTTTGGGTTTTGGGAGATTTTAGCGTTTTTATTTAATTTAACATAGTTTTAACAACATACATTTGTTAAATAATAGTATATTCTAAATGTTCATTTTAATAATCATTTAATATATGTAACTAATATGTATGTGGTTATTCCTCCCCTATTCTTAATAACCGATAAAATTCTTCTTGGCATAGTCATACAAATTCTGTACAACATTTAGTGTGATGTCGTTATTCCATGCATTCTCTATGGCTTTTTCTAAGTCCCAAAGCGTTTTTGAATTATATTTCATGACATTCCTTTTCAAAATCGACCATAAACTTTCTATTATGTTTAGGTCAGGACTGTTCCCAGGCCAGATGAGGGATTTAATCGCTAAACTTTCCTTATAACTGGTGATCTAAAACATGTCGATGATATTTACTACATAAAAAAACAAATTGGAGATATGAAAATAGGTTGGTAACTTACAGAACGAGCTCGATGACAAGATGCCGAATCGTCTTGAAAAATCGGTTCGGGGACGTATTACGTTAGTCCTTCTATAATGAGTAGAACATTTTTCAAAATAGTTTCTTTATATTGTGCTGCATTCATTGACTCTCGGACAACCTCCAGAGACCCCAATCCGTACCTTGTCATGCATCCCCATATCATTATATACGGGGAATGCTTAACTGTTGGTAATACGCAGTCTTCCTCAAAACGCTCTCGACTTCTACGGCGTACTGTAGTCTTCCCATCATAGCCTAACAGGTTAAATTTTGATTCAGATGAGAATACCACCTTGTACCAATCCTCCGATGTCCAAATTTTCCTTTCTTTAGCCTACTCCAGTCTTTTCTTCTTCATTTGAACAGTCAACAATCTTTTGCTTTGGCTTTTTGACTGGTTTCATCGCTCGAAATCCAACTTTATTCAGCCTCCTTTGAATAGTATGCGTAATTACTGCTGTGGAAGTCGAAGCATAGACCTCGTCTCTAATTTGTGAAGCAGAAGTAAAACGATATTGCAAAACGGTATGTTTTATGAGTCGATCTGCTGCAGTTGATAGTTTTTTCGTCTTTCCGCTTACTGCAGGCCTCGTATTTCGTCCTGTTTTATTATAATTAATTAAAAACCTCCTCAGAGTACCCTCACTAAACCCTATTCTCCGAGGAATTTCTCTGTTTGAAATATTTTTTTTCCTAAGAGTAAAAATCACGGTTTTTACTTCGATCGACATTTAGAGGGATGACGACATTTTTCGATTTGATTTTAACAAGATGAACTCGGATGAAGTTTTACGGTCAACTACATGCAAAATTGACTATTTGTTTTGTGTGTTTTTGTACCAAGGGTTCGCAGAACCATTGTGTAAAAACCGGTTGGGGTACTCTATTGTTTTCAGCAGGTAGGATGGATTGTCGCGCGAAGTTCGCCCAAAAATCTTAGTGCGTAGGTTTTTGTGTCGCTCACCGTACATATATGGATAAAGTAAAAATAAATGGATAATCTTTTTAAATAAGATATGTATTTGTATTTCTTTAAAAAAAATTGAGTTTTGAATTATTGAATCGATCAACCAGATTTACATAGGTATGTACTTTTTCTATTCTAACATTTTTATGGGAACAATGGATTTAAATTATCAAAACACATTCTTTGGTATGTTATTATTTATTGTGTTAAACTCTGCAGCAAAATTGAACTACAAAACTGAGAATATATAAATAATACGCATTACATCATATTAATGACAGTTGAGGACATTTTTTTTACCATAAGCCCAATCCAAATGCCAATAAACTACCAAGAGAAAATCCAAGAATTTAATTGTAACAGTAGACATTACAAAAAAAGCCATTTGAAAGATTAGATTTTAAATTTAAATTTGCAAGAAAGCTATAGAGGAATCGTACAGATAAAAATCAATCAGAGCAATTCGTAAATAAAGTATAAAAAATGCCATTATTTTGAATAATATTCTCATGCTAGAATGTTATCTATTCCTAGGCAATAAATTGAACACATGTTAAATAAAATTATTATTATGCTATTCCCTATTAAAAATTTGCATTTTTCACAACATTCTCAGTTAAAACCCAATATTTATCTTTCGCTATAATGTACAATTCCAACTAATGAACCGTAAGATCTAACCAACCATGTATACGTATGAAATCTACATTATTATAAAGACGCAGTTTATGTGTGACATTTGGTTAGGCATTTTCATGATATAAAATACACGAGACTTTTAACATTATATATGTGACAGGGGGCCACCAATCCAACAACCAAACGTTGTGACAATTCAACCAGTCACCTGTTAATTTCGGCTGAAGTATATTGTTGTTCTTGAATGTTAATTTAATATTGAAAACAAAAAACAACCATACAATCATTATATTCATATAAAAACTATATTTTTAATTGAAAGAATAACTGAAAATACAGTGTTTCAAAAAGGAAAAAAAAAAAAAGGAGAAAATAACGTTACATCTCATAAACATGTAAAAGAAGCATACATCAATAATATGAACAAATAAAGAATGAATAGAATACTTCAGACGTGTGGCTAACAGGGGAGCAGCGGCCCAACAACGGCTGTTGTGATATAAAATAAGCAGAACGTGTTCAACTCCACAAACACTGTCTGCACTTTTCTCACCTGTCGCAGAACTAACAAATGCATTTACACAAAGAACAATATTAAAATAGCCACACAGGAGATTATTGAAAGTTAAATTTGAAGTAAGATTGTTAGTTCTACAATAACAAGGGACCGTATATTGGTATGTATATTTGTAAAAATTGAGAGTTATTCTTATTACGTATGAACAAAACATGTTCGTTTACCAGGTCCAACAACAGCCGTTGTGATTATTCCCCCATCACCTGTCAAATTGTCTTATATAATAGAATGTTAACAATATCACCTGTTTTTCAGCAGGACGAAAAGTAATTCCACAATCCACGTATACATATATTATATATATATATATTAAAAAAAACTATCAGTGCTCACATATAATCTCCAAGGTATATATCATTTTATCTATAGTCAATAGTGCACTATATTATTCAGTATCGTTTGTATACATTAAATTAAAATAAATTACATTTATATAAACTAAAAACACATTTTCAACTGTAGCGACGCTTATAAAAAAAAACCATTTAGGGCTTACCTTAACAGCCTGTCAGATAAACATTCGAATAAAATATGAAAATAAAACTGACCTGATTCGTTTTGTCCAGGTCCAGGAATCATTCTTACAAAATTCCCTCCACCACTAACAGTGTATAATCATCATAATAATCTAATGATGTTATTTCAAGATTGTCGAATACATACTGAACTTTTAGACTTTAAATAGTTATAAATGTCATTCACTAAGCAGACGAAAAGTAGAAGCTCGGAGATATTTTGTAGTTATCAGCTGTGGGCACACAAAATGTGAAGAGCGAGTATGAAGGATTAAAAAGGATCTTAAATTTACATACCCCTTATCACTGATCAAAAAGGGCTCTCTTTACAAACACGGAACCATCACAGCAGTTAAAATATCTGTTGACAGTAAAAAAAAAATCAATACTATCGCATCTGAATGTAATTTTTAAACACTGAACACTGTTATTATAGCACACAATCAATCAACAATTAAAATATATGTACATATGTACTACCGATAGTCACATACCATACATTCTAGCATATATACCGCACATACGTATGTCGAGTTTCAAAATAAATTATATAACAATATTATCGATAAAATTCGCCCTAATAAATTTGAACAATTAAATTACCCTAAAATCATACCACTATAGACTGTTTCATTTTTAAACAAAATAAATTATGTAACTGTCATATTCTATACATGTGATTAAATTATTGTGGTTATTTTTAGATTATACAAATCAAGCAGAGGTAATTAAAGATCAGTAGTCTCGTTAAATACTTAATGCTTTTTAAGAATATGAAGATCAAATAAGTAATAAGAAATGCACCGACTTCAAATATGGACACTCAAGGATAGAGAAGCCAGAGATGGTGTGATGCTGATGGAGGCGGGGATCACCTAAAACGTGGAGGCATCATGTGCAAGCCGCTTACTGTCCCCCGAAACGCCACAGGACCCATTGCTTGCATGGGAGCCATCATCCCACCCAGTTGAATCATGCCTACGCACCACAAACACACAATCACATATTAGAAACACTCGTCGACATTGTTCAAAATGCTTCATGAGTGAAGAACAACCAACCGGCATTATCAATTTGATAATATCATCAACCATCAATTTATAAATTGTGAAATCCGAACGAAATAATAATTCAATTGAGTTCAACACTAAGTTCGTGCAATGTACATGTATGTATTATAAACGGCAAATTGATGGATAAAATATTCTTCACACATTATAACATTAAATTATTTGTCTTAAAAATCACAATTTCAAATGAAACAAACATTAAAAAAATGTATGGTTCAAATTATGGTTGCAATTTAACAACGCAAATTCAGTCCATGAAGCATACATTTAGATAAACAACTCAGTTTACATATGTGTAGCTTAAAAGTATGTATAACAGGGGACCTCTGAGTCCAACAGCAGCTGGTAACGACCGCTGTGATTGCAGGTAACAATCACCTGTTTGAATTAATATTTATCTCACCTATATAATCTACTAAGTGTGACAACCAGGCGAATCAATGCCAATTTCGTCTGGCAAATGTTTCTGCCAAAAAAAAACATGTCACATCATCAGGGCGATGGCAATACATACAACATCAAAACTGTGTCCATCATCAATAAATATGGTGAAAGCTTTACAATGACACCTGTGTGTGTGAATTTAATAGTAAAACTAGAACAGTATTCCACGATTCGGCTGTAATTGTCATTTTTTGTATAATTCACGAAAGTACATTTAAAAATGGTAAATTTCAAGTCTATTATTTATAAGTGAATTGCTTGCTCTAAATAATTTAGAAAGAACCTACAATTAACTGAGTGCCTAAGATTTACACTGGAATTAAAAAAAAAGACATTACTTACCCGCTAAACCTTATTCATAAGTAGTACAACAAGCATTAACAATTTCACAGTCTTGTTCACAAATCAAAATAATTTAATCCTTTATGCAAATCATACATAAAATATACAAAAACTATAAAATAAACGTATTTTCAAACGTCGATTGGAAATACAGGATACTAGGACAATAACCCTTACATTGCTAAAACAGATTTCTTGAGTAATCTTTCAATGCGGGAAAAATGTCTATACAAGAAATGTGCACATCGAGATCAAATAATAATAGATAAAAAAATACTTAATCAGCAGGCATCAATTTATATTATTACTAATATACGAAAAAAGAAAGAAAGCGCACACTGAACACGTGTAATCAACGTTTTGATTTTTCATATTATGTCCTATTTTTAAAACATATCAAGTTTACAAAAGACTGTGGAACTGCAAGAGGTGCTGATGTTATACTTATGTCCGAGCAATATGATTTCACTTCATGGACTTCTTTTAACCGGAGTACTTACCTTAATTTTGAAAAAATCTTTTTTTACAGTCTTACACAAAAAAACGGGATACGTTAAGATATCCCAAAACAAATTGAATATAAAAGAAGCCATGAATGTTTTGCTCAAATTGCAAGTATTAACTAGTTATCAAAACCAAAACTTAATTATCAGTCTCAAAATAAAACCTACCACATATTATGTTTATTAAAAGTGTTCTTAAATAATAACTAACTAGGCATCTAATATCCAAGGAATCAAGTAATATGTAATGTGATTTATTGAAGCAATTCACGACCATGCCAAACATTCAAATACATTATAATTGGGCCACAGCTGTGCTAATTCCAAGCGTGTCATGCTCGCCTATAGTTATTGTCATATATTGGATATATTTTAATATATTCCCATCACCATACATAAATAAAACAAAACGTACGTAAATTATACTGAAATATTCATGGCACCACATTATATTACATGTCAAGTCAAAAAAATACAACATATTTACAAATAAAATAAACTTGCCCCTTTCAGATTTACATAGAAGATATAAATATGTATATACACATGTATGTGATTATATAGGACGCACATAAAACACAAAAATCTATAAGCTGGCGAGCATGGCACATAATCAATCATCACCCCAAACACATGGCAATATTATCTGTTAGATATATCAACAAAAAATATGTCATCAAGAATATATATAGGTATGTATGATTAAAAAAGGACAAAAACATGTGATCTTTTAATATAAACAATAATATATAATAAAAAAATCATGAAAATGGTAAAATGCTCGATAAACGTATAAACATTAATAAATAAATTAAAAATATTCTTGTTATTGAGAGACAATTTTCAGAAATAATAATAAAAATAAATAAAATAATATATGTATGTATCCATAAAGATGATTTACATGTATAAAAGTAAAATTCATATCAGAGCGAAAGACAGAGAGAGAATATACAGGAAATAAAATGATAAGGCTTTAATTGCCTGAATAAAATAAAGTTTATATTAATATATATATAAGTATATATTGATATATGTATATATATTGATATATGTATATATATAGATATATAATGCAAGTAAGTAGCTTGGTACTTGTGGATGTAGTCTACCTTTATGGAGGACCGTGGGGATGATCACAGTGACTTATTATCAGGCAGGGGCCCAACTCAACGGCCCATTCACATCACTTTATCAACCGTATCAAAAAAAAAAAAGAAAAAAAAAAAAACAAAAACATATAATAGGCAGTATTAGCAAAACATTTATTTTAACTAAATAATGTTAAGGACCATCTAGAGAGCAAAATAACACTGAAAACATACTCTCCGAGCACTTTCATCTCCAGTTTTCTGCGAGTGTAAACAAAATCAACAATTTCTTATATGTAATATATCACACAAAAGATTGGAAAAATTTCGCCCGAAACTCAATTTGAAAACATTTTAAAATAGCCATAAATTTATTCCAAAAAACCACTATAACAAGGGAAAATTTTACAAATAGGTGATAAGAATGTAGATTATCATAATACTCAAATTATTGCAAAATTGATGCAAAAGCAACATTATTTTAAAAAAATACGTAAAAAAACATCTCATTCAAATGACATTAACAGAAAAAAATAAAACAATTATCTACACAATAAATAGCTCTAGTTCCAATTGATAAACTAAAAAGATTGTATTTTGGAAACGTTTCATGTATTATATTTTGAAATTAATTGTATATCAAACAATGTTGATGCTATTCCTTAGAATTTGAAGCATACTTAAATATATTTTTGATTAATGGAATCCTTACAATCCTTTGAGAAAATCTAGTTCAATTTTCGCGATTTTTTAATATTACATACAGCAAACTCTCCATATTAGAAAATATTGAAGAAAGAGTTCTCGGTTAAAAAAATATTAATATTTGTTACTTGAGATTTTGGGGAAAATAAAAATTTCAATTATTTACTGTCTAAAAACCAAATCACCACAACAATGATACAAAAATGTGCTTTCACGGGTAAACTTTACGATCCACGAATATCCCAGCAATTAAGACTGGTAATGCAAAATTATAATCATGAAGAGTTTACTTTAATGCTACTGATAATTAATTATCACTACTACAATAAAATAAAATATGACATCTTTATGAAACATGCTAAAACAAACCTAGATATAAAATACGATTATGTACAATTGCAACATATATTTTGATATTATACATTATGGTTATTATTATTTTTGTCAATAATTCGAGCAAAATAAAGATTCTGAATATGTAAGCCAAACGTTAAAATATTTTACTAACGTTGAAGAAATATCAATTGCTATAACAAGATGATAAATTGAGGATTTTCATACATGGTACGTACACATGCAGTGTTACAATCAAATTCTATTTCACATTCCAATTCTTCCCCCTCACGAAACAACCCCACTTTACGTATTGATTAAATATATTTAGTTTACTTTACTAAGCGCGTCTCTAAATTGCTTACGACTTTTTTTCGACTTTGGATGCTAGTTTTTAGAAACCAATATAATTATCCTTCCAGTTTTTAAAAAAAATTTCAAGGTGTATAGATAAATATAGTCAATACTGTACATAACATGAAATAAAATGTGTTTTCTTTTCAGATTACTTCTATAACTCATAAAATCTAGGCAGGCTTTGGTAATTTAATTATAAAAAAAAAAATAAAAAAAAAAAAAACAATGTATTTTAGGATTAAGGAAAACATTTTGTTGAAGAAAAACTCTGAATGTTGAATTTCAGATTAATTTTAAGCTGCTAATTGTGAAAGGGGAAAACATGCAAGTAACACTCCTGATCAGCCACACATAAAATAAAACATAGATTGCTTTTAAATAGCAAAAGTGTTAATTTGAGTATACAAATTTACATTATTATAATGGAGCAAAAAAATTAAATGCATGATTTAACTAATGTTCGACGTACAATACAATCCATAAGACTTAATGTTTTGAATATTGAAGTGTAAAGACAATGTTTGGAGTAAAAGTGATCGTGAGAATAGTCATTATCGAAAATAAATGAAAATAATAATTATTTTTGTCATTTAAAAGCAACAATTTTGCTTCGAACGTGATATAGTAGATGAATGCAAAATACCTTCAAAAATACAATGTTTACTTGAGACAACATATGAAATTAACAAATCATAAATAAAAATTTATCTCCCTTCATTAATACTAAATAGTAAAGTTTCGTCGCAAAATAAATTGTGAAAAGTATTTATGAGACGTATAATTCGAGGATTTTAAATATAATAACTTATCAATAATTTTGAAAAATCGACAAAACTTTACTATATTTTTAATAGATTATGTATGCCTAATTTAGAGAAATAATTATAGATTTTGTTAATAATAGTTAATATATTCAATATTGGATGTAGAAATGGGAAAACGTTGGGTTTATGAATTTGTACATATATTTTCAGAATACTTCTTAATCTTTTTTTTTTCAATTTAAATGTAATATGAAATTAGTCATGTTCTATTGTGGATTAAAATAGTTCTCATCGATATATTCATAGAGGACTGAAAATTAAATTTCCATCTTGTGTAATAAATACGGAATAAAATAGATTACATACCTGGTGGAAACTGCATCGGTGGCGGTCGCAACATATTAAGCTGAGGCATAGGTTGCTGCATCTGCACATGTTGTTGCATCTGCTGCTGCATCTGTTGCATCATATGCATGGATCCGGGAGGCATTTGTCGAGCTCCCACAGCACTCATCATACTCATAGGCATGCCCATGGTACCTAAAGGCAGAGAAACGGGCACGAATTGAGGATGCGGAGGAGGGCGGGGAAGGGAACGAAGTAAAGCCGCCGTATGAGCGTCCTGAGCCTGCTTTTGGGCGGCAACGGCCAATTGAACTGCCATTTGCTGTTGTTGATGTTGTTGTTGAGCCAATTGCTATACAATATTTCAAAAATACATTATTATTCTCATTCCTACGGTGATACATATGTATGTACATATGTACCATATTACCCCGGCTATAAGGCGAGGTTTTTATTTAAAACAGCGACATAAAAAATAGGGGCAATTACCAAACAATAGCCATCGAGATGGCTTTTAATGAGTGCGTTAAACAGGCGGCATTGTTTACACATTCATCATCTGTTCACCATCCACTGCTGGATGAAGGTCTTTCCAATCCTCTTCCATTCCTGTATGTCTTGAGTAATCTGCATCCAATTGACTCCACACATTCTTCTTAATTCATCATACCATCGTCCACTCGATCTACCTTGCTTTTTTCACATCCTCTCAGATACCATTTCAGTATTTGTCACGTCCATCTGCCATTCATTCTTCTCGCTACTTCACTTGTCCACTTCAACTTTTTCACACGTTCTGCTATATCTGCCACTTTGGTCATACTTCTTACCCATGTATTCCTCTTACGATCTTTTCTTGTTATACCAAGCATACATCTTTCCATACTACTGTGTACACTGGATCTTACGTAACAGTTTGGGGAAGACAAGTTAGATTCAGTAAAAATAGAAGATTACAAGTATGTACTCGATGCATTCAGAGGTCACCTGATAGTGTTTGCATTTTTTTTCAATATAATGGTGATCGCCTTATAATGGGGTAAAAGTTTTTTCCAAAAAGCAGATTCAAAAAATGGGGGTCGCCTTATAAACAGGGTCACCCTATAGTGCCGATACGGAATACATTTCAATAAAACGTAATAAAAACTGTACAAAGAAATTTTAAAGATATTAAATAATACACCACCTCAACGATGGCTTGTTGTAAAGACTGTTGCGGTTGCGACATGATTGTCGGAGTCGGAGCTGGTGCCGGTGTGGGCGTCGATGTGGCGGTTGATACAGTCGCCGGTGTTGCAGCACGCATAATTCTACGATACCGCGGTAGCCTGGCACGTAATTCTTCTAAAGAAACATCTTCGGGAGGATGCATAATTCGCGAAGCGGCTCCGGTCGACGTAACCAACGGTCGTGCTGGTGAGCTTGCACTACTACCGGCCACACCAGTCGGCGGAGCACTTATCGTCACAGTACTACAAACGAAGAAAAATCAATGAAAAACTACTACCATCGTACTATGATCATTTTTTCCTATAAACGATCAATACGTTTACCTATAAGCGGGAAAAGCCGGTTTTGGTGCTAATGACGATGAACTTGTCGATTGTTGTGGACCACCGGCGCCGGGGAATAGAGGTCGAACCGATCCCACTACCATCCTATTGAAAACGAGCATCAGTTAAAGTCGCATTAAAATGTAATTCAATACCCAATTGAATAATTTGTTATGCTCACCCGGGCGGTGCTTGCATGAATGGCGGCGGTGGCATCGGACCCATAATTTGCATTCCAGGTGGCAACGAGAACATGCCAGGCATAGCGGCGGGTGGAGGTGCATTCGGAGCTGGCGGCGGTGCCGGTAATAAACCTGTCGATGGTGGTTTTTTCTTTACAGCAGGCTCATCATCATCGCTATCATCATCTCTACCCCCTCCAGGACCACCTATAATTAATCAAAACATCGATAATTTAACGTTCAAAAAAAGACGAAGTTATAATTTTTCAATAATATTAACCTGATCTTTGTTTTTCATGTTCCTTTACATCTTCAGGAGGAATACCCTCCATACCGTATATTTCAATTTCAATATTTGATCGGTTTGAAAGTGAATTTGGCACTTTATCGATGGCCTCTTTGTGAACCTGCAAAGAAAAACATCAAAACGTAAGTGATTTGTTGTAAAAGTTCAATAGTAGGATTTGAAAAACTTTTGGGAGTAAAACTTTTACCTGCATACAATGAATTGACAATCCTGGTCCGGTGTAAAGCTTCTTATGACAAATGTGACATTTAAAATGTTTGGCTTTTTGATGCTGAATCAAAATCTTTTCATCGTCGAACTCTCTATTGCAGTACCTGTTATATCTTTGTTAAGGAAAATGTTTGGCAAAAATTCAATCCGAAATAAAATTTCAACCGTAATGACAATTACTTACTACAAAGTATGAATGAACAAAATTTACAAAGTTACAATGGGCACGAGGTGTAAACAGGCTCTACTTTCAGTCTCGTTGAAGACCAGTGACAAAATATTTAAAAAAAAATTATTTATCAAATGGGAAGTTACTACACAGTTACTGTAGATGTAGTAGCGCAAGAATCTCTCTGACCGACTAAACGGTTGGGTAGCCCAGCCGCGGAACGCTCGAATACCACAGCACAACACGTACACACACACACGACACGGATTGCGCGAAGCGCTCACGCTACATAACCCCACCAACTCACACAAACACTCATGACACGGTGAAACCGTCAACAGGCAGTTACTATGTGTAGTGACTCGGGAACCTGCCTGATTGACCGGCTTGGTAACATAGCCATGACACGTGCAAATACACAGACGGAGGGACGGATGGACACACGACACGGATTGCGTGAAGCGCTCGATGAAACCGTTAACGGACAGCTACCGACTGACCACCTGGGTAGCTTGGCTGCAGAACATGTACACATACACACACGACTTAGGTAGCGTGAAGCTCTTACGCTACACTCATGACACGTAGTCCATACAACGAAAGTAGCGCAGGAATCTGCCTGAACGACCAGGTAGCCTAGTTCGCATTGTTGCGACACAGGTTGCGCGAAGCGCTCATGCTGCATAACCTCACCAACTCATACAAATACCAGACACGGGAAACGCGAAATGATAACCACCCCCCTCCTCCCACCCTGACATGGCACCGTCAGTCACTACAATCAAACAATAAACAACGTATCGTCAACTGGCAATATTCTAGTAAAATAACGTTGGATCAAAGACAATGAATGACCTCTTGACACGCATTCGTCGAACGAACTACATGTTACATCCCTTCCAACTAAACCAATCAGAATACATCCTTGAATAAAAATAGAAAAGTGAGAGGGGGGCGGAAGGGATATGCTAAAACCAAAACGTCGTATGTGCGCAATGGTGCAGTGGCGCAGTGGCGCAGTGACCTCGATTCGGCGAAATAACTACTCGAATTGCAAACATTATATAGATCGGAGTGAATTGATCGCACTAGGAACATATATTTATTAATTTGGGAGGGTCCACCAGTTCAATAGTATGGAGACACGTGACTGGTTTTGATGTGTATGGGTAGGGGGGGTTGCGTGTATGTATGTATAAAAGGATACCAGCACCAAGGTTTGGAAGCCTTCTTCTTCTTGCGCCCCATGGAAGTGAAGCTGTAGAACAGAAGGCGTAGGCCTACTAGCTGTTTAAAGGCCGAGCTTTAGTTACGTAAGCAAATGGCAAGAACGCCCCACTGTACCCCACGCAAGACTGCTGCGCCCCGTACAAGCTACCAACCTAACTGTCTTATCACTTCGATAATACGAAATTACGAAGTGTTTGCATGCGTTTATTAAATTCCCAACGTGTTTTTTTTCTTTATTTTTTCCAAGTAACAGTAAATAGGGATATCTTTTTTTTGTTTTATAGGGGATCGTTTTATAGAGACGGTTTCATTACCAATTATAGAAACGCTGGGTCAGGTGTGTGAAACGTTCTATTTTCATACGAGGTAGAGTTTTGTATTTTATTTATTTGTTGAAGTATGTACAACAATTTACAGGTACGTAGAAGTTAAGTATCTACGTAGTTGCGTGCGATAGATACGATTGTCTTGAGCAGTGTGAGGACGGTCGTCGTGGGCAGCGTGAGTTCGACTGACGAGCGTTTATTTCGTCTGGTGCGGATTTGTGTGCAAGGGGGACGTTCATCTCCGAGGTAGCCCGTTGAGGGCCCAGAGGGTTGAGAGTTGGAGTTCCGTAGTGGTTGTCTTCAGTGGAGAGAGTCCAGGAACAGTGATTGACTGGGAACGATGGTGGCGTATTTAAACCACTCGAGTGCGCGTTTGCGATTAAACGCGCCACAGGAGAGGGAAGAATTTATGGGAAACTTCAATGAGATCACTTTGAGTTTCCTTTGTCTTGTGTCCATGGTGGATTGCACGTGTTCTCTGCGTGTGTTGATTCCTGGTATCCTTTGTTTAAAGCGTAACGATGTCTTTGTTCCCAAAGCGATAATGAATTTATCGGTTCGCGACATGTGTTGTTTTATGACTTTGCTCCAGATTTGTTTCTTGGAATTTTTATGTGGCCACGACGCGTGGATGCTGTCATGCTATAAAATACACATGTTTGTCATTGAACTTGCGTAGACGCTGGTCGGGATTCCTACAGTTTCATCATCATCATTTTCAGCCGTTCACCATCCACTGCTGAATGAAGGCCTCTCCAATCCTCTTCCATTCCTGTCTGTCTTGAGCAATCCGCATCCACTTGACTCGTACACGTTCTTATCAATTCATCAGCCCATCGTCCACTCAGTCTACCATCCTTTTTTTCACATACTCTCGAATACCATTCCAATATTTCTCGCGTCCATCTGCCATCCATTCTTCTTGCTATGTGTCCACTTCAACTTTTTCACACGTTCCGATATATCTGCCACTTTGGTCATGCTTCTTACCCATGTATTCCTTTTACGATCTCTTCTCATTATACCGAGCATATGCATGCTTCTCTGTGTGCACTGGATCTTAAGTAACATTCTTGAATTTAGCATTCACGTTTCACATCCATACGTAATAACGGGCAGTACGCATTGGTCGTATGCCTTATTTTTTAAGCATGGGGGTTCGTATATATGATGGTATACATTTAACCGAAAAATGAAACTCGGATGGAGCGTTTTTGGAAGAATGAACATAGTTTTTCAATCCAACATCTCGCTATGCTTAAAAAATAAGGCATACGACCAATGCGTACTGCCAGTTATGACGTATTAATGTGAAACGTGGATGCTGAATGCGAGAATGTTACGTATGATCCAGTGCACACAGAGAAGCGTGGTATAGCAAGAGGAATACATGGATAAGAAGTATCACCAGGATGGCAGATATAGCGGAACGTGTGAAAAAGTGGCTGTTCGGCATTTAATGGGTTAACATATTAATAGATTCAATTACAGTAGTTGAGCGGTTAAATATTATTATTGTTGCAAATGCCGTCTTTGTCGACTTACTGCACTATTAAAACTATCAAAAGTCTCCCCATGAACTCGGACAGACCAACCCCCCTAAGCTAAATATAATATAAAATAAATGTTTATATTGTACATAACGACTTTAATTAAGATCGTCCCATGTTATCAGGCACTGACACGATATATTTACTAGAAGAAGCTGCCAACATCCTCAAGAGTGGTAATGGGCTGGATACAGCGAGAAGTTTGGATGACAGATGGACGCAAGAAATACTGAAATGGTATCCGAGAGGATGTGAAAGAAAGCAAGGGAGACCAAGTGGACAATGGGCTGATGAAAAGAATGTGTGGAGTCAACTGGATGCAGATTGCTCAAGACAGACAGGAATGGAAGAGGATTGGAGAGGTCTTCATCCAGCAGTGGATGGTGAACAGCTGAAAATGATGATGATATGTGTGACGTTATATTGCAATATGTACACGGAAGGGTTTGCAGATAATATTTATTCCTAGTACGAGTGCATACAGTTATAGTACAGTGTGTACAAATAAGTCGAGTGCCGCTAGCCAGTGGTGATGACACTGATGACGTATTCGTCATGCGCCTGGTAACCGGTAACTTGGTAATGGTAGTGTTGGTCTTCGTTGGAGAGTTAAGATAACTGGCACTTCTGGGTACTTGTCGCAGCTTTTGTATTGTGTAAGTGCGCATTTGGAAAATCGTGAGCTGTTATTTGCAACTTGGAGGTGGTAATTGTTTTGTCTGAAGCTCTAAGAACGTCTGGCGGTCGCAGGAGAGTTCAAGTTCGTCAAAGTCGTTAATCGTTGGAAGGGTGACATTCTTTCAGGCTTCCTCATGACAGTCATGACTAGAGACCGGTCAGAATTGGCACGAACGTAGGCTGCAGGTCAGTGGCGTAGCGTGAATTCCAGGCGCCCCGCAAAATATTTTAAGGCGCCCCCCCCCCCCCTACATACATATTATTTTCAAAATAATATAACATACCTTTTATTAGATAGAAAAATTTTTACTTCTGCACTTCACATTGTTAAACACCGATTATTTCGTTAAATAAAAGAAAACGAGATGCAAATAGGTTGAAAATATTTTGATACTTGAAAAGTCAAAATCACGACAAAACAAGTTAAAAAATTCGGGTGTGGCCAACTCATGACTTTATCCATATATGTATATAAAAAATACTGAAACACGATAAACCGTCACTTCTACGATACCGATTTTGATGAGTTTTTTTTAAACTCACCATTGCTATAAGAATTCTAATTTTATAATATTGTGAAGATTCAAAATATATAAAAGGTCGGAAAAAATTAAAAAACAAAAAATCATGCAAGGGTAAACTATCACTTCTGATGTACGGATTTTGATCAAAACCTCATCTACCTACATATATGATTACCTAACCAAACTGAACTCTTTCCCGTACCATTCAATAGTCATCTGAAACAATAAAAACACATTTTAACAAACTCCACTGTAGGAATATGTAGAAAATGTAGAGGTAAGAAAAAAAAGCATGTATCTATAGGTATGTATAGGTAAATGCATCCATACATATATCTACATAAATTATTAATTTTTTTAAATACAATAAAATCTTTTAAACCATCGCAAGCTTCACGTACGGTAGCGCTGCTATTCGTGATATCCTGGTTGGGTTGGGCAGCAGAGGTAATTTTATTGGCGGGGACACCTTGTGATAAAAGTATTTATAGGTACAAAAAACGGTATAGAAGGAGGGGGGTGAGTTTAGAGTAAAAGCAGATTGAAGCGATAATTTGTCCATCGTGGCATAAGAAATTATTTTTTGAAATAAATTTAAGGGCTATACTCTGCTGAAATGTATTTAGATCTTTCAAATGTGTTGCGACATATCTCCCAAATGTGTCTGGCGCACTTTCTGGTTCAGGTGACAAAATTTTTTGGATGCTATCTACCAGTACTTGCCGATTGTTAATTAAATTTTTTTGCGAATTGTTTTCGTAGCCGGTGCTTTAAATACCAAAGAATCCCTTCGATAGCTTTGTTCAGATACCTACAACTGAATATAAATAAATGGAAAGAAACAGCTAAAACTTAGACGGTGCGAGAAATAGTTATTGTCTTTAAACATTAGTGCTCTGTTTTACACGTAGGCCAGGTAAAACAAAATTGGTCGACGACGGACTACTTTGAACCGAGTCTCTCTGATATCAAAATAAGTCTCGTCGCAGTCGAAGATGTACTCAATGGGCTATATCAAAGTTACAGTTTGCTGCGAAGGTTCATTCTTCACTCGGTTGTTCATTGGATTCAAACTAGTAGTCCTAAACTCAAATGATTTTAAGTATAATCGTATCGGCTGTCGGCTGTCATCGTTCGTATATGGGAACGCTGAGCTCGTCAAGTTCAAGGTATACCATAGCAGGGAATACTTGGAAGGTTATACGACTATCTGCCCTGCTCTAGAAGTAAATCATTGATGTATTAACGAAGTTCAATTATTGGTCAATTTCACACTTGACTGACGTTTCAATATGTCAACAATGCACATATACACGCTTCTCCAATACACTCTCAGGGAGGCGATTGTCAAACGGTGGGAAGCACTTTTGTTGGTACGCCTACTTCCGGCGTGCGGCTAACGGACAAGAACCAATAAATCTTGTTCTAATATCTCTTACACCTTACGTGAAAATAATAGAAATGAAATTTCAGCACGATAGACTTAATAGTTTCGGAGAAAAAGTTAAAAACACCAAAAACCAATAGCAAAAGTACTACTTCCGGTTGTAAAAAAATTATATTATTTTGAGGGTTGTTGCACATACTACATATGCAAAATTTCAGCTTAATATGTATCATAGTTTTGCTGGAAAAACCTTTCAAAGATAACACAAAAATTAGGTGACTTTCCAAGGGTTGATGGTTGACGGACATTTTTGAAAGTCTTATGGATTGTAATGGCCAGCAAAAAACATATAAATATGAAATTTTAGTGTAATAGGATAAACGGTTTTTGAGTTGTTGTGCGATTCTACACACAGGTACACAGATTTACAGACACAAAGACACACAGTCATACAGACATTTTCCAGAAATCATGAAAACGTGATCAGGGAATGATACCTGATACAAATCAGTCAAAATCTCAAAATGGAATTTTTGGACGATCACAATACTTGATCCGATTGGGATAAAGTAAAAATTAGAAAAAGGGTCTGCAGGCGCGGTCGCTACGCCACTGCGCTTAGGACATAAAGATTTTTATGAAGGTCTGTAATGAAATAATTTTAGTCGGAAATTTCAATGTTATTCACGTGGAACATATTTTAATGTCATGGAAAATAAAACTTTGAAAAAAATTTAATTGGTTTTCACGCCTCATAAAATTTTGTTTCATTGTTTTAACACTAAAAAAATATATACATACATACATACAAGAATAAGAGAGAATTCTCAGTATATGGACATAAAATAAAACGAGATACAAATAGTTTGAAATATAAGAGAGGTAGAACATTTTTAAAAATTAGTCAGAAAGAAATTACAGAACATGTTAAAAAAAATTTGTGAAAAGGCGCCCCCCCGCATTGCGGGCTTGCAGCATGGGTCGCTACGCCACTGCTGCAGGTAATATCGGGCAGAAACCGGTTTGCAGGTCGAAACGCCATATTGCTGCATAAAATCAAAATCCATTTCCACAAACCGGTTTTCAGGGTCTCCCCGCCTAATTGGAAAAAAAAAAAAATTTTTTTTGTAATTTAATGCATTTCATATTGTAGATGTTCTAAAGTCAAAATTCATTTGGAAAATGATCGTTCAACATCGACCGAGGTTAAGGTGAAAATTTAAAATAGTGCGTATATTTTCATTTTTTAATTTTCAGATTTAAGAAGTTTTGAAATATTAGTGGTATTAAAACCGGGATTATTATTTAAAACAGAAAAAAATTATTTTAATTTTGTCGACAATGTGTCCAGATAACGTGTTAAAATAAAAAATTATAATTTTACAGTTATGATTTTTTAACATCACTTTTGCAAGCCGTCCCCGCTCCTTACATATATATTTCAGCCTTGACGATGTTCTATAGTCATTTTTTATCGCCTATTTCAATTCTGACCGGCAGTCTGACTCATGACGCACTGGTAGTTTTTCATCGGTAGAGGTTGCGTGTGCGTGTTTCCGAGAACGTTCCAGTTAGTCAAAGGTGAACTTGGTTTGATGCGTAATTCTATTAGTACTGTTTCGTGACATTGGGATTCCTACAGTTAATTTTATAATTGATTGCCATGTGGGTGGTTTTATTTATTTATTGTTATACCATCTTTACTTTGGTTGTCGCGCGCAACAACCGCCTGTCACATGCCTGCTGCTCAATTTGTCAAATTCTAAACTACAAAGAAGTACGGCTGCTGCGGCCGTCGTACGGTGCGACAGACGGTTGTTGCGCGCGACAACCAAGCGCGAAACCAAGGCGTTTGACAGCGTTGATTATTATTATTGTCCTCACATGTTCAATTATGCACTGTCTACTTCTGAACGATTTTTCCACCATTGAATTGCTAATTTTATTTAAGGATTATTTTGCTGCAGATTCGTGGAAATGGTTTTCAATTTTTCAGTAAGCTGATTCTGGCGTATTTTTCATATTATGTAGATCTTGGGTATTTATCACAATTCGTTTGGAAATCAGGAGGCCAATATTTACAAATATAAAAAAAATTCAGCGATTTAAATATAATTAGTCATCAATGCAAATATCTTGTAAAGAAACTGCAAAAGCTACAACCTTCCCGCATTCAACAATATTTTTAACTTTATTCTAATCAATAAAATATGCATTACATAATATTTTAAATTGTTATCTACAACAAAAAATAAGAAAATTCAACACAAATTCAATTACCCTTTATTTAAAGAACTTAGTAAAGAAAAACAAATATATGATAAAAAATTATATATTTTACTAATTCTATACAATTTATTAGGTACAATGCTGAATATAAAAAACTGACCATGTAATTACACTATTTTCTGCACTAAAAAAACTATTATTAAGCTTAACTATTCAGCATGAACTTAATTTCGGTGTGCTGTGTAATTCAATGGTTAACATCACTTTGTCGAACGAAAAACAGCATGTTTAGAATAATGTGTTTCAAAATAATCAACTAAATGTAACATTTATCTTTCTTGCAATATAAATTAACATATTCGGTCTTTCATACAAAATAAAATAAGATAGAATATCAATAGTTATTCTAAATTATTCATTTTAAATATAAAAGCGTTACATATAACAACGGACACGAAATAACTGTCCAATATGGCGACAGAGTTTAGTATACAAGCGACCTCAACTGATAAATTAAAATTACATAAACCTAAGGATTGTTAAAAGTAATATGTACACGAATTTTATCATTAAAATTATCAATTATTTATTACATAAGGTGCTATTTCTACTCTATACAAATATTATTCCGACTTGAAAAAAAAAACACAAAACATTTGGGTACTTATGGTAGAATATCTTGATTGTCCTATGATTCACGCAACTCCACAGTAAAATGAAAAACATACGTACTCGTATTTGTTCAACTTGTGATACTTGGATGTATTAATTGAGGCGTGGGATCATGAATATATTTCACGAAACAAGATTAAATTTATGATGTCAAGTGAAATATGGATTTTCTTATGGAATTGTATGAGTTACAGGATTACCAAGAAAAGATTTCACCTTTTCGGTGACCAGCCTATGAAAAATAATACATATTCCATCAAAAGTAAGTGAAATATTCAAACTAAGAAAGAATCTTTAATGGTTATTTTATTACAAAAATAGTGATTGCCTGTAATTGAAATTGAGTTTGAGTCGATTGATCCATTTAAAATTAATTTTTCTTTTGCACAAGTAAAATTATTTTGCTTTTGCAAATATGTATAGGTAAAACAATTCGAAAATAATTACCAAAAGATGTTATCAAATAAATAAATATATGTACTTTGAATAAAAAAGAAATTATGGCTTAGCCTCACTTGTATATTCGATAAATTAAAATATATTATGTTTTTGTCACTAATGTTTTTCGTTATGATTACTGAAATTAAATTAGATTGAGATTTTCACATTTCATATTGTATGCTTAAAAAAGTTATGTAACCAACATATTTCTGTACTGTATATAAATAAATAATTTACATATATAATCTATAATATTAAACAATATTTTTCTATGGACCCAGAATTGATAACTGTACTAAAATCAGCATACGGCATGAAGGTGTACAAAGCCTTTCAAAAATTGGCTGTGTTCAACCTTAGTTCTGCTTTTGGCATAACATGTGTATTTAACGGTCTCTCACTAGCTAATCGAGAGTCGAGTATAATATACATATCTATAACACTAAGCCAAGCAAACACTGATTATGAAATATAAATTTGATTGAAAAAAATCTTGAACTTTTGACTAGAAAATTATATTCAAACCGAAATTGTAATGAATTAATGAAAATCAAAATCAAAATTTCCAATTTTCAAGTAGAGTTATATTACAATTATTAGATAATCTTTCACATATCTGGATGCTGACTTTCTAGGAAAATATATTTCGAAGTAAAATTTAGTTAAAAATAAAATGTATTATTAAAACGGCAAGGTTTTTAATAGCATTTAGCTAGCACACAAAATGTAATTAACTAACAAATAAATAAAAATGTTCTAGTTTCATTGATTTGAAGTGAATTCTAAAAAAATTACTATTTTTATACATGTAGTGATCCGATATGAAGTTCAGTTAATTATTTATTAGTTTATCAATAAAAGCATTGCTATGAAATAAGTTTATAGACTAAATCATACGATTCTTTTCTATTATATTTTGTACAGACCGTTTTATTACACTAATTGTAAGTTTCATAAACAGTTCAATTTAAAAAATATAGAAGTTTTTTCATAAGTTTCGTGGTGCTTTTTACGATTCATCAATTGAAAAAATTATCTAAAGTTTATGATCATAAAATGTCAGATATATCTATAATGGAAATTGAAAATGAGAACCCAGTCTGTTAAAAGTGAATCATATTGGTAGTTTTTATAGCTATGTATTTTAACACTCTTACATAATCATTCCAAATCTAACTTGTGCCTAATTAAATGATCGGTAAGATGTATCACTATGTTGGTAATTTTTAAACACGTACAAATCGCTTATTCATTCTTTTTTGTTCTTTCATACTGTTAGAATGTGTTATGAAACGTAGCAAAAAAAAAATAAACGCAAATGAACATAATTATGCTTTATAGAAAATATGTACTTATAACGTAAAAGAATATGGAAAAAAGCAATATAAAAGTTCAATCATTCTAATATAGCTGCTAAAAAAAAATGGACTTAAAAAGATTCATGTGGTTAGATATGTAATTTTTTTTTTCATTTGATAAAATTATGTACTTGTCATAATAGCATTTTTTGCAAATACTGACTAGAAAACACAACATATATTTCCTTTAATAGATTAACACAGCAAAAATGAAATCAAAAAAAAAGTACAAAATGATAATAGTTTGTATTAATATTTTAGATACATTAATATTGTCAATTTTTTCATTTTCTTTAATGTGTGAAAAAATTTAACATAAACAATAAACACTTGAAAACACAATGGCACTTGAAAGTTCTACATCAACCGTGTTGGAATTTTAATCATTACTTTGTAAATTTGTTTTTGAATATTGTAAAATTTTCAATTTAATTTTAATATAATTCGATATAAAAACGAACTTCAGACACTGGCGCAGTCTTTAAAGTTTAGCATTAGATCTAAAATATACTTGTTAATGATCTGTAGTTGTGCGGACACAACAATAAAACACATTTGATTACAGGAAAACATATTTTGGTACTTAACATTTTAAATATTCCGACATTTTTGACTTCAATTATAAAATAATTTACAAAAGAGTATGATTTTTTGTAATTGTTATGAATCTTTCAAATATATACATACATATTCTGTAAAAAAATTTACTTGGATAATAAACATTTCATTTATTTATTCCAATTATATATAAAAGACTGGGTAATCCATAAAATTTATTTTACTTTATTTATGTACAATACTAAAAAATTATACTAAAAGAATATTATAGCACTAACTATATTATTCTGATGTCAATATTTGTAACTTGTGCTATAAAAATAATCAAAATATTGTCACTAAATCATAAAACTTATATAGCACTGGTACCAACATTTACAGTCGTGAGACTCTTAATTATTTCACTGTTTTTGAAAATAAAATTGCACTTCTCACTTTTTATCTTACACGTTGTGAACACATCTTGATAATATACATGAACAGCTTAATTTAAAAAAAAAAGTCACAAAAGGCAATTTCTTCATATGAAAAAATAAATTTCGATTTCATAACCAAACACCGATGCAAAATTTAATTCTATTTCAGATGATTTCAACATTGAAATAACTAAATACGAAAACACTCATGTGTATCATAGTGCGAGAAATCAAGATATCAGCAATGAAATAAGGCTAATAATTCATTTTAAAATCAAGACAAATACGTCCTTAGTCATAATTACATATTCACTTAACACAATGTTTTCAATCGAGGGATTGCACTTGAACAACGCCAGACTGTGGTATTATTTCGTATTTTATTACATGAGATCCTATATGTACTTGGTTGAGTTGTGGAAGCGACTGAGAGTTTGCAACATCACGCGATTGATTTCTTAAAACAAGATGACCGGTACTCGTGGCTGCCAAATGTTCTTTATGTTGTTGCATTCCTACCATTTGTTGCTGCTGTTGCTGCTGCTGCTGCTGTTGTTGTTGTTGTTGCTGCTGCTGCTGCTGTTGCTGTTGTTGTTGCTCTCTGGCTTGTTGTTGAAGTTGTTCTGCATGAACTACCTGGTGATGGGAAGACCCTAATTGGTGTGAATTGTCTCTTGATTGCTGTTGATGTTGACTGACTGTCAACTGCTGTTGCTGAGAATTCATAGCTCCTTGATTGTCTCTACTAAACACAAGAATGGTATTAAAAAGATAACATGGATTTCTTTATCAGAATGTATCCATCGACACCTACCTGTTAGTTTGTATATGTTCTTGTTTAATAGTATGAACTAAATTATTGCTGGGAGATGTTATTTGTGTACCGATAGTTTTTCCTTCTCTGTTTATAATGTGAATCTGGTTTCCGATAACTTGACGATTGCGTGAACCACCAATTAATATTTGATTTCCAATAACTTGGCCTTCGCGGTTTGTCACCTATAAATTCATTTATATAAAGAAAACTATTAGTTAGTTATTTTAACCAAATAGCGAGTAATTTTTTAAAAGGGATCAGAAACTTAAAAGTGAACAGTAATTAGTACTACTGTACAGTAAATGTATATAAACGATCGGTATTTACTGACCGTTTGTGAAAAAGTCAGTCACCAAAAATACATTTTTTACTGACCATTTTCTTAGTCACTGTCCGCTAATCGGTCGCCCATCACATATACAAAAATTAAAATGTACGGGAAGTTAAAAAAAAAAACCCATTGAATATACCTGTATATGGGTAGGACCAGTGTGCTGCATATTTCCAGCTGATGCGTGACTTCCATCATTTTGATGAGAGCCATCTCCGACCATTTGTTGCTGTCCATTTTGTTGTGCTATTTCTGCCTGCTGCTGTTGCTGCTGCTGATTTTGCTAATAAAAAAAACCGCAATCAATACAAAATTATTACAACTGATATTAATGTGTACTAAAAATTGATTTTATACTTGATGATTTCGAGGTGGAATATCCATATGTTGACGCTGGTGAAGCATTAAATGATTCTTTTGGAAAAATGCTTTTCCACACGTATCGCAAACATGTGTGCGTAATGTACACCCTCCATCCGGGTGTCTAAAAAGTAAAAAGAATTAAAAATTATGACATGTCAATTATGTACGTAGCGTAGTAAAATGTAAAAAAAAAATACCGTCTATTATGTTGTTGCAGGCCATGTCGAGCTGCAAAACCCTTTCCGCAATCTGCACAAAAGTGAACTTTCGGTCTATTTGTAGGATGCGTGCTCGTTCCGTGAGAAGTTACCTGGTTAACTCCGGAAACGTTAGTCTGTGTACCGCCATGTTGTAGTACACCGGTACCCGTCAACAGTTGTAAACCTGTAGGTGAAGCTGCAAAGTAAGCGCCACAATATACTCTTCGTTCATATTGTATCGTACACGTTTTACAATTACTTTTCAACAAAATGAAAAATATTCAAATAAAACGTACACATTTTACGAGCAAGACTTACTTTTGAACTTTACATCGAAATAAATAAACCAAAAAATGAATACTAACTCTGAGCTTGGTTGGGACTTAAAAAGTTTCCAGTTTGTAATGCGGCTGTTAGTGCACATAAATCGGTAACAAATGTCCTGTCTCCAGTGTGCAGACGTACGTGTAAAGCAAGCGCTTCCTAAAATTTAAAGGAAATCGAAATTTATAAACATTCGTATGACATCAAAATATATGTACAAAATCTCTTAACTACCTTTGTATTAAAACAATTTCCGCATTCCTGACACGAATAGCCTGATGGTTTTTCTTGCATTTCAACACCAATGGACTTTAATAATAAATATATTAACAAACAGATATGATATGACATAACGATAAAAATGTATATAACTAATATTAATTACCTGCACACCACTCGATTTTTGTCTTCCAGAACCGACTGTAGGTAAAATTTGTGGTTTCAAATCTTGAGAAGTGTTATGGGCGGACGTTTGTTGCGAAACGGCATTGTTTCCTAAATTAGGATGAACCATTTTACAATGTTGTAGCATTTCCGCTTTACCTTTAAACGCTTCACCGCAATCTATGCAAGCGTAGGATGCATCACCGGTGTGTAATCTAAAATATCATTTATAAAATCAATTCACACGAAAAATCTCTAACCAGTGGATAGCATCCTATCCACTCGGAACAATATAAGATAATAAAATTATTTTCAACATTTTCACAACAAAACCTACTTTAAGTGAGCCACAAGTGTTCTCTTTTGCAGAAACTCTTTTCCGCAAATGGGGCATGAATGTGGAACGCGACCATGCATACGTCCATGATTAACTAATTGAAATTTACGAGTAAAAGCTGCTCCACAATCAGCACAGACAAAAGGATTTAATGAGCCGTGAAACCGAGAATGCATTACCTATAATGAAAAAAATCAATAAAATTAAGTTCGCAATGAAAATTTCGTAAAGCAAAAAAAAAATCACAAACTTACAAGATGATCTTTCTGGGCGAAACTTTCCCCACATTCTTGACACACGAAAGGTCTTTCTCCAGCGTGAAATTTACTGTGCGTAACGAGGTGTCTTTTAAGAGGAAATCCTCGTCCACATTCTCCGCAAACAAACGGCCTCTCTCTACTGTGTACCTATATTCATACGTAAGAATTAATTGAATTGAAATACTCGAACCGTACAAACTTCTGCCATGTTTAATATTACTAACCCTGGAGTGTGTAAGCAAATGATGTTTAAGTGTGAATGATTTCTTGCACTCGTGACATTGAAAAGGTCTTTCAGTGGAATGCAAAAGAAGATGAGTATTTAGACAGTGTTTGTGGGCAAATGCTTTACCACAATGTGCACATACATGAGGTCGTTCACCTGAAAATATCAAATTAATAATTAAATACGCACGTTTATAGACTGATACTTTTAAATTTTGCAAAAAAATAAGCATAATACCAGTGTGAACACGGCTGTGTGTTGTTAAATGATGTTTCAACAGAAATGATTTTCCACATTCTTCACAGGAATAAGGTCGCTCCTTGGCAATTATCGGAGTCTGAATCATAGGCCATTGTTAAATATTTTATTAAACGTAATCTAAATATAATAAAATGAAACGTCGCAAATAATAAGATACCTTCGGAGAATGGCTATTAGTTCCAGGTTCTTGTTTAGTTTGTATAAGCTGCACTTGTGTGATATTTGATTGACTTTCGGGTGATCCGACAACACCCGTGATCCCGTCTGAAAGTCCTTTCAATCCACCGTTCAAGAGAGTGTGATTAATTTGTGATGCGTCAATGACTGTTCCGGGTGTTCCGATTCCTTGGGCGGCTTGGATCGCCCTTTTCATCAATATTTCATTACATTCTTCGGCTGTTAATTGTATCGGACCCAAAGGCGTCATGAAATGTTTACCAGGTACATTACCTATTATAAAATTTAGTATTATATTATATTATTACTAACTAAAAATTAAAATAAAGTAAATATAAATCAAAAAAAAAAACACAAAACAGAAGGGGGTGTTCAAATAACAAAAATTCTTAAGAGAAGTGTTGATTTTAAAAACCTTGTATCGCATGATTTTGCTGCGTGTTTCGGTGACCAGATGTATGAGAAAATGTATCGTTTACAAGAAACATGGTTCTCCGGTTTGCGTTTTTGGCTGCCTTTTCTTGAGATTGTGGAGACTTGTGCGATGTCACTGTCAAAGTTGTGTCTGATCCCGAAAGCTGCGAAAAGAAAGTAAAATGTAAATTTATAAGTGAACATTTACGCTTAGATAGATATACTACATATAACTAAATTAGCACCTTCACCAAGAGTAAATAGAATATAAATTAATGTTAATTTAATTATTGTTTCACTTAATTCAAGTTAATTCAATTCATTTAAAAATAAAATAATACATTATAAATATTATACAATAATATCTTACAAATTCATTATAAAAGAAAAATTGGAGAAGTTTATAAAAAACGAGGTTGAATGTTCGCACTATCACAATACTTTATCCGATCAGGATAAAGTAAAAAGGAAAAGTTACAATCGAATAACAATATTTTACCAAAGGAATGCCAATTTCACAAACAGAAATGGACTTGCTTACTTTTTCGATGAAAAAATTTGATAGGATATTGTAATTTTGCTAAAAGTTAAATAAACAAAAACTGTTACTTTTCATTACTTGGATATTAAAAGTCAATTTCTTCTTCAGGATTTGTATTCTGTTCATTAATATTTTGAAATTTTGCGAAATTTGATAAGTAAAAAATTGATAAAATCATTTACAACGAAGGAAAGACTTACACACATCAACGAATGATTCAAAAGCGATGATAAAACATTTAAGAAATAGAATAAGAAATGAAAACATAATAAAATGAATCGCTCTACATATTATGTATTTGTTTATAAACACAAATATCACAATATAAAAAAAAAATACAGCATTCACCAAAGAAAAAGAAAAAATTAACATGAAACAAGTCTTTTATCATAACAGAATCTAAACATATTGTAGGACAAAGGACTCACAGTATTCCCCAACGTGTAACTAAGATTATTGGCTCCATCGAGATCTCCTTTCGTAATATCGGGCGTGGACGTGAAACCCCACGAGTATCCAAGACCGGACACATTAGTAGGTGTCGGCATACACATCTTGTCGTAACTCGATAGAATAACCGTTTAGAACATTATCACTCAACGTGTCCCCGAAAACGTTAAAACTTTTAAACCGTTATCACAATTCACAACATGCAATACGATCGATTGATTAATACAGTTAGACGGGTCATTTTTACCATTCACAAAAAATAAAAACACGTTTAATAATAAACACACACGTCCCACTTTTAATATCCTTTTTTCCTCTTGCTTTTAACACTCGAGAGCCATCAATCTGTCGAGAAATGTTTAAAAATAATTATTTCACATGTAATAATGAACTAATTTACACAGCAAAATATTTGGAAAACGTATATTTTAGTCAAAATTAAAGAAGCATCGACGAGATAACATGCTCGACAAAATACCCTTTTACTACAGACTCTGTCCAACTTGAGAAACACCCTAGTCTTGATTGATTTAGGGGGGTCCTTCTGTGCATAAAAGAGAGCAGTTCAACCGATGAGCATTGTCAGCATCTCGGCTTCTTGGAATAAACATCAACTATAACCAAAGTCGTGAATCTCAGACAGCCACGACCCTCTTTTTTTTAGTTGCACAAGAAAAAGGTCCTTCTCAAGTCGGACAAAGTATACATAGTAACATGTACTGTGAATAAGACAAAATAAAAATTTACACCATAATATAACAACCATTTACATTGCTGGGGTTCTTAACCTATGGTGAATGAGGCATCTCAATTGCAATAATTTGTTAAATACACTTCCAGATTGGATTCAAGGTGATATTTTGAGGGATTTGAAAAATCGAATGAAGTCCTTTGACGATTACTTTCAAACTGATTTCAAAAATGAACAGTGGATATGAAATCCTTTCAGTTTTAATTTCGACTCCATGGATGATGCCGACATGCAGAAGGACGACTTCATCGATTTTGATAAAGCAAGAATTCTCAAATCAAAACCTTGATGAATTTGGCGCTCTCAATCCAGATTTGGCAAATGAAGCACCTTCAATCTTAATTCCATTTACTACGGACCTATTTTGTGAATCAGGATTTTCAAAATTACTCAGTATCAAGACATAAGCTAGGAATCTTTTGGATGTCAGACATATTTTAAAATATCTCTATGTACTTTTTATTCTGAAAATAAGTTATTATTTATTTATTATGTTTTGATTGGTTCAATGAATATAGGATAAGGGGGGGGGAGGAAGGGAGAAATGAACAATTTGTTCACTTCCAAGGAAGGAAACGAGCACATAAGGTTAAGAACCTCTGATTTAGTATAATTTAAAATTTCCACTCAAATATGACAAAACATGCGTTAGAGACATAGAAGTGTTATTTATATGTTAAAGCCGAATTAAATTGATTAGAAACAAACTTACAACCGTTTGGTAGTTACGTTGTAAATACATACAGAGTTCACCCGAGTTGCCCAACGGTCAGAACATATGCGCACAAAGCTAAGGAACACCACGTCTATTAACACAGACAAAACCTGGACAAATCTGATTAACCTAGTACAACGGTTACACCATTGATAAAACGTAAAATTTACACAGATCCAAATAACAGAACCAATTTAAAACGCGAAACCGATTTTCGGCAACATTTCCAACCCAAGAGGTAAAAACTGAACTGAAAAACGATTACGCGGAAATGTAAAATTACATCCGGTTGCACAATATCAATAATTGTACTTTCACATTCATAATAGATAAGAAAACAAACGATAAGGTCATGTGCTAAACTACTATGAAACTAATGAATATTCCATATGGATTCGCTTATCATCATCATCATTTTCAACCACTAGTGGACGAAGACGTCTTCAATCCTCTTCCATTCCCGTCTGTTCCGACAATCTGCATCCACACATTTGGTGTGGATGCAGATTTGCTACCTTGCTCTCTTTCACATCCTCTTGCATACCATTTTAGTGTCCACTTCGACTTTTTTTACACGTTCCACTAATTCTGCCACTTTGGTCATATTTCTTACCCATGTATTCCTATTACGATTTCTTCTAGTTACACAGAGCATACATCTTTCCATGCTTCTCATATCATCATTTTTAGCTGTTCACCACCTACTGCTGGACGAAGACCTCTCCAATCCTGTCTGTCTCGAGTGATCTGCACCCACTCGACTTGCATACACTTCGTAGTTCATCAATCCACATCCTCTCGGATACCATTCCAGTATTCCTTGCGTCCATCCATTCTTCTCGCTATGTGTTGACATCGATCCCTTCACGTTATACTAAGAATGAATCTTTCCACGCTTCTCCGTGTGCATTGGATCTTACGTAACATTCGTGAATTCAGCATTCACATTTCATATACGCTGCAACTGGCAGTATGCGACGGTCGGGCGCCTTCTTTTTAAAGCACAGCGGGATATTGGATTTAAAAACTACGTCCATACTTTCTAAAGCGCTCCATTATAGTTTCATTCTTCGTCGTGATCGTTAAACAGACAATCATCAACGTGAATAGAATCCGTCTCGCTGACATAAATTTCATATAAACATCAACGTGCGTACGCACCTTAGTACCAAAACGAAGACGCGCACTTCAATAATCGATAAAAAAAACAAAATTAAATTCAAATAATTATTTAAACTTCATTTGTTTTAATATAAAATATGTTGCCTGGCAACGGGTTCAGGCACACTATCAATCAAACAAATGAATATACGTATGTAAACAAACAGTTCCTGCGAGAATGTGACGCAGACGGCCTTGAGAGCAACGGTCGATATGGCCGAGGGTCCATCGTCGCCGTTCGACGAGCTGATGTACCGAGAGCTCGTACGACGACGAGGTGCTCCAGACGATGGAACGGAACGCAACGGATCAGACACCAAAACGATCGACGATCGAAGTGCGATCGAGCGAGGAGTTGTCCGGCAGCCACCGCTGATTGGCGGGTCGTCTGGCGACCGGTGGCTTCCGGTCTAGGGGTTTCTTACTGCGGGAAGGAAGGCTGCGAGGGTCGACGAAGCGAGCGATGCGATGGCGATGGCGATGGCGATGGCGAAGATAGCTGATGAAGCTGACGTCAGCGGTCGATTTTGGGGCTCGAAGGCGTGCGGCGGTGGCGGGGGTGCGGTGTCCGCTTGCCCGCCATCTTATTATTTATGTGTTGGGCCGCGGCCGCCATGCCAATCAATTACCGCCGCCACCGGCTGCCAACTATTACCATCTATCCGGACATCGTTTTGCGCCAAACGGCCGCTTCAAATTATTCCCTCTGTGGTGGCGTTCATTTTTTCGGTCGTTTTGCCTCAATTTCGGGCTATTTTCGCGGCGGGGTTTGTTTTGCGCTTGGGTTTTTGTCTTCGATAATTCGAAATTTTTCGTTTGATGTTTTTCACTCATCTCTCTGTCCAGGGTTGCCATATTTTCAAAACTGCATATTATAGGGATTTTATATTTAAAAAAAGTCAGGGCTGTGGAGTCGGAGTCGGGGTCGTGGAGTCGTGGTTTTTTTGGCGGAGTCGTAAAAAATCGAGCAACTCTCACTCCTTTTGCCACATTAATTTAATTTAATTTAAAAAACAAACGTTCCATTGTTAGTTAACTCGAGAAGCACACCGTCGTGATTTTCACACTCGAGACGCACCTATGTAGTACTCCAACAATAGTTCGATCGGTTCATCGTTTCCAGGATAAAGGAACTGTCTACAATCTTTAAATGTTTCAGAAGACGTCGTTCGGTTCGAATCGAGGAGAATATTGCTCTTGTGCGAGAGAACGTTGAAGAATACGACAAAATCTCGACGACAAGACGTTGTCAACATTTGGAGGGGGGGGGCGACAAACACAATCCTGAGATGTGATTTCATCAGAATAGGGTCGTGAATCATGATAGTGCACTGATAATGTAAAAATATGGCTCTTTTTTTAGAGGAAATTTTTATGATCGAATAACATCGCGACTTTTCGATGTCTAATGGCCACTGTGTTTACCTGATTTCACCGTCGACGACTTCTTTCTGTGGGGCTTTTCAAAGTCTGGGGTGAATTTGAATAAACCGATAACCATCCAGCAGCTGAAGGCTGACATTAAAGAAGAGATGAACGAGCGTTAAAACATAAATAAAAGTAATAGAAAATGCGTTCAAATGAGCCTGACCATGACGAGTTGAAGCTAAAAATGGCAATTCGAAAATCAACCTATTCTTCGCATTGGTTGGTGAAATTACAACTATATTTATGTACCTGGAAATGATCTTACACATACGTATCTTACACATAAGAACAAAAATGAGGAAAAAAATTCAATTTGACATTTTTAAATTTTTGAAATCTGAGTCGTTTTTTTTTTTAATAACTTCACAGCCCTGAAAATAGGACAAATAATAAAAATACATATAATTTTACACTCCGGGTTCATTTGACAGTTTTTAGAGTCACAATCGGACATTGAATATTGGTTCTAGAATTAATGAAAGACTTTAGTAAAAACAACAAGCGCGTGATGACACGGCAATAATTGAAATACTCTTATTCCCAGGGCGGGCGTCGGGTACACAGGCCTGGTAATGGGAGTACAGGAACGGGAATTCTCGGCTTTGTAAGATCAGAGCATCTTGCATCGCCTATTGGATCTTGTACATTTTTGTTTTTCTAATCTCTGCCCAATTGTCCACTTATTAAGCATTCAAAAGCTACAATAAATTATAATAATGTCTTTCTTGAGTTCGATTTTAAAATTCACTCGGTCGCCGATACTGGAATTGCTAACCGTCGGGGAGACAGTGATGCCAACCCCAGACCATCGGCTCACCGAGCGCCCACAAACATATTGGTAATTCCCGTCATGCGCTAAATCTTTAAAATTTGCACGTTGTCATCATCATAATTTTATAAAAATGTAACACGTCACGGAAACAAGAACTGCAAAACAAACTAATCCAAAATCGCATGTTTATTCTAGCCGATAGTTAAAAAAATACTTTCAGCACACGATCACGAAGTGTGAACACCGCTATATAAACTCTTAGCAATAATGTCGACACATAATAATATCTATAAAAATTGTCACCTCAAACAACCGACAATTAAAAATAGCCGCGTTCTAATGCGCAAAATATTTAAATTACGCGAAAAGCGCGATTATTAGACGATCTACTATAACGAACGTTCCGATAATGTGGGGTGGCGAAAATGCGATACCGGCGGCGTTCGCGTTTGACAGCGGTGTTGAGCGCAATTTGGCGATCCGTTGTCGGCGTTCTGAGACATTCGGTGACCCCAAGAACGCAACAAGCTTGGCAACGATAGGCCTCCGCCCTTTCGCCCCTTTCGCCCCCCTGCATGCCGCCACCGCAGAAGCCTCACACTCCGCTTCAATCATGGTCAATGTCAATGTCTACCCTCAAACACTCCCACGCCACACACTGCATTTTCACACACCGACACGCTACATCACCTATTTTCGATACCGAGATACGTCTCCTATGTCATCGTTCATCATTGCTTGCATCTTTTCATCTTATTCGACCGCCGCTGTGTCGAATTGAGCGTCGGGTCAATTCCAGTCCCCACCCCCCTCAACATAACCTCAAATTTTGTATACGTGCATCGAGGGGGTTGCACGTACCGTATGTTGGATCGAAACTATACTCTATCCAACTTGAGGAGTGGCTTGTTTTCGCGCAGCTGAAAAAAATGCAGGTTCGACTTTGGTCGGTTATCGTTAATGTTTGTTCCGAGAAGTCGAGATGTTGACGAAGTTCATTGGTTCAGACGCGGGTAGTCTGCGCAGACTGATTCTAAATCGGTCACAGTTGAACGGAGTATAGCTTCGAGACTCGATTTTTCTACTGAATAACCATCTCTACCTAAACCTTGCGTGAAGAATAATACTTATGGTCAATCTAGTCCAGCGGTCGGGAACTTGTGGCTCTTCATCTGTAAACCTGCCATTCAAAGTTTTACGTGGAGTGAAATAAAACGTTTCAAAAGGTTTTTTTTTTTATAAAATCCCATTAATTTGACCAACTTTGCGGATGTAAAATCATTTTGTAGATCAAACTTTATAATAAGTTTCAGTAATTAATTGTTATTATCGTTGAATAATACCAAGAAGATAATTAATGTCTTATAATTTTCCAGTACATATATCTTATTATTATTTTATGTATAAAATCTGAAGACAATATGCTGCAGCTCCCAAACTTTCTTCTCGCTGATTTGGCTCTTAGCATGAAAAAGGTGCCCGACCGCTGATCTAGTCCAGCGGTTCCCAAACGATCTTCGATGGGACGCAAAAATTTTTTGAATTGTGAATTTTTATCTCGGCTGCTTGTTTTTGTCAATTATATTATATAAAAATAAATATATACTCTAGATATATTGTTAAGTATAAAAATAGTATTAAAAATACATATATGTATATATATAAATACCCTCCCCTTCATGTGCATTCAGGCTAGGCGGGTCGCGAAAGTTTGTTGTTCTAAAAAATGGGTTGCGGTATTAAAAAGTTTGGGAAACACTGTTCTAGTCAATACATTCGAACACTGGATACTGTTCGATGAATCTTACAGTTCAGTTTAATGTTCAGTCTGATGGGACGACTCATACAACGGTGATTATATATGTAGTTTTGATGATTCTGACGTTAAAAAAATAGATGTATTTTAAAAGTTTTCTTTCGCCGTTTCCTCGGTATTTTAGTTTTTAAAAATTAAATTTAAAATGGAATCCTCGATTTGCTCACAGTACGGGCGATTCCGCACTTGCAACAAGATCGCACGAAAAAATGTCAATTTGTATGGGTCGCTATGCAATGTCGCTTTTGTCATTGCGAATTTGCTTTTTGCCGCAATTTTGAAATCATGATTTCTACAAAAGATTAGAAACAATTAGTCGACGAGACAGATTTTATGCATTAAAATTGCCTACAACAGTTAAAACTACCGTTTTATTTAGTTTGATGTATAGATTATTTTCCTATGAATAAATTTAACGATGGAAGAAATTAATTTTATTTAAAACAAACATGTTACACATTCAATTGTATTCCACACATTTGCATTATTACGATTATAAATGCCGAGTTGATTGTAATTTGTTTAATTTTTTGTTATTAGATTAAATTAAAATTTGATGACACCCCCCAAAGTTTGGTATGGACGCTCACAATAATAAGTATTGGAATAAATTAATATGGCTTGTGCGATTTTCTAATGCCGTGTTTATTTCGTTGCAGACACCCATCAGCAATACGCCGGTTGAAAAGACGGAAACCCCGAGCAGCAGCAGTTCCTTGGAACAATTTACACTGTTGGCTAAGACCGCTGGGGGGCAAGCTTGTGCGGAATTGATCAAGCAAGCCCTCGAAGCTCCCGGTGTCCATGTCTTTGGTGAATTGTTGGATATGCCCAATGTTAAAGAGGTAACACTATATAATTCACAATTTGAAACTACATATACACAATAGTTTTTCGAATAATGTCAATTTTATGATCTTAATTTTTCAGCTGGACAGTGGACCTTTCGCATTACACCTCAAAACGTTAAATTTATTCGCTTATGGTACATACAAAGATTACTTAAGAGATAAAACTCTGTTTTTAGAGTTGAATCCTATCCAATGTAAAAAGTTACAGCATTTAACCATTGTGACATTGGCCACCAGAGAGAAATGTATTCCTTATAGTAGTTTGTTTGAAGAATTGTCTATTAAGAATGTGCGCGATTTAGAAGATTTAATAATTGAGGCTATATACGCTGGTATGTATAGCGTACGGAGTTGCAGGACGTGTGTAAGTGTTTCCTAATGTGTAATTGTTCTTGGTTTTTACTTTTTAGATATTATACACGGAAAGCTAGATCAAAAAAACAGTAGATTAGAAGTAGATTATGCTCTAGGAAGGGATGCTCGTCCTGAAGAAATAGATTCAATTCTTGCAACTTTGACTGAATGGTGTGATTCTTGTGATGCAGTCCTATCTTGTGTAGACACTCAAATACATCGAGCCAACGCTGAAAAACAAAGACGCACCAAACATAAAGAATCGATCGAACTAGAGGTGATTTTTAAACGTTTAGGTATTCAAGTTTGTCATTGATGTGGTATGTACGTTTTCATAATTTTCATTTGTAAATTTTAGATTATAAATATTAAAAAGAATCTTAAGGCTCAAGCGGAAGTGGAAGAAGGTGTGGGAGGAGCAGGGAGCTCTGATACTCATTTGTACAAAAATAAAAAGACTAGTAGTAAAGGAAAATCTACACGCAATACTGGAAAATTTTGGCAAAGAACTACGTAGAATTTCACATAGATATCATACGCTTTTTATCAATTGATGTATATCATACCTATAAGAAAAAATAATATTTAACTTCATAAAGCGTTTACTGGGCTTATTTATGTATGTTAATTTCAAAACATTGCTAAGAAGGTTAATTCACAACATTTGTAACAAACAATAAAAAAAAACAGGTCATTATTTTTTTAAGATCTGCCCACTTGTTGCGATCTTTGTAATTGCTTTTATTTAAAAACACCAACAAAATATATTATATTTAAGTGTAAAAACTCAATTTTATCTGTAACTCCAAAATTGTCTTGAATAAAATGCATTTATTATAACTTGGAATTTTACAATATACACCTCATATTTTTACATTTCCATATGTACATATATTGTAACAATATTTTCACAATATATAATCACGATATTTTTTATCAAGGTTAAATTTTCAATGTTTCAAAAAAAAAATTAAATGTATTCTCAAAAACAATAAATTGTAATATTTATAAAGAAATAAACTTGCAAACAAAGTATAATGTTTGATTAATCAACGGTCCTTAGTTTCATAAAATATTCCCAACGAATACTTTATATGCCTACTAACGGTTTTCGAAACATATTTTTTAATTCGAAACGACATTAGAGATTGAGATTTAGAATAATTTGAAGAATGTTCATTCATAGGAAAAATATTTCAAGAAAACTAGGAATATCCAGTACATCATTTCTATGATGTTATTGTATTGAAATTACAAAAAAAGAGTATATAGTGGAATTTTAATGTCTTGTATCTACTATATAAAATTCAATGTTTGTCCGCTATGCAAATCTACAGTTTTAAACTTAGAACCGCCAAACTTGGTATACTATCTCATGATACCCCAAGTCAGACCGTAGGTGGGTTTTGGAAGGGGTCGGAGTCCGCGGTCAAGGGGCCCCCATACAAATTTTTAATCTGAAAAAAATTTTGTACTGGAGATAAATGTTTTCATTTGTTTCAATTTTTCATTCAATTTTTGTTTGTACTGGAGAAAAAATGTCACCCGCACGAGCAACGCCGGGCAATTCAGCTAGTTCATTATAAATTAAATTTCAAATTGCATAGTTTCTTATTCACGCGGACAAACGTCAGCCGGCAAAACACAATACAAATGCTGCCAGTGTTTAAAACCCTCCCAATAAATCAGGGCTGCCATACGCGAAAAATAAAAACCAAAACGTCGGGAAAAAATTAACTTGAATTTTAGGATTGGATTTAATACAACCGACTGCTAAAAAATTATCTCAGCTGAAATTCACCATCACTATGACGAATTTTTGCAAGCGAACTTTGTCCAATCGGATTCAACAACTTTAGCGCGGAAAAAAATCAAACTGTTTAATTTTTTGGCAATAAAACTGGCAAACCATCCAACCGCAAGTTTCAAAACTCTCGCAAATTATTACACACGATTCGGTGCAAAACGTTGCGAATTATGCAATATGACGTACGAAGTGTGTGGGAGTGTTCGGGCACACTGGCCACACAGGTGCCACTACAAAATAAATCGAAGTGTTTTGCGGTTTGGGCTCTGAGCCCCGAAACAGGGCGCAGTCCCGAGCCTCAAGACCTTTCCCCTTTACCAGGTCAGTCACAAAACTACATCCAACATCCAAAATTCACCATAATACACAATTTCGGCGACGTGTCAACACGCCTCATGACACCTGCGACGTAGCCGCACATCGAACGAAAACATATCAACACGCATCTGTGCACAACTTCGATTTCAATACAGTGCATCAGACTCTACGATTCAGTGCACAATAACGATGTTGCACATGTGACATCGGCTTTACAATGGCCGTGCATTCTGCGACGCAATTGTGCGTACGCGCGTCCATACATGATCGCTTGACCTTTTTGGCTAAATTAAAATAAAATAAAATGAACCATTTGTATGTATTGTTTTTCTTGTTTTTGTTTATGATCCAGATCAATACGCATAAAGACGCGTTGCGTGTTGTGCGCGATTTGTTGTGGTTGTCAGCTGTTGTGCGCGCGCAAAAGGGACACAGCTATTGGATTCTGTACGCGTTTGACAGAAATCGCGTGCAAACGTCAATGTCTCTGTCCCTGTCTGGCGCGCTGTTTTCATCCTGCTAACCTAGCGCTTTGTTCGCAGGACTCCGATTATGTAAACGCAGTATCGACAACTTTTCTATTTTGGCAATGTGGCACAGTGTCTCGTTTGACTCAAAACATCGAACATGATCAATTATGCAATCGTTGTGCCCCAGCCTTTATGTGTGGCCATTCACGGTCCGTTTTTTCCGCCGTACAAAAGGACGTATTTGATTAAAATAGATTGTGAATGTATTAATATGATCGTGCTGACGGCTGGAATTGGCATTTCGATAAGTATGTACGTCCCAATGTACGGAGAGGAAATTATGGATAACCCCCCCTCCCAGCAAAGACCAGTGTTTGTTGTGATTTTGTGACGTAAATACAGTTGGTACATTTCCTTACGAATGCATCCGTCAACACGTCGGGAAACGGATCGTGAATGGCCACCGTAAAGGCTCTTAATGCTACTTAATACACGGACGAATCGAACAGCGAACGACGAAGGGTTGCTATTGTTTGGACGTTTGACGTACTGTTCTATGTAGTGTGAGTATTGTGAGCAGTTGTAGGCCATCTGAACTGTTTCAATTTGAGTGTAAATTCCGCGAAATACCTACACATTTGCGTTTTGTTTAACCTTTCTGAACGAAATCTATCGCCGCTGACTTCAGTACGTGTAAATTTCAGAATTATTTGTGCGATTCTACGAGCTATCCAAATATATGAAACGATAATATGTAATCATTTCGACGATTCGCATTTTAAAATGTGGAATGGACCCAGTATTCTCTAACTGTGCTTGAGTAAACTTTCGCCTGTGATTAATACTTGGCCCAGTTTTCGAAATAAATTGAATAAACACGTTAATATTGATGTTTGAATTCGTCGATTTGCAAAAAAGTTTGTGCAAAGTATACGTTGTCCCGCACGACAGGCACAAAACAAAAAGGCCACTCCTAGGGCTTCGCAACTGTAAAGTTGTTCGATTGTTGAGTGTTTTAGTTTTCAGCGGCTTGGATTTGGATCGAAGTCAAAATTTAATCCCCACCATTTTGCGGAATTTTAGAAACGAAAGAGGATCAACTTTGAAAGTTAACAACACGTGATTTTCTTTTACATTCGATGGCGCAAGAATTGCTCACGTATGCCTTGTGAAGCGCATTGATTTTCCATTGTTCAACCTTTGCGTTGGTTTGACGTTGAGACGGTGTTGCTAAAATCGGCCATTTGGATTCGGTGAAGATTTATGAAAGGGGCAGATCCGTGTTGGCCCAAAAGTGGCGATTGTGTTTGCGATACCGATCGGCCCAGTTGCGGCCCAACAGTTCTGACATTTCTTTGTTGTTGGTGTCAGCTGTTCGACGCTGTTGCTGAGTCGAACAAGAGCGACAGTGACAGCTGTCAGATCTTTACATGGGCAAGAGCGAAACGGAAATAAAGGCTCTTTGTTTCCCGTTGACTTGCGCACTCGGCCCTGTTTTGGTTCCGTTGATGCGAACGAAGTATTTAGGTTACCCATCATTTCCGGGAAAACTCACGGGACGGTCTATTCCGTGGACGATTCCTTGGTCAATCTCACTCTGTTGCTTTTCTTTGTGCAACAGTCATCTCTGAAAGTTCTTCTGGAATGTCATATTTTAGGAAACTGTCAAATTAACGCAACAAGCAATGTTGTATTGTCTATTTTAATCACGGAATTGGCATATTACGACACGTAGAATCGTCTTGAAGGTCGCCGTTATGCTTATTTATTACGTAAGTGTCGTTCTAAGTCGGATATTGATTCCGAAGCGGAGCTTCTTTAACTTTTCGAGCAACCAGTAGTACATACATATATGTACGTAATATATGAAAACTTAGTGTTATAAAATTAGTCAACAACTCAATTCATACAACAGGAAGTCAAAATATATTTTTCTTGCGCATATTACAGAAATTTAATTATATATTTATTGTACACATACGGTAGATAACCATATTGTAGAAATAGTTGATAATTATTTATACCTAGGACAATTGGTGAACATGAGTTAAAACGATAGAATGAAACTAGGATGGAACGCTTTTGGAAAAATGAACATAGTAAATCCAACATCCCGCTATGCTTAAAAAAGAAGGCATACGATCAATGGCGTACTGCCAGTTATGACGTGTGCATGTGAAACGTGGACGCTAAATTCAAGAATGTTACGTAAGATCCAGTGCACACACAGAAGCATGGAAAGATGTATGCTTGGTATGACAAGAAGAGATCGTAAAAGGAATACATGGGTAAGAAGTATGACCAAAGTGGCAGATATAGCGGAACGCGTGAAAAAGTTGGTGGACACATAGTGAGAAGAATGTATGGCAGGTGGACGTGAAAAATACTGGAATGGTATCCGAGAGGATGTGAAAGAAAGCAGGGTAGACCGAGTGGACGATGGGCTGATGAATTGAGAAGAATGTGTGCGAGTCAAGTGGATGGAGATTGCTCAAGACAGACGGGAATGGAAGAGGATTGGAGAGGCCTTCATCCAGCAGTGGTTGGTGAACGGCTGAAAATGATGATTGTAAACATGTACACAAATGATTATAATTATTCGACATAATGTTATCATTTGTTTCGATACTGCGATTGATTTAAAATAGCAGGTCAACCATAGAAATGCACACCCTGGACGTTGCTGCGTTATTTAACACATGGCGTGGGAAATCCAGTTGGTTAAAAACTTTGGAAGCTGAAAAGGTAAGCTCACGGAAAAACTTCCAAAGCGGGCGAATGAAAAAAGCAAAAAGAACATACATTATTTGTATATTGAGAAAGCTTTATAGCATTTTTACGTTCTAACTAATACAATTTTTTTTTAACTTTTATAACCATATTATTACTGAGTCATAAAAGTAATGGATATTCATAATAAACAATATGTTTTTATTTACTCGTTTGTATGAGATCGATAAAGCTGTAAATGAAAATAACTTTATAACATAAGATTGTTTCAAGGATATTTTGTCGTATATACGAGATTTATACATTTTGATTGAAAAGTTAGTCTCTCACAATCCTTGCGACAGTACATATATGTATGTAGGTACATAAGTTGGTTTTACCTATTGTTTAAACGTGTGATAAACACGACGCTATGCTATTTAGGGTTTACGAATTAATTCAAGCATTCAGATGCTGTTTGCCGATTGCTACGGCAGAGCGAATCGAGAATACACACGTGGTTGAATCTCAATCGAGATATACATATGTACGTATGCACATATACAGAAATACAGATATTTATATATATATATGTAATAGTACTGTAGCACATGTACATAGGTATAATGGTGACCCCGTTGCTCAACAGCAAGGCATTCGTTTAACCAACTAACTGAACGCAGCATCCATTAAGTTTTCCACTTTGGTTTGATGCAATGGCACACTACACACCCACTCTCGTTTTCTCCAGAGCAGAGCGTAGGCTTGGGCTAAATTGGCTACGTGGCTATTAATGCATATCGGTTGCTTCTCTATCGCGAGATCACCAATTTTCTCTTTTGCATTTACGTGATGCAATACAAACATATTTTTTTCCACCATTATATAATGGAACAGATTGTTGCACACATGCAGACATCCCTTTTCCTGTTTGCATTTGAATGTGCACGAAACGTCGTACATTATATGCCTATACATATGTATCTACATATATGTATATTCTGCTATAAACTTTGCTGCTTGTGCACGTCGTTCATAATAGAATTAATGTTTGAGTAGATTAGTGTACGTAAGTATGTACATTGTACATACATACATACATATGTATGTATGTAGATGCGAGTGTCAGTTACTTGCAGTTGGACGAGTTCACCGTACCGTAATTGCCTGTTAATTTTAACTGGACGCCAGGTGTTTTCAGCTCATTGCACGTTTATTTATTTGCATGAATTGACTTATTGAACCCCTAGTTTGCCGGTGGTCGCCGTTTGTTTAGTTTATTTATCATCATTACAACTAATCCATCCGGGTTTACTCGACCAACTGGTGTGTCCAGTCTACTGTACATTACAGGTCGAATTTCATTACTGTTAATTATCGTAAATTCTATAACGATTAATTTTCAAACTGTCCCGAAAGTTTGTCGAATTTTAACTTAGTGTCTTTCAAAACATTTAACGATTCGACCTACATATGATTAAAAATTGATACCACACAATGCTCAGACTTTTCTGAATAAAGAAAAGCTCACGGATACTTTAAACCGATTCGTGATTCATTGTTTTTAACAGTTCCATTTTGACTTGTTTTAACTATGTACATATGTATTATATGTACATCTAAATGGCATCGTTGTTTAATTTCCAATATTTTAATTCGATAGTGCGATTCTAAATTAAAATTAATCCAGCGTGACCTGGACTAAAATCACACACACACACACACACAATCCAGTACAGTAATGGACTGACCCATTTCGTGGTTTTAAGCTTTCGGGTCACTGGCGATGCAAGTGAATCGATTCAACACAACACACAACAACACAACGTAGGTATCGTGACCGGTTTTTACCATTATAAAATTACACTCGAAACTGTTCAGATTTGAATAAGCGTAGTAGTTGAATGGAAAGCGGAAACAAGTTACTGGATCGACGTTCTCAATAAATTCGCAAGGACGCGACGTTTCGATCCGATTAAAAGCGCTTTGTGTTAATAAATTACATTACGCAATAATTTTAAACAGTCATACAGTGTATACTTTTTGCTTGCACGCAGAACAAACAACGCATTTTTGTCTGAATTGCAAATTTATAGGCATAAAGTTATTGGAGTTTTCTGCTTACAAAGGAAGAACAAAAAGTGGGACACGTTTTTGTGCTATAATGTAACCGTAAAACTATGACCACACTCTTTTTTCTTTGTTTTTGATTTTCGGCGATTTTGTTTTATATATGTATGTATGTACATATGTACATTACCTTTGGATTAAATTTAGCCATAAGATATGTAGATCTAATACTGCAAATGCTAGAAAGTGCATACTCATTATACTTTTCCGTATTTAGCGAATACTTGCATTTCCGGCTTACTGTTTAGTAGGACGAAAGGGTTAAGCTGTAAACTGGATCGCTTTCCAGTTCCGCAATAGACGCCGCTATGATGGCAGCTTTTAGTTTTCGTTTCAGTGCCGAAAGCTCTCACCGGAATACGGCTACCGGATGTAGTAAGTAACTCTCGTTGTTGGTTGCGCATTCTTTGCGACCTAAATTGCGCAATAGCGTTCTAAACCCAATTGTTTGTGCTCTGTGAGTAAATTGACAATGTGTTTACAAACAAACACATTTGATTAATAATCCCTACAAAATTAATTCTGTTTTTGATTAGTTGTTTATTTGTATATTGTACCGTCTCTTATCAGAATTTTCAGATTGAATGAGAGTATCGATTTGCTTTATACGCTTTTTTTTCTTCCTTTTTTATGTGTTTGGTAGCTCAGGGACAGGACTAATGGATTTGTTTACGCACTGGGGGGATAATGTAATCGTCGCCTGTGACCCAATATCGAATTGGGAGTTTCACTTCAATAGACGCATACATATGAAAACATGCAAATAGACTTTCTTATCAGTTCCGACTCTTTCTTTTTACGCACAAGCTGAAAGTCCCGCCTTATCCATTACGCTCCGACATACATATTTCCTATTTTTTTTTTTTCCTCCCCTTAGATAACTATGTTTTTCCTCGCATCTTTCATGTTTTCCACGCCATATCTTGATGTGTCCCGAAACACCGAAACACACTACAATACCAAAAGCAAACGGAATATGTGAAACCTGAAGTAATTTTATGCAGTATTCGCATTGGGACGTCTCGTTAGGTTTGGCTTTTTGATCACTGTGACAGCTGCGTCGCTTATTCGATTGGCGAAATGCAGATATGGATTTGAGGGAAGTGCGAGGTAGTTTTTTTTTTATTATTATTATGCTCTGGGTGTCTGTTTGGGCTTTGTCATGGCTGTTTGTGATGCAGCTTGCCGGGACAGGTGTATGGAGAGAATTAATTGTGTAACTGCGACAGCTGTTCTGGAAGGGACCGGTTCGTGTTTGCTAACTCTGGCCTATGAATGTTTAGCTAGCTGGTCCACACATGTCTAGCATAGGTGTACTTTATAAATTAATTAAAATCATCATTTTCAGCCATTCACCATCCACTGCTGGACGAAGGCCTCTTCAATCCTCTTCCATTCCCGTCTGTCTTGAGCAATCTGCATCCACTTGACTCGCACACATTCTTCTCAATTCACCAGTCCATCGTCCACTCGGTCTACTCTGCTTTCTTTCACATCCTCTCGGATACCATTCCAGTATTTCTCGCGTCCATCTGCCACCCATTCTTTTCGCTATGTGTCCAGTCCAGCCCATTGCCACTTTTTCACACGTTCTGCTATATCTGTCACTTTGGTCATACTTCTTACCCATGTATTCCTCTTACGATCTCTTCTTGTTTTCAAGCATACATTTTTCCATGCATGCGTTTTTATGATCTTACGTAACATTCTTGAATTGAAACCGTAATTACATGAATACATATATATTCGTATAATTCTTGAATACTGTTAGTGCGTTTTCGTCGTCGACGTAGTTTTTTCTTCTTCTTTTTTTTAGGCGATATCCTCCTCTTTGTTGTTTACGCTTTTTTCCGTAAGCGACCCTCAATTAATTACACGAGAAAAATGAATGAAAACGAGAGAGTCAGTCCTTCAGTAACCTTTTAAGATTCACGCCCAAATGAACCCGAAGGTCTTTTGTCAATTTTCCCCCTTTTAATTGAGTGACCTTGCTTTTCTTCATCGGTTCCCTGTGTGTGTTTGGCGAAATATCGGAAAATTCATTTAATTTTCCGCTCGAACACTGTCCCTCTTATAATATACGGTTTCTTGCAGTACTTGGAACTATTTTTATATTATTTTTGAATCGTATTAATAAAAGGTGTTTCGTAGTGGAATTTTATCATAGATCTATAGTAATGGTAGTTACGTTTGGTGTGTTTTGAACGCACCGTTTCGTTTTCATCGTGTGTTTTCGTCCGCTCTGCCAAAGTATTTTCGCCTTGAACTTTTGAACGCCTACACCGGCTGCTTTTCACCGGTCGTTGCAGAGTTAAAATTCAAAATAAACATTGACGCATTCTTTGTCGTCCTACGATGACGGAAAAAGAGTTTTTCGTCGACGGAGAATGTGTACAGTTCGATCTGTACAGGAAGGGGTGAAAATATATGTGCGACTTTGCACGTTTCATCGTGCAAATCGTGAGCGCGATTCGAACGGTTCTATTTTTAAACGCGGGAGTGTTTGATTGAACGTCGGTTAAAATTAACTTTTGGCACTGCATCGCGTCGTTATTGAATTTGCCCATTTACAATGTCGTTTAACTGTAAAAGATCGCAACATATACCTATTCTATTAATATGTCATTTTGTTTTTGTTTACACTGGGGATTATTATTGGAATTGTTCCTAATGAAATATGCGCTGGGAATATATTTTCTCATTGTGTGCATCTTTGTAGATGACTCATGCCGAAGATTAATTGTTCACAGTTCGTCGACAAAATGCGCGCTTTTGAAGTATTTGTATATATTTTCATCTCATTAATATATATTTATCGACGTAACATCGTATATTTAGAAATGCTGCCTACCAAGGCTCTACGAAATGTGAATCACTCGAAAAGGAAAATTTTCATGAAATTTATTTTGTTTAAAAACAAATTCTTTTGTTATTTCATTTATTTTTTTTTGCACGCAGCGATTTACTCAATTGGCGTATTTTTATTTTATATTTAAAGTCAAGGTCTTTCTCTGCTTTTTATTTTTAATTGCACGTAAGTCGGTAACGATTTGAGCTTTCTCAAAATTTTCCGTAAACTGCAAGAATATTATAACTCCATTTTGCGCCATTGGTTTTTTCTCAAGAAATTCCGAGTTTTTTTAACATAATTAAAATGAAATTGTTATTTTTTGTGCTAATTTTAATTAACTGTTTATTTGCAGGTTGAAGATGCCGACAACGCTAAATTTCAGCACGGCGAAGATGCAGACGTTTTTTTGAATTCTGTAAGCCATTTTTTGTTATTTTGTAATACATATAATCATATTCACATGAAATTTTGTATCAATGTTTTCCGATTGCTTGGAAAATTGACCGATTCAACAAATTTAACATTTTGGGACTTTTAATTACATAATATAATATCAAGTTTTTTAAATATTTTTTTCCTAATGGAATCGGTTTGCTATTGAAGTGAAAGACTCAAATGTTTCTATAGTTTTTCCATCGACCGTTAACAAAACCCGGTAAAATGTCAACGACAAGGTTTATGCTTATTAGATTAGCCTAGATAGCCGCTAACCACGCTTACGTCCCTCATTGTACACTTTCGTAATTGTAACTCATGTGAATTAGGCTTTTTTTTACACTTTTATCCGTTTTAAAACTTATCTATCCATTTTAAAAAAGTGCAGACGCTATTTAAGATGACTATTCAATAATATTCACTTAGATATATGTCTTTGACTCATTACTTTAATAACATTCAATCGACCGATTGGGGAACCTTTTTTTATTAGTATCATTTAAATTCGTATCGATTCGTATACGTATGTATAAAATATGGTTGACGTCAGCGTGCGATTTTATCGCAAGAATTACCCGATTGGTTCTGAGGGCTTTTATTGTGAAAATGTCGAATGCTACACGTTCAAATATCACACAGAACTGAATTCATTACGTGATTATCGTGAGCAGCTTTCGATTCGAATATGGCTTTCGTAAAAACGAAGGTTTTTACAGACGTTCGTATACAATATCTACTCACAGTAGTTAGTATTATTTTGTGAAAATGTAGCTTTGTGCTTTTGCACAAACTTGATTGTTAGTCGATGAAACAGCTGTTCGCGGTTTATTTTTTTTTGTCTGCACGAAGAGGTAAGAGACGTTGCCAAATCGGTCTTATGGGGTAAAAGTCACAGTAAGTACTATGTAGGTACACCTGCAAATTCCAAAAAAGACAAGATAGTACCTTTTGTGCCCTGGGGTATTGTTGTCCCCTTTTGCAGCGCATAGCATGATGCCGTATCAGATGACATTCAATTTTCCAGACCAGTGGTATATAGACGTGTTAAATGTGCCCAAGGGTGTAGAATTCTTCGACAAAAGAATTTCGTACGTGTACGTACTCGTACGAACAATCGTTTCGAGTTTTAAAAAGATTTAAAAATTGGCAAATACCATATCGATATCAATTACTGTATGATAATTTTAAAATTTGATTGGACGTAGACTTTTTCTGTATACAAACGAATGCTTTTGACAGTTGAGGTACATATTAGTTTAATTGAATAAGCGATACGATGGTATTTGCTAGACAGATGCTGTGGACGACATCGGCGGTTTCTTTTGATGTTCGCTTATTAATTTTGATCACAAATAAACAAAGTCTACGTCTCTTCGCTTTCAGCACATCTGATTTTTAATTTTCATTTGACTTTTTATATACATATTTCGAGGGGCTTGACTTGTTTGTCTCTTCTGATGTCATGGTTATTGACTCTTCAGAATCCAAGCGGCCATCAAAAGGTTTTCTTTAGTCTATGTACATACAATATGTGGAATAGGATTCCTTCATTTATGTTTTTCCCCAATATTTTACGATCGTGCCCCAAAATTCGTCGAATTACCTATACCTTTTACGTACCGCAGCTTAATTTAACGACCTATTTCCAATCAAACTTTCCGATCGATTTCTCGTTATAGCCGTTTAGCCCTACGGTCGTTAACTTTCTCTCTCTATTGCAATATATGTACACGTCATCGGCGACATCGCCACGTGAAAAATTACGGACAATAAATAGCACGAAACGTTATACATAACTTATAACAGTTGCAACTCATAGGGGATTGCAATTTTTCGTTGTTTTATATATAAAGTATTATTCTCGTTGAATTTTATTTTATCCGAAACGGCAATATTGTGGATATTTGCGATGGGTTTTGACGACCGCATTCGTATATTTTATTTGTCGCGTAATATAGGAAGAGCGTCGCCATCACGTACACGTAATATCAGTTTCCTTTCGTTGTGTCTATTCAAGGTTGAATAGTATTATGACATCCGTGTTTCCAGTTGATTTCATTTTATATTTAATAATATGCATCCATAGACTGTACGTGATCGTATTTTGTTTATCGCGTATTTACTCCGATGTGAAACTTGACGAATAAATTTATATTATTGTGTTGTTTTACCTATGTTCATATTTCATTTAAACAAAAAAATACGCTACCATTTCTGGTTGAAATTTGCAGTTGAATATATTCCCCTTTGGGTAGCATTATACAATTTTTTTAGGTGGCGATACCATCTCCACAGATATCTTCTGTAGATATTTTTTTTATTTTCATCTTATGTAGGTATCTCATTCGCTTTTAGTTTCCTCGTCCCATCAATCATATGGTTCTTCTTCTTCATACAAATAGTGTTTTCATTCATTCGTGATATTGAATAACCCACCTTTGTTTAAATAAATGGGTATGGAAAATATTTATTTTAATTTTGAAGTAGGTCTTCAATTCAGCACTTAAGCTTCTTGTAATTTTTTTAATTACAAAATTTTTTTTACCTTAAAATATTTCTTCCGTGCCAGTATTTTCCACTTCCGGGTTATTTACGCACGCGCGTCGCTTTTTTGAAGGTGTATTTTTGTCGCACGTGGCGCCAAAACTGAAATAATCTCACGTTTCAGAGATGCTTTAAATTTCGGCGATGTGCGAAAAAACCAAATTGAATCGTAAATCACAGAGATTGGACTCTTTATGGCCGTTTGCGCTAATGTGCAAACATTGCGGTGTACATAATAAGACGTTGTGTATATTTCACACGATTGATAATATATTCTTAACTAATTTATATTTTATACGTATGTACATATACAACTATGTGTATATGTGATTCTATAAATGTTTCTATTAGTATCAACCTACGCTTTGGTCAAACAAATATAATATAACAAAGAACCCTTTCATTTTATGCACATAAATAAGTTCAAGAGTAGAGTTACTAGGAGCCAACGGCGTTTGCAAAATGGGAAATTGTCTTTTCCAACAGCGTTAAATATATGTACATACATACATATATATTATTATCACCGCAATCTTCTTCTATTGAATAAGATATTCTTCAAAAGACCGCCTCTGTGTTCAGAACGAATCGTATTCATTTTGCTCTTATACACTCGCTTTAATGAAAGCAATCAAAATGGTAAAAAAACCAACAAATTAAATTCGATTGCATAGATATTGAAATAAAATCTAGGTAAGAACAGTGATTATTAGATTATCTACTATCACTATCACTATTAGATTAGCGGTTGTTGTTTTTGTTACACCGATGTATCATTTTATATCTTATTTATTAAAAAAAGAAAGAATTCTGTTAAAATATCAAATTTCTCCATTAACTAAACGAGCGCCTTTTTACTTTATCTGTATTTTTATTACTGAAAAGCTTCCATCGTTTTACAAGTACTTGCCAGACTCGCGATTAACAGTCCAACAGTGCGATTTATCGTATTTTTATCGTATCGTATTCGAACTTTTCCATCTGTGTACATAATTTCCTTTTTAAAGGTGCTCAGCAGTGAAACCATTATGTACGATCGTGAGCACTATCCGTTTATCCGGTTTAACGGTTGAATTGTGCGATACACGTTCGCCACGGTTTGGCCCGGTTGTTCTGGTCTACGTTCAGGCTATTTGGAGCCGAGCCGAGGAAGCCGTTCAAATCGCATTTCGAAATGCAAGGCACCGATTTCGCCGTTTTTGTTGGCTTTTTCAGTCACTAATGCATGTATATGGGTGTAGGCTATTACATAGGTATGCTCGTCTCTCTGAAAATTTCGTTAATACGGTATGTCTTCGCATGCACGCTTGTCGTGCTTCTGAATTCATAGAATGGTTAAAAAAATACCGAATAATTTATCGTGTCGATAACCGTTGTTTTTATATGACATTTTTTTAGTTTATTTTTATATTTGATATCAATTATCTTATCGTCAGTGGTGAGTGGTTGGAATTTTGCCGTCAGGTTCCGTGTGTGCTTTGCCGATATGACTTTCATAGTCGCAGTATGTAATATGTGTTTACGTAATCCATTTTCGTGTGCAGCGATTAAATACGCCGGCCCTTGACATACATACATACATGCATCGTTCCCGAGAACAAACATTCAGTGAATTTTTGCATCCATACACCGATCTCTCCCACTATACAATGTATGTTTTTTTCATTCATGAAAAATCGATCGAGGAGCGTTTAGGCGCGCTGAAAATCGCGGCAGTCGGTCGCTTCACCCGCGACCTTTGCGTGAACCGTGAACTTCATTAATCATCAAAGGCAACCGCATTTATTTGGTCAATAGTGTGCTATTTTACGTTAGGCCGTTTCAGCTACAGTTTCGGCAAATTTTCTCGGACGGATTACCCTCTGAGACTTTGTGCGTGCTGTTTTTTCTGCGGGGAAAATGCGTTCTCGGAAAACCGAAAGTGATTAGTGATGGGAAAGTTTGGTGCGAGCTTCCTCGCTGTTCGCTGCGCAAGTACGAGATTTCGATTTTATTTGTTTTTACTTTGACCGTTTGGAATTCTTCGTCGACAAATTTATCTTTCAGAGTGCAATAAGAGCTCGCTGTACACACTTTCATCATTGTACAATTCCGTCCATCCATACATATGTACATGTACCTCGTTGCACTTTTCGTGGTGTAAAATTTAGTGTGATATTCTCTCGCAGGTCGTGAACCCCGTCGCTAGCGTCCGTTCAATTTAATTATTTATACCTAAATGCCATTTCGGTATATCGTATACCATTTTTTTTGTTGTATGTAAAACTTACGCATTCGTTGTGTGACGTCGCTCGATCGATTTTCAATTACGTAAGGAATACGTTGCGAACGCCATAGTGGGTCGCCCTTGAATTTTCCGGTCTCCTTTGGGAAAAAGTGTTCGAAAAAGCTTTCGTAACAAATCGTCTGCAAAGCCTGGCGTTGGTTATTTTTTTTTTTTCGAAAACGGCGTTCGTTGTTATTTGAAAAAAAAAAAAATGAAAAAATGTCTTTTCCAATGTATAACTGCCAATAGGACTGTTTAGTTACCTAAGCTGACGAAAAAATCTAATAAACAAGAATGAAAAACTTTAAAGCGATCTACACAACACAAGGTCAACGCTGTAATTGAAGTAAAATGATGTTTGGAATTGGATCAATAATCACGCGTATTCGAATGTTTCAGTTGTATAGGTACCTACATATGTATGTATGAATTTACGATATAATCTAATTGTACGTAATGATGAACTATTTTTATTTAATAGTCGTGTAGTTTAAATAATAACGCCTTTTATTATTGTCATGGGCGAATGGCTTGCTAACCTTTTTTTATTATTTTATTTATTGTTATAATTTACGTCTTTGTCGTTTCTAAGGTCGACCTTTTGCATTTTTTATTTCGTTTATATGACCGTGAATTTCGCACCCGTAGATTTTCCTGATAACTTGGTAATTTTCACAATTTCAGTCTGTTGATCGACGCCTTGTCCCAATTTGGACAATTGTTCACTTGTTATTTTGTATATTATAATATGTTAAAACATCGCTTGTCGTCGATTTTCATTCATATTTGGATTTTAAATAACAATCATTATTTCGACTGTGCCAAAAGTTCAAAGGGGATAAAATTAGTTATAATGTATGATAAACTTTGCCATTTATTCGGTGATTCACTCGATAATGCACAGAGAGTTTTGTATGATTCACACACACGTTTTAAAGTTCATATCTATTTGACGTTTTTTTTCATATATTTATTTATATTATACATTTAATCTTTCAAAAAGGCGTTCGTTTGGTGTAAAAATACACTATTCTTATTTTTGTTGGCTTATGTAAGTTAAAAAAAAAAAAACTTTCTTGGTTCAATTTAGAAAGTAGTCTGGACAATTTGGTTGACGAGTCGTAATTCACTTTTCACGGTCAAATTTTACCAGTTAAAGTGACAAACTTCTTGTATTATGATTCAATAAGGTAAACGACTACATTGAAAGAAATTGGCAAAAAAATACACTTGTTTGTAAGGAAAAATTTCTGTACTAAGTCCATATGGATGTATATTTTCTATCGCACATACGAGTATGGTTATTATTCCGTTAAAGAAAACTACGAAAAAAATCTTTTTGAGTTTTTCATATAAAAATTATTATAACAATAGTCCAATTAGTCTTAATTAATATGTAAAAAGATTAACGTGCATCACGAAATCTTTTGACTTGACTACTAATCTTATTCTTAATGAAGGAAATTAGTTCTTTGAATTATTTAGTAAGTAAATTGCAAGTCTAGACATATCAAAATTTGAATTTTGTATGGTACGCCTTGATTATTTCAACTTCTGATGTCTTTGACACAGTGTACCAATTAAGTAATGCGTTTATCTGTTAAATAGTAAATTACCTTTATCATTCAACAGAAAATTGCAATTGAATACCCGCCATTTAAAATTATTCATAATGGATCACCAAAATATCCTTACTTATCTTATTTACGTCTGATTTATAGATTAATAAATAGATTATTTCACGTTAGTTTTTCTTATGTATTCAATATTGTATATTTTTTTAATCCGGTACGTTTTTGAAAATGCCAAACGGTTAATTGTCTTTTGAAATAAATATTGTAAATTTCCGTTCTTAAAACATTTCCCGGTAAACGGTTTTTCATTGTGTACGTGCAACGATGATGAAAATCATTTCGTCACGTTTGGTCGCGCTATCGTCTGTGGGCCAACAACATGGATAATTTGCAGTTTGGTCCACTACGAATCGTTGCCAGTGGCTTTTCCTTGAAGTCGACGTTGGCATTGACATTGTCGAATAAATTTAGCACTCTGTGTTCTTGTCGTGTCTCTTGTAATGATGCTATCGTTTCGACCTCGCTTCTCTCCACCACGTTTGTCCAACAAGGGATAAAAAGTAAAATGTCAGTGATCGCTAAGATATCGTTTGACGTAGTTTTTCCACATCGTCTTTTTCTGTTTTTTTTGTTCTTTTGTATTCGACTTTGGTCCTACATATGTACATATACATACACATTTATAATTGTTATTTTCCCAATATTTTACTTTTGTATCTGATCTGATCTGAAAAGCTTTTATCGTCAGACGTCGGAGACAACATACATATCTGCATGCACTTACATATGTATAAAGAATTGTAAGTTTTGCTGTGATTGTTTCCATTGAAATGATATTGAATTATGTGGATTCGACTTTTATAACCATTTACCTCGTCGAAATTTTAGCAGACTGTAATTTGACACTCGTTCGATATAAATTTAACAAAGGGCGTTGATATTTGAAAGTTTGCATCGAGATCGTTGTGCTTTCGTGTTATTGTACCTACATAATGTATATATGTACATTACGTTTTGTGAATTTCGTGCATCGCGTGGATTCGTCAATACATATACTGTATGTATTATACGAATTATGTACAATGAAACTTTGTCACGAATCCTTTGCTTAAAAAAAATTGTGTTTATTTTAAATGATCCACATCTCCCGCCGACTTGGCTATTTTTGTAGTATCATGTGCGATACATTATGGGCAATTTCGTTTATATTCCAACGGGGTTGTCATATTTATAAGTCACCGAGTTATTTAAATTAAACAATGCCAAAATTCAATGTCTTGTTTACGAAGTCGTAAATTTCAATATAGTGGTTAGAACGGAGTGTTTTGAACTCTTTTTTTTTTTTTTTCGTTTCAATTTATGATAGGTACTTTGCTCGCACGCGTGTGAATTTCAAATTTAAGTTTGATTACCTTGATACATCGTCATTTTTTGGACGTATATCATTTCATTCGTGTGTGTGTAAGTCAGGTAGGTGTTGGTCGTCTAGGTTCGTCGTCCTTTGATTCGGTTTCTGAGAATTTTCCGAAACATGGTCGTCCACGGAACAAAGGGGTTCGTCTGATGGGGCATCAGTGCAAAGTTCACGAAACTTCCTCCTTTTTTTGGAAGGACGATCACCTTAAATAGTCATGCAACCCACCCGTTCATCATAATCGTCCTAAATGGGAAATATAATTTATTTATGTACATTGTCCCTCCAATTATTCATTCTAAGTAAATATTCCGTTACTCATACTGCGCATTATCTTATTGTGAAATTGCTCCTAGCTGTATTTGGTGAATCAGATCTTCGATTTGTTCCGTTTAAACTAAAAAAAAAACCGCAAAAGAGGAAAAATTGCATGACCGTCGCGTCGTGTCGTCGACCCGCCGATATAATTGATATGCAAAAATGTTCTGTGTGTTGCGACATTACACGCAATATTCAACAATCGAAATTGGCGATTTCGGTAGAAGCAATATTATTCTCTTCTGTCTAAAATGGTCGGATTTCTGAGATTGTCGCGATTGTAAAATGACAGGAAAATCAGTGAACGTCACGTGAATTTTGATAGGTCGTTACAGACATTCCTTAGTAAAATGTATACTTGCAAAGCACAAGTGAATAAATGATTGAAAATCACAGTAGTCAAGTCGCGAATTTGTGAGTCATCTTCTCGTGAATTTCAATGGGAGCCCCTGCGGCGAAGATTCACCACTAGATAATCAGTAATCACCAATCCAAAAATTGACCTTGCTCAATGTACATAAATCTCCTGCAATCGAACGGAAACGCTCATCTTATTTGACTCGACAACCTTTGCAATGTCACATTCGTTTGCTTTAAACGAACAGTACTTAAATATTTTTAGAGATACATACATTACATTACATTGTTTACGAAATTAAAAGACGTGAAAAATTCGTTTAAAAGATACACGACGGGATCTCAGCGTTCTTAAAAATCTTAATCTCTTTTGTGGATGATAATCATATTAAACGATTTTATTAATGTATCATGTTGAATTTGCGGCTACAATACATTCTGTCTTAACTGTTCGTTTTTAGCGTACACATTGGTTTTAATCTCTTTTCTTTTCTTTTTTTTTTGATAGTGTAATTGAGTAAATAGTTGTTGTTTTAATAAGAATCGTTTTCAAACTGAAAAGTTAGCTTAACAAAGCTTCAATTTCGTATCTGAATGTTAGCCACACCGCAGCTCATTCATTAAAGCAAAACGCAAATACATACATACATACATACGTAGTGTTAAAGCGTTAGTTTGAATTAATTCATGCAAATATATGTTTTACTTTCGTTTGAATGTTACTTTCGCTATAAATGGCGAAAAACTGATATATATATATATGTACATACTATGTACATATGTGTTTTATATTTTAAACTTAGATATCTACTTAAATGAGTTTTCCGCCATACTAAATTCCATTTGATTTATGAATACCGGTTTCATCAGTGCAGCGCCTGGTGACATTGACAGTCCCGGTTTAATGATTTAAAAAAATATTTATATGTATGTGTGTGTGCAAATTAACGGTTAGAGTTTTACATTGCACGGTGTGTTATTTTGCAAAATCAAAATTAATCGGTGCTTCTTCCCATAATCGCGGCTTATTATGGTCACACGACCAAAGCGGCTCGACGCTTCTAAACATTTTTCATTCTGATGTGAAAAATTTACACACAAGGGATTCACACAACGGATGGAGTTCGATTTTGAGATGCGCTCGTATAAATTTTTGTCAATTTCTTTCAGTTTTGTGAAATCTTTCAATCTTCGAATGGCTCGCGAGTATCACGTCGCGTCGCCACCGTTTGAGAAGCTTTTTATCTCTGTATCATCATCGCGATGCTCGCCGTCATTACCTGGTAATGATTTTAATTTATTTTACAGTTAGGCGATCGCCCGTCATAACTGTACGACCGCATGTGCGACTGGTCTCCGAACAAAGACCTGTCGGGCGAGTCTTGGTTCGCCATAATACGTCCTTCTCTCATTGGTATTCCTATCGCAAAACCAACAACTGCGCCGTTTCCATAACCACTGATACCTCACGGTCAAACCTCTTATCAATACGATCAAGTAAGCTCGCAAACGTATCGAGCTTACCCCCCCACCCGGAACGAAATCGTTCAAACGATTTCATAATATTTAGTAACAGCTTACTAGCACAGCTCAAACAAGTTTAATATGCGCCGAAAAATTTCGACCCTGGTCTTTGAACTTTTTACTTTGAATTAAGCTTAAAATATGGGTAGTGCAACACGAATAAACAGTGAATTCAATTTTTATTTGAACACCAGATGGTATTCGGTTTGTAAATTTAATAATGATCGCTGGTACTTCAAACATACATACATATGTATGTACATACGTTCGCCATATGGTAAAAACGCTATTTTCATATAATACAATTACATTATTTCAGCATAATGCAATGTTTTCTTAAATTAAACAATCTCTGCCAGAGGACTGAAATTCGAGCTTAACTATACAGACGTTTAAAGATAAGATAACTACCTTAGACTACCGTCTCTTGCTACGAATGTACATACATATGTACATAGTTTGTAGACTAGAATTACCCGAGAGGTCAAAGACTTCTACACAATTTCAGTACATGAATTAATTTCTAGACTGGTGTGAATTAATTTTCGATGAGACTTACGTAACGAAGTCATAAGTATCATTATGCCATGAGCAAAATCGGCTCTTGTCTTGGTTTTATAATTTAGCGCGAGAAAATATATCGCTTGTGTGTATAAACCAAGAGTATGTATGTAGTTGTATTATAGTGAATGAAAAATTCAGTTAAGCTTAATCGAGATAAGATTTAGCCTCATAATCTTGTACATTTGTTACGTTTATTTCGTTTGTAGAGTTAATGCCGTTTGCCTTACGTTTTCTATTCAAAGTGTCTCTGCTATTTTTGCAAGATTAATCTTCAGATACAAACCCAGCTTCAATGAAAAACTTCTACGATGGATATTTTGCTACGTTGTTTGTTGTTTATTTGAATTTTACGTGTCGGAGTTTTAAGGACTATTTGATCCGATAAGGCAATTATACATGGAAAAACTTCACTCGTTAAAACAGAGTTTGAGCTATAAAAGTGAAATACGAACAGGTCGAGTTTTTCGCTTCGGAATATTGACATACATCGACGACATTCGATAAATGAAACATTTCGTATTCATCGCTGAATATGTGATCAACGAAATTTATACTACACGTGCCACTATACTTTTTTTTTTTTTACGAAAAAATGCATTTCAATCGCTGCTACATACACAGTGTGCGTTATTCATTGCTTATTTGCATTACATTGAAACAGTCGACGAAGAGTCTTCTGGGATTTACAATAGTGTAGGTCGATTTGAATTGCTGATATCCATTGAATATTGCGACGTGTGTTGTTGTTTAGATATTTCAGAGCGAATGAAAACCAATTCAAACGCATTCAATCAATTTAAAGACAAAATTTTGATTGCTGCTCAAATTGCACGACTTACTTTGCAGCGTCGTTCGTTTTAATTTGTAATTTATTCAGATTCAAGTACATAATTGCATTGTATTCGACGTTGACAATGGTGTTTCCAATCGTTGTTGTTTTTAATTATAATTTATTCGGATGATTTTAATTCGCATGAAAACTAATCAACTTTGTACGCGTTGTTTAAATTTCACGAAAAACTCGATTTTTATACCCTGGTTTTTTTGTTTTGCACGCAAACGTTTATTATTTTTACTTTATCCTAATTGGATAAAGTACATATCGTGATCGTACCAAAAATTCGACCTCGAGATTTTGGCTGATTTGTATTAGGTATCATCCCCTGATCACGTTTTCACTATTTCTGGAAAATGTCTGTATGTCTGTGTACTTTTTAACTTTAACTTTTTCTCCCTAAACTATGAAGTATATCAAGCTGAAATTTCATATTTATTATTTTTACGTAAGGTGTAAGAGATATTAGGATTTTGGTCAACATCCGCCAACCGGAAGTGGCAGTTTACTCTTGAACGAGATTTCGTTTATTATTTTTTTCGGCCTTTTAAATATTTGGTACTTCATAATATTGTAATATTATAATCCTTAGGGCAATATCTATGTAGTTAAAAATAAATCATTAAAATCGGTCAACCGAAAGTGGGATTTTTTTCTCGTAGAAAAGTCAAAAATCCTGTTACCACGCAATATTTCCAAAATTACTTAACCGATCAAGCTGAAAATTTATATTTATAATTTCCATACAAAATTTAAGAGTTGATAAGGTTTTGATCAAAATCCGCCCACCGAAAGTGGTACATAGTTTACTCTTGCACAATTTTGTTATTTTTTTCGACCTTTTATATATTTTGAATCTTCATCTTCTATATCTATATATATATAAATCAATGTCTGTCTGTTTGTCTGTCTGTCTGTCTGTTTGTTTGTCTCTTATAGGCTCCTAAACCACTCAATCGATCGCGATGAAACTTTCAGGACTTATTATGATCATACCGGGGATGGTTCCTGAAAAAAAAAATCGGGAAAAAACGGGAACGGGATCGGGACCGGGAACGGGAACGGTATCTGGAACGGGATCAGGAACGGGCCTGCTCACGCGTCAGAAAACGTACTAGGAACGGGAACGGGATCGGGAACGGGAACACACGGGATGAGAGGCATTGCAAAGCATGCCGGGTCAGCTAGTAATATTATAAAATTAGAATTCTTAGAGCAATGGAGAGTTTAAAAATTACTTCAAAAACTCATCAAAATCGGTTTATCGTGTTTCAGTATGGGTTGAAAATTGTTTGTGACATAATATTATGATGCGTTCGTTCGTTGCTCGCTAAGTTCGAGACAATATTCTACGGCTCAAGAGCAGAATTTGATTTTTGACTTTTCAAGTTTCAAAAATTTTTTCGTTACTCTTTGTATTCCTCAAATACATATACTTAATACTTATACGGATAAAGTCATGGGTTGGCCACACCAGAATTATTTTTTATTAAGTTGTAATTTTACCACATATAATCTTTGTTTGCTTCCATGTTTTTATATGCGGAATTGTTATTCTGTGTGGGTACTTGACAATGAGTTGTTCTCTCCGAGACCTTGACTTCATCACGCATTTTAATATATTTGAATATTTTAATTGGAGGTACATATATAAAGAGCTTAATATGTGCGTATGCTAGTTAAATTGTTATTTTATCTTATGCGAGAAAATCCGATGAATCACATTCAATAATAAGTTCGATACGCAATAATTGTGTTTCATCTGGAATTAATATCGCGCGTTAATATTTTTATTTTCATAACGTGTGTGTGTATGTTTAGGCTTTATAAGTGAAATTTGAAATTGGTTGTTATTCGAACGCGCCGATGAATAAAATGCTTTCGCTACGGGCTTTTGTGTGAAAGCGTCGCTTTTGCGAAGTCACTTAGGGTTAAATGTGCCGATTGCTTCGCGATAAGCCGTACGAAATGAGTTTACAGAATCTCGAAGATTTTTTCTCAATCCCAGCGTCTTTTTTTATTCGCGTGTGTTCCACGAAATGAATTTTCTTCGAGTGACGACTTTTTCGCGCTCATCCGTCAACGATCGAGCGGCCAATTCAATCAAATTGCCGGCTCGTGCTCGCGCCTATGTCAATATTTGATCTCCGAACTTGCAAAAATATATTTTTTTTTCTAACGATCTGCACGGCAAATAGCACGTCGCTCGAGGCACGCACGCTATCGACGTATTAAGTATTTTCTTCCAGTGTGTGAAAATTTCTGTTAATATTGGAAATAAAAGTTTCGCTAACATCACACTTGTTACATGGCAAGCGGCGAACAGCTACCCATTGTCAACAATCAAATGTAACCTAGTATAAAAACTAGGTCGCAGATATGTATTTAGGTATTTGTAATGTGTTATTTTTGGTAATTTTTATAGACCACAACTGATACCCAATCAAAACCGTATTGAAGTATTTCACAAATGTTTCTGTTTAAAAAGAAATACATCAATGTTATTTCTCAAACTTCCACTGACTGGATCCGACACCATATTTATTTATTTATTTAAGATAGCTTAAGAAGCTTATTACAATCAAACAGTAACTTAATGCAAAAATTACTAAATAAACCTAATTATCTCTAAGCACTTATTGTTGTTTTAAGGCTGCCAGGAATCTATCAATTTTGTTTATATTTCTGAGATTTGTATTCAACAACACCCCTTTACAAAATACTTCTCTTAGATCTACTTAATTTTAAATTCTTAACTACATATTAACTTATTCCTACCCCTAGTAGTATGACTACGTACATATTATATATCCCCTTATTTTTAATTTGTAATTAAAAAATATACACTGACATGCACACTTTTAAGGTTTCATTTACATTCATATGTATGTATATCTTGTACTAGTTATTCTATTTTGTTACTTATTATGGATGGCAAGGATTGCACTACCCTCTTTTTTGTCTGTGATAAATGATATTATTATTTTTATGGACTGTTTCATTTTGATGTTTTTAAAAGATAAGCTAAATTTTGTCAACGCACTAAACCCCCACGTTCACATGGAGTCATGACTAACGTTAACTCATTAGCTAACATAACATTGACTAACATTATCATGTTAAATTTTGCGTAGCAACTATTGCACAGTATTTAGAGGTTGTCGGAAGCGACGTTTGAGGTTGTTTGGTTCATGATAATTTTCGATGTTTCATACACTCTGGCGAATGTACACATGCTCGTGTCATTAATCGAAAAATGTAGGTACCTAACTACCCACTGAGCTCGCATAAATATTTTCCACCTGAATTCGATTGACTTTCTTACTAAGCGGCTTTTCTATAAAATTTGCTAATGGCTTTAACCACTCTCGATATCAATGAGTTTAGGTACATACTTGTAATATATGTATGTACAATTAGTGTTGTAAGTCGAGAATATTCTCCAAAAGATTATTCTCCGAGTATATTCTCCAAAGATTATTCTCCGAGAATATTCGAGAATTTTCTTTTTTCTTGGTTATAAAACATCTATAGATGGTTTAATAGCTTTTTAGAGGATTCTAGGATATTTTCAGAACCTAATAGGAGTATAATAGGACTTTCTAGAGCAGCGGTTCTCAAACTTCTTTAGAATGTCTTGCGTGGCGTGGCGGTCCCTTTAAAAATTGTTCGATGGCTCGCGGACCCTTTTATTAAAAATTAATATTATTTCATGAAAAGGGTGCCACATACCCACGGTGCGGCACTGCATATATATAGGCTGCGGTGAATAAAATACTTTTTGACAAACAATTATTTATTCAGAAAATATTAGGTACATCTTAGTCATTAAATTTAAGTTAAAATTTTAATGGGATGGATGCATCTGCTTTGCCTGAACCAGTTCTTCTATGTTTGGCTTTGTTTTGGCCAGTGCAACTCTCATGTCATTTGCCGCGTCTAATCTGTTTCGGAAATTTTGTTTGAGAGTAAGTATGTAGTGTGGAAAAAGCCGTCTCACACTCATAGGTGGTTGCGAATGGAATCAGCACTCAGCACCCATCTTTGCAACATCGGGATAGGACTGTGCCATTTCAATCCAAAAATCACTACAACACATTTAACGGAAAAAATGTTTTGCACCCCCATCATTTATTAAATCAATAAACTATTCTTGAATTAAATTGTTCTCCGAAGATCACTGATGGAGAGTACAAACGAGTTATTGATAAATCGATGGTATTTTTCAAATTCTGGTAGGTCAGGAAAATAGTGAGAAATTTCTTCGCTAAGAATTGATATCTACATGCTGTTTCGTCACCTCAAGGATATCGTCATCGACGTTAAGCTCATTTTCATCAATATATGTATGTGTTCAGCTGTGGAAATGGAACAAAGTTCTTCTTCTCTAACTTTACATCATAGTTCGAGCTTCATTTGGAAAGCTGTCAATTTTTCGTGTTATATATTTTCCTTGCAGCGCCAGGTTGATAGAAATATAGAAGGGGAAATGGGCCGCACATAACACACCATATAATACCGTTGGAATAATATTATATATCCCAAGAAATGTTACATGCTATAATTATAAAAATATAAATAGTATAAATATGCGTTCATCTCTCACGGTCCCACTGAAATCGCTTTGCTGTCCCCCAGGGGACCGCGAACACCAGTTTGAGAACCGCTGTTCTAGAGTGTCTGAGAGCATTTGAATGTCATTTTTTCATTCTGACGACACTGAATGTGCTATTTCGTTATATCGTGAATGAAAATATATTGAGAAATAGTGAGAATACTGCGTTTTCAAATTACATACCATACATAATAAGAGAGAGAAATATTATTTTGAAAGATACGAGGATACGATTGCAGTAAGTGACGTGAACAAACTCAAACAAAAATTACTACATACATATGTATATATTTTTATAAACCTATTTATACAATTCTGATAAAAACTAATATTATTCGTGTAATCCGTATAACCTCTCCCAAGTATTAGCCTGGATTAGAGGGAGTTTACTGTACATTTGAGCAGATACAGTAATATTTAGTATTTATTTATTTAAAATACATGGTAGCCGATGGAGCCCGGGTAAATTGCATTGTGCACATACAAATTTTCCCCTCAGATGCTCTAAAAAAGAAAATTCTCGAGAATATTCTCCAAAAGATTATTCTCGAGGATTATACAACACTGGCATCGATGTTTGCTTGTAAGCGAGCACGGGCCGCTATTTTTAGCGCGACACGTGAACACCAGTGGCGGATCGAGCGCTCCAGGGGTTTTTCCGGTAATAGGTCACATGGCCGAATTGGGGGTGGGGATCAGGGGGATGATGTGGAGGAATGGTGACCTGATACTGTCTGTAACTAGGTCACCCCAGCTCCTTTCTCTTTCCTTCCAGTTGCCCGGTTGGATCGCGAGGCCTGGCCTAGTTTCCCCTCGGGGCGCAGGCTTCGCTCGTCCCACATTCGGATCGGGATCCAAACTGTTGATTCGCGTGCCTGTTTATTTATTGCTATCTCGCAAAATGCCTCACGCCGTTGAAGCTCTGGGCGGATGAGTTAGATCTCACCGAGAGTGGGATTAGTTGAATGGTTAACTTTATGGGGAGGTGTGGTTAACTTCAGCCGTATCTTGTCCCCTTTAGTTTAACTGGATTATGTCTCCCGTGGGGTTGAATTTATTTGTTGATGTGTTTCGCGTCAATTTTGAATTTAAATCTGGTGATTTTTGGATCGTCTCTTTCGTTTATAGGTCACCGAAAAGTTTTTTAAATTCCAATATTTATGAACTCTTTATACTTTCTCTCCCTCTCTCTCTTCCATATTTGCTTTGTTAGTAACTTTTTTCATACGAAAAATACATATTATTTGAAAAAAAAAAAAAAAAAAAAATGGTCGTTCGTTGCTGCTGTTTATGCATGATTTCAACGTGCTTCTCTCTTCAATTTTGGAACTGGAGCAATTTTATTATGCATTGCATCTTTTGACGAGATCTTCATTAAAATTTTCAGCGAGATACTACTACGGTCAAGGGTTGCACCTCATTATTATTATTTTTTTGCCTCATTAAAATTGTCTTATCTTTAGTTATTTTTTATTTTATTATTTTAATCTGAGTGTTATGCATTATTTCATTGTTTTATTATTACGGCACTTTATCTTCATTTTCTCGGTTATTTAATGTTACCGAGCGCTCACGACTTCATGAGTCAAGTCATAAAAAATTCCTTTCGGTTAAACAGGCAAACGGAACGCATCGTTATATGAATCTGTCGTTCGATTCGCTTACTGGCTAGCATCTATGCTGGGAAATTTGCGATAATGTAGCGTTAATTTTCTGCTCAATTTTCGTGGAAAAATTTCGTCAATTTTCCCGCGTTGGAAAAATTACCGACGGACGTGTTCCGTGTGCACATTCACGTTATAATATTTTCGAGTGGCCTTTACATCATTTTAATAGTTTCGCTTTATTGCGACTTGTTTATTGTATGCAATTTATTGATCGTTAAATCGCAATGGTCTTTTCTAGGCCTTCACTCTCCCTTTCCCGTAGGTAGGTTTCGCTTTCAGCGTCTTGAGAAAAATAACTTCTCGGAAAGTGGAAGTTTCCACGGCAATATTCCAGACAAATCTTAATTTGTAAACATCAAGAGTATTTTCTGAAGTACTAACACAAATACGTTGTAATAAAACATATCTATTGTCAGTATTATTTAACCGAATGAATTCTAATATGCCAACTTAAAATTTTTTTGAATTGATGTTTATTTGCTATTTTACGTCACAGTTTATGCTTTTAGTCAAACGACAACTACATATTTCCTGACATTGTTTTAATGATATTGTAGTTGTGACACACATTGTGAGTAATTTCCATGTATAGAAAGAACTTCGGAAATCGCAAGTGTAATCGACGGAAATGATTTGTTTATCCTTTTAACAGGTATTTCAGTTTTTTCACACTAAACTGGTAAAAATATTTGTCAAATAAAATTTTCCGCAGCACACGCTGTTAGTAAAATATTGTGTACACATCTCGTTATGTTTTTTGGCGTGGGTTTTTCATATCAATAAATGTAATTTGTCGGGGCCGGAAATTTGATGCATTCCGCAATGCGCTATTTGTCGATATGATTCTTATTGTCGTATGCATAAAATTGAAGTTTTTTACTTTATCCTAATCGGATAAAGTATTGTGATCGTGCGAAAATTCGACCTTGAGATTTTGACAGATTTGTATCGGGTATCATCCCCTGATCACGTTGTCATGATTACTGGAAAATGTCTGTATGTCTGTGTGTCTGTATACTTGTGTGTAAAATCGTTAATAACTCAAAAACCGTAGTAAAAATCCTATTAAACTGAAATTTCATATATTTTTTACGAGAAGTTCATTTTAAATTCAAAGTCTTTGTTAGCATTGAAACTTGAACGCGCATTCAATTTTCCAAGAGAACTCCAATCGTGCAACCGTTTTCCGGTGCATTTTGCATTTCCTTTGTGTCTTCGGGTTCGCTTTCGTACGACGGCTTGCATCGGTGTGCAGGCCCGTGCGGTATCGATCTGGAAGCTGCAAACTCCTCGCAAGGGTCGTTCACTCTTTGCACCTCAGGAGAACGGGCAGGGGGGGGGCGGCAAGGTGGCCGCCCCGTGCCGAAAGTAAAACTGCCCAGAAACTGTGTCATGCCAGGAAAAGGAAACGGAAACACCTCATCGTCTTCGAAAACATCGTCTAGATATTCCACGTGTGCTCACATGAAAAACGACACATAAAATAAAGAATCGTAGGTATAAGTAATATATTATTTACACTTTCATAGAATTTCATGAATCATTCTTTTTCGGAATATATCGTTTGTACCGTTAAACGTTTCACTATGAAAATATATTCTCTTCTTGGAAAAGAATATATTCGACGTATGAAATTTCGTATAAAGGCGCCCGCACACCGCTACGAAATCGTGTATGAAAACCTAGCGCGGCAAACCTAGCGAATTTCGCAAGTCTACCGGCCTGCGCAAGCGTCGGTTTCTGTCACTCTGACATAACCTATCAAACTACCATCTGTCACCTCGCATTCGGAACGTTTGTATTTCACTCACGATTCTCAAGTCAAAGTTATTTACATACAACTTTTCTGCAAAGGTCATCGAAGTCGGCGAAATCTGCGGAAATCCTTCTTGGTGTAGATGCGTATTCAGTTATTCTATTCGTGAATTAATGCCACACACGCGCATCTATCATTATTTATTGCTAATTTGTTTAAATTCTATTAATAATCAATTGTTTTTGCATTACTTTACGTAATATGTATATCTATTATAACAGCTAACAAATATACATATAATCGCCCCACGCCCGTTTAAAGGCAAACTTAAGTTTTCACCACGTGGTTATGCCCAAATATTTAGCGGTTAAAGCCAATTTTGCTGTCGCGTGCTCTGTTTGGCTTATTAACTGAATAAATCGCGGCTATGTGATACAACTCTCCACCATACCACCCTTGTGATTTTCCTATCTATTTTCCTACCTGTTCGCAGCGGTGTGCGGGAGCCTTAATATGTTTCTTATACAAAGTGAAATTTCAGTTGTGTCACTCTGAAGGAAATTAGCGATTGTGTATTATGAATGTCACCTCCCCGAGACAAAGGATCGACCGTGAAAGAATTGTTAAATTATGATACCTTGCATTAAATTAATATATGAGAAAATTTTGCGGAAAAGGCGCTGTCTGTGTCCAAACCTTTTGTCTCCCACGTACAGCCTTGGTACATTTTTCCCCTCGATGATTTATTCCGATTTACAAAACGAGTTTCCTTCTTCTTCGTTTTCTTCCATCTATGTAAAATTACGATATCTCAGTGTCGCCTTGCGCGTCACTCGAATCGATTTTGAGGGAAATTTAATTCGTTTCGCGTTTGTCGTTCGCAAAGATATGACAGTTCAATCGGAATCGCATTTCCTTTGTGGCGTTGTAATCCGATAGTGAGGTACTCTACGAATTATTATATCGTTCACTAATCTGCCTTTACCACTTGCACGTTCACTATCTGTATTGTTTTCCATTTCGAGTGCTGATAATAAGCTTTTGTTTGTCCTTAATCGTCTGTTTGCTTATAAAAAACGTGTGATAAATCGAGTACGACCGCATCGGAAACGATAAAAAATGTTTATATTACCTTATTTGCATAGTTTGAAAATACTTGTGGATATGTTAAAACAATGTCGTTTTATTTATTATTTTATTAATGAAATACATTGTATATTCGACTGTATAGCAGAGGCGCTTTGCCATCGATCCTTTTACTCAAACAAAGGTGTTTGTAACTTTATCTAAAGGTGTAGTTTTCCTTTGGCGTCCTCGTCCTCAATATGAGTAGAGGGCGCGTCAGATATTGTGGCAATCGACAGATTTGATTGCAATCTCTCGCTATGCTTGATACGAATGCGGACTCTTACAATGACAATTTTCCGGTTCGTTGAACGCCACAACGTTTGGCGGACGCTCTACGCGATCTGTGTTTGTATTGTACAAATCGTCGACAAATTTGCAATACCAGGCAAAATAGAAAATTGCTGCAAGACCCCAGACTTTCAGATGCTTCTCTTGTTATTTCCCCTTTACATAATAGTAGAAAACGAAATTGAATCATAACGTGGAGTGAAATTGGAAATTTGTCGCACCGTTATAAAAGAATAATCAATCGCCAACAAGAAGGAAACGCATACCCGATTCAATCTTCAAGTGTATGTACGTATAATTTAGATATATGCTTCGGCGCCGGGTCGTGTTAAATTTCGCATAATTTAAATTTACCGTGCTCCGGGCGAAACGGTTTTAAACGTTTCTGGAATGCGAGTCGACTTGTGGAGTTTTTCTTTTTTCTTCCCCCCGGGACCGAACCGGGATTTTCCGCGAAAACTGTTATGCGTCAGTTCGGCAACCATGTGCATTTCTTCGTTTGGCGCATCTCCAGGGTTTTCGACTCTATTTGCTCTCGCTTCTTTGTGCACGAGAACTCGAACGCATACAATGCATTTTGTCCGTCGCTAGTCTGCAGAAGTCGTCCGCTTTGTCTTTCGACCGGTGAGATGAAATAAACTTGAAATGGATTTTTTTATGATTTAATCTTACGTCTACGGAAAACAGCTCACTGTAGAAAATTCATATTTTGAACTATGTATGTATGTACGTATATATATATATATATATTTTCGCAAATTGCACAGCGAATTTGAATTCAACGATGAATTTTATCAGTATATTTTGTGTACATACATACATATGTATGTATGTACTTTCATATGTACAGGTACGCCGGTACTATAATATTTCTTACCATATATTTTTCTATATTATTATTATCATAAATGTAAATTTACATATTTTTTTATTAGTTTAATATTAAATCATGAATCTACGTATGTAAGTACATATGTACATATGTACATACGTTCACGAGTCAACCAACCAATTATAATATAAAATAACGCCGTTTTTGCAATTCACATTGAGGCTCGATTCAATTTCGTAAAAGCTCCCCATTTTGCACTTAGGTAATATCGTATCTTTACTTTATTTATACCCATATCCAATATCCATTCACATTTTCATTTTAAATAAATTCGCTGAGATCACTTATTCATTACTTATCGTTGTATACGAGGCATCAATTAAACGATGAGGTTATTCAACTTTGTTTCTATACAATATTTTTTGTCTTTTTATCACATAATTCACTCGACAGGAGAAAAAACCGATATAAAATAGGAAATTCTGGCATGCTTTTTCCTCCAACTGTTCGCATTGTGAGAAAACCTTCACGGGGGGTGAAATCGCGCGTGACGATAATTTTGCTTTCATGGTAGACGATTTATTTTCACAACTTTGATTATCACTCGGAAAATATTTCAGATGCAAATTTGAATCGCTCGCTCTTGCGATGTTTTCACACTTGGAAATTGATTCTTTTACTACAGGGCAGCATTTAATTTTAATTTTTTTTCAAACGACCGCTTTGTGGCTAGCGTTTATGCGCTTTTATAACTATGTACATACATAAGTGATACTTTATTTCCTCTTATTGCGCATTTTCTGCACAATTAAATATATCCTCGGTTATTGTGTTATAGCGCCATTAATAAGGCTGTTTATGGAGATAGGAATGGATCTAATATAGCACAACGCCAGATTAAGTTCTTTGTTCTCGGTAAATTGTAAATAATGCGCTGATAGCCGAGATGCACATATGTACATACATATGTATGTATGTACACATAGCCATCTGTATTTATTTTGATAGCTTACTAACTACTTGTATTTATCAGCCATAAAGTGGGAACTAACTATTTATTTTACTTTTGAACAAAATGCTTTTAAAGTAATATGTACATGCATACAACGTACCAACGAGAAGACTTCTAAAGCTTGCTTAAACTTTAAAGTCTTACGTCTTTCGCCTTCAAATTGATATATCAAGTTTTTTGACCGGTCCTTAAAACTTAAATATGTAATCGATTAATTTCAATAGCTTCTTTTAACGGGTAGATTATTCTGTCCTGTTTTTGTATTGTACTTTAAAATAATAAGGACATACTGTCGTGTTATTTCGAGTACACGATAAACAAACAGAAAGATGAAAATAAAAGTTTTATGAGAAAGGGCTTTAAGATTTGGTACGATAGAATGGAGAAAGGAGTTTGGTACAGTGCACATTTATATAGCAACTTACACTTTTTATTATTACTGCGACCGATGAGAAACTTAGGTTCAACCGTAGAAGGATATTGAACTTTTTGAACCTCGAATCTTAGTTCAAGAGAACTACTTCGTGATATTGGTTATAAATTGTAATGGATAAATCTTTAACTTCGTCCAGCTGCTATCCTTGTTTGATAAAATTATATGCTTTCACATATTTTAGATATTTGAGTTTCTCTATCCAGGTGTGTATTATTTATTCAATACGTGTAGAAATCAACTAGTATCGCGTGTAATTTGCCTATTATTAGTACGTACCGATGTCGATCGAAACGGAAAGCTACGTACTCGTATTTATCCGATTCTGAAGTTTCATTTTGATTACATAGTACACATTATATGCATTTGTAAGCTTGTTCTGTTTTGAATATATCAAGAATCGACTTGCTGCTGCATACTGGTTTGATTGAAAATAAAAAGTTTGTGGTTCACTCACTGCTTACAAAGGTTATAACACTTTTGAAGGCTGTGCCGTGTGTTTCTTTGCATTCTGTCTCGAGAGGTGTACTCGGAATCCCTAGCTTAAGCACGAGCACAAACAACGATGTCTATATAATATTGTTTGTCTGGAGCGTCATCCTCGTGCATTTTTGAATGTGAAACGAAAATTCGTGGTCCATTACCCTCGCAAACATGTCAGTATTTGTATGTGTAAAGAAATTCTTTCGGAGTGATTCCTAGCTATTTGATTTGTTTTCCGACATTTTACCCGCATTTATTTCATCCACGCGTCTGAATACGTCGATTTTTTTTATAGGAGTTTATTTGGGGATTTAAAGGGTTGACCGAATTTAATGGCAGAAGGTAGTTCGGTGACCTCAAAAGGCCGCTGCGCATGAAGAGGAACGCGTCTTGGAGTTATCGCATCTCAACGTTGCTATTTATACAGCAGGCCCCGAGGAGTAACTGACCTGACCAGCGATGTCGAACGATGGCACGTGGTCCACCATCTTCAGATGGCCTACGAGAAAAAAAAGCGATCATTTTATCACTAATTTAAATTGACGGTTTGCTTTGTTTGTGATTTTTTTCTTTGTTAACCTTCAATGTGAAATTCTCTCCGTGTTAAGTGCTTATTCTTTTGATTGAACATTATACAAAACGGTTTTAAATCACTGCTTTACGAGATATTACTGTTGATTGCCTCTGCTGTCATGGTCTTTCTATACTTAACTATTTCAATTATTGTTTGCCGCTCATATTTTTTAATGTTTTTTCCTTTGAAATTGTAATGCGCTTTATTATACAGTATTAATGAAATTTATTCTAGTATTGTTCACGCAACGCGATTGTAACGCGCTATTTCGCGCGCACACAACCTCGGCAAGGTTACGTGAAATTTTCGCAAATAACACGATTGATGCGATAATATGTTTATGAATTTAGTGTTGGCCACTTTGGTCGTTATCGCAAATAGTCTACGCTTGTCCTAGGAAGAAATAGGCTTATCGAACTGACCCTTGGCGAACGAACGCATTAATTTTTTAGACGGTGGCTCAACTCTATGGATAGTCGTAATTTGTGGATTTTTCCTCGTGACATTTTCAAATTTGTTTGACAAATGTCTCTTTTCATTTTTTACCGTACGCGTACTATCGAAAGTGTCAAAGTTGGCGAAATGGTTTTGGTCCGCTTAAAAATTATTCAATTTATGTTACTGAAAATTGTTCACGGTTACTATGAGCACGACAGGCTCTTTGTACATATGTACATACATACATACGTATATGTATATAATGAATGTTGTATTTTTCAAAAAAATATTTCATACAGTTTTATTGTTCGTACGCATTTATTTTGTACTTTGGTTGAACAATGTGATTTTGAGTGATTCTGCATTCGAAATATGTAATTGTGAATTTTCAAATGGATACAATTTGTCTCGAGCAATAAAATGATATATTGTAAATAGCTTTATAACGACTGAGAAAAGAATCGTGTTTCGTCTTTCAACTTGAATTTAAAGTCGTCGATTTATTTACTTTTTAAACAAAACTTGAAATGCTTATTAAAATTATTTTTCATTTTTAAAAAATTTTGATACGGTGAAAAATTTTTCATTCTTAACTTGGAATTCTTTATTAACTTTTCCTTTGATGCACCATCCTACTATATTTTATTTATATAAATATGTACGTGGAAAATATGAAATTGCGTCTAGCTACTTCAATTGTATTATACATATTTCTAAAATGGAAAAGCTTTATATTACATTTGACACTTCAATCGACGATTTCAGATAATGGTAATACATTATTAATTTCGTATACCCTTTATGAATTTTATTTAATTTATAAACATGCCCTTTTGTACAAGATATTTTGTTTTAATTAATACAAAATTTCTAATTTTGTTTGCAAGGTCATTGGAATATTAATGTTTTTCATGTTTATATGTCACTTGCGAGAAATTTAACCTTTTAGAGCATGGTTAGAACAAAATTTAATTCGCGTGTTCCGATTTGACGTATTTGACAAGTGAGGTCGAATTTTGCTCAATCTCAATTTAATGTTACAAAAGCTTTCGGTTATTTTTTATTCTCAACTTACTGTGCGAAAGTTATAATTGATTTCATTAAATTGTAAACGAATATTGTAAAAAACGAGGGGTGAAATAAATGGGAAATGCGGGAAGTTGCATGTCGGTACTTTTGAATAAATAAATACATGTACGGTCGATGGGTTTTCAGTCTAGACTTTTCAGTTTTATGGACCGTTTTGTGCAAGAAACAGTACGTGTTCCGACCTGAAAGCAACCAGGAAAAGCGTCCAGACTGGAAGCATTTAGAAATCGTAAAATTCCGGAATTCATTATTGAAGACATTCCGTTAAATTTGTGTCTAGATTTTATTAACGTTATGCGCTACTGCTACTCGCACGTTCGGTGTTTTGTAAATTTTTTGAACGTGTCTGGGAAAAACTCGTCGTTTGACTGACAGAGATTTGCTATTTTATAAGTTTAATGTAAACGTATTAAATTTGGCCCAAATTTCACTGAAAGTGATATGTGTATGTGTAATCGGTTAGGAATGTTAAGTGCACTTTCGAGAGGGTTTTCTTCTACTCCATTGAGATCACGCGATGATTGAGCATTTCGTGAAGCACACATATGAGAATGCTGTCATCGTGTCAACAAAAGAAGTAAGCCGTGTGTAAAGAACCAAATCTTGCTTTCCGTTATCCATTGTGACAAATAAAATGAAATTACAGTGAAAAACTCACATACACGTGTATGGAAATGTTGGCTTATCATCCCCGTTTGAAGAAAATCGCTCATTTTCCTATTCTGTTGCGCACAAGCGATGTTTCACTTGTTACCTTTACGACTTTTTCTTTATCAAATTTCCTTGTATAAAAACGCAACTATTCTTATCTTGAGTTCACTTTGAATAATTACTCAATCGAACACTACTTGCCGATGTGGTGATAATTTTCTAATGCGTTGTTTTACCACGGCTTATGATCTGAAACGTTTTCCGCAAAATTACATTGCATTGTATTTTCACTTATGTACATTATGTATACATTGACTTGCACTTTCCGCGGATTTTCCTGTTTTCTTGCACTTTTCAAATATTTTCTTTTACACTTATCTGTGATTGTCTGAAGTATTCCTTGGCTCAGTTCTCAAACATAGCCTCTTTTAAATTACATAATATTGTATTGAAAATGATTAAGCTGACATTATTTAAAGTCGATCTTATGAAACGCGTTTGTTCTAGTTCTTTCATTTTGTTTTTGTTGGGAGGAAAGTTGACCAACAGGTCTAAGAAGACAAGAATCCAGACCCAATAACAGGTTAACTTAAGAATAATTGATAGAAGGTACCAATTTTTGATGGAACTGTCTCACAACTTTTAGATAAATTGGCTAATTCTAACAGGATGTCTAGATTTATGTAGTTATGTGCAGATCTTGCCAATGATGATAATTAAGGTCGAAAAAACTGCCGAGAAAATCATTTCGACATACGGGGATCGAATCCTGAACCTTCGCTCAAAAGACTAACGCTCTAACCGCTGAGCTATCATCTGGCTTCTTTCACTCACGCTAAGTTCGTTTTGTCCATTTGAATCGCATAATATCACACTCATTGGGAAAGTATCGACTGTAGCAGCTATTTCAAAATCTACAAGACCCTCGTGCTCCTCACTTAAAAAAATAAAGGATATGATATGTATATATAAAAAATGCTATCAAGGTTGAGAGCATCTGCCGCACGTACACAATGGGTAGGAAAAACATCTCCATTCAAAGCATTCACCGCGTTTCATATGTAACAGCAACTCGGAGATACACGCGCGTATGGAAATTTCACGCCAGTGCCAGTGAGCCGTTGTGTTGTTTGTACAATTGTACCTGTATGTATTATATACAATATGTATAGTATGCCAATTTTTTAAATGTCTTTACATCTCGCAGCACACTTCTTCAACGCCAGGAAAATTCGGGGCGAAAAATTGACACTCATTTTGTTGGCAGTATTGCCTATTTTTTCGTGCACATACCAAATGCAACTGCCTCACGTGCTTGTGGCTTCTTCGTTGGGCAAAAGTAAACGATAAAAGGCATCGTGACCCAACATCCACAGCGCAATTTAATGCATTGGGTAATCGCGTGTCATAGTGATTTATCGATCGCTCGTTGCTCTATTATGAAATGGTAATATTGACGGTAGCGGTTGCTCCAGACCCGACCAGCCAAATGCTCCAACGAGGAACATCTGCTCCGTTGCAGCATCCCATTTTTATTGCCGATCTGCTCCATTTCGATCCGCTTACCACTCGGGCTATTTAAATTATTTCGATTAAACTTTCGTCGCCTTCACAGTTTCAGGTTTCGGGTTTCAGTCGTTCTCTATAAGTTTTTCTCGCTCGTCGACTTTGTGTGTTTGTTTATGTGTCTCATTTTCGCTCGACTGTTGGTTTATTTTGAACTACGTATTACTGCGGTGTTACGAAAGAGTTCGACATTTATAAACAGACCCATTTCGTAAAGCATCGTTCGGGTCACAAACTATAACATTGTGACATCGAACTAATGTAATCGATAAACCCAACATTATCTAAACAACCTTGACATGCTCATATTGCACACAAACTGTGTCAAACTGAACATCTCCTAGATATTTTATTGAATTTGTGTTAATTAGTCTAACTTATCGTACATAGGTGTGTATATGTATGTACATCATAACTTGCAAGTGCCTCAACTGAAAATCTATCTTGTAACTTTCTTCATACAACGATTACATAAATGTTTGCTTATACCACCATGTCTTTGTTCCCATAAAGAACAACTTCTTAAATTCTTTTAAACTATGTGTGTACATACATATACAAATACAACCAAAGCAGACGAGCTTAATATGTCTGAAGATTAAAGACTCGAGTTTCATTTATAGCTTGCCAAGTTAAGATTGTTTATCCCGAGCAGGTTTATTCTTACGATGGCAATCGGTTTTAATGAGTATCTCAATACTTGGGTCGCACATCTCCAATTAAATTGCGCTAGAGCGCTTCGCTTAACTACGCAATTTGACATTTGTTTTTTGTCAATGCTTTTTTTTTAGAATGTATATTGCGTTTTATTATTGTTGGATGTTACGTAATGGTTACGATATCAGGAATCACGGTTTTATCAACATGACCGTTGGTCTCCAATGTTTACAAATATTCGCGGCGTGATCCATATTATGGCCGATAACTAACTATTAAGGTACATCTTGAGGTATGGTGGACATCTTTGCGATTTGCATCGTGCTAAGAAATCCGCAAGTCGGATGCTATTTTCGATATGTAAACTGGAGCGAAACGTTCAACACACGCGGTTATATTCGAATTCTAATCCTATGTACATATATTGAAATTACCTCACGTTGCATTTGAGTGTGTATGAATGTCGAAATTGCAATTATTATTTTGTTTCATATCAACGTGATAAAGTCATATATTTATTATGGTTAACCCGGTTACCTTTTATATAATATTATGATCATTCGTAGTGCTTTATTTAAACCCCTATTTATTTCACTTAGCGTTCCCTCCGCAATATTTTCAACAATTATAAAGAACTTTTTTAGCATTTAAATACAAAGTTGCGTCATAAATAAGAGTGTACATATACATATTTTATTATCTACTATTTATTCGACTCGTCGAAAACGTGTCGAGACACGTGGCTTTTGCCGATTCTTTATTTTCGTATTTGATATTCGCTCGTTTTACGTAAATTGCACGTGACTAATTACATATATTATTTATTTTCGTCTTATTCGTATTTTTTTTTACTCAAGTACCGAAAGCTTTAAAGTACATATATTTAATAAACACCACAGTCTATTATGTACATATGTACATAATAATATCTAAAACATTCTAAATATGTACATAATTACACGTACATGTGTTGGTATCATAACTCGGATAATGTTTGCATGCGGCATTGTAATTTAGCATCAGTTGCTTTTATTTTATTTTATTTTTCAGTAAGTTGAGTTGTTTCGTTAGTTGAACAGTTACCAGATTGCGGGTTTGTTTACAGCGTGAAATTTACGATTTTGAACTTTCGTCATATCGATTTATCTCAAAACGTTCATTGGGAGACTTTTAGTGCATTTCTTTTGCTACTTTTCACTTGAAACCATTTCTGCGTGTTACCCATTCGACGAATGTGCTATTATTGTTTGAATCCGTTACTGTTTTATATCCATGTACGGATATTTTCCTTTTATTTTTATCAGATCTAACCCATCTCTGGAGCTCGATGTCCCGTCAAATTCTGACAGCTCACAAACAACCTTTTTTTTAACCTTCTTTGTCCGATCGGCTGACAGCGTAAAATAGTGATTTCTTCCCACGCATTTTACCATTGATTTATTTTCGTAAATTTTTTTTTATTGTACAACTAATGAAGGTCGGAAGCTACTTTCTGTATTAGAAGCGTATGGCGATAAGATTGAAATTTGCTTTTTCATAATGGTGCAAATTTAGAAAATTGTATTGACAATAACCAGACGCAAACTCTTCGACATGGCTTGTTTGTTATTTCTTTGAGAGTGCGTTGTTTTTACACTCGATAATTTTAGCTCACCTGATTATTCTGTTCTGTCTAGCAGCAATCGCTCTTATTCTTCATAGGTTATTCAATTTTGTTTGAAACTAAAGATTGCACGCAGCGCAATATTGCATAGCAGCCGATGTATACGTCATATTATGACGGCGGACTCTGTGTACGTTGGTTTGTACAATAACAGTACAGCCTCCAGCCCGCTTGACAGTACGTGAAACAATTGAATCGGTGTATGGCCGTACAATCGCGCTGTCGACTCGAACCAGCTATGGCGGATAGCGACCTGTTATCGGACACACCGCTCAAAACTTTTCGTTCGTTATGTCGGCAATGATAGCGTGACCGCAACGACCCAAACAGACGCTTGCGTTAATATGTATCGCGTCCTCGGAGCACAAAGTCGGAAAAAACGGAGCACACGTCCAAAATAGTAAATTGTTCAGGGGGGCAGTTTTAAAGTTTGAACTGGTCATCGTAATATAAAAATGATAATTGTACATATTGTGATTTTTGGATGCTATTATATCATTACTATTGAATTAACATGAGTAAATTTTTCAAATTGCACGCTAAAAAATCGAGGTGTGGCTGTGTCGAACACTGCCGTGGGTTTTCCGTGAATACGTCTGCGTTAGCGGCTAATATTTTATTTGGAGTATGAGAATGAAATGAAAGCATCAAAATGGATACATTAATATATTTTTATTTAGCATAACGAATAATGTCTTAACTAGTAATCGATTACAATTTTTTTTTTTTCTTACGATCTCAATTATATACCCAACAGTGGCCGTTGAGGTCCTCGCGCCGTTGTTTTCCCTGCGCGACGGGTCTTTTTTCTGATGTTCCCGATACCGTCTCACTCGCTCTGTCACAGACATGTTGGTACTGATCGATAGATGATTGGATCCTCCTTCTGATGCGGTTTTTTGTATTTCCTATTGGCTTTTCGGCGAGTATGGGCCGACATAATAAAATTTTAGATTTTTTTGATTTATCACCAACAAATAATTTCCACAGTTCATTTTCTACAGCTTAAATCACCGCGCTAGCACACCAAAGTCGCGAGATATACCGCTTGAAAATTTCCAAAATAGTCTTTGGAAGATACGCGCCCTTTCCTTCGAGCCTCGCGCATGCGCGGTGCCAACTCAAGGTCATCAATGTATCGCAGACGTACACCCGACCGAATAAAACAACATTCATGTCAATCGTCTTATTAGTAACAAAGTTATAGTGTCAGGATGTATGCCCATCCAAACGTATAGGTCGCGCAGCCAGAGTTGAAGCCAAACACATATGCATTTTTAGTATACAGGCTGATGCAAAATTTTTTTTTAATATTTAATTTTAATTTTACCCTTAATAATATCCCACAGTAACTCAATAGGGTTTAGTTCTGGGTGGTAGGGTGGTAGGTGCAGTATACTATGTCCGCGATCTTCCAGGATTTTGCCAAGTACCTACAAATTTTTGGTAATTTGGCCTATTCTTTAGTATTATGTCATATAAAATGGGTTTTGTGTTTTTCCCTGGATACGGTATATTCAAAATAAACTCTAACTAAACTATTAAACTTACTACTCTTAACTAAACCAACAAACGATATAACAATCGAAGACTGAATGAACATGCTGTATTTCACAAAATAAAAATATACAAAACAACGGTGTCTCTGTTACACTCGTAACGTTTACGCGTGCGAAAGAGACAGAGCGTTTTTATTGTTACATTTAGTGAAAATTCATATTATTCACTATTCACAGACACACAATTTGTGTGTGTTGGTTCGCTTCAACTCTGGGTGCGAGACCTGTAACATCGTACAGGTCTCGTACAACATGATACAGGTCTCATCAAATACAAAATCATTTACCGCTCGAATTAGTACGTTTAGATAAAATAAAATATTGATATAGGAAACCAATCCTCATAAACGTGGTGAAATATAAATTTCTCTAAACAAATGCCAAATAACACGGGAAAAAAATGTGTAAAAAAAAATATGTTTTTGACTTTATAAATTCGTTAGATAATTAATTATAAGTATTTCAAAGTAATAAAAAATCACAATCAATAGGAAAAATATCTGACTGTCGATTTCAATACTCACTTTGAGCACATCAATACTATATTTTGAGTTATACCCCCGCAAAAGCCAAAAAAATGGATAATTTTTACATTTTTTAAATCGCGAATATCTCCTAAAACGAGAGCATTTCAACAAAAATCATTATCGGATTCAAATTCACCGGGTCAAACTTAGTAAAGATTGACTAATCACCGCTCTGGGTATTTTTTTTGTTGCTTAGTGATATTAAAAAAAAAATTGCATCAGCCTGTATATTAAAATGCATATGTGTGTGTGTGTGTGTGTGTGTGTGTGGTTCACTTCAACTTTGGCTGCGTGGCCTATACAGGGTTTCTGATACTGATACATCTAAATCAGGGAAGCCGAAATACCCATGTCTGAAACATTTTCCATCGCCTGAAACAATCTCAACGGATACGCCTCGGAAAACCAACCAGCCGACGCGACCAACCATTCACCCCAAAGAGACATTATCAATTCTAATTGTTTGTTTTAGGCCGGTTTCGCACGGCACGGTTTGTCCAGGCTCCTTTGTCGGCGCCTGTTGTATGTACGGCGCGGTTGACAAAGGAGCCTGGACAAACTGTGCCGTGCGAAACCGCTCTTAGACTCAGTCCGGAAACTTAAACAGCACACCGAGAGAGACCGTCCATCTCGATGCAAACGCGACAAGGTGAATGGCTTCGAGCGGCGCGCGAGAGTGCGCTGATCGTGTAAAAATACGGAAGGGGGAGGAGTCAGGAGTGGGTGGAATTGCAACTTGCGGGGGGGAGGAAGTGGAGGTAGAGGGAAAAGGGGAAGAGGGGAAGAGGGGAAGAGGGGTATGTTGTGTCGGCGGTCAGCTGTTCGTTCTATCGGCTGCCGTCAACAAAGAGCCACAGAACTGAGAGCTCACTGCGCCTTTGGCGGTCGACGCGAGTGGACGTGTTGAGGCATACGTGCAGCGTGTTGTTCTCCGTAGCGTTCGCGTAGATTTTGCATATACGAGTGGTCCAGAGTGCGGATGCTGCTCCTGTGTTCGCCTCTCCAGGTACGCGCGGCACCTCTATGCCAATTTAACACCCCTTACATTTTCCCGACAATGTACGTGAATTTCCCCGTGTGGAAACACACATATACACACGCACATACACGCGCGCACGCAGACATGTTGACGCTACACGATGTGTCAAATGCGTTGTTTTGTATGCCTAGGTTTTCCTTTCCGCGCGCGACAAACAGTTCAAATCATAACGAGTGCAAAATAATCGCCCGTTTTAATTTTTTTCACCTTCGACGGTTTAAGTCGAGCGTTGTACAATTTAGGGTGGAGCGACGATGTATGTAATTGTTTTTTTTTTTGATATTCGTTTTGAAATAGTTATAAAAAGTTGCCTCTACGTCATACCTCTTCTGTCTAAAAAAAATTTGCCCAATTAATTAATCTCAATACTTTAACTTGATTGTTTCCAATCTCTATAAATAACAATTTTAATTGGAAAATTAGTATTTATTTTTACTATAGACATACTTAGTTTACTCGTATATAGTTATATTTACTCTTATGCCTCCCTCCACCGCGCTCACAAATTCACACTTATTTGAATGATTCAAGGAATTCGTAAAGTACTTATAATATTCAATAAAGTTAGGGTAATTTTATGACCATGTTATCTAAAATTTTATATTCTGTGTTCAGATTTCGAAATTAATAGACAAATTTTCATTTTTCGCCTTCAGGTCTCTAGAGGCCTGAAGACATATTCACAGATTTTTTTCAGAATTTTTCCGAGAATACCGATGATACAGCGAAACTTTTGGTAGGCATTACAATGCCAATTTTACAGTTTTTTAGTTTTACAACTTTACAGTTTCGCTCGTAGATTGGCGGCAAAAGCGAGCGGCGGTGAACGTATTGCAGATCGCCATTTGAATTGCGTAATAATGGATAAATGACAACAGTCGAGTTGCATCGTTCGCACGCGCGTTTTTCGATGCAACGTCAATGTCTCTGACTGACGTGTGAAGCGATAAAATCGCGTTCGAATTTATCGCCGATTGATCGGTTCGATGAACTCGACGATACATTGTTATGTCGGTTAACCTGTCGTAATCTCGTTTCGATTCGTGTGATGCGGGGGAACTTGTCGGTTTGTCGATTGAACGATTAATTTCTGTACGATCTTTAGCTTGTGTTTTATTGTGTGGCGTTTGTGTAGACGCGTCGGTTTGTCTGCTCCGCTTGTTTACAATACAAACAGAGTGTGTGTACTCGAGTCAATACAAATCACTTTTACATTTTGCTTATCTGTATGCTGTAAAATTCTTGTTTTTTTAATATAAAAACAAAATAGAAAAACGAGTAAATGCATTTAATTATTTATATTCGAATTGCTTAGTATTAAGCGATGATCAAATATTGTATTTAGAATGGTCTGTTAGGTATACCGTACTGGGTACTTAAAATACCATTTAAAATTTCGCATTAACTACTTTCAATTTGACAGGTTTACGTTGTGCGAATAAATTGAACTGCCTTATTTCTGCGATATCCAGGTAAATTTTCATTTGAAAGTTTATCTAGTTGAAAACTTTATCTCAATGTACCACGTAAAATAAAGTGCATTATTCAGTGCACGATTTTGGAACGGAATGGCCTGAATAATTCTTTAGAAATTGAAAATGTACGTTCACTGTGCATGTGCTCGTGCTCGTTTCGTTTCGTGCGAAGTGTACATATGTATGTAATATACGATTACGAATTGATATGTAATACGTCAATTATCGTCACTTTATTTTGGCGTTCGATTTTTTTTCTCTCTCGTGTTACGGATCATCAGAATATCGTTTCAAGTTCATTGCTCTTCGCGGTACATACACCTCGTTCTTTCTCAGCCCACGGGTCATCCCGGTACTGATCGTTCATTATACGAAATCAATCATTGGTGCACAACCTTTCTCGTTCTATCTACATATGTGTGTAATTTATTAGTTGTTAATTTGATTCTTCCGCGTTGGTCGATTTAGATTCTTAAATTGAAACGATTTTTATGCGTATGTAAATTATTCGCGTGTAATTCATGCTAACCAATGGTTTAATATATTCGCATGACCAATACGCCCGATGTTTGATGTTGATTCGCGTTGTAATTTTTTTGTTCTTGTACAAAAAAATGTTAAATTTTGTCGAAATGTTGAAGGCTCGTGCATAAAACCACCAACAACTTATATGTACACGTACGTAGAGGTTTAAAAAACTACTCTAAATTTTAACAAATTATGCGATAACTTCAAAACCGTTTGTTTTACAAAAAATTATCTTTGTATGTACATACATACATATCCAGTTATTCACGTGTCTCGATATTCTATTGCAAATAATGTTAAAATATGGTTGATTTGAAACAATCAATGGATTCTTAAATATTGTCATAAGCTTATGTTTATGGAAAATAGTTCAGTCTAAATATAATGCATGCGTTTATTTAGGATTTATGTAAAATAAATATAAATTTTTAATATGGGAGTAACGAATTGAACTTGTCACTATCCTGGAAATTTCAAAATATTTCATTTGCTAATTTTCTTGTCTCGCATACATGAAAAACTAAAGAAAAAACCGAATGTGAATGAAGTGCGAGTCAAGGACGTCCATTTTCTAAACACGTCCAGCGTTTTTGTATGAGCGTATACATAAAATAATCGATGTGGTCAAGTTTTTGTTAGCGTTTTCACAAAGAAAAATAAATTATTAGTTTTAAAGATTAGTGTTTCAGAACTATTATTTAAATTTTTTTATTTCTAGTTTAACCTACTTCTTGAATTTTTGTTTTGAGATCGATTACGATTATAATGTAAAATTTATTTCTTTCTCCGAAGACCCAAATTAAACAATATTTTTAATCGGATACGGAATACTGGAAAAAATCAATTGGGTATTGAAAATATAATGCAAGCGAAAACTTCAACTTCAAAGTCAATTGATGTAAAATTAATATTTTAAAATGAATTTTGTTGGAAAATATGTACGTGCTGAGTAAACGCTTTTAATTAATGAATAATTATTTTTGGCTTTGTTTGCATCGATCGACACATACTTTATCATTGAAGTAGGTCAGTATTGTTTTCGGTTGCGATATAACTACTCGAAACGTTCTGTGCAGTTTCCTCAATCGTACCATATTACGCAGTTACCTATTTATATTTGTTTTTTTATTGTAAAAATGCCAGGTGCTATATATAATATTCGATAAACTTTGCGTGTGCGCCGAAAAAATCGCACCAGTAAAATGAAATATTGCTTATACAAAAATTTTGCATGAGAAAATTCTAAAGCGGATTTATCTGGCGTTTTCTGATAAAAAAAAAAAAAAAACACGAACCAGACTGTAAGCGTTTCTGTAAAATTATGAAAATCAATAACATTGTATTGTACATATGTATGTATGTGCTTTGATAAAGTTTATTTTTATGAAATTACGAACACGAGGCAAACTCGTACAAGTAAAAAGCAAATTTTTATTTTATTTATCGCTCTGGGTGGTGAAACCTAAGTAGTAATTATTATTATTTGGAATTTTTGTACGTATTGATTCGAAATTTTGCTCATTACTTTTTCTCCAAAACATAACACATTTTATTTATAGACCTTGATGTTATTGTTGATGGTATCTTAAAATTTAACAAGCATAATAATAATAATAATATCGATACGTCGATACTCAATCAATTCGTTAAATACGAACATCAATTGGAGATGCGAATCAATAAATGCGAAATTGTAACCATGACCACATTTTACAGGAGCGTAAAGTGAGAGCTTTATTTTTTACTTGTATGTATGTACATACATATAATATAACAAGCGCGTGAACACATTGATACAAAATAACTTGGTGGACAACTTTTATAATATCTAGTAACAATCCACGACTTCCTTTGTCGAGATACTTCGGCGTCGGAATGAAATCTCCTCGGACAACTGAATTATAAAGTCGCCGAATGACCTGGGTTGCTTAATCGGGCTTCGAGTCGATAGTTTCCTCGGTGATGTATTTTGGCCTGTGCGATACTAGGAGGTGGAGGTGCTAGGATTCTAATAGGATTTTCAAGCTGTATCTACGTGGCTTCGCTTGCGCGGTGCCGCGTCACGCCCGCGCCGCCGCAGTGGGGTCTGCCGGAGGCTCGCGCTTCGCGCGCTCGGCTTCTCGCGCTTCGCGCTTGACAATTTCTATGTACCAACGTAATAGTAATATGTTTAATTGTTCCAGGGCGACCGAAGGTGAGGGGGGGGGCGGATGGTGGTGTCGGTGTGCGGCGCATGTGGCAGGCGGGCGGCGCGGCGGCGTGCTGCCTGTACGGCCTGGCGCGTGGCCGACGCCGGGACGAGCCGCCAGGTACCATCTAACTACCCCAATCGTACCCACCGTGGACAGCCCTAATATTCATTTTTAAAAAATACCCCTTTGGAGTTGCTAGCGATCAGCAATTTGCGATTCGAAGCGATACGATGCACACTTTGCTCGGTGTGCCTCGCAAAGTGTGTACAAGCCTCAATAACACATGTTTTTAGGGCTTATTCGCGTTAGCTTGGCAATTTTTCCGAGTGTGGGACGGACGCTATACGTATAAAGGCTTGGTGTCGCAAGTGGCCGCGGCTTGGCCGACCTGGCTGTTGTGGCAACTTTCCGAGTGTGGGACGAACGCTATACGTAAAAAGGTGGGAACGCACTAGGCGGAAGTGCATAGATATAGAATAGCATAGATAGGCCTTAGCGCCCGAAAAATGACATACAAAAAGGGCGTGCAAAATGCATTGCATGCATGCATTTTGCTTGACTTCTTTTTTGTGGGAATTCCCCGCACTTTAGACCCCCCGCACACCCCCGTTGCTTCTGACGCTTTCTCCAGGCAAATTTGTTTGGAATGGCCTATCTATGCGGAAGTGCGATGCAACTGCACTGCGCGACACGACGCGGCAACATTTGTTTGTGTGAAATTGTCGCACTGTGCAGTTCCGCTGCCGCGCAGTGCCGTCTATCTCGTGCAATTTCATACAAACCATATGTTTGTCGCGCCGTGTCGCGCAGTGCAGTTCCGCCTAGTGCGGTCCCGCTTAATGCCGGGGCTTCACCGCGAAGTCATTTTAGTCATTTTAGCCCCGTTCGGGTAATTTGTATAGAACCGGCTCTTTCCCGGTGGAGCCGGCTCTATGTATACAAATAACCCGTTGCAAGTCGAGTGCGAAATCTGTCAAATTCAAAAAGTTGAAATACACCGAAAACCAAGAGTAAAAAGTACTACTTTCGGTAGGAAAAAATTATACTATTTTGAACATACATACATATACTACGTATGCAAAATTTCAGCTTTTAATACATGTATGTAGGATCTGACTTTTAAATGTGAGTAGTGAAGTATCTCAGTGCTGAGTGATTTAGTAAGGAACGTGAGAATGATGAGCAGGTATACGAGTGGATGGGAATGATAGGGGTTGAATGTTAGAGCGGGTAGAGTCAGTTATCGAGTGCAACCCCGAGTGTAACGACGTGCAGTTAATAAACATACTTAATTAACGAGACTATCGGTATCATTCGATCATCTTCCAAAGCCTTATCGTACATACATATGATAGTTTTGCTGGAATAACCCCTCCCTCCCCCAAAAATAACAGAAAATTAGGTGACTTTCCAAGGGAAGTACCACTTCCGTTTGACGAAAATTTTTGAAAGCCTTATGGATTGTAATGGCCGTTAAAAAACCTTTAAATATGTATTACATTTAAGTGTGATAGGATAAACGGTATTTGAGTTATAATAGATACATATACTTTTCAGAAATCGCAAAAATGTGATCATTGGACGATACCTGCTACAAATCAGTCAAAATGTCGAGGTAATTTTCGCACGGTCACAATACTTTATCCGATGTGGATAAAGTAAAAACCAAACGTCTCGGCCATCTTGGCCGTTTCCCCGCATCTCTCCTAGACGGCATATGTATGTATCTCGTTTGACGACGGCCACAACGGCCAAGAGGTTTGGTTTTTTTGTATAGAATTTGACAGATGGATGGAAAGCGGGCGCGGTCACAACAGCCAAGTCGGCCAGGCCGCGGCCACTTGCGAAACCGAGCCTCAAACGGCCACTGCTCTGCGATTTGACACGCGAGCGCACGTGCGCCAAAACCGGTTTTGTATGACGTTCTCACGCCGAGAAAAATTGCCAAGCTAACGCGAACAAACTCTAAATGTTGCTATAATATCGCTTATCGCTTGTTCCTGTTTGCTGGAAACTCCAGTGTAAGACCCAAATAGCGATTTTACCCGAAAAACACGAGTTTCACTCTACATAGTACTTTGGCTTAGGGCTATCGAGGTCTTTCCACGGCGAGCACCACTGTTTACCATCTCGCATTAGTTGACCACCTTTGCCGTTGGTCCCATCTCTCTAAAAATCTGAAATCCGATTGGTAAACGTACTGGCTTTCGCGCACACTGTCGGCATTTGTTAGCGACGCTTTGTCGAGTTTGGTCCTGTTCGGTAAGCGAGACAAATTTTAAGGTACTAACGTTGCCTATGTTGTTGTATATCTGCTTGTTAATGATACTGAAAATGGAAGTTAAAATTTTTTTCAATCCAGTAGCTTTTCATCGCTTAGTTTATATAAAAATTTTATGTTGCTCGTGCTTCTGTAAGTGGGTACTTGTTGATTTCCAGTTATACTTTTCTTTCTTCATTTTGATTAATTACTGCACAATGTGCTTTTTATTGAATTTCGAAGTGAATTTTCCCGGGAAAATGTTCAAGTGGTATTTCATAGTCATTTTTTGCTTATATAAATGTGGTTTCAGCGTAATAAGGCAATGTCATATTTTTCCAAAAGCATCGATTCCACCATAGGTAATATGTACATACATATATTATGTATAAAAAAAATCTGCTCCTTTTTGGTATAATTGCTTATGTTGTTTGGAATTATGCAAAAAAATTACGGATGTTGAAAATAATTACTTATTTTCGAAATGCTACGTTTCATTTTTGTATTATTTTCTGAGTAAATTTTTTTATGTTAAATAATTAACTTTTAATCCTAAGCCCGGAAAGAACGGAAAAAAATATTTAAACCTCTTAAATTAAGAATTTCTCTGAACTTTCAATATTCATTAGTGTAACAAATTGCCCCTGGTAAATAGTTGGAACAAATTTAAAGGTTTAACCGTTGGGATGTGGATTATAACCTTTTCATCTTATTTCCCACATTTGAAATTTCCTTTTTTCTGTCCAGCCTTGAATCGAAGACTATATATTATATTTATATGTATGTATGTACATATGTATATTTCAATTTACGTACAAGCTTGTATTGATTATTTATCGAGATGATACGTCAGCTTTGAAACTTCATTGTGTCTCGCAGCGCGGCAGACGAGTAGGAAATTGAACGATATACGGATCCGTGCTCGGCACTTTCTTATTTTTTTTTTTAACGTGAAAAACCTTGCTTAAAATAGCTCACACGAAAGGAAAATGGCAAAGGAAAACTAATAAACACGGTAAACCTTGAACAATTTGGAAAGCGGCACACGTGTACACCTATACCCGAGTACTACACACACGAACTCACGTATAAGTTCAACAAACCACTTCAAACGTCGACTCTTTAAATTGTGGGACATTTCTCAAAGCGGCTGAGGTATATTTTATTATACCTATAGGTAGTCGTGTGAGAATTGAAATTGTTTTAGCTAACAATCGAAACCCCGAAAGCGATTCCTGTCTGTCCATGTAATAAACCTGTTTTTAGTGTATCGTCAATGGTCACTCTCGAAAAAGGTTGACCTTCCTACTAGAGACTAGACTAGCATGCTTCTACCCACGTCGGGATGCGATCTCGAACCGAATAGTTACATGTATTATTTTGATCGATTCAAATGCACAATTCGTGCACTCAAATTACTCGCTTTCAGTGGTCGACTCGTTACACTGAAAACCTGTTTGTTCTCTTTCGCAAATAATAAGCGTAGAATTAAATGTAACGAAACGCTAGCCCAGAATCGACTTTTTTATTTCAGTAAAATTTTACGAGATTTAATGCTTTGAATTAAAATTTTCATTACGTTCAGTCACGATTTGTGTCCATTGCTAGCTGTAATTGAGTTGACAGTCGCGGTTAAAATTTGACTTTGATCTTCTATGCTACCGAATCTCGAAAGGTTATTGTTCAGACATCACCCTCGTTCGCTTTTGTCGGGGTATTCGACTCATTCGATATGAAATACATGTATGTATGTACATCATCGATATTGTAATCTATTGCAATTTCGTACGTAGTGAAACAAATGTCGACAAGGTCGCCTTGTACGATCGATTTACAAAACAGACGAAACGTTTCGTGAGAACTCGATCGTTTCAACACCTACCGGACCTGCGATGCGTATTAGTGGTCCAATAATTTCACGTTTATTATTATTATATTGCACACTGCAATTGTTGTCGTTTGCCACAAGACAAAAAAGTGCTTTCGAAATGTGCCCGCGTTCGCGTTCTTGAAAAACGTTACAAAATGTAGTCAATTTTGCAAGAAAACTCGCGGACGACGGACGATTCGATTGCAATGGGGACCTTGACAAATGCCCCCAATGCGGACAAATGAGCAAATTTGGAAAATGAAAATAAGACGAAGATCGTATTATGGACTGGCGTTTTCCGATTATAATTTTTTGCATACATTTTAAAACGGCGCGAGTCAACTATGCGAGTTACTCGCTTACTCATCGCCCGCATAACATTCGCTTTCACCTAAAAGTAAGAAAAATTTTATTTGAAAATGTACTCGCACGTACATACATACATACGTGTGTATGGTTAGTTGATCGTATGAATGTGATCGGTAACTCTCGCCGTGAGTGACTTTCATCGCGGTACCCATTCAAAAATAATCATTTCGCGCTTTGATCTAAATAAGCGCCGAGTGAAACTGTTGATGTGTTTAGGGAACTTCAATTTTCGCAATTGTAAATTAAAATGAGTTGTGTACATGTGGACACTCGCGTCGCTGTTTGTCAAAGAAAAGCAACGTACAATATATATTTTTGGCCTATACTAATTTTGCAACGCGAGAAAATTAGTAATTAGTAGTAAAAATTATCGCGATCATTCGCCGGGAAGAATGTTTCATAATTTTGTGTGAATCGGTTATATAGAGTTATTTTTGCATCAGACCGCGCAATCGAGTGCCTCTTACGATGTCGCTAAGAAATATTTAAATTAATCAACTAACTGTGAAATTCTGTTTGGATGGTAAAATATACTCGTGCAGTTTTCAATTTTAACATCAAACGAAATTCATCATCATTTTACATAAACATTTCTCGTGGCCGTATACACACGCGCGCTTTAAAATCGTTTACGTTTTAATACGATCACGGTTCAATTAGTTGATTCACAGTGCTATCACTCTGTACTAATATTTTTACGAAACGATCCTCAGAAGGAAAAAACCATACTAATTCCTACAAATTTGATCTAATTTAGATCCTTTTACTTAATTAGTGTTTTTTTGCGCCAGCTTGGCAATCTTTCTTAGTGTGAGAACGTCGCACAAAAACGTTCGCTCGCGTGTCGACCACTCCCGTCTCACACTCAGAAAAAGTGCCATGCTAACGCGAACAACCTCTATAGGCTGATTTAGACCAGGCTCGTATTTAGGAGAGTAGCATGGGTGGTCGAACCCCGACCAATCGTAGTAGTGAGCAAGTAGCCTTCCCTCACCATCCCCCACCACGCTTTCCGCGTGTCTTTAGGCCACTTCATTCGCCTTTGCGACAACAGTCAACTCAATTTCGACGCCGGCGAGGCACCTCGACGAAAAATACAGTCAACTGTATTTTCTTGGCGAGTAGCTTTTCACAACTTCGCAGATGTGATTTACGATCAGAACGTGCTTCGTGATGACTCTTCGCGCATGGCTGCCGAAATGGTCGAATTATTTCTAAAAACCGGTCAGCGCTATTCCAAAGACAGAATATTAAATAACTTCGGAGACCGATTTTTTGTAATTAGCTTTTTATTGTTCTATTTATCTACTTAGGCAGATTTTTATGTCAAAATAAAACATTTTGAAAAAAGAAAATTACAATTTAATCGTGTTTTTATGCAAAACAATCGTGTCACAAGACTGTGAAGATGCCTGTGTAATTAATTTCATTGAAATCAGCCATTTGCAAACGACATCGAAATGTCCCATTCACTAGTGTAGCGTTTCCCAAACTGTGGGTCGCGATCCGATTTTTATTGGGTCGCGAAAAATTCAAAGTTCAATATTCCCATTCCAAAGAATGTGATTTTTTTTAAATTATTTAATAATGAAATATGAAAAAATGGGAAAGTAAAAATAATATGCAACAAAATTAAAAAAAACAAGACGGCACAAAAGAGAATAGGATGCGTCCGAGCAAATTGCGTTGGCATTTTGTGACGAAGCATCCGGATTTTAAAAACAAGCCACTAGAATTTTCTGAAAGATAACTGGAACAGTTCAAGTCGTCGAAATCGAAGTTTTCGCATTACACCAGCATTAATTAAAAATCTCTCCACGCCTCGTACCTGATTAGTTTGCAAATCGCGCAAGCTAGTAAGCCGCACACAATTGGCAAGACTTTAGTGCTACCACCAATAAAGGACACGGTGGGAATTATGTTTGATGATAAGAGCAAGAAAGAAGTATAGAAGTCGAAACGATTTCGCTTATAACTCGATCGCACGCAGAATCGATGAAATGACCCAGTGGGCAGAAGATGAGCTGATCCAAAGAGTTAGTGAGACATTTTTCTCATTGCAACTGGACGAGGATGTACAAGGTTTATCCCAGCTGCTTGTTTTTGTTAATTATAAGTTATTTTAAAATAAATAAAACTCTTGAAGTATAAAAACAGTAAAAAATAATTTAAATACCCCCCCATCATGTCGATTAAAACTAGGTGGGTCGCGAAAGTTTGTCCTTCTAGAACGTGGGTCGCGGTACTAAAAGGTTTGGGAAGCACTGCACTAGTGCTTTGTGTTTAGAAGCTTTGGCACTTACTACTGAACTGGCCTAAAGACGCGCGGAAAGCGCGGTGGGGGAAGGCTACTCGCTACTCTCCTAACTACTAGCCTGGTCTAAATCAGCCTTTAACCAGAAGTATCGACAGTCTAGTAGTTTCGAGCAGCTGATTTGAACACCACTTGCAAATGGGCAATGTCGTTTTTCACTTCCTCACGATCCTCCACGACGAATGTAGTCCAGTGTTTGGAGGGTGCACGGCGTATGAAAATAGGCGTTTTGACAATGAGAGGTGGTTTGACAGTGACTTTTTTTGTTTGTGTATGTGACAGCGAGATGCCGATGGCGAGATCTGCATAGTGTTAACGTGATGATGATGATGGTTTGCAGTTGAAGCAGTCACGGCGGGTGGGGGCGGCACGATGGTGAAGACGTTCCAGGCTTACCTGCCGCCCTGTCACAGAACCTACTCCTGCATCCACTGCCGCGCGCACCTGGCCAGCCACGATGAGCTCATATCCAAGGTAAGAACTCGCCGATTTCCATTTCCAAAAAGGTGATACATATTCAATTCGCGAATGAAAATTCGCACTGTTTGGGTGTCGCGGCTCGTGCGAAATGCACCCACATCCCCCCACCTTCCACCTGTCACCGGTGCAACAAACTCGAATATCTGAGGTCCTCAACCTGTGTCTCAACGATACTATTATTATATTTTCCCTTTTCAATCCGCACCACCTGATTCTCTCGAATTCGCGGTTTCTGCGAAGCTTTTCTATTGATGCACTTTTGACTGAGCTTTCCCCATCTTTGTGTGTGTTTTGTATTTGTTTTTTATTGTACGAGGTTTCGCGTTAGCTTTGACGTGACAGTCACTTTTGTACGTTTATTGCTAAAACACACCATTATCTGTCGATCGGGTACACGACATCGTGACATATGTAATGTTCTATTATAATAATTTCTGAAAGAGTATGACCGATAAGTTATCTTTTTTTTTTATCGATTTTACAACCGACGAAAAAAACCGACATGACTGAACTGGTGAATATAAAATTTTGCTTCATAATCAAATCGAATGTACATATGCGATAGTATGAATTTAACTTTCCAGTCGTCTCATTCATTGTACCCACTTCGTAGAGCATTTAACGCGAATGTATGTATGTAACTGAAATTGCACATTTTCTCGCCAATTGTTAAAATACATAAACACACTTGCCAGTGTGCGACTGGTGATATTATGTATGTATGTACATATGTATATTCATACTGCGCAGTTTCTCAAAAGGTAATTGTGCTTTGCCTTATCTTCAACCGCACGATTCCAATTGTAAAACTTTGTATGTATTAATTTATTCTTGGGCTCATTTAGTCTTATACTGCCGTACCGTAAATATCGTTATTCGAAATATAAAACAACAACACGTGTGCGATTTTTCTCATAATTAAATGATAATTTCCATTCTTGAAATTTCTCTCCTATCGTAACTAAATAAGAGCACACACGTTGCGTGTTGACTTAGCGTTTAATGTTTATAAAAAAAAAAAAAAGTTGCATTATAATTATTGTTTTCTTCGTATTTGTACTTTTGTGCAAAGCGGAACTTGCCATTGAACCCTATTTTATCTGTCAGTTTTACATATATTGTACACTCTCTTTCAATTCAATTTTGAAAGATAAGGAAGTCATGAGAAAAACATTTTTTTCATTCTTTGATTGCATTCACTGTTTAAAAACAAATACATAAATAAATAGAATTAATTATCACATCACAAGAAATAAATTCATAATATTTTGATTGTGATAACGCATATTAAAATGAAGACTAGTGACTTAGTTATTTATCATTATTTACAGCTAGATAAGAATATTTTCTATAAAAAAATGAAAATACACACAAACTCTTATGATGATAAGAGAGCGAACAAAAATAGCGATTTAATTTCATTTTAATACTTCAAATTAAATGAATTCCAATTATGTACATGTGTACCTATGTATTAACCGTTTCGCGATCACGATTTACATTACATGCAATGACGTTGACGGCTAATTGAATAATTTTTGTCATTGTGATACATAGTTACATTGATTTTCACAATTTTCACAGTACGCACACTCTCAGTACATATTTAATTACGTATCAAACTATATATAAATTTTATTTTATAATAATCACAACATAGAAAGTATCTAAGCTTGAGAATCTGTGACGCACTAATCTACTTTTATATCATTTATTTCATAACCGATCAAAACGGCAAGTTGTACCATGAAATATACATACATATATATGTATGTATGTATGTACACGTTGAATGTAATACGTGTGGCGTTTTCAACGACTTCTCATTGACATTTAAAAGTATAACGGCGATAGACGATTGCGTTTCACTTTTCGTATCTTGACGATTAATTGATTTTCGCGATGATTTAAGCAACCGTTTCTTTGTCTCTCTATTTGTAGTGCACGATTGTCGTCGATTGAGACGTACAAAACAATGGTGAAATCGAAGTAGTTATGATCGCCATTTTGGTAAACTTATTGAATGCGAAACCACGAGTAACCAATCATATATGTATGTACCTATACATATGTACATACGTTTTATGTTTATACGAATTACGTTTCAATATTCACGTAACTGTACTTCCAGTTTGAAATGATTTTTTAAAAATAACATTTAAGGTACTGAATTATTATAATTTTGTGATTAGGTAATGTTGGACATCTGACAGGTGTCTTATTTGAAATATAGCGACTCGTCGTCCGTTCAATGACACATATTATACGTATTTCGAACGAAGAACTTTTCTTTTTCCATTGATTCAATACGAAAATGTTGTTTCAGTCTTTACTACGTATACGTACATACATACATATGTGCATCTAAACGCACATACTTGTTTTTTTTTATTATTTTTTATACCTAGTCTTTGTTGCCTTTACATGAATGCGTTTGTACCGAGTGCGCTCACTTCTCGATCGCCTTGAGTCTTGCATGCATCCTTATTGCGATTGTTTTGAATCGTGATGGATTCACATTATTCGCCCTTTTCATCAGCACTATAATTAGATTATGTTTGTTTAATAATAATTTTCATCACAACGTCTGATAAACGTTAATGTTTTAACTCGACGTGTATGTATGTACATAGAGTTACGAAATTACAAATTTAGAACGATTTCAATCACATCGCGCACGTGCAATGAATGTTAATAATAATCATCACCGAGTGTTATCGCATTACAGGATGCGATGATAATGGAAGAAATTCGCGTGTGCAGAATGTTTACACAGTTGATTCTGTCGGGGCACAATAATAACATCGTTGACACACCCCGGCTCTTTCTATTCGGAATGTTATTGTTTATCAACGCGTGTTGGAACCGTCAGTATATCATCAATGTCGGTTTTGTGTGACATTTGCTCGCTTTATTGCCCGTAGATAAAGGGGGATGTTGAACGTGGTAGCAAAGTATGTAATGGAGTCTGTCCGCCTAGTGTCACAAATTGGCCACTGGATAGACGATACTGTGGAAAATACATGAAACCTTCGCCAAACGTAAATTTAATTTATAACATGGTGAGTTTTCTTCATAGGCACCTTTTGCGCGCTTAACCTTTTGCACGTCAACGTCCGAATTATGTAAAAGCAATTAGGTATTTAGGTACTTTCGACCACGCTTGCACGTCAAGTTCGTCAAAGGGAATTGAAGCGTTCTACTATGCGGTTCTGTTTCACTTTAAAATTTTGCTGCAATTACGCCATATACATATGTATATGTATGTATATCTACAAGCGAGGATAATAGCTGCAATGCCGCTTGCTGATCAATTTAATTATTCGTACCTTGTCTACGACCGTTGATTATAATAATGCATATGATACATCCACATCGTAACTAATTATTTTTTAATTTATCTCTAGTCTAGTCATATCATCGCAGCTTATCACAATCCCCTATTAGCGGTCGATCAAGCGTGAAACGTATATTTTAGCTCGCGTCAAAATTATGTATGTATCTATATTAAGAGCGTATTTTCAAAATAGATATGTACTTTATTGAATGTATGTACAATATTCGTTCAATGATGAAAAAATATGTAATAGAACGGAGATTGTTCGAAATGTCTCTGGATGGAAGTGACAGCGAGTAGACAATGCGGCTAAATTTATTAGGTCGTGAAAAATCTCGGAAAAACCTACAACGCGTTTGGATATGATCTTTCTAAAAATATTCGTAATAAGTATGTATAGAAACCAGGAATAATATGTGTGTGACAATTTTTTTCATATGATATGTAAATTTGAAGCTGTTTAGCTCATATGCGTATGTACCGCATTCTCTATTCAGATCGTTCCCCTTTTTTGAGCCCTTAATTTGGTGGAAGCCATAGGGGAAAATTCACATTAGACCGAACAAAGAATCGTCCGGTGTCTAGTAGGCAAGCGGTCTCTTTTTCAATGTTCCTTTGTCGTTCAAGCTTCCTTATCATCAAACCTCGAAACGCGTCAATATTTCAAATCTACCATTTTTGAATAAATTAAAATGAAAAAGCTTTCCTTTTATGTGTGTGAGTTTTTTAAAATTAAAATGGGATTTTCTCGTCCCTTGCTGTGTTAAGCCGTTAACTGGCCGAATTGTCACGTTAGTTTGTTTATGGTATCTAATGCCGGATCTGTTGTGCTTTCGTTTTGTATGCAAAGTGCTCGTTTATACGAAAATGCACCAGTACCTCTACCTATGAGTAGATAGATGATGCTGACTACGACGACAACTCGCTACAACGACAACTTTTAATTTTCGACTAAATTGGTAACGAAATGCAACGCTCGAGCGACTCCACACATGCAAGATTACCATCCGATACTAACTGTGCTGCATACGGCTTGTAAAGTTTAGGTTTATCGTTTACATGAAACGATGGCACGTGTTTCGCTTTTATTGGACGATTTGCTCGTTCTAGTGTGATGAGGCCCGACGTAAAGTCCATCAGAGCGTGTTAAAAGGCGGTCGTTGACAAACCTGTCGTGGTCGCTTTTTTTTTTTCGCGGTGGAAAATCGCCATTTTCGTCGCATGCCGTCAGGTACATATGTACGTGTGTGAATCGCGATCGATACGCAATTTTCCCACGGCGAAAACAATCGTGAGCGCATACTTCTTCTGTTATATCGGTACGTCGAAGAATTTTCTCATATGTACATATGTATGTAGGTGTGCGCGCGCGTTATGTCTCTATAATAGAGAACGGTTAGCCAACCGAGAGCTTTACGAAATTTGACGTGGCTTTGGCTAAAAAGCGCCGCTTCGTGACACACGTAATCGCGTTTTCTTCTCGTCGAGCGAACGCTACAAATATATGTATATGTATGTATAACCCCCAAACTGCCAATAAATTACGGCGAGCCGTGATTCGCAATATCGCATCTCACGAATTGCTATACGTATCGATCGCCCAACAATCGAAATGCCAAAAGAATCAACCGTCAATAAAAATGTGTCGTCTGACGACGAAGATGACGCAGATGTTGTAGTCTAATTTTAGGTCAACACACACACACACACACATTGATAAAATCATATAAGGCAAGCAGATAAATTGTATAGTCACATGGGACTTTATTAGCAGATCAATACGATCTAGACATATACAAATACATTTATCCAAGATGATAGATTTCTTTCCTCGGGGGATATATGTATGTATGTTTTCCATAACTAACATTCCTTAGTTGAACGACCACGAGTTGAACACACTACTTTTTGGCGCTTGCTAGTTTGAGTTGGTGTTTGAAATCTCTCATCCAAAAACGAACACTGGGCTGCGTGTGTAGATTAAGCATCCTTGCTTAGTGCCTTATAATGTCTAAATCCAACCCCCGCCCATAATTCACATCCTAAATCCGTTTGTGTGTACAAACATTCTTGAAATCTCGTGTTAAGTGCTTTGTATCGTCATTTGTGTTCCCGCGCATTAATCATAATTTCGTTGCCTGCCAAAATCGGAATTAATTACCGTTATTTGTACGAGAACGCTTTATAAACATGGGCGTGTTTTGATTACATCATACGCGACCGAAGGGGGCGAACGGGTTAAAATTGACGTTAAGCCTCGTATTAGCCCCCACACTAAACGCAAACGTATGTACATATGTACATATGCCTTGGTTTGTAATTTGGTTTCGATTTTTCATTTGATAGCGTTGGCAAACCAATTTGAGACGTGCATTCGCAATTAGCTAAGCGTTTTATAGATTCGACGCCAATTTTACAACAAACGCTAATCGTAAAGTTAGTTGAGTTATTATCACTGTCGTTAATTTATTCAGATTCGGCGTAATATAACGTGTAAAGATCGAATCGATGTGATGGTGTGCAACCTGATAAGGAATGTCGTTTTACATCGTGAATATTTTCTAAATGCAATATGTGCATTCATACATGGTATGATTAGACTGAAATCGTCTTGATGCATTTTAATCCATTTAAAATTTATTTAATTCGCTTTAATGCAGTTTGGCGCTGTAAGGTATATGTATTATATTTATACGTCGGTCGCGTACAAGGGTTCTAACTTGTTTTAACTTTATTTCGCGTCGCGTCGGATTAATTAATGTAGCCATTGTTACGTCCGCGAAAAGCGTGTACTCGTTTGAAAATAATTTAACGCGTGATTGCGATTTACCACGATGCCCGTTTTCGCGGTGAAAATCATACATGCTCACCGACTAACTACCGTGTCGTTTAAAAGGATAACGGGAAACTCAAACCGCAAAACCGACGATGAATATTTTAATTTCCATGCTTTCTATTTTATTTTTTTTTGACGACGACATTGTGTCACAACTTTGACCGTTTTGTGTGTATCGTTTCTTCAATATGTATGGGTTAGGTCAAGGTTTATTTTGTTTTGTAACCTAATTATTATACGCCGTTGAATCGTTAATGTTTAGTTTTGTTGTTTTTGTGTGTCATTTACGCGTTAAAATCAACGCTGAACAAAAATATTACGACACTAAAAAATTGTTTATTCCGTTGTCGTTGCAGCTCATACGCATTTCATTTGCAACTTGCTAGGCTTCAAACCAATTTTCTTCGTATACTCGTACATAATATTTATATTACGCCGAAGAAAATGCTCATTTTTAGAATGAATATCTTGTTGCGTGTGATATTCTTCCGGAAAAGTCTTGCTCGCGTCACCTGAAAATGTTTTCCCGGTCGGAAAAGTGCACAGACAGTTCAAACGTGATTGACCCGGCTAACGCTCCACAATTATTGCACTCGTTGCAACTTCACCCGTGCAAACGCACTCTATTTCACGTCACGTCGTTATTTCCGTCGTGAAAAGTCCCATTACAGCTGAAACTTTTCATTGTCGTTTTTGTTATTACTACACTCCCACATTTCGAGTTTCAATTTCGCCCCGACTCAACTTTTGGGCTATTTTTGAGGTTCAAACTTACACAAGTGCGAGAAAATTTAATTGACTTTTGCCTTCGACAATAAATTGCACATCGTCTTTGTACATATGTACATTTTTCGTTCAGTTCTAATAACTAAATGGTGTATGTATAGGTACATACATATGTGCAGAAAAAGCAGTATGGTGTCTAGTTGTGGCTCGCCGACAGACGATGGTGGGCATTGCCCTCTGTAGCGGCGTCTGCGTTTTGGCGGTCGACTACCTCTCTCTGACTCAATTCCTTCATCCTGGTCATTGTCCTGGCTCCTGTAACTCCTCGTAAGGTCCTCGTCCTCGTTACCCATCCCGTCGTTACGCCCTTATGGGACGTTGCGGTTCTGTTACTCAATACGACTAGGGGTGGTTGGAATTCGTTCGCCTTTGCCTTTCTTTTTACGCCACTTATGTATGTACCTACTATGTATACTACTATTACTACTACTATGTACTACTACTACTACTACTGCTCCCAGAGAACGAATTGCACTGAATTATTCACCGTGCTTTTGCTCGTTTCCTTTCTGCATTTTATTTTTCCTCGCGGGGCGGGTCGCATGCAACTTTGTAAATCGTCGAGGAGCGAATTAAACTCTTTAATTTATCGAGTTTCCCTCGTCGAATGGTGATTAATTGACTGCGATTAAACGAATGGATGCGGTAACGAATAATGCAAACCATTATGAATAAAAGCGCTGAAGGCAGTTCAATGACTTTTCAATAATTTTTTTGCAAAGCATCGCTATGTCTTTAATCTAACGCTACTTTTTGCTTCTACATATTAATATTCATTGTGATTTTTTTAATTGCTTTTAATGTTTTGTACTATCGCGTACTAGTCGATTTACCCGTTATACGACGTTGGATTCTAGCCCCAAACCCCTCCACCCGTGTACGCCAGTTTGTACAATGACAGCCCGTAGCCCATTTGACACTGCGCGAAACAATTGTACAGTGTACCTCCCGTTGATTGAACGGGTGTACAGCCATAAAATCGCATTGGCCACTCGAACCAAACTTTGGCTTTGCCAACGCCGCTAAATTTGTTTTATTGTTAAGGTACGAATGCTTGACCGCAACGACCCAAGCAAGCAGGCAGAAGCTTGTGTAGTAATGCGCGAGTAATTTGATAGTTATTTGCGTGAACCTCGTTAAAAGTTTAATTAATTAGTGCAACACGATATCGACGTTGTTTAGCGTTTATTAAAATACAACTTTTCTTTTATTTTTCCCCGTATTTTTAACGACCACGTGAAAGTTATATGCGCGATAATGCATCGTTCGTTGACTCTGAAAACAAATCGCTCACGATGGATGCACCGCGCCCCAAAGAGAATATTGCTGCACTGTGACCGATCTCTTGTTTTATTTTAGCTCGCTCGTAGGCATTGTATACTGTACATACAAGATACAAGTGTACAGTGTCTTGAACTCTTTCATGCTCTACTATGTAGTATGCAACCCCTTTGTCTATTTGACTGCAGCTTTTTTTGCTGTACAATATATGTATGTATGTAGCTTGCACCGTGCAAGTCTTTTGGGATTAAGTGCAGCGCAGTGCATCCATTGTCTGCGTAAAGAGCGAATTCAATTTTAATCATGTTCAAGTATGTGATTGTACATACGTTCTGCGGTCGTAGATCTTTCGAATCTGCTCTGATTCAATTGGGTCGCTCGGTCGTCGTACGTGCACGTAATCTTTGTTAACAAGTGTTTATGCACATCGGATTATATCATCCATGCTATCCACTGCAGATAGTTTTGATGTCTCGTTTATGCGATCGCAATTTCAGTGCGTATGTAGTATAATAGTTTTGACACAATTATACACTTTTTACGCGTTTGATCGAATCACCAAAAATTCACCAAAAGGAATGTTTATATAGGTATATGTAGTGTGATATAATTAACTAACGAGTTATACATATGTATGCGTATTTACAAAGTAACCTTGCTCGCTTTGCCCCATAGGCCGGTTCTGAGCACCTACGCATATGTTTTCAAAATTGTTTCAAGTGCAAACACCGAAAGGTTAAGGATGTTCAATATAATCTAATAATATTGCTCACCACGACCCGTGTGCTTAAATGATTACTCTGTGACTAATGTGGGCAAAAAATAAAACGCAAGGCGAGCTATCGACGTTCAACAACCAACACACACACATGATCAGCACGTCAAATTATTATTATCGTAGTGCTAACAATTCGAGGTGCGAATATGCGTTCAAAGTGAAGGTGAGCTATTATAATATTTCCTTGTGCGATGTCAACGAATCTCTTCCACTTTCCATTGCGTCGTAAAATTGATATTTGTATGTACATATGTATATAAGTATTTCGGTGACTTCGTTCCCTCTTTTCTCTGTGTGTAGTCTTTGTTCGTGATTTTAAAAAAGTGTTATGAATAATTCCACGGAGCGGGTGTAGACACTCGGCTGTCCGTTTTCTTCCTTCCTTGTTGTCGTCGGGTTCGTTTTTAGTTTCTTCTTTGTTCTTTCCGTTCTAGTGTGTCTGGGTTGTGTGGTCCTTTGTTTGATCGGGCATATTTATTGCGCCGTCTCTTCAACTTTTTATCTAACCGTCATTCTCAAATGCTAATGTACTACGATTCGCCTTTATAAATTGGGATAGTCCATTGTCGGATTAACTTATAATATGTATGTACTTACATGAAAATAAAACAAGTTTCCGCTAAATAGACTCCTCAATTCAATGGATTTTTTTCTACGGTGGACTTGGTTCATTGTTGTATTGAACGCTCTTAATCGCACAGAACTTATCACTCTACCATACTCAAAGGTAAATTACTAATCAGAAACACGAACGTTTGAAAAACATAAAATAACTCCTTTTATCACCTTTACCCATCTAGAGACACAAATTCGAATTCAATTAGTGGTGTCCTTGTTATATAAAATACATTCTACAGAAAATGTTGTGTGTGAGGCTATTAAAATCTCTATTTAAAACGTAAACTTTCGTGTAAATGTACATGTATACATAGAGCGCTCTAAAAGTGTCAACTCTTATTTACCGCCGTATTGATGTCACACAATTTGTTCAAAAAGTTACCGAACTTTGTAATTACGACCTGACGTCTCGCTCATTCGCCGTTCATTTCGAGTTAATTAACGTCGTTAGACATCGATTCGGTCTGTAACGACATCCTTACAGAAATTTACGAGTCGCTCTCTCTCTCTCGACGGTGGTAATAAGATAAATTCTCGTTAGCTCCCCAACTCGCGGGATTTACTTCCGTAGTTATTCCTTTTACGGGCTTATTTTTCCGATCGCTCGCAAATACTAAATAGCACTTAAATACAGTACGTAAATGTCAGTTGGATCAAGTGCAGCAACCCGGCTAGCCCGTTAATTGGCTATATTGGAACCGTTGCACTCTTGCATGACCCGTGGCATGATTACACATAATCATGGCAGCATCACATTTCTGACACGTGTCGAAGGATTAAATCAAACTGTACGAATCTTTTTTTTTATGTCGCCAAACTCGCATTACTCTGACGGGTTAAAAATAAATTAAACTTTTATTTCGCGTAGTAGTATTTAACCGTTCGGTTTAATTCGCTCCCCACGAGACAATTACCTATTTACTAGTGTAAACCCGTTGAATATCAACGGGCGTGTTTTTTTTTTTGTGAAAACACGTCCAAGGTCAACTTCAGATTGAACAGTTTATATTGCTAATTGAAGCACGGCTTAATGTAGGATAGCTCATCGGTAAGTCGCCAGATTTCGGCAACGTGAAACGTGGGATCAACGTGGGATCGATACTCAGCTTATTAATTATTATTTATTATTTTAACTATTTTTATTATAGAATTTTTAATTTTGTAAGTGACGTGCTAACTAAATAAATCGATCAAATGTTTACGTAACAATTTAGCAAAGTCGCGAACCAACTAAGGATTTATATGTTCAAATGTGAGGTCTCCCATCGTCGGTGTTGATTGATAGCGTAAGCGCTCACTCTTCCGACCTGCTGATCTCGGGTTCAAATCCCATCGGTGGCGACGTTCGGGTTTTTATTTTAATTATTTACCGAGGCGAGCGTTATCAGCAGAGAGACAGGCGGAATAGGGCTATTATATATACATATATATGTATAATAATAATAATAATCAGTTCGCGTGAAATCAAAACTCTAAAGTTCGGACGTGTGCGATTTCGATTTTTTGCGGTTCGTTTTAACATTTATAATTTCATTGTCAAGGTTGTTTGATGTCACTGTCAATTTTTTATTATTATTATAATACATTTATAATAGCATTTGACTTAACGTTCGAAATTTAATTTTTGTTCGTCATCAAACCTTCATAGCATTGCCTACTATGGACATCCCATATATGTCATGGTTAATGATTGATACTACCAAACAAAGCAGTGCACCCTTTGTCGTCGGGTTCGTTCCAAATGCAACGAATGCAAATTGCAGTCATCAGTCCATATTAACGCGCTGGACCCATTGTTTCCAATTGGCGTTAATCCCGGACAGCAGTTTTGAACCTGAAGGCGCGTCCGATGAACCTCGTCGCTCGGTTCCGAACCGGGAGACTCGTATTTATACAGTATTCAGAGAAAGGGGAATATCTGGCCCACAGAACAGGATCGAGTGCGTGTTTCGGTCTTGTTTTTGCACTGGTTCGACTTCGTTATAGGCGCGCTTGAAATTCTGGCCCGCTCGCTATCCACTCTGAGTTGGCGAAAATTCACCTAAGTGGCCAATCCCAACACCGCTCGCATCCGAATAAGTGCCACTCCTTTTCCTTATCAATGTTTCCTTATCGAATTTTTTTTAACCATTCCACGTTTATAAGTGGTCGAGCGGGGGTATCCGCGCGCCCCGAAATCTCCATCTGAATATTTCAACGAGAAGCCCCTATTTTACAAACGTGACACTTTAACTCTTAACGCTTAATTATTGAAATCGACTCGTCACGAAGGTATCGAGTTCAGTAGCCGCGTCCGATGAAGTTTTGGGAAAGTTTACAAAGAAGCCCCACGTCGCCACGTAAAAGTTTACAGCGTGTTTACGTTTTTCAAAATTGCGTTTTTGGCCGAAAAATAAATATCACTAGTCCTGAACATTTTGTCATCGTCGGCGAGCGTGTTTACTTCGTGTCGGAAATGTTATTTTTGTATGCGTATGCGTAAATACGATTTTCGCAAAATGAAAAAAAAATTAGGATAAAATAAATATGTATGTATATGTCACTGCTATACATTTTAGAATATGCGGCGGAAAATTTTGTTTAAGGCTCCCGCACACCGCTACGAAATCGCGTATGAAAACCTAGCGCGACAAACCTAGCGAATTTCGCAAGTCTACCGGCCTGCGCAGCGTCGGTTACCGTCACTCTGACATAAGCTATCAAACTACCATCTGTCACCTCGCATTCGGAACGTTTGTATTTTACTCACGATTCTCAAGTCAGAGTTATTTACATACAACTGTTCCACAAACGTGATCGAAATCGCCGGAATTCGGCGGAAATCCTTCTTGGTATAGACGCGTATTCAGTTATTCTATTCTCTCATTAATGTCACACACGCGCATCTAACTTTATTTATTGTGAATTTGTTTCAATTCTATTAATAATTAATTGTTTTTCCACTAATTTACGTAATGTATCTATTATAACACCTAACAAATATATAATGGACGTACATATGTAATTGACCCCGCCAGCCCCTACGCCCGTTCCAAGGCAAACTAAAGTTTTCCCCACGTGGTTATGCCCGAATATGTAGCGTTTAAAGCCAACTTTGCTGTCACGCGCTCTGTTTGGCTTATTAACTGAATAAATCGCGGCTATGCGATACAACTCCCCACCATACCACCCTTGAGATTTTCCTATCTATTTTCCTACCTGTTCGCAGCGGTGTGCGGGAGCCTTTATTTTGTTTTCCATATAGGTACATCTTGCAGTTGTGTGTAACTTTAACTTCGTGCTCATAATATGCCTAACGGGAAATAAAATACAATGTAGTGAACCGTAAAACGCCCGTGCCTGCGAAAATGTCGATTAATTACCTTATTTTTTCTGTCGCTTGCGTAATACAGGATAAGTAGCTTTTTTTACCACATTGACAAAGAAACGGATGTAATATATCGTCTGAGAATTTTATCAAAATTTAGTCATCTCAGAATTGATTCTCAGGTTTTCCTCTCTACACTAAGTTGAAAGAATTTTTTCGGAGAACTCTTTAATCTGAATTTAATTTTAATTGTATCCAACGTTAAGTGGATCAAATCCGACAGTGAAAAGTTTGCTTTTGTTGTTCGTTTTGGAATCGTTTCACTTTTGACGTCAATTTGGGAACTTAGCCGTGCAGATATAAAGTTCTATTTTTGTCCAGTGAAGATCTGCTTTCATTCATGAATAATTTTACATTTAAACTTAATACATTTCTCCACTTTTCATCTGTCTTGTCATATTATACACAATATACATAGAGCGTTGTATTAGAGTTGCGTGATCGCATCAGTTCGAATTCGTACCGTGCTCTCTTCGAGAGTGATTTATACACGGACGTGTATTATAGTGGAGTGTGCTATTAATTTGCAGACCTTGAACTTGTACCGTGTCGAACTCTTCGGGCATTGTCAGTGCGATGACCATCATCCTAAAATTCGTTAACAGTTACTCGAAAGGGTTACTAAAAGTCATAGCGTTACAGAAAATTGATGTCTGTGTTTGCTCGAAGAAGTTGCCATAACCAAACAAATATCAAGGCAACCGTTTGTCGTTCCATACCGCCAATAAACATATCAATCGACTAGCTAATCAGTAACCACTGGATGATCTGTTAACTGGCTCGATTGTATAAGCAGAAAACGGATATTGTTTATTCTAAGCGTTTGTATATTTATAATATTATTTCTTATTTAGAAAACGTTCGAGAGTTAGTCACAATAATTATAGCTCTATATTTTAAATATAACGCTCTGATGGTAATGTAAAAAAAATTATCTAAAATTCTAAAGCACTGCTAATAATTTTATTTTTTCTTTGTTTCAGTCGTTCCAGGGAAGTCAAGGCAGGGCGTATTTATTCAATTCCGTGTAAGTATAACGTAATACACATACTTTATTACATTGATATAATAATTACATCAATAATGTTCTATATAATACATACATACATAATCTAATCAATCTTCATTGAATTTTCAGAGTCAATGTAGGTTGCGGACCAGCAGAAGAAAGAGTTTTATTGACAGGTCTACATGCCGTTGCAGACATTTATTGTGAGAGTTGCAAGACTATGTTGGGATGGAAATATGTAAGTTTATGTAAAATTTAATGTAATGTCATTCATGTATTTATTTTCGATTAAATTTAATTGTCGCGTTTTCTGTTTCAGGAGCATGCTTTTGAATCCAGTCAAAAATACAAAGAGGGCAAATTCATCATTGAACTTGCACATATGGTTAAGGAGAATGGTTGGGACTAAAAGCCGCCATACATGTATTGATAACCATCGTACGGACGAGAAGCGTCTGTTAGGAGTTCACTATTTAAGCACATCTGATTGGCTCGAATTGATTAGTGATAGCGTTGATGAAACAAGCCAGGATTCAGGCTCTCATATGCTATATTTGCACATGCCGATGAATGGCGACGCTATATTCAACGATAGCAAACGTGAAGCTCAACACGAGGGAAGCCGATCAGCTTGGGCTCTACGTTACAGCTGACCGAGAGCAGTCTTATCCTATTGACACATATCACGCTTACAGTGTCTTTGATTCTCTTCTCAATGGAAACTTAGCAAGAAAAACAAGAAAAATGAGAATGTGGCATTGCAATATTATCCAAAGACTGTTTAGCAAGTGCAGCATTAATATTAATACTTTCTTTCGGGTTTACATGGAAACCCACTTCTATAAAGGAAATACGAATGCTTATCAGCTGAATAAAAACGTGTGGATTATATCCATTATACAAATATTACTTCAAAGTGCAATTAAAACATAAGTTGATTATCTTAATACAAATTGAAGATGACATTCTCGTTGACAAATTAACTATTCATTAATTATAAAAGAAACTTTAATTGTGATATATTGTGATTTCTCGATGTTTGCTTAAAACTGTCGAGTGTGATGGAAAAATGTGATTAAAGAATGATATATGTATTGCTTCTGAGGACTTTATGTTTTCTTTTTTGCTTATGTATTATGTATATTTATATATTATATTACGGCGTCAGTTGAATGTTGATGATAAATTCACTTAAAAAAATAGTTTTACTGGTATGAAAAATTTATAGTGGATGCTTTGCAGCCATTTCTTTTAAAGTAAATCTTCAGAATCACTAAAAAATCACCATATTTGTAAAATATGCTAATAATATTCTATCTATTGTATGGTTGTATTAATTTTTTCTGAAACACGGAATTGGTACTTTTGTTTCACAGTTATAATAATGGCACGTGACTTACTTGTCACACAATCAATATATTCTTTGTATGTTGGACTCATTAGAAAATTTTAAATTTGTAGTATTATCTCTATTTTATTTTGTTAACTATTGCAATGTAAAACTAGTGTTGTTGTTTTTGTTTAAAAATAAACGTTTGAGGAGATGAATGATTATTTTTAAATGTGTATTACTGTAATACATATCAATGTCTATAAACTATTTTTTTCTTATTTCAAAATATTTTCCATATATGTATGTACGTACATATGTATGTATATATTTTATAATACCTGAAATGCAAAAGTCTCGTATTTTTCATTCATAAAAAATCTGTGATCATTAATTAACATTATGATGAGAAATGCAAAAGCATTTGTGTCAATCAACGAATTTCTTCCCTTACCACTTTCATCCCTATTTTTCACACATTTGTATAAATATTTTTAATGTGAAATTACACATTATTATTGAAAATCATAATAATAGTAGTAAAACTCAAATTCATTTTACATTGAAAATCCCAGTACAATTTGACCACTATTACAAAGTTTATTTGATATCAAAATGAATGCTTATTTTTTTATGAAATCAATATAACAAAGATATACATAAAATCAGGTCTATATTTGTATTTATTAAAAATAACCTATATATTTCACATACTCTATAATATATATAATTATACATATATCTACATATATTATTTTGATAGAATACCCAGCATTTAAATATATAGTAATTAACTAACCCTCAGATATTGAATAAGATTGTCTCTAGATATTGTACACAAAATCTGATGCTGTTGTCAATCGTGCTCATTTAAGCATCTGCCAAATATATTTAAAATAGATATTAAATGTTTATTTGAAATGTACAGTTTCTGTATGAGTCAAAAAGACAAATTTTTCTTGACTGATCTGTTATTATATTGATCAAGGTGAATTTTTTTATCATAAATTGGAGCTCAGCATGATTATAAATGATTGTTTTTATGTGAAATAATTAAATTTTTGAAGTTGATATAGTAGTAGCTAATATTACTATTGGCATCGTACTTATAAATTTGCCATCAAATTTTGAAAATACCGTTGCTGCTACCAAAATAAATATAGATGTTAAGCACATACACATTAGATTTCAGCTGGTAATACTTAGACATTTTGGCTTTAAAACACATTGTGCTCTTATTTTATTTCTTCTTTGAATGTGAATAAACCATACAAATAATACCGATCGTTTGAAACTAGAATTTTTCCCTAAATACTCTTTGCTTTTTGGGTTTCAGATTTTTTTATTTCAGTTTATTTCATCATTTTATATTGTCGATTCAGCACACAATGTATAAGCTATATTAGTGTAAACGAAAAGAAAATTATGTTACACAGTTACACATAATAAATGTTCATGAAATTTACTTGTTCTAATAATGATGAATTTTCACACGAATGATTTTTGAATACTTTGTAACTGGGTGTTGGACCAATATGTGTGATAGATAGTAAAATATTCTATATAATTATTATAAATATATTTTCTGGCTGTAAATGTTACAATTATTAAATATTCAAAAGTATTATGTTATTTTGCATCATGCTGAAGCAATGTTCGTGTTCATTCTTCAATTAATTGAAATTAAATTCAAAATCGAAATTCGACAATGTGTGTGAATAATTACATTAGCATTGCATACCAATACTGCTTTCTATCATTCAATAATACTTGTAAAATCGTTAGCTCCTATTTGACACTTGCTCCACTTCGAGCGTTAATTGTAAATAAAAACATACAAATGTATTTAGTTACAATTTTTTTGGATGAATGTAAATTGACGTAAACAAACGGCATAGTTTTGGAATGGAAAATGAGTTATGAACAATGTCTTTCAATGTTTTAAACATTTTAACTGTGAACCACAATATAATTATGTATATAAACAATAATTTTACAACATTCGTTTTCGTTTATTATGCACCGATGTAATAGATTTATTCGATTTATCATAGTTCTTAAAGACATACGTATTGATTGGTGGCTAAGATCTGTTTAGTAAGTACGCATAGAATGTAACATCTAGTTATTCGCATGGTATATTAAATGTGTATGGTAAAATTATTGATGGAGTTGAAATGGAAAAATCGTAGTTGGTATGCATTAAGCAAATTCTTGAACTCATTAAAAATCATCTCTTTTGCCATATTATTCTCATTTCGTTTCGTGAAAACAATTTATCTTTTTTCGGTAATGATTTTATTTAAACCACACATCAAATACAGTTATTTGTTACAGTCATCAATTTTTGTCTTTTATTAAAACATAGAATTAAGGTAATATTTTTCCATTGAAAGTGTATTTAATAAATGATCTGAATTTATGTACATTTTTAGTACAATTATATAAAACTAAGTTTAACGAAATTCATTTAATTCGACATTATTATGAGTGGTTACGTATAATATCAATACATATGTTGAGAATATCAAGATAAAATGGCTCCTATTTAACATTTTCTAACATTGTGTATCCTATTTAGTCATTATTATAGCGGATATAACCAACCGTGTATAATTATAATATTTTACGGTGCATTCTGTATTTAAATGATTCATAAATGTGATTACCAATAATTATGCAATGGTAAATGATATACTGCCATTAGATTAATACTTTGTTGATACACCACTAATCAGTCTTTATTTTAGGCATTCTATAATATTTTACAATTTGAATATGTCTTTAACTGCTATCACTGTTTATATGGCGATTCTCAACTTTATCGTTTATTTCCCATTGACCGATTATATTATTTTTTTATTTTTCTTATACAAATTACCTTTATATACAAAATAACTTATTTAAGTTATTCTAGCTTATCAATATATATTTCCCTTTTCTCTATAAACTATCTTTGCATTCCTTAGGTTGAGAAACGTTAATATGTATAGTGGTGCATTTTGATTAAATAATGTATGTAGATGTATTAGTGACAAATTACTTAAAATATCTTCAGTGAATTATGATTTTGATATACAAACATATACTTATGATATATTCAAACATATTTCAGCATCAACTAATATTTTATCACTATGTAATAAGCATGCTTGAATTCTTTTCGAACGTATGTATTATACATATAACTTTTGATTATGTCGGTATATAGTTGGAATTTAATCAATTAAAACATTTTATTTAATAAAAACGAAATCATGTGGGTTAAGATGAAATGAGAATTATTGATGGAACACAGCTTAATATTATATTTTTGTATTTTCCTAGAAAACAAACAAGTTATTGATGTGTCGTAAATCACACATCGGCAATGATCTCTCATTTATAGCGATTGCATAGTTTTAAGTATGTTTAACGTAGCTCATGTAATTTGTTTCATGTATGAGATAAATAAAAAAATCTTTCAAATATTTTTGACTTTTCTTTGTATGTATGTCAGTATGTCGCTATGAAAATGTACCAACATTTTTAAAATTATTATCTAAATAAGTAAGAATTAAGGTAAGTATGTGTCTACTAGTTAATACTCGTTGACAGTCTCATCATTTGCTTATTATTTTTGTATACCTATAGTGCTATAGTTTATTTAGTAGTTCAAAATGTAATAAAAATTTAGTATGTACATAGTCGAAAAATGCGAACGCTTCGCGCTACCCGTACTGTGAGCGTATGTGTGAGCGAATGATAGTATGTGTACATGCTGTGAGTGTACGCGTGCGTTCCAGGGCTACCCAGCCGGCCAGCCAGGCAGCCCCTTGTGCTATTATTTATAGTAATGATCTTTATAAACATCTTAAAATAATTTTATAGTATGCAATTTTCAGATGTTTAAAATATAAATAAATCTATATAAAGCATTCGTCTGTACATATAAAATTATCTTTAAAGTATAAGTATTATTTTGTTCGATTTAATATTGAAGATAGTTTTTAATATAATTATGTTATGTTATGTATCTACATATATTTATAATATTACAATGGATCCTTGATTTGTAAAGGCATAATATATGTATATGATTATGGTTACAAAAAAATACTTGACATTTACTATTTAAGGCTTGGTTTTGCGAGTGGCTACAAAAGAAGGAAGGATGCGGGGAAATGGCCGACGCCAACTCCGTGGTTTTTTGTATATAAAATTTGATAGATGGATGGAAAGCGGTCGCGGCCACAAGGGCCAGATCGGCCACATCGACCACGTCGGCCAGGCCGCGGCCACTCGTGAAACCAACCCTTTATATCTACCGAATAAATGTATTTTTCACTGAGCAAAGATACTTGTAAAATTAATAAAATAATTTGCGTAGTATTTATTGCTATTTATAAAGGTTTTGAAGTAGATACTTAATATAAAAATGATGACCACTTCATTTTTTAAGTTTTTGAATTTAAACGGTTTTTAAAATTATATTGTATTATATAGCACACGTGTAACATTTTGATATGATTTTATCTCAAATTAAATCATTTCTATAACATCTACAAAGAGAATAAATAAAAGAATTATGCCAAATGTAATGGTCGCTAAATCGATGGTTATACTCTAAAAGTCAGTTTGACGTTTGCACATCTGTCAAAATGGAGCTGCAAGATATTCCATACAATAAATCTGAATATGTTGAGACTGTGAGGATATATTTTCCTTTAAATTGTATATTACATTGTATAATTTAAATTTAACCATGCAAAATTATTTTGCATTTTTCATTCGCAGGCTTCTGGAAATAAAGTCAGTAGACAAACTGTTTTATGCGGCTCTCAAAATATAGTCTTACATGGAAAAGTCATTGTACAGAGCGATGCAATAATCAGGGGTGATTTAGCTAATGTTAAAACGGGTAGATTTTGCATAATTAGTAAAGGTGCAGTGATTCGGCCTCCTTTCAAAAAATTCAGCAAAGGGTTAGTATGTTGCTATAATATTTTAGGATTTTAGCATAATATTCAATATTTGTACTAAAATATGCATTTATTCACAGTGTTGCCTTTTTCCCTCTTCACATGGGAGATCATGTATTTATTGGAGAAAATTCTATCGTAAACGCCGCAGTGGTCGGATCTTACGTTTATATTGGAAAAAATGTTGTAATTGTAAGTATACGTCAACAAGTCAAATATTTAATTTATACAGCCATGTTGGTTTAATGATGTCATCAACCGGACTGTGTATATGATATCATAATTTACACTTATAGGGACGGAGATGCGTGTTGAAAGATTGTTGTATGATTGAAGATGGTGCTGTTTTACCTGCGGAAACTGTTGTTTCCAGTTTTACCAGGTATGGAGGTTCACCAGCACGTGTCGTTGCAGATTTACCAGAAGTTACTCAAGACTTAATGATTGATTTTACTAAAAACTATTATCAACATTTTGTTCCAGCAAGAATGTAAAAACTTTATAATATACGATTTATTTTATTTATTTTATATATATGTATGTATGTATGTATGTCATATTTAACATTTTATATTAAAACAATATTAGGAACTATGGTGAAATTCTAATTTTCTAACATTCCTCGTTATGTTCACCACGTTGAATGATATTTATATATAGCAAATAATATGTAATAGAAGTTTCATTTCAAACATTGTATTTTAAATTAATTTTATGTCTTTTTTTATAACATCATCATTATCATTTTCAGCCGTTCACCATCCACTTCTGGATGAAGGTCTCTCCAATCCTCTTCCATTCCTGTCTGTCTTGAGCAATCTGCAACCACTTGAATCCACACATTCTTATCAATTTATCAGCCCATGGTCCACTCGGTCTACCGTGCTTTCTTGCACATCCTCTCGGATACAGTTCCAGTATTCTGTATGCCGTAACGCTATATCTGCCACTTTGGTTCTGCTTCTTACACATGTATTCCTCTTACGATCTCTTCGTGTTATACCAAGTATACACCTTTCCATGCTTCTCTGTGTGCACTGGATCTTACGTAGCATTCTTGAAATCAGCATCCACGTTTCATATCCATATGTCATAACTGGCAGTACGCGTTGGTCGTATGCCTTATTTTTTAAGCTTAGTGGGATATTGGATTTAAAAACTATTCCATTCATAGTTCTAGAACTAGTTCATTCTTCCAAAGGCGCTCCATCCTAGTTTCATTCTTCGTCGTATTTCATAATAAACTAAATGCGAAATCAGTTTATCAGCTCGCACGATTACAAGACGAATAGAAGAATTTGGAAATGATGTCGAGGATATGTTGAAAGGTAATGCAATCAATTTTCAGTATTTTTCTATTGCGATGGATGAAAGCTGTGATATTAAAGACACTGCCCAACTGTTGATATTTATTCGTGGTATTGACGAAAAAATTCAATATTTTCGAAGAAATGGCTGCTCTTAGTAGTTTAAAAGGAAGAACTACAGGTGAAGATTTATTTATAAGCGTACAGAAAGTAATAAGCTCGTTGGGGTTAAAGTTGGAGAATTGAGAAAAAAAGTATTACAACTGATGGCAGATTGAATATGAGTGGTCAAAAAAATCGGATGTATCTGCTCGGATTTCAAAAAAAATGCAAGGATTGAGTTTTGTAACTCCAATGATTTTTCCAATGAAAAATAAACATCGGACTAGAATTACAGATGGACATTTGCATGCGTTACTTCGAGTTAGCACCACTAGTTTCCATGTTAATTTTACTAAATTGGCAAAAAAATTGCAAAAACATCAAACCTCTCATTAATTTTGGTTTGTTTTTTTTTTTTTTAATTTTTTTTTTTTTATTGTGTTTAATTTTTTCTTGTATTTTTTATACTTTTTTTATTATAAAATAAAAAAAATCTCTTTTTTTACTAACTCATTATAAATCCAAAGTCACTTTGGTAAAAAAAAAAAATTTTATATGTGGCCCGCCGACAAATCCCAATATCTCTATATGGCCCGCGTGTAAATTATGTTGCCGACCCCTGGTTTAAATAATGTTATTAAGGCAGTGTGAGAAGTGTGTGGAGATTAAATGAGACTACGTTGAAAAATAAAATTATATTTTTTAATTTCCTCCCCCCCTTCCCCTTCATTCCGCGAATATATTGACCTCCCCTCGTATCTTATTATACTTGTCTACTGTAGACTAGTAAAGAATCTAAATTTTAAAAAAAATATTATTTAATATACCTATTATTTAGGATTTTTAAAATTATATTTATTGTCACTTTGCGCACTTTGTACCAAAGACTTCCGTTACCGTTCTGGAGCTTTTAAATAGTAGAAAAAAATTTCGCAATCCATGTCGAAATTAACTCCAATGGCAAGTTCAGCTTTTACCAGATTTAAACGCATTCTGTTCCTATCACCCCTCCAAACAAAGGTATTACATATAAAATTATTAACATCACAAATCTTAGTTGACCCGAAGAAATTTATTGAAAATCCGAAGCCCGAAGAATGATCGCCAAGCCCGAAGTCTTCGGGTCAAAATGATAGTGTTGGCAACCCTAATCAAAAGCTTTTATGTTATTTTATATACATATTTTTTATGCAACAATGTATCAAATCTTTGCATAATATTTCACTACTAGTAAGTAAGAGTGAGATCATTCAGCTATTTTGTTTTTGCGTTAAAAAAATAATGTTTGCTCTCAATATCACCGTGATATTTACCTTATCGAACGGATTGACATTTTTTCCAATGATCAAAACAAAATCACACAATCCATAATATTTTATTCAGTAATTATTACTTTATCCATATACATACTTGATATACTATGATAGAGTATCGTTTCTTTTAATTATTGTGACAGGTTTACACATTTGCACACTCATCGTATTTATCACTTTATGTGAATGTATCCTTATAATTGTATGATAATTTTTTCACCGGAAATAAAATCCGAAGGGATATGCAGTATGCACGTTCAGTGGAAACTCAAAGCCAAATAACATTTCCCTGGTAACATCTTGAGGTCGTTGGTTCAATGGTTCCTACCGACCACTACAATTGTTTTTCAATTGTATTCCAATCACGCACCAGTCCACTTATCAGGGCCATCATCATCAGGTGAGTCCATTCTTCAATATCAACAACGTACTGCATTTTACAATGAGTAATAAAAACGATTAATTTTTCTTATATCATTCATTTGTGCAATTTCAACGGAACATCGCAGTAGAATTAGGTACAAATGTACACGTGCATGTACATGTACAGGATATGGATTACTTTACGACTTAATTCGGCTATATACTATTTAACCCAATTCAACACCAATTGATCAACATCATATAATGCAAAAAAATCATCTTGACGCCTATATGTATGTACGTTATCATTTGATTTGCAATCTATAAAAATTCAGCCATGTCTGAACGAGGCTCGTTCGGATGATATGAGATTTTCGAGATCACTGATACCATGAGATGTATCACAATCAAATATGATAAAAAATGAGTTTACTTTGGATTTTACTCGTGATGAATTTTGTTGGGGTGTTTGTAAACTCTCAACTATCAGACAAAAGTTTATTACAAAATTATTTTTCATATTGAATAGCTTCATACAGATTGATTTGTAATCTTTGCTTGTCTATTGGTCGTATCAAACACTTGTATTATTTGAAATATATACTACAATTCAAAGTGAGTAAAATAGCTATAGCAAAAAAAAAACCGCGAAAGTTTCCGCTGTGAATTTGCATCGCAACAAAACCGTGAAACTTTTGCGGTTTTCTTTCGTTGCATTTCGTATTGAGAAATGATAACAATGTTGTAATTTGTAAACAATAAACAGAATTGTATCGCAATCGGGATATTCCAAAAAAAAACAACAACAATATTCAATATTTTGCAGATAATTCAATCATTGATTAATACTGCGAACAAAGTATACTTTTTACATTGTGGGATTCAACCATGCTTGTCCAGTACTAGCCGTGACTACATTATCATTTCCGTTTAAACTGCAAATAAAATGATAAATTCAGCAGTTACCCGATCAGCAAAATTGATTTTTCCATTTTTTACAATACTCAAATCGTTCGAATTATTTTATCGGATTAAAGTTATTGACAATTAAAGCGATAGCGAATCGAATACAAAAGCAATTCCGTTAATCCAACGTGTCCCATATATCAATCAAACTTTAAGTTCATAAATCATAATTGTCGTGCGCGCTTGACACATTTCTTCAGATTTATTTGGGAATTACTTCATAATGTTTGTTTTTATAAACCATCATACGCGTATAAGGTACGATGATTCGATCATGTGAATTTTACATTTTATTTGGACATTCGATGACGATGACGTAATGTAGATATAAATTTATCTCACTTTATTCACAGGTTTTCGCGTGATTTCCACACTTAGACGCATGTGCGATAAGCGATAATTTCGACATGTCCACGTGGTGAACATCCTTCATCAAAGTGAGGTACTCCAAGTCTGATAGTCATCGAGTGATTATTGTCTCGAGACATTTTATGACGGCAATTAAACATTAATTTGGCAATAGCGTTAATCCAATACGATTGAACGATCTGTTCCGTATTTGTCAAGATTGACAATGAAACAACTTCCTATGTATAGGTTGTTAATACAACTTAATAGTTTAGGATATTTATTTATTTATTTTATTTTATATAATATTAGCTAATTAGCTAATTTAACTTACATCTATTACATATTTATAACAACTACATAAATCTATTACACATTATACACTATACTTATACATAACTACTATCTCTCACAGAGGTGTCTCCTCACACTTTTCAAGAATACATCTATGGTCTTAGAAGACTTGACGCACTCCGGGAGGGCATTATACATTAATACACCCCTGTGAAAAATGAATAGTTCCGAACTTATAAATTTTCTATTTCAATATTGTTCTCCAATTAATTAATTTCATTAATAAGTACTGTAACAAAGATTTTTCTTTAGATAAACTTGTACTTGAAATTGTGACTTTTAATAATAATTTTATCGCCTTTTCTGATTTAAACGTTGGGTTAACGATTTCACACTGTTTTTGTACGTCGTATACAATTATTTACAAATTAACGTTTGGAAATCGTAAGAAAAACCGCACTCGTCCGTGAAATCACGATGTGTGCTTGAACTGTTTAATTCAAGAAAATACCAAGGTTTTATAATCTTGCAACCAGACTGGATTTCGATTTTAATCTCTTTCCCATAGACATTATTTATCTATTTGTTAAAGATTTCAAAGATATGTAGCTGCTTCACAAATATATTTAATTTTTGACTCAGTCTACATATGTACATATCGATAGATATACTTTGGTATAACAATACTAATACTAAGTACGGCAAACCAAATAACTATATTTAAATAAATAAATCAATTTCAAATATTTGCAAAGATTTATTTCTTTTCAGTTTACGTATAAAGTTTTTTGTACAATAGTTATCATCTTCATTCAAAATATTGTCTAGTTAAAGAATCGTAATAATAAATTGAAATTGTTTCATAATGGCTAGTGACTAATGTTTCACGGTATAGCAAGAAAATGTAAAATTTTCAGTATTTAATATCCAAACATCAAGTTTAAAAAAACATCAGTTTTTAGCACGTCCGACGACCTTCTGCCAAGTGCATGCCTTTATACATAAATTACGATTATTTCGAAACTCAAAATATGTATACAATAAAAATTATCTAAAGTAATCATCTCACAAATAGACAGCAATATGTAGGGTATATACCAAAATATGAAATGGTATGATAGATTAATTTTAAGAAACGTTATCGGCAAACAATTTTTACTTTATCCTAATCGGATAAAGTATTGTGATCGTGCGAAAATTCGACCTCGAGATTTTGACTGATTTGTATCGAGTATCATCCCCAGATCACGTTTTCATGATTTCTAAAAAATGTCTGTATGTCTGTATGGCTGTGTACTTATGCGTGTGTGTGTCTGAATGTGTGTTTTCTCCGAAACTATCAAGGCTATCAAGCTGAAATTTCATATCTATTATTTTCACGTAAGGTGTAAGAGCCATAAGGAATTTAGTCAACATCAGTCTACCGGAAGTAGGGTTTTTTCCTTGTAGAAAATTCTAAAATTCTTTTACCACAGAATATTTCTGAAACGGCTCCGGGAATTTTGTCCAAATTTCATATCTATAGTTTTTACGTTAGCCGTAAGAGATACTGTGATTTTGGTCAACATCTGACTACCGGAAATGGCAGTTTACTCTTGAACGATTTTTTTTTTTTTTTTTTTTTCGACCTTTTAAATATGTAGTATCGTCACCATATTATAATATTGTAATTCTGATAGAAATTTTTATTTAAAAAAAAAATAATTATTAAAATTAGTCAACCGGAAGTAGGTTTTTTTTTTTGTCGAAAAGTTTACCGCAGAATATTTCCGAAACTGCACCGGCGATTTCGTCGAAATTTCATATCTATAGTTTTCACGTTAGCCTTAAGAGATACTGTGATTTTGGTCAACATCTGACTACCGGAAATGGCAGTTTACTCTTGAACGATTTTTTGTTTTTTATTTTTTTCGGCCTTTTAAATATGTACTATCATCACAATATTATAATTTTTTACTCCTGAGTAAAATTGCTAGTTACGAAAAAATAAATCATTAAAATCAGTCAACCGGAAGTAGGGTTTTTTTTTTGTCGAAAAGTTTACCACAGAATATTTCAGAAACTGCTCTATTGATCAAGTCTAAAATTTATATTTATAATTATCATATAAAATTTAAGAGTTGATAAGGTTTTGATTAAAATCCGCCGGCCGGAAGTGGTAGTTTTTCTTATTTAAATATATGCCGAAGATCGTATTTTATATACGCGCGCGCACTCAACACAGTAATTTCATGATATGTATGTATGTATGTATGTATGTATTTTGGTTGGTGTGGTGGTGTTGTATGCGTTTTATTTACTTACGTACTTAAAAAAATAATTTCGTTACTCTTTGTATTCCTCAAATATATGGATAAAGTCATGGGTTGGCTACACCCGAATTTTTTTATTACAAAATTTAAATGATACAGGTATACGTCGGTAAAGTTGATTGATTAAATTTGAGCAAAAATATAATAAGTCGTTTAATAAATAATATTTTATCTAGTTTTGAGATGTTATCGTTTGCGCAAAACGTTGTCCATTATTCTCGAGACAAGTGAAAACAGTGATCTTTGAGATTGTGCTGAATTCAAAGTCCCCCAATGTCGAAGTAGGATATGATTCTAGGAATAGCGATTAACATCATTACATCTTAACAGATACAATTTACGTAAATCATTTGAAATATTTTTAAGTAATCACGATGCCGTTTTATAAACGCATGTGTATTGTGCATAGCATGTTGTTGTGCAATGTACATACATACATACATATGTATGTATACCCCTTTGTAAAAACGCATTACGGAAAGTCGTTAAGTACAAATTAACGTTAACACAATTAAATTCTTATGACTGACGGATATTTCCTACGTTTAGTTATCAGTTTATCACCGGGTAAGTGTGTCGTGTTGAATTTTTAATTATTTATTAGACTCGAAAGATTAACCTCCAGGTATATTGGAAGATATATCGATGGGTTAGTGCAATTTTAGTATTTCCAATTTAAAAAAAAAAGATTTATCATACACAAAACGTCCATCTGCATCAAACCTTCTTGTATAAAAAGTATTGTATGTATGTATGTATGTATGTCCAAATAGTACGAGTATATTTATAAGATATTGAAGATATTCAAAATATATAATATGTCCATTTCGTCCATAGTTTTCATGCAAAAGAGATGTGTCACTTACAATATTTTAAAACAAAACTGGACATACAATATCTGTGCACTAACCCATCGATATGTACATACCTGAATTCAATTAATCTTTCTTTCTCAAATATTTTCGATGATAAGTCCGAATTTCCGGTATCATCTATCTACCTATATCTTACACAATATCTACGTACATATGTATACATATACATATGTATATGTAGATCTAAAGAAGAGATTCTCAACATGTTCCTTATTATTTATTAGACTGAAAAAAGTTGTCTTTACAAAGTATATTGTCCTTTTATAGCCGATTTGTCCGTCATATGACGGTGGATTCTCACTCCAACCCCTCACCACCCATTATACCGTACCAGCTTTGACAGCGGCTTGTTGCCAACACACTACTGCCAATGCCAGCGTGACCGCAACGACCCAGACAGGCAAACAGGCATATTTTACGCTAATATTTATTTATTTATTTAATAATTACATGGAGAGGCGGCATAGCCGATAGGCCCATGGGGTTTGGTATCGGTTAAAAATCAAAATAAAAAAAAACAGTATTATAAATGAAAAAGAAAGAAAGAGAGGACAGTATTGCCAAAATTGAACAAAATAAAAAATAAAAAAAACAAATAAAAAAACAAAGATAAAAAATAGAAACAAAAATAAAAAAATAGAGATAAAAAAAAAAAAAAAAAAGATAAACAAACAAAAATAAAAATAAAGATAAAAACATAAAATAAAATGAACATATATTTAATATTGCACACATGTAATGTTTTTATGTTGATTTTTTACAGATATCAACAATAAGTTCATCAAAATATGTACAAATAATGGTAAACAAATGCATAATGATATCAAATTAAAATAAAGTAAAAAAGCAGACGTCCATTCAACTCTATTTGCAAATATTGGAATTTAATTTATTCGCACATGTGTGTAATTAGAGTTTGCATTTTCATTTAAAACGAAGCGAAATTAATTTGTCTTTATTTACGAAGCGGTTGACCGCGGCCTACTAAGCGGCCTAAATTTTCGAGTCGCTCGTCCGTACAACGAACTGTAACATCAATTTTGATGAGATCCTTTATTAAATTTCCAGTATTGCTAGAGGACACTTGTGTACATCTATTGCGAATATTGTTTTATCGCTGAGAAGAATTCAACTTGTGTTGCACCGGTAAATTCGAGTGTTGATAACCGTTTGTATTTGGATTTTTTTTCGTCGAGGCTATTGAGATAGGTTTCTGATACATTCATTGTCCTATCGATGTTCTCCCCACTCACCTGTCTTCCACTTTGGTATGAAATAGGTTTGATCAAACCTGACGGAGTCAGTCGGTCGAAGTGAGCCGCAGAGTCAGCAACACTCACTTGCGACCTTATCGCATTGCAAACAATTGCAAAAGACGTGCATAAATTGTTCTGGCCGTTGATAAAACACTACCCGACAACCCTTTGACCACCACCTCGTCTAAAATGGATCAAAGTTGATAATTACTCTCACGTCGACGCCCGCATCGAATTTCAACTCGCAAAGTACACGTTATTTTATCGAGAAGTCCCCCCTTCGTAATTTGACGTACTCAAAATGGGCAGAGGATCTTCTTTTAAAAAGGATATCGAGAAGATCAGTCCGAGCAAGGAAGCCATCATAGAAGATGACGATGCCAAAAAACCAGAAGGTCAGTTCAATCATACAAGTCAATTGTTGATTTTACGTGTGCTAATTTCTGAAAAAAATTTTATATTTGTGATTCGAGTATTGTCTATTGTTCTTCTGTGTGATTTTCGTCAATCTGTATAAATGTGTTATTATTGTATATATGTATATGTATTTATCGTGAACCGTAGAATAATAGGCTTACTTATACCTATATTGTTTTTTTAAATGAATTACTGCGCAACAAAAATATTATTTCATGACAATTTTTTTTTTTTGGTGCATTTTATAAATTATAATTAAATATTAAAATATTTTCTGTAGAGAGGTTTACTTTTTCAGAATTTGATTAAAAACTTTACTCTTTCTCGATGTATTTTTGTTAAATACACTTTGCTTATTCATGAGTAGATTTCTGAGAAGTATTCCGTATTGTGCATGAAAAATATGAATGATTTAAAAGTTTAAAAATTTATGATGCTCTCAGTTTTCTTTTTTGACCCGTACATTATATTATTACGTATGATTATATCGTATTAGTATTTTTAAAACAAATTTATTTAGGGAAGCGTAAACCGTTCCCAGAATTCAGCATTGAAATTCGCATGAAATAATTAGTACATATTCTATATTGAACAGAATTATATAGAGCTGGACCATCAACTCTTCTATGTACATACATATGTATGTATGTACATAGATATGTAATAACTGCTATTAGTGAACCGAGAAAAAAAATTTAATTTCATTGTCAAAGTTCATATGTGTGCTTCTATAAGTATATTATAATGTGCCTGAATAATAAACGATTTATTCGGACGCAATTTAACGATTACCAAATTATACAAAATAAAATGACTAAATGTGAGTCGTTTTCTGTCATAACAATTTCGGCAAATTGCAGTGATGCAAAAAATTTTTTGTCAACATTTGTACATACATACATACATATGTATGAGTGTGTTTGTAACTTACACATTGTAATGTAAAATCGTCGATTCAGCGAATTTCGAATTACGCGCAATCGCGTTTGAAATGCAAATAGTCGCAACTCGGCATCGATTTAGACTTAATTAAGTCGGCACAATTCTCATTGTGACCATGATTGCTTTTCGATTTTGAATTAAAATGGTGTATAAAAGACCAACGGTTCACTCTGTGTACAATGTATGTTTAGTACCTGCTATTTAACCGTGTGTCTATAGTTAGCTAATTAGTGATGACTGTGCCGGAATGGCAAATTGCAAATAGTTGACGGTGAAAATGATAAGATCGAACCGTTACAACTTGTTTAGTTTAACTATTTTTTTGCTGTTGATACTTTTATATTTTAATTGTTTTCAATTCTCAATTAATTGCATTTAAATTAACGAAGTATATGTATAATATGAATTTTCCAAGTTTTTCGTAAGCCAAGTTCATCAAGTATTTATAATATTGTTAGCAATACATACATATATGCTGAAATACATACGTCATTACCTAAAAATTTTATCAAATCATGAACATCTTTTGATTTCTATTTAACAAAAGTTTTAGTATTACTCACAAGAGTATGGCACAATGTACAAGTCCGTATCAAAAATTATTCTTAATTATTCTCAAGACCACTGATTATATAAATTCTTTGTTTTAATTTCTAAATAAATATTTTCTTCACCACATATGTATGTAAATTGTTTACTGATCATGAAGTATACGATACGTATGATGTTGATTTAGATTAGACATTTTCACAAAACCTAAACCTAATTAATTACTGCTATTAATATTAAAATAGTGGAAAATTAGCAGCGTACATATTATGATCGATGTGTTTGATTGATATCATAGTTTCGTGCTCTGGAACTGTGTATTGAAATTTTCAGTAATAACAAGGAACATTATAATACTTTTCAGTTATCGTTAGTGCAGTCGCTTCTTCAATGTCACGAACTGCACGGCGAGAATTTTCCATGTACGATTTTTCTTTCATCACAATGCACTAAGCTCATGTATGTACATATACATACATACATATATACATATATTGGTTACTTTGTCATACTGATTAAGTGGATTCTTTACTCTAATTTATAGAACAATGGCATTATAGAACGACGCATTAATATTAATATGTGATAGTTCCACAAGTAATTACAACAACTGATATGTACCGTTTGAGGTGATCGCAAATACACGTACAGCTCGTGCTCACTTTAATAATAATTGCCATTCATATACCGTTTAAAAAATTATCTTGTTCTTGCGAATTGCGAATTCATTGATTTCCGCTTTTCTTAAAATTGCCCGGGAATATTTTTCTTAATTATTTGAAATAAGATATAATGAACGGGCGATGTTTTTCGTGTTATTAATTTTAAGTAAATAGATAAATCAAAGAAAGAAAATTTATTATATTTGTAAAAATCCAGACTACATATTTCCATTGAAAATTGCATTGATCAGCTGTTCTAATAGTTCGTCAAAATGACGAACGTAATATTCATCAATCAATACTGATTAGTGCAACTGCTTAACTTATCAATTTTATTGTGTATTGATTGATGTCGATTGACATTAGATATGTTGATTTGCACTTGTGATTACAAAAATTCTTTGTTTTATATTAAATATTTATCCAACGAACAATCTATAAATTTGGATTATCCGAGGAGAGGAAAATGTGCGAAATTCTCTTTACTGTTTTAACTTAAAATATAGAAAAGTGAATTAATTCCATGGAGAAAAATTCATGAAAGTAAGCATAAGCAATCTACGTAAGTAATATTAAACTGATGTGTGACTTCAAAAAATATTAAATCATTCACAATGAATAGTATCAGATGCATATCTGTGTATTTAAATATGGACGTGTTGTTATAGCTATTGATATTATAATGAAATTTCGATGATCAGATGTTGATATTAAATATTTACAAATTTATTGAATGGTTTTTCCGTTCACCAAATTCAGATATTGGAGCTGTGTTACCAACTTAAATTTAATTTCATCAGATTTTATCTGTGCGTTATCTATAAATGAGCAATAAATGGGAAATCTCGTTGGACCCACACTAATAAATTAGTTTTTAGATTCATCGTCATTTAGTAAAAAAAAATTATATAATAAAAATATAAATTAATCAGAATGATCGTACAATAGCCAAAGTATATACAATATATACATATTCTATTCCGGGTCATAGCATTAGAGAACTTAAATGTTTTTTTTATTGGCAGTGTGCAAAAATTCAAAGATTTTTTGCTTTTACAATATCGAGCACACGGATCAAATACAAACTTTTCTTTTTTTTTCACTGGCCCATTACGGCCTTGTTTAAAAAGAAACGCACAAAGTAAAAAGTGAATTAAACGTACAATAATTGTGATTAGTACTTTGTGAGTCAATTTTAACAATTGTTATATAAATAAATTCGCTCTTGGAGGTCGTTTTGTCGAATCGCATCCTTAACCGGATCATTTTGAATATCTACATATGTAGATTTTTTTGCAACCTGTCGGTTGAATTAATAATGGTCAATTGACACACTTCTTATACAATATTTATTAATTGGTGGCTTCGTCATATTTGTCAGGTGTAAGAATGTAGTCGATGTAAGATGTATGTAAGAATGTAGTCGACTTTTAATTAATTCATTTTATTAAAATTTTTAATAATCTTTCCAATATGCATATGATGACAGACTCACAATAATCATTAAATAAGAATTCGCAAAATTTTCCTTTATTTGTTTAGAAATGAAATATTTTGGCTTCAGAGACTTCAACGCGCATTCATATTTGAAACCCAATCATTGTATTCGGTCAGTTTCAATTTTTATATGCGTAAAAAAGTATCTAAGATTTAAGTGGGGTTAGAAAATATAAACAATATATTTATTGACGATAATCATATTCATGTTAGTATTAGTGGATAAATTTTAATTCTTTATCCCACTAATTACAGTTGTTATTTGCGAGAAAACATTCTGTAAATCGATATCTCGTGAGCATAATCACACGTTTCTCTTCTTAATTGGATATTATAGCAGAGCAATCTTATTGAAAACAAATATAAAAAGTCTATTCTATTCATATTTCTAATTTTAATAAAAATGTTGATAGCCATCTTACTAATTCGTTAATAACCAACCTTCATCTTGACCATTCATCGGTCAAACTGGTACGAGCTATGTGGTGATGAGTATGCCAATTTAAATATTAATAAACTGTTAACGAACTATTCGAGGACTATTTTTCCGGAAAAGCCGTGAATAAATTCATTGATCCGTGCTGTGATTAGGAACTCACGGTCAACAATGACAATTGTTCATTTTCAATTATTGTTAACGACAGCACAACCAACTATCAGCGCAACAATTATATTTATTCATAATGCATTGTATAATAAAACCGGTCATTTATATTTTTATTTTGTAAGCCAAAAAAATTGCAAACGTACGCTGTAAAAAAGCCGTAGAAAATTTTGATGACAGTATCAACGCAATTCGATCTTGAACTCTCATCATATTTGTTACGAACTGACAACTCCGTTACTTGAACTGTTAACTACAGTAATATTTAAATTTCAAAATCAATCACTTAGTACCTACTTCGATGTACATAGGTACATATTCTCGCAAATTCTTGCATAAAGCTTTTTTCGGTAACTTATCGACACTTGGTCACGGTCAAGGATCGTTTGTTGCAATCTTTTAGCCATTTTAATCGTAACATTACCACGTAGTTTTTTTTTTATCTATTTAAGTTCGATTATTGCGCAATGGAGTCCTTATTGAAACAAGTTTTTGCTCATGTCGAAATTATGGTGCAATGCTACATATGTATGTACATACATATCTATGTACGTACGTTCAACCTCGAATTTTAACATTGAAATTGCAAAGCCTCGAACTCTACGACTTTACATATAGATTAAAAGATTTACAACGTGTTAAAAATACTCCGAAGATGATCCAAATACTCGGTACGAGGTCGATGTGCCAAAGATTGGAAATTTGAATGTTGAATACGTATACAAATTGTTCGTACGTCACTTATGCGAGAGTAAAGTGCTCTTCAGCTAGGAATCATTTTTTATTGGAATCAACACGCAATCATTTTTACCATGGCAATACATATGTATATTGCGTCCTTAGAGGACAAAGGTGACATGTCCAAGATTTTGGGAGAATGAGTTATGATCGCAACTCTGTAATTATTCTATCAGGGCGTCAAGTGGCACATCCGAATCACAAAGTATAAAAGTTTTACCAATATTCTTCGAGCACACAAGTGACAAGTTCGGACTTTTTGCATGCAATTTTTAAAATTGACTTGTGGTATGTACATACATATGTATGTATATTCAATAATAATGAAATAGCGTCTAAAAATGTACAATTATCATTTTTATATAAAGTTCCCCTGATTTATGATGACCAGTTGAAACTATAAAACTGCTGCCCCGCACAATTTACTATTTTGAATGTCACCTTTGTGCTACGAAGACGCGATATAATAGTTTAGTTATTGAATATCGTGCAAAATTTGAATTAAATATTGCTATTGTTTACAACGTCGTTTTTGCGGACGTCTACATTGTTAATTATATTGTTAAACATTTCTCAGTGTTGCATGTACGTTTGTGCAATTCGGTGCAAGGGTTACGGACCACTTTGTTACGCGATCTTTTCCTTACTTAATGATAAAATCACAGCGATTTTGAAACTGTGTGTCAAGTCTTTCGCATGCATCGCTCGATTGCGAACTTGACCGACAAACGTCACTGACGATTTGCCATTGCTATTGCGATACAGTAATAGCAATTTCACTATAAGGCGGAAACGTGACTCTTTGTTTCGCGGTGCATTACACTTTCACTCTCGTCAACGTGACCATTTCACCGCAGACATTCCACAGCTGCAGAATGCGAAAAGACACCCTAGTCGACGAAGGTAAGTCTCAATCGGTGAATTTCTACATATAATCGATTTAAATTGAGCGTAACGTGGTTAAAAAACTTAGCAGGTACGTTCAGTGGCTTTCGGATAGTGTAATTTTCAGTATATATGATATTATACATACAGTATGTCATGCTTAAAAGATTACCACAATTGATTTATTATACAAAGTACACACTTAAGCTAGTGACATACATATGTAGCTAAAATTGTGATCTAAAAGTTTCATAACTGTTTGAAGATCAATTAGTTTTTTGCAATGTTAGTAACTTATCAATTTGAACGAGTATTTTTTAATGGTCAAACAAACTATAGATATGTATTATACAATGCATAAGATAAGAACTATCATCAAATTAGTGTTTGCTATCTTGAAAGGTATACTTATGGGCACTAAAAAACTTTAATCGCTTTTTTTATATGTATAGCTATAGGTAGTATATATGTACATATGTACATACCTCTAAATATACTAAGTATTTTTAATTATTAAATTATTCAATCATGGTTTGTTCATTTAAAATAAGTCATCATCATCATTTTCAGTCGTTCACCATCCACTGCTGAATGAAGGCCTCTCCAATGCTCTTCCATTCCTGTTAGTCTTGAGCAATCTGCATCCACTCGACTCCACACATCCTTGTTAATTCATCAGCCTATCGTCCGCTTGGTCTTCCTTGCCTTATTTCACATCCTCTCAGATACCATTCAAGTATTTCTCGCGTTTATCTGCCATACATTCTTCTCGCTATGTGTTCAGTCCAATGCCACTTCAACTTTTTTACACGTTCCTTTATATCTGCCACTTTGGTCATGCTTCTTACCCATGTATTCCTTTTACGATCCCTTCTTATTATACCACAAAATAAGTACGATACAAAAAAACTTAGTTGATACCTACATATACATATATTGAATAATGTACAATTTATAGCAATGTGTTGTCAATCAACGTTATTTATTCATCGTTTGATCATCGCCTGTTTTACAGTACCTAATATGTAGGTTTTAATAAAAGTGTAAATTGATCATCACGTCAAGTCAAACATATCATATTAAACGATCTTAATTGCAGGTCGTAATAATTGTTAACTTACAGCAATCGCTTTTCTTCTGAACTTTTGCCTCGTTATATATATTTATTTCCCTTTTGCGTATCCGTTACAACGCGTCCTCGTACAACGTACATATGTACATACATATTGACATGGGCTCATCTCGTATCGAGTTCACTCCCATCTTGTCAGCTGCTCGTTGACATACATTGCCAGCAGTATTACCTGATCGTGGACTTCCTCGTCTACTTCGAAGAAACAATTAACAAAGAAAACGTTCAAATTTCAACAGCACAATCTTCGCAAAGAACTTTCAAATGACGTTTTTTGAACTGTGAATACGGTTAAGTGTCAGCATTTGCAAGGTTAACGCTCTGAACGAAATCAAAGCAAATAGTGAATGGAAACGTTGTAAAAAGAAAATGAAAGTTCATTTTACAGTTAATCGAAACAATTAGACACAAGACGTTAAGGTAAAGCTTTAGGGTTTTGTTTTACATTATCCATATACGGCGTATGGATAAAGTTTCGTTCTTTTATTCGGATATATGTACGTACATATGTACATGTGTACATACATACATACTCGTATGTTTGAAGATGTTGTTAGATTTTTCAAACAATAATAGTAAGCATTCGTAAGAGATAAAAGTAGTTGACGTAATTTATTTCCTAGTGTGTAACGTCACCTCAAAATGATCGACAGGTAAAAGTTAATTTAACGTATCGGGCATTGATCAATTTGCAACGCGTTCGAGCGAAAACTTTCGTCGCAAAAAATATGTGCGTCGTACGTAAATGGGCTAACGATTGCCCAACGCAAGAAGCATTTGTATGTACATACATATCTATTGATAATATTTTTTCACAATTATTTTCAATTTACATCAAAATAAATTGCGATAACTATCCTTCTTACAATCATTTCAAATTTCACGTGTTCAATTTTTTGCAAATCTGCGTCATGAGCTAAGAAGAGAACCAAACGTGATTCTTTTGACGTTGATTTTTTTATTTTGCTTATGAAGAATTTTTTTTCCTTTTGATATATTTTTTTGTATTTCTGCTTTTGGGTTTCAATCAACTTATTTAGTATAGGAGCGGATGCTTTGCTCATATTCTTTTTCCTTTTATTTTTAATTTTTTATTGCTGTTGGGATTTTCCCAATTTACAATTAATGATAATTTTATTCATCACGTGATTCTCTTTCGATTAATTATTTAAAAGTTTTATATTGAAAGGTTTTTTATTTTAGCATTGCAATATTTTGCTAAGTGGATTTTAAACGCAATCGAATGCTGATTACTTTGTAAATTTAATTATTTAAGAACGAGCTTCGTAGATGACTCATTATAAACAGTGTATATTTTCAATCTATTAAAACTCGGCTTAGTCGATTTTCATTGCGGCAACTTTCTTTCTTTCAAACTTTTACATCAAATGATTTTTTTTTTTTTTTTTTTTTCGGCAAATGTGAAGGGAAAATAATGCGTAACATTGGTGCGACCCCGACGAGTCTAGATGAATTCAGATTATCATCACTCTAATAAAACTCAACTTGTGTTCACTTATCTGACAATGAAAATCGGCCAAGGCACACTTTTGTTCTAGTTTTAGTGTTTTGATCGTGATTCTAGGTGTCCGATTTTGAATTTGTCGCCGTGTATAAAATCGCGTAGCCTTGCAAAGTGTCGATTTCACACGAGCAATAATACGGAAAATGTATGTAAGGTCGACTTTTCTTCGGTTAAATCCTTTTCCTTCAAATTCCAACGCATAGTTTGTAATTACTCTACCGAGATTTCGAAGGATTGTGTATTTAATTTCCATGTGACTTATAACTTTTGATCAGATGAGCTAATAAAATAATTAACTCCTTGTTAAAATCTTAACGCTCTACTATCTCGGAAATATTTTTTAGTATCTAGACGTGATGATGTGCATCTGTGGAATCAAGTAATTTATTGAAAAAAAATTAAAAATAAGTACTCGTTAATAGTATTTACTATAAGACATTCTAGTCAGGTTTGTTTCTTTATAAAAATAATTAAATCATAAAATATTTTATGCTTTTATAACAAATTTAAATAAAATTGAGCTTGATGGTAAATTTGAATAATTGTACATCGTTTTTTTCCCATTCAATCAATTTATTATCATTAACAAAACTATTATACTAACTTAAATCGAGTCATTAATCATGGAAACCATAAAAAAACCTCGTATATAGTTATAATCAGTTAAATGCTGTATATACATATTTTTATATTGTTCATTTATAATTCATATTTAAATTAATAATAATTAGTCTCTCACACAATATCCTTTTGCAAATACATACATATGTATGTACAAGATCTTTTGACGGTATAAATGTAATTACCGTTCATTCAATGCGATACAAAATATTTATTTTCTATTTTCGTGTTGTTGAAATTTGTCAAGTGATAGTTAAACATGTCATCGACTCGCTTATTGCGTTAAACAGCGTGTAAATGTTTGTCATTCGCACCAATCGCCGTGGTAAATATTTAAATAGCGCTTTTCAGTTTGAGCTTAATTTGCGAGATTTCAATAGAATCAAAAAAAAAAGAATGAACTGCTAAACAAAGCGTTACGTACAATTATTCAATGATATCTTACTTCTGAGACAATTGCATGACTTTTTTAGCAATTATGCCATTCGCAATCGTAATTTTTCCATTGACCAAGGTCTAATTCAGCAAAATGTGGATCGTTTCCGCTTTGTATATGTATGTTCACTCAATTTATTAATAAATATGCTTAGTTCGTTTTCCATTCGCTTGCACATGAGCTCGTCACGTTTTTTCGTTTTCGTTCTGACACCATGATCCCTTTGTGTCGCGATTGTCCCATAAACGCGAAATCACATTTCGAGAATCGTTTATCCAATTGAATCCTTTTCAAGGAAAGATTAAGTGCTGTGTGGATGGTAAAATTATTGTAACGAGACCAGGATGTTCAAATTGAACGATGCAACTTCAACATTAACGAGATAAATAGATGCTAAATATCTTGTTTTATCGTGGACGTCTGCGCACGATAAAGGCATATCTTGTTAAAAATGATAATTTTTCAGCGGCGAATCACAAAAAATACAAAATTGTTTTTGAATTCCCGCCGTTTTATTCATAATATTTTTATCTATAGATGTCACTACAAATTATCAAATTAATAAATTTAATTATTTTAACAGAAATCACGGATGCATTCAATTTTTTATTTTATTTTATGAAATAATATAGCATTTTTCATTTTTGTGGTTATAACTTATTTATATTATCTGTAGAACTTAATTTAAACTAATTTTGATATAATTAGTTTATAAATTTGATCATAGATGTCTCTCGTACAATTTCCTGGAAAATTCACAAGGAAAATACAAGAAAAAAAGTTTTTTATGGAATCATATCTCGTGATAATGTTATCATGCTTGAAAATTATCATATACTTCACTTTATTTATTTTAAAGTGGATTTATCTATTCGAATGGGGACAATGCCGGATTAGTAAGGGCACATTTATTTCAATACCTTTGCAAGTTCTATGTAAATTTAAATAGTGTTTCTTACGGTTCATTTATTGAACAATGATATTTATGCTCCGAAACCAATTGGAACGCTGACTGATTTCACGGAAGAAAATTCTGAAAAACTGGTGAAAACCAATATTTCAGCGCTACTTTATTATATGGTCGTCGGGTGCAAATTAAACTATTTTTAGACAATCTTGTATAATTATGTGATAATGTAAAATTTTTGGGTCAATTCAGCATGTTTAAAAGGGCTGCTTCATAGTAATTTTTGTCGATTTGACGAAATTGTGAATGAAAAGTTGCAATATTTGTCTTGCGTTGTATTTTTTAAATCAATATGACGAGATAAAATGTAAAGCAAGTTCAGCAGTTCAATTAAAATATAAAGCAAAGTTGTGTAAAGCAAGGTTCAGCGTCATTTTCTTTAAACAATAATAATAAAATACTTCTAGGAAATCACGTGATTATTATGTAAATTATGTAAACGTATTAACTTTAAAGCGAATCGGTTTTATAATAAATTTCAGTGAAAATTGTTTATTAAATTTAATTACTTTGTAGTGATTTATTTTTGAAATTTCATTGAATTGAAAGATCAAACGAACGTTTAAGTTCAATATTTACCCACTGAGCTTGACCTATTACGAGTTGTAATTTTAAAATAAACACAATTGGATATTCAAAGGGTGTTCTGTAATCAGAAGGACATATGTACAATGGACAAAGTATGTACATTGTACATACTTTCAAAAACACTATTTTATAATTTGTTCAGGTGGGGCAGGAACACTGGACTATTTTCAAAATGAAATTCAACAATGAAAACTTTAACTGTTTTAGTATATAGGTAATATTAACATTTAGAAAATAAAATATTTAATTTATTATAACATATTTATTTAATTTAATAAATAAACATAATTAAGCAATTTTAGATGCAACGGAAGCATGAGTTATGTTTTTCAAAAATTACTGCAACGCAATGCAGCGGCTATTTCGCACACAATAAACGGTGTGTGCAGTATTTTCAATACACACAAAAAATATCATACTATATTCTCTATCTACCCCACCCTGTACTTATAAACTATTATTTAATTTTAATACACATTTGCTTGTAAAACGTATTCGTTTCATTACATAAGATGTTTTACAAAATTATGTAAAAATTACACACTCGTCGGCCATTTGGCGGTTAAATATTGATCTAGTGCTAATTTTCTGCGAATCGGCTATCTTCGCTATAGACGAGTTTTCTTAGACTTTCTGATTTAGTGGCGCCAATTTTAAATTCCATGTAAGTGCGAGTGAGACTTCGCGTTAATCGCCATACGAATGAGCGAGACAGACTATACAACGCTTACAAACTACAGTATCTATACTTTGGACGTTCATCATTTCGTTCTTGGCTTTGGGGTTCTGCTGACGCCATAGTCCAGATCTCCTCGCCAGACCCTATCCTCTTTGCCGAATTCCTTCGACATGTGTTCCCTGCCTCCGCAACACCTATCGTTCGAACACGCTGCCAGAGATATGACGTAACCCGATTCAACCCCTAATTCAATTCTAATTCTATACTTAATCCACCTCCCCCCTCCCCTCATTTCATTCCTCAGTTTCTTTCTTTTCGTCCTTTTCTCCAGAACTGTTTCTAATCCTGTGAAGTTTCGGCTTGTGTCTTGTCGTCGCGGTAGCAGTTCGAATAATCTGTGATATTAGTTGTTGTTGTTCGGTTGGTTGTCGGTTTTGCTTCGTTTGGTTGAGATGAGGTCCCCTGGGGATAGGACGAGGAATGGCCACGTGCTTGTCTGGGAGCAGCCAGGAATTCGGGGAGACACTCACGAGCACGGTATATTGTTTTTTTTTTTTATATAATTGTTTAGTTTGTTAAAAAAAAGTGTTAAACAATATTTATTATAACGCAATTTTATCGTATTCTATGATGCCGAAAATTTGCAACAATACTATAGACGTATGTATATTTATTTATTTACAATTTTACATGTACACTGACTTATTGTACCTACCTATTTTATTATTTTTAACAAATTAAACGTCCCATGGAAAATCAAGCGTGAGCCACAGATTTATATTATTAATTAAATTTTATACAAAGGCGTAATAAAACTTTTGATAAATATTTGAGCTTTTTGAAGTTATTATTTTTTTTGTATTATATTTTATTTTGCAAATTAGTCACTTGTGGGCTTCAAGAATTTTAGTACTTAAATAATACTTTGTGATGCCAAAAAAATTGTGACGTCATTCGGATGTGCCACTTAACTGCCCCAATAGAATAATAAAACAGGTACAAAGTTGCATTCATTTTTTCAAAATCATAGAAATTTTTTGTGCTCTGAGGATGCGATATACATACATACATACATACATATTACACTACACTTTTGTATTTGTTCTTCTAAAAAAAGAGCAGCAAAATCTGATTTTTAAGCACTTTCCTCCTAATGTGCAGATTTTTTGTATCCGCAAATATTTCTGTCCAATCATTATTTAAATTTTCGTAGTTTAGTGCATATAACGAATTCTCAAAATTCTATGTAAATCCCCTGATTAATTACTTGAATCAAACGGTTCCGAAGAAAAACGTCATGGTAATACGACGTATGTATGTAGTTGCAAATATCGCGATGTTAACTTTATTTTGGTGTTGAACCACTTGCCAAAAATCGCACTGAAATATTTATCGTCAATTTTACACGTCCATCTAAATCGAAAGATGTCGAAAACTAAAAAAAAAAAAAAAACCAGACACACGCGTAAAAGCTATCCGTCACTGTCCGCACTTTCCAAAAGCGGTAGAATCGAACGAAAAGTACTATTATTAACATTTCACCTGTAAATAATAAATTGTCGATTCTCAGAAGTATCACCGCTTCAGGTAAAAGCGACTTAAGTTATTTTAAAAGGTTTTGTCCCAAAGTAGCATCGTAAATCTTACCCCCGTTAGCGTTTCAAGAGTTTACCTAAGCTGAAAAAAATGCGCACATTTACATAATAGTCGCAGAATTTTCGTCATTTGTGAATCACAATTACATATATGACCCGTTCTCATTGAGATATTGTTCATATTTACCCAGAATGGCTTCTCACGAAAAACGAAAAAAAAAAGTTGTATCCATTCAGTATGAAATAAATACTCGCGTTACAACTAATAGTCGTACATATTATCAGTTTACTGAGCGCGTCATCTAATTAACATTTTTTTATGTTCCTTATCTTATAGTGTTCTTGTAACATAATCGTATTGTATTATAATTGCAAACAAGTGGCAACTTTATTGAATCATCGTTTCGCACCTCGTAAAATTAATTATGCGTGTAAATGCTTGGACTCGGTTCAAATATCTTACTGAATAAATACCTCTTGGGCTTAAAATTTTATTTAAATAAGTTACGACCTTGTGAAATTAACATTTTAAGTAGTATTCGACCGTCAAATTTCGGTTAACTCAGATACGGTTTTATCAGAAATTCATAGTACATATGTACATGTAAAAGGGCTACGGTTTAAATTAAAAAAAAATGCAATCGCTTCCTGTTACAAGGAAAATCAAAAACTCACTAAATTCTTTTTAAAACTTTTGTATGTACATATGAATCTACGTTTCGTGCGTCTATGGGTTGACAATCACTGATAAAATAGTTTAACTGTTGGCACATGTGGCAACTGCATGGTTGCATTGTAACAATTGAATTGCATTTCCCGTCTTTAGTCACGTTCATCTCCCTGTTTATGATAAGACACAGATGTGGCTACTTTATAAAGATGTAAATGAATGCCTTTGCGCCTTGTGGTTTTATTTCCATTTATATTTATTTTATCTCGCCGCAAGTTCATTTTATCGCAATGACAATAATTTTGTTTGAAGAAGTCTCGAAAAATCGATGTGGTAAAAATTTCCCATGACTCCCACAAATACTTGCTAATCTCCCATTAATTCCTCATAATCTATATTTCCCCTATGCAGTACAGTTTGCTTGCACACGCGAAGGGTAGTTTAGTATATAAATGTATACATAGAGGTAATAACCTAATAACGTTTCTACAATAAACACCAAAACCAACGGAAATGTCCTTTAGTGGTTTTGAAAAAATCCAACTGTTCTATCGAGGTCATAAGGACCGAGTGTAACTTATCAAGTATTTAATATAATTATATTTAAATTGATCAGTATTTTTTTTTCAAATAAATGTCACTGTACATTAGGGTGGCCATTTTAAACTTGCGCATTTGCACGTTTGTAAAACAGATCAAAAAAAAGAAACACGAATATTTAAAAAAAATATTGCAAAGTCCCATTTTTGAAAAATATCACAAACTTCAAGATCAATTCGACGCATTTAAATATTATTTAATCGAATTGAAATTTTCCCTAAACTATCTTACGGTCAAAAGGAAAAGAAATTGATAGAATAATGCGAAACTTTTTCATACAAAAAATTGCTAATTGTACATATTATATGTAGGTACACCAATTTTCTCATTTAAAATAATCGCTTATTCGTTGTATAATATAATTTTTTGTCACAGTGATTCATTTATTGCGGATTAGCAAATTGATCGAAGGCAATCCGCGTGATTACGCTCGACCATTTTTATCAACGACAGACAGTCAATCGATGCACGTAAAGTATGTATGTATGTACATATAATATAAAAGTTATCGAACAATTCGCGTTATTATATATGTATGATAAAAAATGGGATAAAGTACGATTAGGGGACCAGTCAATTCTCGTCAGGTGTATTATTACGAAATAAACATTATATTACCGTATAGGTACGACCTAATTAATCGTCGCGCGACGAACGTCACATTGAACCACTTGTCTAAATGTTTGCATAGTTTTTAACCGTACGTTTTCCTTTATTATTTAATTTCGTGAACAAATTTCAGTCGATGCTTACTTTTGTTATTCGAGGGTCGTTTCTTTTTTTATGCGAATTCCTCGTGGATGATTACCACCCTTTACACGCCGTGCAACGGTATTTTGATGTTTGACCGAGGGTTGTTAGACGAAAATCACTAGAACTAGGGCTCACACACACTTGATATGAATTGTGACGTGGGATGGGGTGTTGCAAGTGTAGTAAGTCGAGAATATTCGAGAATTTTCTTTTTTCTTGGTTATAAATCATCTCTAGATAGTTTAATGCTTTTTAGAGGATTCTGAGATATTTTCAGAATCTAATAGTAGTAATAGAGCTTTCTAGAATGTCTGATAGCATTTTGAATGACATTTTTTCATTCTGATGACACTGAATGTGTCATTTCGTCATACATATGTAGATATATTAACTTAATACGCACTATCACAGCATGAAAGTTTCCTGCGAATTGTTCACGGGAATACAATGCTATGCTTATTAACTCTGGAAGCAATAAATTATACATATTTTAATTGCTTTGGTGAAGATATTCCAGTGAAATTGTTCCAACTTAATGATCTTTCTTTTAAACTTAACACATGCGATCGTAAAAATTTCGTCATATTCACGCCCCATCAAATTTAGTTTTTGTCATTGATACTAAAAACATGAGTGTACAAGAACGGAAACACGAAACGGATGAAAATATATTGAAAGATAGTGGAATACAGCGTTTTCAAATTACATATGTACATAATGAGAGAGAGAAATATTATTTTGAAAGACAATGACAAGCACACGATTGCAGTATGCGACATGAAAAAGCGAAGCAAACAAAAATTACTACATATGTATGTATATATTTTTGTAAGCCTATTTGTGCAATTCTGATGAAAACTAATATTATTCGTGTAATCCGTATCACCTCTACTAAACTCCTTCTAAACTCCCTCTAATCCGGGATAGTAATCCCGGATTAGAGGGAGTTTACTGTACATATATTTGAGCAGATACAGTAAGAGTTAGTAATTATGTACCTACATACACACTATGTACCTACATACATACAATTTTTGCCCCTCAGATGCTCTAAAACAGAAAATTCTCGGTTTGGAGAATATTCTCCAAAAGATTATTCCCGAGAATTTTACAATACTAATCTACGCCATACAAAACCATAGAAATTTACGCGTTTAAGATTTCGTCAGAAGACGTGTGTGGCGTGGCGTGTGGTAAGTGTGTGTGAGCCCTTGGGCAAATGTAGCACTTTCACTAATATGTACAAGTTATATATAGTATGTAGGTACATGTGTTATCTTTCACTGGAATGCATATTTTGTTCGATCGTATTACATTAATTTGATCCTTTAATAACATCCTCGTATCAGTGCGAGATAACGACGCGTGCATACTTATACCTAGCGTAACTTATGTAGATTTATAACTCAATAATGAAAAGTGCATATTGCAAGTTGCATAAGCAATGTCACGTTCACAGTAAAAGTGCTCGTGTGCATTCGATTCGAGTATCGACAACACGATATTGCAGTCAAGGGTCATGTTACTCCACGTGACACATTATCATGTCGTAGTGGGTTTTCTTGTCTCGCGATCGTTTTGTCAATGGACGTATAAAATGATAAAATATACAAATATGTAAATACATATGTGTATTTTATGTGTAGCCGATTATAACCTTTGGATACGACGGATGGAATTTTTTCAGAGTTTCCGCGAAAATCGACCTTTGCTTATGTAATTTGGACTTCGCGCGGAATCACCTTCGATGCGTCACGCATTGTTAAATTTAATTAGTGTGTTTGCTGAAAATTATGATTCACACTAACCGGTTGATAAGAGAAATTCGTTCATCTTTACAGACGATAATTTATTTGCATTGTGTTCTTTGCTCGTTACGATACGGCGCGTTGTGTTGTGCTAGACGTGCATTTGCGTACGTGTTTGGTTTTGGACATTGTTCAAATTCAAATACATAGTCAAACGTCAAAATGACACCTGACAGGTGTGAATTGTCGCATTCGAAATGCATTCTCAATTTTGCAACTTAACAAATAGCAATAATTTTAGTTTTTAGACATCCGTTTAAATTCGATGATCTGTGTAAATTAAAAATTTCAAGTATTCCAAGTCAATTTTGCCTCGTCGTAATACCGTGCTGTTTTTATCTTTAATTATTTCAAAATTTGCCGTCATTTGCAACGTCGTCCGAAAACATCAATTAAATCGTATTTTCGAGCTAGTTACTCAGTTATTTTGTGTTTTACTAGTTTTTATTTTTTAATCAGTTAAAAATCATTACTGAAAATTACTAGGTACATGCTTTTAATCAGTGTTCGCAATTTGACTATTTTAACTGTGACAGTTTAAGCTATAATTATCGAACTATGTATAAACATCACTAGTGTTTGTTTTCTCTTTAGTCGCTTGATTAGCATTGCATTGTGTAATATCAGTTTAAAAATCGATTGACATGCCAATTGGGATATACCAATTAACCATTATCTTATTATAGAAGTCAGGAAGAATCAATAGGAAATATCTTATTCTATTTTTAATTAACACTTCACATTGGTCCATTTAGAAAAAAATGCTGATATACACGGTCACTTTAGACAGACCTTGTCTGTGTTTCAATACGAACCGTTTTCTCAATTTTCCTATGATCTGCGCTATTTCGACATTAAAGCCCCACACTTAATACGTAAGAAACGCTATATTTTTTTATATTTGTGAGATGTATCAAAACAACTAAAAAAGCGTTGTATTATGACGTTTTATCGCATAGATTATAGTTGAATTACCATAATAAACCAGTTTTGGTGCTTCGGATACCTTCTTCTCTGGTGCAACTTGGTGCATTAGCCTCGCTTGGATCTCTAGATCAAGGTTGCACTTAGATTTATATCAGAGAATCGATAAGTGGGAAATTTAATGTACGTACATATCTATACGAGTATATCCATTGTTTCAGTTTCCGGAATGCCAAGGTGACCAATCAAACAATTTATCTGGGGATTTCTATATTTTTATGATAATATAGTCAATTAATATTGACAGTAGTTTGTATGGATTAAAATGGATATTTATTACATTATTTTTAGGAAGTAATTAGATTGTTTTATGTATGACATATCTACATATGTATATATTGTAATTTTAGTACATTATGCATAGACAGAAAATTATTCTTACGCAAGTGATCACGATGTAGCCAAATGTTTCGTTGCCAAAAAATTTAACACGAAAAAGCTTAAGCGTTTTTTTTTTCTATTTGAATGAACGCGATTCTACTCCACTATTGTTTACCATGAAAAAATTATCGTAGTATACTCTATTTTAGTTTATTTAAAATTAGAATGATATATTAAAAATAATATCGGTCAAGGTTTAACCGATGAGATAGATACTTAGGATGAATATCGTCGAACTGAGTTGATCAAATCTATAGAACGTTCTGACTAGTAAAGAAATGGTTTTTTTTTGTATGATTTAGATTATTTTATTGTTTTAATGCCAAAATCAATAAAACTGGCATAATAATATACACTTGCGTATCATATCATAAAATTTATATTGTACTATAGTTTATTAGAGAACGCTTTACAATTATTTTATTGCGTTAATAAAGAAACGTCATTTCTTGACTGATCATATCAATTCTGTAAATGCACTGATATTAAGGCTAACACTATCAGTTTGTATTACATTTTTAAGCTTTTACTAATCGAATTGAACGTTAGTATCCATATCTAGTCACCATGTTACGTAAATTAATACAAGTACTGTATGAGCTTTCGAATAAATTCAACAAATCGAAAATTCTTTGAAATCTACAACGATCAAACGCGTACAAAAAGAAATGAGTGATTTACAAATTATTCAAGAACGTTCTGTGTATATTTAAGTTTCACTCATCTGGTGAGTGTGGGCGCTCTCTTACGTCAATGAGCTTTTCTTTTCCCCATTTTCGGATACTTGTACTATTTTTATACACCTACGATTCCAGTTATATGCGTGCAAAAAGCTTCTTGTAATTGCACTGTGCATACATATGTAGTTTGGTCGCTTCGAAGTAATTACACGGCTGTACGTTGTTTGGCATTCTCAATGAGTAGCGTCAACGAGCTCTGCAACAAACACTTCAAGGAAAATCGTTCGAAATAGGAATTTTCAATTTTTTTCCCGTGGTCGACTTCTGAGAATTTCCGCTTTTTCGTCAGTGAAGTAAATATAGAAATTGTTCAACAATTTTCCGAGATTTCAATTCGAACGTTATACTTGCGCATTAATGTATGAATTTATTTAGCAGTTTGCTAATGTGATTAAATTTCTTTTTGTTGCTCATCGCTGAGAGTAGAAATTTTCCATTGGAATATTTTGAACTTGTACTTAATGTAAGCTAACTTCAACAATCATTCATTCATTTTATGACACGAAAGAAAATGACATTCTCTCTTACATATGTATGTATATGGCGACTCATATGTACATATGTACATATGTATGTATGTATGTATACATTAGTCGTTCTATCATTTACCTGTCCCAACGCACATACACACAAGTTACTTTACGTATAAATAATTAGTTTTTCGACGAAAGTTTACTTATGTATTACATCTTAATTACCACTTCCAATTTCGAAAACGAATAACTTTGAATAATTTCATATGAAAATACATATGTACATATGTATGTATGTATATTACGCACGTATTTGAAAAACGGGCATTAATACCTAAATGATAAGAATGCAAGATACTAATGTCAATATTACGAGTCATTTATGTCAAAAGGATTACTAAGTGTCTACAAAAAAAACCCCGTTAAAAATCTTCGGTGTATTTGTAAAATTACAGTTAACTTATCAGTTCGTTAAAATTAGGATCGGCATGTTATCAACCATTATCGCATTATTTTGGTTTGAAATGTTTAAAATTGAATTAAATTCAAAGCGTTTACAATTAGTAATAATATTAAAAAATATAATGCTATTGTTAGGGTTAGTTTTTCACGTGTCACACACGCTTATTCGTACACTGCAAGATCATCCGTCTAAAAAAGTTACTTTTATGGTATTATGTTTGTGTGAAACATGACTTATTTGCACATATTCGCTGACATTGTACGACTGAAATGGCATCTGATATGAGTATTTGAAGAGTCTAGTCGGCGTCGCTGATTAAGTTACTCTAATTTTTCATTAATTCCAACTTTTTTTTTGCACAATATAACATTGAAGTGAGTCGAGTGTCTATAGTGTGTTCTTTCGTCAACAGTAAACAAAAATGTACTGGATTGCAACATTGTGTTGTACATACATACATATGTACAAACGAAAATAAGAATTAATGATAAATGATAAGTGTCGAGGACGTACATACATACATATGTATGTATGATAGGCTTTGATAAATATAAAATAAGTACATAATTTTTGTAATACATCATCCGTGTACAAATTATTATCATTAGGTATTACCGTATTTAAAGTAGATTTACAGCGTATAGTTTTATTAACGTTGAGCGAACTAAAATAAAGTAAGCAGTAGTTTTACTCAATTCAAAGTTTTAAATTGAAACATTTCCCTCAGAGTTAAGCATACCCTAGATAAGAGAATACCTAGATAAGTTCCACAAGTTAATATCAACTGGCGAGTATCATGGCGAGTGTGTGATATCAACGTGATCTCTGACTGGTATACAACAGCTAGGAGATTTTTATTGCCACCACATAAACGCAACATAAGCCCTCTTTACTTAGTAAAGAGCACACAAAAGCGTTGAGCTTAATCAGTTGCATAAATTTGCGTACATCTTCTGATCTTCTCATCAGTCACACTGCAACCGCTGAGATGCGTAACACTTTCGCCGACGAAAGTAACGAGGAATCCTTCTATCGGGTCGGGTTGAAGTTAAAGGACAAGATACGCGAAGGTATCCTCGTGTAGAAAATAAATTTGATATCGTGTCAAATGACCGAAGGCGAAATATTCAAAAAATGCACTCTTGCAATACCGGTTTAACTGTTGTTTTCCGATTATCAGTTTTATGCGCGGAAGTTCGGTGAACCGTGCACACTTTGTCTCTTATGTTTTGTGAGCGCGTTTAATCTCAAGTCCTTACCGTCGATTAACTTTTAATTAATCGACATTTTTTTACATACATATAGCAGTTTTGCACTTGTTGTGCGTCGGTGCGAATAATGCCAATGTTTTAGCGCGTGACAATCGACAGTGACATGTTGTGATGCACAACATCCACGTCGATTGCGCAATGTGGAATTTGCTCTGGACCTCGGCCAGCAAGTCTGCAATTTCCGAATTTTCTCAGAGGACGTTAACCCTTCGGCTGCTGTACCTTTAATCAAGTATGTTTTTTACCATGTATGTACATACAAGGTGTAATCAAAATGATTCGAGACCAAACTGAGGAAGATTGCGTACTTTAGTCGGAATGCAGTGCAACGCTTAGGCTTTTCTGTGAATGTACATACTTTTAGAGCCGATTGTTGTTTTATTGATTTTCTATTTCTAAAGTTTAATTTAATTTCGTTCACGCCTTAGTCCTTTCGTAAACTAAGCCAATTTGATCAATGCTAGGTACTATGCTAAGTACTAGGAAGTTGGTTCAATTTGGTCTCAAATTAGAACCACTTTTGACGGTATAAAGTACAAAGGAGAAGGTTCAATTTTAAAGTTCAAAACAAGTAAATTAACACCTTCGGTGGAAACGTACAGTTTCGCCAATTAACGCTTCCAATGTTGTCGAGACCGAACTTATTGCTAGTATTGAACAATGTGGAAGGTTAGACGAGACCAAGTTGTAGTCGCATCACAAATACAGACCCTGCATTTTAAACTTACCATTGTATATTTAGCTCAACCGCACCGGATGCAAGTTTATAAATGCATTTCTATAGCTCTTAAAACTAAGCGGGGGAGATGCTAGCTCAGTTTCGTCTACTCCAGAAGTATTTTATCTGATCGGAATACACGTAGTATGTGCTGGCGACCGGTTTTATTTTCGAACTCAACAACAGTGAATAGTCGAGAACTTGAGCGACTTATTTTTGCTCTCCCTTAAAAATGCAATTTCAGCATTGCATTGCATCGAAGATAACCACGTGATTGTTCCACGTGATTTGTCGCCAGCTCGTGTCGCAGCGATCTACAGGCACGTGCATTTTGCAGCATTTGTTTGCTTTATCTCACGTACATATGTACATATGTACTGACAAAATGTGTCAAGTGCAGTACCGCCAAATGAATTACAATTGGTGATTTTCAGTTTTCAAACATGCCCGATAACTAAATATGTGTTTTTTGCGTTGATTTTAGGATGTTTTGGCGCTCGGCATTTCGTCACTTTCATGCTGTTCCTGGGGATGGCCAACGCCTACATAATGAGGACCAACATGTCCGTGGCCATTGTCGCTATGGTCAACCACACTGCACTTGTGAAAGATGATGAAATTTTCACCGACGAGTGTAAAGCCTCTGGCAACATCACAGAGGTGAGCCTTTCGCACTTTAACATGTCACACCTTTAAAAATAGTCTTTTCTAAACTCTTTTTTGTCATGTAACTTCAAAATCTCCAGTCCATTCTCATTCGCTCCATCAATTGTCTCACTTTAAGCTTACAAATGTGAATTTTTCCACATTTTGTATTATCTGAAGATCGCGTTCCATTGCTGGTCGACAAATGTACGTTTACGTTTGTTTCCAGACTTTATAACTATAATGTTTAATCTATATAAAAAAATCATTTTACACAAGCGCCACTAGGGTAATAAAAATGTGTGCGTAAAATAAAAATTCTTCTTTAAAATCGTTTAATGTTGGTACCCTATGTACCTATGTATGTATATAAAATATCAGTTGTCATTTCCTTTTAATTAACTTTTTAAATATGCACATTGTGTAATGAATAGAATTTCGATTTGAACTCATTATATTAAGATAACCTTAGATTTTCAATAAACAACTGTAAAATCGTCTCCTCTAATTAGGCATAGTTCGATTCATGTCAATTTTATTTCAACATAATATATTTCATTAAAGTTCATTTATCACCGTCACTAGCCATTCAATATACACATACGAGTTACATATATTATAGGTATTATACATACATATATGTATACAAAACTCTTGTTGTGTACAATTTTTTGTACAAATTGCTTGTTATATTGTTCACCATGAAGCTATCGTGTTATTATTTGGGGTAATGACATCCAAAACGGATTATCTACAGCAGCAGACCAGAACTGATCTTGGAATTGGGAATAATAGAAGTATTGTTCCGTATTGAGTTTTATTCAACCGTGATGTGTTGTCAATGTGCAATGCTGCAAATCGCATTGTAATTAGTGTAACTATTTTTTATTATGGTAATTTTAATTAAAATCACCGGGTCGACTGATCCAAATAATGCGTAAAATATTTTTAAAGTGACTTTTTGTACTGTGTTTGAAAAATTTTCATCAATCATTCTTATGATGAAATTGAATTGAAATGCACACTCAATATCGTACAAAAATGGCAATGTAAATTTTTGGCAGCATAAATACAGAATTCATACATCAACTTCCATTATTTAATTTTAAAGATATTCATGTGTTTGATACATGTCATTTGCCTTGCCAACTTCTATTAGAATTCAATGTTGCCTCTGTTTTTTACTGTTCATATGAATTTATGTAGATATATTTTCATACTGAACTTGTCCTCAACTGTAAACCCAATTTCCACGAGTATTCTTGATTTGATTTTTAGTACAATATAATTAAGGTTGTGTAAAAATGTGTCATTCACTATCAAATGCAATATTTTAATTGTATTATCAATATACACTATACATACATAAAATAGTTATTTAACTATAAAAATCCTTTTGATTTTTCCATCCATTCAATTGATTGATTTTTCAAAAATCTTATTTCAGTTTGATCTTTTGCAGAATAAATTTTATATATGAAAATGAATTTCTTAAATTTAAAAAGATTTTCAAATTTAGTTTTTTAATTAAGAAGAAAATTAAGTTTGAATAAGTTCTACGTAGTAATATATTTTTTTAATGCATAGAAGAGTGAAATAAGATTAAAGCTTAGCACAAAATAACTAATTTAAGCAAATTTATTTGTACATAATTATGTGTAATATTACATTTCTTGAAACTAACCATTATATTTTTATGTGATATCCTAATTAATTAATCTTGGACACATAGTTCCACAAGCATTTCAACTATAGGTATATATGTACAATAGAAAAGGTACTTTTTTTTAAGACAATAATAATGCATGCCAACAGTAATGATTAAATCACTAATTCAGTCGTGGAAAATTGTGTTTCAGCTTAATATAAATCGATGGCCAAACGGTTAGAGACCGTAAGGCCACAAGTACATGTTTCACCAACGACAGAGCAGCGCCCATTAAGGGCCATTGTGATGATGATATGTAAGTATTTATGAATGTGCGAAGAAAGACGCGCATCCAATATTAAATTTGTATGAGATTGATGGATGTAGGGTGAAAACTTTGTGATGTTCTTCTTCTTCGAGAGAGAGATAAAGAGACACGGTGTCTATTCAATGCGTTGAATGGTGCATATTTGAAATTTATTCTGTTGCAGACTTGTATGCAGGAGCTGTGCACTTCACAAAATATCGTTTCACACTCTGGATTTAACTTCACGATAGATGACAATAGAATCACACTACGATCATATTCATTCGTCAAATATGTTTATCTAAATTTTAGTTTTGTGTAGACGATTTTATCGACTTAAACTATAATATACATAGCTTTATTAATATTGAATAATATAATTTATATGAGTATTTTCTTTTTTATGATTCCAGGAGGAAGGAGATGGCACTTATGTGTGGAGTACGGCTTTACAAGGCTACGTGCTTTCCTCATTCTTCTATGGTTATGTGGTAACACAAATACCTTTCGGTATTTTATCAAAAAAATACGGTGCTAGATTATTTTTGGGCATTGGCATGTTGGTGAATTCTACCTTTGGACTTCTTGTACCTATTGCTGCTGATCATGGACTTGGTTGGCTTATAGCTGTTCGGTTTATTCAAGGCCTCGGAGAAGTAAGTTTTCATTTTATATAAAATTTTTATGTTTTTGTTTATAGATCACAATTTAAATATTGATCGTTACTTTCCAGGGACCAATTGTTCCATGCACTCATGCTTTACTTGCAAAATGGATCCCACCGAATGAAAGAAGTAGAATGGGTGCAGCTGTTTATGCTGGTATATCAAATTTTATTAAACTAAATACTCCTGCATTTGTCAACTTGTTGTTATCTATGTTTCTTAATTTACAGGTGCTCAGTTTGGTACTGTGATATCTATGCCACTTTCTGGTCTCTTGTCAGTGTATGGTTTTTCCGGAGGTTGGCCATCAATATTCTACGTGTTCGGCGTTGTAGGAGCTATTTGGTCTGTTTTGTTTTTTTTTTTGGTGTATGAAGATCCAGAGTCTCATCCTAGAATAAGCGACGGTGAAAGGAAATACATTATCAGTAATCTCTGGGGAGCTGCTGGATCAAGTGTAAGAATCTTAGAAGTGCTACTTGTAAATTATGTTTGTATATACCATGTATTGTATTTGATAATAATTTTTGTATTGAAAATTTACAGTCCCCGCCAATTCCTTGGATGGCAATTCTAAAATCTTTGCCATTTTGGGCGATAATGTTGGCGCACATGGGTCAAAATTATGGTTATGAAACTCTCATGACAGAGTTGCCCACGTTTATGAAACAAATTCTTCACTTCTCGATTAAAAATGTAATAAAATAAATTTTTAGCTATTTATTTTACAGAATGCGTATGTTGATTGATTCCTAATAATTATTTCAAATTACAGAATGGATATGTATCAGCGTTGCCATATCTTGCTATGTGGTTATTCTCAATTTTTATAGCTATCGTGGCAGATTGGATGTTATCCTCGAAGAAATTCAATCACACTCAAGTCAGAAAAATTATTAACAGTATTGGTAAATATTATATTTTAATTCAGTAATTTGTATTGATATTTCAATTTCAACCTCTGAAGATGTTAAACATTTGGATATTTTCTAGGGCAATACGGTCCAGCTATAGGGTTGGTTGCAGCATCATATTCGGGATGTAGTCCAATTGCTACAGTTGCATTTTTAACAGTTGGAGTTGGTCTCAATGGTGGTATTTATTCTGGTTTTAAAGTGAACCACTTGGATCTATCACCACGTTTCGCCGGTATTCTAATGTCTTTCACCAATTGCTTGGCAAACCTCACAGGTCTGCTGGCTCCTATCGTTGCTGGATACGTTGTTGAAGGACGGGTAAATATTTTTAACAAATATAAAACATTTTATTGATCGTAAATACAATTACATAATAAATCAAATGTTAGAATTACAATAACAAATGTATTTGATTTTTTTAGCCTACGCAAGCACAATGGAGGATAGTATTCTTCGTAGCAGCTGCAATATACGTGTTTTGCGGTACGTTTTACAATATATTCAGTTCTGGTGAACGACAAGCATGGGATAATCCAGAAAATGACGTAGCCAATGCGATAAAAGCTCAGAATAAGAAAAACAAGAAAAAAGGGATTCCTGATGAGCAAGTTAGCAACGGAATTACCCATATTGTAATACCCAATGGAAATAGAATCATATAGTCCAATCATTGATAGTAAATTAAATACAGTAGGCAATTTGTGATTTATTTTTTTCATACTATTTGTGACAGTGTATTATTCCATTATTTACTACTAGCTCAGTAAATAATTATTTATAAAACTTACATATCAGTATGAAGTGATATTGTGAAGAACGGCGAAGTGTGATATTGTGAAGAATGGCGAAGTATGATAGTTAATTATGTACATCAATACACACAAGTCTTACAATTCGAGAGTTTCAACTTATGTTATCATCATATATTTTTATGATTAAGATTGCAATATTAATTTTGATCACTAATAAAAACAGTATTCTATTTACTACATTAACCCAATTTTTTTTGATCGATACATTAACAATTTCTTTTTTATATGATGACAATATTTAGTTTTAATTTTATGTAACTAGTATTATATACTCTCTTTTAAGTTTATTTATTTATTTATTCAGTGCCTTTGCATTGTTACTCTCAAAAGAGATTCATTCCAATTATGTTTTTGTAATTCACGAAATAATTGAGAATTGATCATTGTCTTCCATTTTTTTTTTGCGATACTATTTGTCTCTTTATTATTAAAAATTGTGAATTGAGACAAAATAAGTGTGTCCAACTATTATGTATGTATCAATTACAGGATGTAAAATTTCAAATATTATACAAACATGTACAAATTCAATGAAGTATATATATTTCATTCTAAGAATAAAAAATGTTGATATCATGACCTCGTGGAGATATTTTTTTTTTAAATTATTTATGCTAAAAATGGACAAGTGTTGGAACTCGACTGAACTGTAAATACGAATAATATAGTTTTAATTTTGTGCCTTTTTTATGATATGATTTAATATAGTTTCTACATAATGTAATGCATTGATTTTGTCAACTTTGTAAATAATTTTAGCTTAATTTTTAAAACGGGTAAAAAATATGTGTGCAACAGAGTGTAGTTTAATCCTAGTTTAGTTAATAAATTACTTTCTTTGTGTACATATTTCCATTATGGACACATTGCATTTACATAGATTTATATACATTTTATGATTTTGTACTTTATTTCTGATTTTTTTCAATAAAATACAAATAATCATAAATCATAACATAAAAATAAAATTTCCCAAAATGGATTCCCAGATTTTTTTCTCTGAAACCTAAATGTATGAACTGAGCATAAATGTTAAAAAAACAATGCATTATTTTATTTGGAAATTAAATTAATCCACAGTACAAGTTGAAGATAGGTATAGGAATAGAGCTCATCTAGAACTTAGCACATTCGTGCTGTCAATCCTCGTTTTTGTATGTACTAGAGATAGGTGGAATTTTGGCTCTTTGATGACAAATACTGTTGTCACTTGTCACAAAATATTAACTGGTGACGACATCTTTGTTGTCACTTATCTCTCAAAAATAACACCAAACCTATGTAGGCTAATCCGTTATTGGCCAACAAAAAGGCAAGGCGCCACCTATTTCTAGTACATACGAATACTTAGCATGGACAACATCACCATCATCTGAATGTATGTACATACATATGTATATACAAAAGTAAAAATAAACAATTCGGTAGACAATACAATAATATTTATTTATCAAAGTCACATGTATTATATAAAGAGAATAACCCAGTACCCGTTTTGCACGGTTGTCCCAACATCAAGCAACTGGACGCTGACTGTAACATGTCCACTTTACCCTTAATAGCTGCATCTTTCAAAAATGTCAAAGATGATTCAAACGACATCTGCTGAAGAGGCGAAGTTGACGATTCCATACCTTTTCTACTCATCGGCTCGAACACCCCATTATAAGTCATATAATCAGAAATCAATGACAAATGCCTACGATCGACTTTAATACCATAGACCCCAAACACATTTTGTACCTCTTTAATAATAACATTGCAAGCCGCTTCAATGCCGTAAGTTCTCGCTATAGCGTGTATATCGTTAGAGTACAATTTATTTAGATCCAGTAAGTGATCATATTTGAACATTTCGACCATGTTAATGCCTTCCGTTTTTAAAATGAAATCTCCACTATTGTTGGGATATATAATGGCTCGCTTTATGTTGCGCGTTTCTTTAATAACGCACTTCTCGGCTAAATTTCTCAATATTGCCGTCATATCAATATTTGCGGCCGATAGAGGTAGATCAAATACTATTCGGCACCAACGGGAATGATCTTTATCATAGGTGTAGTTGGTAGCTTGTTTATATTGATTCATAATGTCGATTGATCTTACGTCAGGTTTGGCTTCACCGTCTTCAAAACCTTCATCGTCGAAGTCTTTATTTGATGCATTAAGAACGTTTTCAGTATCAGAGTGTTCTTCTTCTTCGGACTCGGGATCGTCATACTCTTGACGTCCAGTGTGACGTTTTCGAATTCTCGCCTGAAATCAAATAGGACATAATAGGTAAGGTAAATATTTTTTGGGGTACCTCAATTTGTAAAAATTAACGTGATAAATATCAACAAATCTTAATACCTGTGTATCGTCGTCATCCTCATTTCCTTGCTCCTCATCAGAACTTTCAACGTCTTCATTAAATATACCTCTTTGGTTAGAAGGTGCAAGTTCTTCTTCTTCATCGTCATTTTTTTTATTTTTAGAATTTTCAGTAGATGAATTGATTAACGTTCCCGATTTCTTTCCCATCACCTTTAAAATGCTTTTGAACATAAACGTGAAGAATTGTTTCTCCATGTAGCTTAAAATTTGCTGTGGTGTTATATTAAAAGTATTCTTGTACATACTTCGTGGAAGAAAGTGGAACGTTAATGCATACGCAATTTCTTTGCTTGGATGTATTTTAAGTTCAGAGTGTACATCAATTTTATGCAATATATTTTCTACGGTAATTTTGCACAGTTTTCTTTGCAATTTTTCAGCATTTTTAGTGAAATTTTGTACATTTTGTAAGAAAGGGATATCCATACTGGGAGTCTTCAAATTTGACGATGCCATCATTAAAATTTCTCGCAAACGTGGTATACCAAGAGTTACGTTCATGTCACCTCTGCCAGCGAAATGAAACGTATTCAGTGTCATTTGGGTCGAAGGTTCACCAATTGATTGAGCAGCGAGTAAACCGACCGGCTCTCCGGGAACGGCTAGAGATTCAATGGCTTTCATTGACATTACATCCTTGAAATCAGAAGCATCACCGGTAAATTGGGTATCAGTGTTCAATAAGTCATCTCTCTTTTTTAAATAATCGTCAACTAATTTAGCCAATTTTTCATTTATTACTCCAAAGTTACTGTCCGGACGCAAGACTGTCACAATCGGATCGGGACATTTCTTGGCATATTTTTCTTTGTAGCTTTGCTTAACTTCGCTACTGGCATTCATCCATGCATCGATCAGACAGCAGGTTAAGACATCACGTCCATCGTAACTTTTTCGACAATTATCAAGATCAACACTATTCTTATGTGCGTTGGAAAACTCGGTAAAGGGACTGCTTCGTTTGGGTTGATTTTTAAATTTCTTATTCCATTTTCTAATTGACTTGTTATATTTTTCAATCATTTTTAAGTCTGTGCCTTCTTTCAATTTTTCTATAGTGTCTTTGTTCAGAATAGATTGAGCATTCAAATCCAAGAATTTTAAATTTTTTTCATTGAAAAATTGAGACTTGCAAACGTCCATGCCGTCTTCTCCATAAGCATACTGTACTATACTATTGTCGGAATCTCGTACCGTCATGTCGTACTTTATGCTGATCCCTTCGAGATGCTTTATTAAGCATCTTTGTAAATAACCAGACTTGCTGGTCTTAACCGCGGTATCGATGAGACCTTCTCTACCTGCCATACAATGGAAAAAGAATTCCTGAGGTTGAATACCCGTCATAAATCGTCCGTCTATAAATCCTCCGGCTCTCGGCGAAGTCTCAAACGGTGGAAAACTCGGCAAAGACCGTCCCGATACCATTAAAGGTGGCCGTTTTCCTTCCAACTCTATCTGTCCTAAAAGACAAGAGATTTGCATAGTATTTACGGTAGATCCCTTTGCTCCAGACTGTACCATCAATTGTAAATTATTTAACGGGAATTGCATCAATAGACCCAAAGGTAAACAAGCTTTATTTATGTCATTTGTAAATTTATCCAATGCCGATTTATATTTCCGATCGAGCAGAGCCTTAAACTTGCTATCTTTGCTAATAGCTATTTCTAGAGCCGCCACCAATTCTTCGGTTTCTGTATCTGGGTCAAGTCCGACAGCTTCCGCGGCAGTGGCATTTCCGATACAGCGGCATTTCTCTATGATTTTGGCACGGGTTTGGTTCGCAAACGGAACAACCAAAATATCTTTAACGCCGAGAGTGAAACCTTCCCACTGTAAGAAATATGTGAACAATTTCGCAAGGGAGCTAAGTAAAGTGCTCGAGTAATTTCCTCCATAAAGTTCAAAGAAGCTATGGACTAATCCGTACGGTGTAGCTCCAAAATGTGCTTTATCCAATACACCCGATAAGAGCTCACCGCTCCTAATGATAACTTCGCTCTCGGACATTGTATTTGGATTGCTAAATATCGTATCACTAGCTTTTTGCCATTGTTGCATATGTCTTTGCCAAGCTCTTGAGCTTATTTTGGCAGTACCTATCAAAGTTATTGGTGTTTTTTTCTCAGGAGTAATGTTGATGATTAACGTCGACAGCACTTGTTTTCCGGACCATAGTCGACAAGGCTTTAAAATAGTCGGAGGTAACAGTTTAATTTTTTTGCGTAAATGAGAAAGACTTTGATATACCAATTGTTGATAGTCGGCTTTTGTGAAGAATTTTCCTCTAACAGTCAAAGCCACCCCGGATATTACATGATCCTGAATCAAACCACTTAAGGGTGTACCGTCTTTAGGTACGAGGTACTGATTATTAACATTCATAATGTGATATCCTTCACTGCGAGCTATTTCATTTTGGGGAAAGTGAGCATTCATTTCATCACCGTCAAAATCGGCATTGTATGACTTACAATTTGCGTAATGCATACGTAACGTCTTCTCACCTTTCAGCACCCTGGCTTTGTGCGCCATTATACTAGGCTTATGCAATGTCGGTTGACGGTTTAGCAATAAAACATCACCGTTGATCAGATGTCGATGTACGATCTTAACTCCAGAATCTTTATTTTCATCCGGGGTGAGTAATCTCATAGCGAGACTTTCGCGTTTATTTGAATCCCAAGACGGAATGTTGATAACTTTTCCATTTTGGTCTTCAATTTTAACCGCACCGGGATGCTTATCCGGACCGTTGATTACCATTTTTCTCATTTCTTCGACATTCCACGACGTTACGGGGACCGGATATGTGAGTTTCAATGCAAACGCTTCCGGTATTCCAATTTCACCGATGCTTATATTAGGATCTGGAGTTATAACCGACCGAGCGGCAAAGTTCACTCTTTTACCCATCATATGGAGACGGATAACTCCTTCCTTTTCTCAATGATCTGTTTTAATCCTTGTTCTCCGGATGCGCCGCCTTCGTTGGTGATGAGACAATCTACAGCAGTTTGTTGTTCTTGCCACGTATTGTGAAGTTTTTCTAAAGTATTGCTACCCACAGCAGATTGCACGACAAATTTGGCTTCGTCGGACATTGTTTGCTCGCTTTGGGTGATTGCACCCATTTCAATTTGCATAAATTGAGTTATGGCTCGTATGACGAACCCCACTTTGAGGATAGTTTTATACACTTGCGTCTGAGGATGTTCAATCATTTGATCTTTCAAAATATTACACGGTCTGACCACGGGGGGTGGGACCAGTATTATATCCAGGAAAAATATATCCATCGGTTGATCCATCTTGATTGATTTTAAAACGGGAACAATGTGTTGAATAATCTCTCGATCATTGTTCCAAAGCTCTCTCAAATGACCTCTCGATACATCGGGCATTAGAGAAGTGACTTTCTTCGTCAACTTATTATTATCCGTAGAATAAATCGCATAGGTTAGTTTGTTATTAAGTTTAGTGATTTTGTAAAGTGGCTGTTTACAAAATAGGCACGCTTTATTTTTTATGCTCCTAATGGCTTCGTTTAAAAATTTATCGTAAATTTTGTAAGCATTCTTGTTGCAGAATAAATTCAAATGGAGGTTTTGTCGTTTAATAGTTTAACATATTTTTTGAGCGACTTGCATTCAAATATGTCTTCCACGTTGGATTTAATCAACTCCGGCATCAGGAAATCAACATCTAGTGCATCGGTAATTAATCCTGCATCGATCAACTGCAACTTCAATCCGAGCAAAGTTTTCACGTTTGAGCTGAGTTGAAATTTATGACAGTGGAGACAAGTGTTACTCAACAAAGTATACAGAGTTTTGTGGAATAGTGGATTAACGACCGGCATAGGCAAATCGATGTGACCGAAATGTCCAGGACATGTGGTTATCGACCTGAAGCAAGTACCACATGGATTGTCCCTGTCGTTAATCGGTCCGAGGAGCGGATCATAGAGACCGCCTTTTATAGGATGTCCCAAGGAATCGAAAGTTAAAGGAGTCGATACTTTAGTCACACTCAATTCTTTGATTTGCTCTGAATTGAATATAGAAAAGTTTATACTATGAGGATCCACAAGTTTATAATTCGCCATGGTTAAACCGGACATATTGTCTTTACCTGAAATTATATAGAAATAAAATCAAAAAAGGTACAAAACGGGATAAATACAATAATAGACTGTTTATAAATCGTACATTAGAAGAAGATAAACACGGCAGCACATTGACGTACAGCCTAACCTCACTCTCCGGTATGGAATAGAGCTGTCATGAAACCGTAACACAAAAATATACCACCATGACTAAAAACATACATGGATTTTCATTTATTTTTTTAATTTATCTAACGGATATTCACCGAATAAAAATATGTAAATAATGATCTACGACGAAATAAATCATATTGTACTTCAAAATGTAAAGAAAGTATTCATTCTTTGAATTTTCCCCTTAAAGTACGTCGGCCTGGCTGACGCAAACCTCGTGGTTTTTTTCTGCATAGAATTTGATAAATGAATGGAAAGCTAGCGCGACCACAAATCTCCCCGCACCCCGCCTTCCCTTGTGGTCGCGGCCAGCTTTTCATCCATCTATTCAAATAAATTCTATACAGAAAAAACCACGGGGTTAACGTCGCTCAAGCTGACTCATTCGCGAATCAATCCTTTAGAATTACACTCTGAAAATTACTGATTAGGTATTGTTGATTTCTAATAAGTTAATATAAACTAATAAAGTAATAACTATTATTTGAGGTAAAACACTGCAGGAAATGAAGTATTTGGTAAAATTAAGAGCAAATGAGGTTGATAAACCCGCCGCCGAGAACATCTCATAACGTAGTTTAAAATCATTTTCCGCTCGAATTAGTACGTTTAGATAAAATAAAAAAATATTGAGACAGAAAACCAATCCTTATAAACGTGGCGAAATAAAAAAAACTCGCCAAATAAATGCCAATAGCACGGGGAAAAAATGTGTAAAAAAAAATATATTTTTGACTTTAAAAATTCGGTAGATAATTAATTGGAAGTATGTATTTCAAAGCAATAAAAAATCACAATCAATAAAAAAATATCTGACTATTGATTTCAATACTCACTTTGAGCACAACAATACTACATATATTTTGAGTTATAGACCGCTAAAGCCAAAAAAATGGATATTTTTTACATTTTTTAAATCGCGAATATCTCACAAACGAGAGCATATCAACAAAAATCATTATCGGATTCGAATTCAGTGGGTCAAAATTAGTAAAGATTGACCAATCTCCGCTCTGGGTATTTTTTTTGTTGCTCAGTGTAATGGGAAAGGTATTGTCAACTTCATAAATAAAATATAAATTTAATATAGTCAAGAAATATTCTTTATTGATTCATATTCACTAATATCAGCAGTGTAAATAATGTAATAAATAAATTTTAAATAGAACACATTTCAACATACACAATAGCAATATTGTCGTTAGTTTATATTATTGCAAACGATAAATATGTATGTTGCTGAATTTTATAGGGGAAATATTAAAGTGAAAGTAAATTTTTATATGAATTGAAAGACAAGTTTATATTTTGCATATGTGGGTGGATAATGAAAAAAATCGAAAGATAATAAATAAATACATTTTGTAAGTACACTGCTATTAGAAGTGAAGTATAATGTATTACATAATATTATAATTATATTTAAATAGACATGAATACTATGAAAAAAGAGCATATCTTAAATCTAAAAATTCTATACAAATTAGCGAAAATCATGTAGTGTTTTCTTATTCTGTACATTAGAATTAAACGCTGCACTTGGAAAAAACAAAACTGTTTACAGGTTTCTAGAAACCGACAAAAACATCATAAACTTACAGGCTAATGTGATGGGAGATGAAGTGATTTGATTTATGTAAATCGTGATAGGTGTTTTTAATAGTGTTGGTAATTTGATGATTCTACGAAATATTGAACGAGTGAAATTCTACATACAATATTCAATGGAAAGGCAATACATAAATAGTTGCTTTTCAAGTGCGATTGTCAATTATTTGAATATTTTTTTGGTCAGTAGAATTCAGCGAGTGCTAAACGTTCATATATTATTAAAATGTGACTTTTTTTTTTACATTTACAAAGTCCACTATATCATTATTAGAGTGGTGCACAAGGATTTATGACAAAATTCATAAATATTTTATAGCTTACAGGTACAGAGTACTCTCTGGTAGTTTATATCAGTATTGGTCACAAGAGCAAATTGCCGATTCATTTGCATTGGTGCAATCACAGTATTCATTTGCTCCCGTGACCAGCACCAGTTTATATATATATATATATATATATATATATAATATTTATATAAATATACGTGCAGTAAAATATGCAAACGAACATTGCGCGCATCTATCAACATAGAAATACGTGGCAAATGGTTAAAACAGAAGCCATGACTTATAAAATATGAATTTTAAAATACCCAAAGTCGTCAGTATCCATACTGTACCATTTCCATTTTAACTAATTGCCACTAGAACCAAATTAACACACTAAGAAAAATATAAATTGAAAATGTTGAAGGAAAAGAAGCTATCGAGGCTTACTGTTAAAATTTGAATATTCATCAGTGAAAGGCGTGCTAAAGTAAATGAAACAATTAATTTGTGAATTACGTCTTGTACATATTTAAATGATGCTATTTACATTTCTATCTCGCCTTAAGTTTAAGCACATTCAAAAATTTGACAATGTTTGCCCCACCTTGTCATTTTTAAATACAATTTAATTTTTTTTTTGGCACAATGTTTAATAATATAATAATATGAAGTGGTGTCATTGATATAAATGTTTTTTTATTTAATATTTATATTAAACGAAGTTTTTTTTTTATGAAAGGAAAAATACATTATATCAATAAGTATTTTTAATACTAATAGATAATTTTTAAATGTATGTATAGAGGATTATTGAACTATTAGATATTAAGAAATAATTAATCTATTTAATATCATTCAGTAAAATCTCTTTAAGTGATATTTATTATATTAATTTTTTATCAGTAGTAAATATATCTTAAGATATGAAAAACTATATTGTATTTATATAGAAAAGGCAGTTGATATTTTTAACATACAATAGTTATACAAAAATTGTTGGAAAAGTTTTACATATAATATTTTAATTTTACTAAATAAGTATGTAATAGTATTGAGAAATATGAAGAAACCTTGAATATCAATAAAAAGAAGGTGTAATTCACTTTTATTCTTTGAAGTAATTTTCAAGTAAAATATCTACATACATACATACTACATGTATGTATGCATTTAGTTCAATAGAAGTTCAATCAGATAAATATATCAGAAAAAATGGAATTAAACAATAAATAAAAATTTCTACAACACCATAAATGACTATAGATCTTTTGCATTTCGCTAAAAAGATTTAACAAATTATTATTAGTAAAAATATGCACTATTTAACAAAAAGAACGATTCAAAGATAAACGTACTATAAGTTTTAAAAAAATATTGGAATGCAGTATTGATATGCCTTTAAGGCTACAAAATTTTTCACACAATGAAAGTTTTCAATAAAATACATATATAAATATACAAGAATTCATATAATGATCAAATCTTAAGAAACTACCTCTATTTCACAATTTAATATATTTATAATGTAATAATAATTAATAAGTGAAATATTAAATATTATTGACACAAAATATGAGATTCTAAATAGCTACAGCATATATTTTGTATTTTATACTGTAATAAAATCTTAATCTACATAATGAATTGCCATCAATGTAAAATTTAGTAAGGCTATAAATGTGTTGAAAAAATGCCTAAATGCAAAAGGAGACATCAGTAACGAATAATTACTCGAATATATACGACAAATATTCATATGACTTAAGTAAATCATGATAATATCGAATTTAATATGAAGTCTAAATATAAATAGATCTCTCCCAAATTAAATTCACATTAAAAACTGATTGTTTAAAAGACAAAGAAATGTGTATAATTTAATTTGGAAATTGTATTTGAGTAAGCAATTAAAGTAAATATGCAATTACATACAATTGGTATAAACGGCAAATGATAATAAGTACATATCATATAGTAATCCAGTATCTTCTATGACTGAAATAAATGCTATTTGTATATTATGGGATTAGCACACAAATAGAAAGTTTGGTAATTTCATGAGAATATACTAAATATAAAATAATCATTCAAAAAGGTATGTCAATCTATATTCTGCAATGAATCTAAAAGTTAAAAGGAATGTTTACGATCTATATGTATGTATGTACATACACAATGGTTTAAGAAAATTGATTTATAAAATATTTGGAGGATACTTGCAAATGTATGTGATCAAATTGTTTCTAATAAAATATATATTATCAAGTACATAAATCTTTTTGAATGAAGTAATAAAATGATTTATTTTAATTTTTAGGCATTTTATCAAAATTTGGGTACAAACTTTATAACACAATTTAGATCAGACTTTTTTTTTGCCATGTATAAATTTATTGGTACGATAATGAGTTGGCTCATTAGCATCTACGTCTGGTCTAAATTGTATAAATCAGTGCTGACCTCAGTAGTAAATTAAGGATCTGGGGGTACATTAATAATCATTATCGTGTTAAGAAACTTCACTGGTTTGTGAAAAAATTTAATTAATTACAACAATGATAGGTTAAGTTAATTAGTCCAAAATTTGCTCAAGTGGTTTATGCTAGTCGTATATCTTCCTAAACTATTCAAAATGTGCAAAAATTTTACAAGTGAAATCTTTCATGACACAATAAGGAAAAAAAGTACATCAAATCGAAAATTTATATACCTAAATTATGTGTTATTTATTTATATAATAATTATCAATTAAAATCACTTCATTAGCACAAAATAAATTATTTTTCAATTTTAATTTGAGTATTACGAAAATTTTAATTTATCACTCTAGTTTTAAGTCGGATTCTCTTTATGTAGATTCTCTATGAAGTAAATTTTATTATTAATTTTGTTTTAAACATAAGTTTATCATTCTCATTTTATTTGCATTTATTTTACAATATATGACACACATATGCAAATTCTAAAACATTCATCTTATCATTTATAATCGATTGATTACATTTTGCAATGTAAAACAATAAGTAATATATTCTTTTAAAAGTATGAAATATATATAACTTATTAAATGGAAAGACTTGTTAGAAATATCAGAACATAATTATTATACATTAAAATTTGACACAAATCAGAGAGCTAAGCATTGTCTAACGTTTTATTTGTCATTTATGAAAGGTAAAAAAAAAATAGAAGATATTTTTCAAAATGTATGTAGTCTCATGGAACGTACACTAATTTGCGTTTTAAAAATTAAAATTAAAGAATGAGATCTAATTATAATAATATATGCATTGCACATATACATACATACAAATATGTTTATGGCTATATAGATAACTATTTAGAAAATTTTAGTGCAAATATTAACAATTATAAGAATTACAGTTTTTATAGAAAAATAGATTAAATAGCAATTTTTTTATATTCATTAATCACGTAATTCAGTTAAATAGCAGATTTATAAAAAATAATCATGTTAATTGATATTTTGAACTTTGTTTTAAATTTATGATCAAAATGATAATAAATGATTAAATTTATGATAGTTTGTCTCTATATAGATAAATGTCATTTATTAGGAAAGTTAAGTCAATTTAATAAAGTTCATAGTAAAAGTCGTAAAAGGAAGTCGTAGTCGTAGATAGAAAACTCTTTATTAGAAAGTGAATTTTACACATGTTGAATGTATTCTGGATTGAGGAAGGAGAAGCCCATGAATTCAGTTTGATCGAGATTCATCATGAATAGCTTGTCTGTCGGAGTTAAGTCTGTCTTCTCACTCGTGAATTGCTTATCGAAGTTGCTGACATCCTTACGATGTTTCTGAAAGTACAAAAAAAAGATAGATCAAATATTATAAGTGCTTTTAGATTCGAATTTTAAAACAATAAAATAAAATAATTTACAATCTTGGGTTTGAATGGTGGTTGAACTTCACGACTCTCAATACGATCCCAATCAATGCGACGGAAGAAGGCATGTCCCCGAACATCTTCTTCCCCTCTTGCTCCACAACCCAACCTCTTTACCGGGTTTTTGGTCAACAGCTGAAAAATAAAATAGATAACCGTAATAAAAAGTCAAAATAAGAAAAGATACATTTTGAATGTTATTAAAATTAGCTTACTCCTTTGCAGACTTCTTTTGATTCTTTGCTTAACGTTTTAGGATAACTAACGTTGTGATCCGTAATAGCTGCAAATAATTCTTCCTCATCTTCACCGTCAAACGGTGGCTGTCCAACAAGCATTTCATACAATAATACACCATATGCCCACCAATCTACTGAACGCCCATATGGTTGGTATAATATTATCTACAAAATTCGTGTTTCCAAAATAATACCCTCAGATTTTTCTTCAATAACATTTGAGAATACATATAATAAATATTCTCAAAATAGATAAATCTAAAAATGTTACCTCTGGAGCTATATAATCAGGGGTTCCACAAAATGTTTTAGTTGTTTTATCACCGGTGATGCCTTCCTTGCACATTCCAAAATCGGCAATTTTTATATGACCATCTTGGTCAAGAAGGACATTGTCTAATTTAAGATCACGATAAACTATACCTCGAGAATGAAGATAAAACAAACCAATAGCGATTTCACTAGCATAGAAGCTAAAATAAATTGATTACATTAATTGCATTAATTAAACAAACTTAAAAAATAATAAATTAAATATGAAACCCTTGAATAAAAACACTTACACAGCAACAGGTTCTTTGAACTTTCCACACTGTTGAATTTGGAACATCAAATCGCCTCCGTTAACATATTCCATCACAAAATAAAGACGATCCTAAAACAATAATTAATGTTATTAATTTTATCTGAATTACGATGTCAAGTCAATGTAGCAGATACAAGATTAACTTAAGTATAAAAGAAAATTTTCGTTACCATTGTTTGAAAACAGGAATGAAGTTGTACAAGGAATGGTGGTTTGGTTGAAAGAGCCAAAACTCGTTTTTCAACCATAGTGCATTCTACATCATCATCTTGAATAATAATGTCCTTTTTAAGAATTTTTATAGCATAAAGTTCATCAGTACCCTTTCTTTCAGCGAGCATAACCTATTACAAATAAAATTTACATTGTATACTGAAAATTAAATAGGTTTTTAACTAATAGGTTGACGAACTTTTCCAAAAGATCCTTTTCCGAGAACCATGAGAAAATTGAAATCAGAAGCTCTAATGATATCCTTATTGGCCATATTGTGTGGTACATCTTTGTCAGCACCGACATTGGAGCGTTTGCTGATTGACGTCTTGCGCATCTGAGTTTTGAGCTGTGCCAAATCTGTGCCCTCATCTGGAACGGGTACATTGTAAAAGTCTCCCTCTTCCTGGGTTAAAAGTTTGAACCAGCCATCCGCAGGTGCCTTTAATTTTTAAAAACGTCACATAAGCAAGACATTATATTTCTATAATTTGTATTATGAAAGTATGTAAATTGAACCTTGATGATTTCTGAGATTCCGAAGGAAAGGGAACCCATGAAATCATTGCGAGATGTACGATCCCAATCCCAAAGTTCGATAAGCAAACGTCGATCCTTATCCTCAGCTTTCAATTCACTGTAAAATTACACGACATGAAAAATAAATAATGCTTATAATAAATTTAATATTGAAAATAAATAAATTTACACTTACAAAACTAAAGTTTCATTCCATACTGGATTCAATGAGCTCCTGATAGTCTTGGTTTTCTTCTTAACATTTTCCGAGTCCGGTATAAGTTTCAATTTTACATATGGGTCAGATAATCCGTTGGGATCCATTGGTATTAGATTTCTTCCTTGTCGTACTGAGTAAAAAAACATTATGATAAATGAAATACAATAGGATACAATTTATTTTAAGAAATCAAAATCATAGACACTAAAGGCTAATAGCTAATAGGATAAATTTGTTTAAACTAGAAAATTAAATCATGTAAATAATCTACAAAAAATGAGAAATTGATTTTTATTTAAGAAAATTCCTAGTTGTCACATGAACATACATACATACATATGTTGTGTAATACAAAATAAATAGGCCAAAAAATAAAAAAAGCTATGTGAAAGTCAAGTGGACACCATTGATATAGGTTGACAAAGACACGGATAGAGAAACGGGTAAGGGTTTGGTTAAGACGGTATAACCCTCTCCCTTCTGCGTGATGTGGGTATGACAATGCAGGACTCGCAGAGGCAGATTTGATTACACTGTTCGCGATGAGCTCGTATTTACCATTTTGAGTGACTCGCAAGCATTGAATTAACTATCAACTACACATGTCATGTACACACACACACACAACAAATAACTAGAAATTAAATCACTTTTGACAGTGTTAAAATTGAAACCTCACATATTGGTTGTCACACATAAAATAATGCTTCATCAGACAGAGGATATCTATCTTACCGTCGACGGTGAGTTTGTTTCCGACACAGGAGATGGTCAGTTGAATTCTTCCTCGTCTCTCGGTGTGATCACAACCGCACAGGTTTGGCACAGATTCCTCGCATCGTTTATGCACGTTCATGTCACATGCTGTTCCAGTGCATCATCAGGGTGAATGGCGAGAGAGTAACATCGGCGCACGTCGATAATGTAAAATTAATACAAAAATAGTGAATTGTTCTTGTTTATGTTGTTAAATTATAGCTCCATTGAAAACATGCAGTTACCGGTAAAAAAAAAAAAGACTATTCAATATCGAAACTACATATATAGTTAATATTTGTCGTACTATGTATTTTAAATAATATCTACAATAAAATATATGTTTATATATTTTACATATTTTTTTTTTCAAATAATTTTTGTAACTTATTTAAATGGCAATCTGATAGAGCTTTCCATGTAAGTACTTTTTACAATTACAATGGGGTGGAAAATTTTGCTAATGATTCCATAGATTACGTTCAAAATTTTTAATGTTTTAATAAAAGATACATATTTTTTTCTTCTCTTCAATTTTGTATATCAAGTCTGAATTTTTTTAATTGGAAACAAATATCAACATAAATATTTATATTAAAGAAAATTTTCTCAGATTGAAAACTAATAAGTAATAAGCTGCTTCACCACCAATTATAATATTATGTTAATCTTTAAAAAACAAAATATGTACGACAAAAATTAATATACATATTTATTTGTATTGCTTATTTTTCTTTCATACACATTCTCTCGCATAACATCAAAATTGTTTATTTATTTTTTTTTGAAAATCGACACGAACAACATCAACATTGGAATTTTCATGTACGTTTATCCCGAGCCGTTATTTCAGGTTGATGGGGCTATGATAAAAGAGGAGGGAAAGTGGAGATGAAAGGCCGGGGAGGTTCGTTCAGTAATTGCGCCCTTTTTGCGCTACATCGACAAAGAAATACAAAGCGCAAAAGAATTTAAGATTTAATATACGTTTTTCAGCTAATGTATTATTTTTCAAAAGTTTTTTTAGACGCTAGGCCGACAAGTGGAGTTTTCCGCGAATTTTCACTTTGTATCGCTTTTCTTTTGCGCGCGTATAAATTATGCGAGGCTCCCCGCTAAGCTCCAAACATATAACGTTATCTACTTTTCTTTTATTTTGCGTTTCACTAATACAGCTTTACGACGATTCGCTACTACGCTGTCGTAAACAAAAATAATAATTTGAATGCGGTTAATTAATAAGTTGGAAATTTTAATAACAAAAAACATATACGAGGGTGGCTTTTATTACCCTTACATTGTAGGACCGCAAAAGATCGTTAAATCCCTTACGAATTATCATCACCCATCCTAGACCCCCCCTAAATTATGTCCATTTCGGCACATGAAACAAACCACGCAATAAATGCAAATATTTACTACCGACGTTGCTCGTGTTGAATTTCTAACACATCACATTCAAACTAATATAGAACAACATTAATTTTACACTTACATATAAACGGAGCTTTCGGCTGAATACCGAACCAAATTCATTCCATGAAAAAGTCAACAAAATCGGAATAATCAATGGGCAATGAATAGACAGCTGACCACGAAACCAATATGAAAGTTCTGGCTATGTTGGGGCGTGCCGTGATTCTAATGAAACTCCGCATAAATTGTCTTATATGTATGGTTAATTCTTATGGCCAGTTCTTCAATATTAGATTAAATTGATGACATTTTCAAAACAATGATAATGGTTCAATATTCGACTGTAATTTTTACACATGTATTATATATATAAATTGAAAAACCTTATACCGCAAAATATTAATAGATACTGAGAATAGAGCAGTAAGTCTATAGAAGGTATACATTCATTAGTGGGGTAGTAGATGGGGATTTGTACTAACAACGACTGTATTCATGCACTTACACACGTCAAGAAAACACACTTGGAGTTGCTCTTAGTTTTGAAAATGCCGCATCGTCGGAGTGTGTTGAAACATTCCGACTTGCAACTTTGAAAAATTGAATCCGTTTAACAACTTAATTCGAGAAATGGCTAGGCGCAAAAATGGAGCAAAAGCAACTCTGAAGTGTGTAAACTACGTAGTACTTAATTTTATCAAGGATTTCACACATAAGTTTGCTGGGGTGCTAGTGCAATATGAAGAAGTATTTTATAAATTGAAAGTTTATGTATTTATAATGTTTAAGTTTAAGCGGACATTATTGTCATTTAAGCGTGTACATTTTATGATGGAAATAAACAAGAAACTGGGGTGCGCTAAAATTAACAAGTACTTAATTCGCGAAGGAACGCATCACAGTAATTTAATTTGGTATAAACATACAGGGTAAGAGAGCGTTAGATTAAAATACAGGGGAGTATTTAGTGGAGAAGCGATTGCATTTAATTTATATATTATATAATATATATATACATACATATCAAGATTTTTTTTAAATAACAGTTTCAAGACAATAAGAAGTGTATGTAGAGTATGTACAATTACAAAAAAAACACACAACACACAAGACGTGCTTCGGATCGGCAAATCCACAGTTGTAAAAACTAGTGTGCGTGGTGTGGTGGTCACTACTGAAAAATCGTGCATTATCCATCTTGCTGAAAGGGTTTTCATTTTTATTTTTAACTAAAACAATGAAGACGACAACGGGACGTGCTCTCGCTGCCTGCTCGTACACAACTCGGATAAGGTTTGGGCAACTGATTTGTCCCTCGGGAACGACTGTTCTGATATATGACGTATGTATTGTGCAGCACAACTGGTCAACTAATTTAACGCCACTAGAGAATAAGGGAGTGACGATCCGGCCGAATCGGGTGGTCTGGTGGGGTTTCGAAAAGACGATCGCGCACAACCTGCTCAAATCGGTTAATAAATGTCTGTTTAAACCAAAAGCACGCACTACGGTTCACTTGTAAACTCTCGCTCACGAACGAACAAAGTCTTTTTTAAGTCAAACACTTCAAGAATACTCTCGTACCTATGTATGTACATATGTACATACATACGAGTAGGTACATACTATGAAAGGAATAAATAATATAAAAAAAAAAGACCCAGAAGAAACTCCGAAGTGTAACATATGTAATCCTTACTTTACTTTGGAGGATCGTCTTTTTATTGAAGAATCCGAGTTTCGATGATTCTTACGGAAAATTCGCCAACTTTTCAATGGATGACCTACTAAACTTCTACTCAGCGAAATTGATAAAGAAATTTTTCAGTTAGTTTTTCTTTGGAAATATTTTTATTTCGTTCGAATTCAAACTGACTTTTAGTTTTCGGAAAAAAAAACTTTGTAAACGAACAACTTCATGCAGGATAAAAAATGGATGTATTCTCAAAGTACATACAGAACTAAACTGTCAAAGAAAAAATGTATGCGAGCTAATTTCAAACGCAATACTACGACCCAATAGTAACTTTTATTTTTGTTACACACATTCTGTCGCCCGAAGACGCGGAATGATTACATTTTACTGAAATTACAATAATTTGATTAAAAGCTCTCACTGATGCATCTGCAAGTTAAGCTGTAAAACAACTGACGTACTTAAGATTTTTAAGCTCAGACTCATCAGAGTGATGCGATGCGACTGTAAAAATTAAATGCGTAGAACGAATTTACAATTTTTCGAGGAATACAATCCAAAATTGATCCAGCACGACATAATCAATCGAAGATCCTGCAAAAAAGCTCTGTGAGAGGATACAAGTGAACCGGAAGTCGGTGTTGAGGGGTTGCGGTTGTGCGCGAGCGGCTCGTGTGTGGTAACTAGCACCCTCCGCTTCGCTTCGGCGATAGGCACGGGGGCCCCTCAATTTTCATATAGGGGGTCCCTGGGGGCCTGTACCTGTGCACTTGAGTCCCTGGTGAGCGATGCCGTGCAGCATGGAGCCGCAGTGATCGCAGAAAGTCGGCGTCAGGTAAGTCCAGGTCTCCCACTTGTGGCGCGCCATCGTCGCCTGCGTCCCATTATACAACACATAAGCAAAACTGTCACAGAGACTCTCTGACCACCATCATCATCCTCTGACTGCACCTCCACTCATTTATGTATAAAACACTACTACTTATAAGCTTAAGCCTAGTTAATCCCCGTCACACTGTCGAATGCTCGTGCTTTATCAATTCATACTTTAATTACCAGTGCTTGAACAATCACAGCGAAACATCGTATGATTAAGATAAAATTAAGGATGTCGGTAGAAGGCCTAAGTTGAAAAAAAAAAAACATATAGGCATAGCGATTAAACCAACCAACCTTGTGTTTAACCAACATATAGGCATAGCGATTAAGGTTTCCAACCTTTTTATAAAAGCCAAGTGACCCGCAACCTCGATATATTTGCAAAAAGGCAAAAAATATTATTCAAACATCAAGACACTAATTAAAAATGAAAATTGTATTATAGTCAATTATTTTTTTAGTTTACTGTTTCGGTTGGCGACCCCATGGAAAACCCTTGCGACCCCATTTGGGGTCGCGACCCATAGGTTGGAAACCATTAAAGCAATTAAAGTCAAATTATTTTTTAGAGAGTTTAAACCTCAGTACATATGGCGGTGAATCTAAGTACAGTATTATTTAAGGAAACAATGATACATATACATGTATGTATGTATGTACGTACATACTTTGGACAGTTATAATTATCGTTTTCAGCGTCGGCCAGAAGAATTTGCACAGTTGAAAGTATCATCCTGTACATACTTTCATTTTAAAGTAAATACAATAACAATTTACATGCTCGCCTTGTTATAAAATATATTAAAATTTTAATTTTAATCAGCGGCATGGTAATAAAATATGCAAGAATTTAATTATATGGTTAATTAACATTTAATATATCGAAAAGCACTGGTAATTTATTTATGAACGATTTCAATACAAGCATTCGAGTTATTTATTTCAATAACATAACTATTTTGTCGTCATACTCTTGTGCGTTAGTAAAAATCTAAAAATCGTAGTTGTCCTAATTGCGTTTCATTTAAAGTATCATACAACTTGGAGAAATCTCACGTACTTTAGTCATTATGTCCTAATTGACAACGTCATATCATATATCTTTTACTTTATCCATGTGGGATAAAATGTTGTGATCGTGCGAAAGTTTGACCTCGAGTTTTTTTTTTATATTTATCATCAAAGAGGGCATTAGTGTTTTTAATTTAGTCCATATACGCTATTTTATTTTTGTACATAGCTTATGGATTCGATTGAAATGAACGCGGTGGGGGTATTAAAACTTTTAAACAGAAAAGCTCAAAGTTTATTTTCGGTCGTTGTAATTATGAATAGTCGCTTTATTTTTCGAATATTTTGTAAGCTACAGTTAAATTCTCAACAAATGTTAGCTTTTCCAGCTATATTATATATATTCACTAGCGATGATGTTATTAAAGTAAAGAAAATCGTTATAATATCCGAAGTTCGTTAAATAGATTTTTAGTTGTTTTGTTTGTGTTTCGAAAATTTTCGAATGCTTTGAAGTGGTAAATTGGATTGTTTTTATACAATATGCACGATACGATTAAAGTAAAAGGCGAAGGACACGGGGAGCTTTCGCCGATGATATAACATCGCATTATTTAGCAACTGGTGAGCGGAATCGTCGCAGATAAAACTTTGATAATCCCGTGTGAAATAACGTGTAAATTTGGCGAGACAAAGTTCAAAAGCGTGTCCGCTGACGAGATTTGATAATTTATTTACGGTCGACTAGCGACGAGGCCGTTCGTAGTCGAATGGGTCAACTTGTAGGTCGAGAAAAGCTTTCTCAATATAAAATGGAAGCTCTTTTTGCAAATTAGTGCCGAGTCTTGGGAAATCACCGCTGAAAGCTGCCACTTGCGTCACCGAACCGTGAAAGCTTTCGTCGCGAATTGATCGCTTTTCTTTGCCGCGGTTACCTCGCAAAATGACTGCGATTCGTCGAAATAAATTTTTATTCTGCGATATCAAATTAAAATACATAGCCTTCAATTACATATATCGGGTATAGTTTCAATTCGATTCATATGCAGGTAATACATTTCAGGAAATGCTTTTAAGTTCGACGGGTTCATTGCGGAATCATTTGCCGCATTTAAATATGCGGAAATGAACGGAAAACAACAGTATGTACCGCATACGTAATAACAATATTAATTTTCCATTTAATTTATGTTTATATTTTAAAGTGAAAAACATTTAATAAACGAACATTCGAAAACATAAAAAAAACCAGTGCCTATAGAGTATGCAATTGATCGTATAGTTTGGTCGATAGTTTTGTTTGTATTTTATCATAGGTACATAAAATGTATTTCAATTTAAAAAATGTGCAAAAATTTAAACGCGAGAACTCGATCGAAAAAGTGACACTCTATACGCAATGTTAGTATACACAGTTTACATTTAGTAATATTTTAAAACGTTGCCAACATAGATAACGAAAAAAATCGGGAATAGGGGGCACGTAAAATTCATAATATTGTCGTACAAAAGAAATTAAATATGACGACGATGCAACTAAGCACACAAGAGTAAAGACACAAAAACCAATAAACAGAAATAACAATAATATTAAAAAAAAAAAATCACACTACTAAAACAGCCGGGATTAAAACCTGAAAAATAACAATTAACAAAAAATACAATAATAATATTACACAAAAGAAACAACACACTGAATTTTCCACGCGTTTTACACACAATTAAATAATCCATATTACATTTTCATTGTACGTGTGTATATTGAACGTCATACATATTATATTATGCACATGTACACTTTTGTGCACGACTGGTGACATGACGTCGACTGTTTAGTTTTTATTGCTTTAACAATGTACATTTAATTCGAGTGATATAAAAGTGTGGTCAGTGATATAAATAACGTACAAAAAAAAAGTGTGTGAAAAGTGCACGTGTATATATTTATATGTAACACAAACAGATAGTAAAAATGACATAGTATATTCAGATATGAAGAAAGGTGACACATGAAGGATGCAATTCGAAAGCAAACGAAAAGCGTTCACCACCAAAAACATAAAACAATATAGCACACGTCGTACGAATTTATTTCGCACAGTTCGACGACGATAAATTAGAACGAGCGTGTGGAGAGCGTTATGCGTAATAATGTTGTGTGATCGTATATCGAGATAGAGATAGAGAGAAACCCTTTGAGAGATAAACGGCAGTTTGAGGGTACAAAAATGAGTGTGTTTATGTCACGTAGATTTGTTACGTATAACGCAAATCGTGTCAACAGACGGATGTGAAATAGAAAATGAAACAGAAAAAAAAATAAACATAAAAATCAGCAGCAAACACATTCCCAATCACCATTTCACCATATCGGTTAGTTTGTATTTATAAATAGTATACACAGTCCATAACATAATAATTTGTTAAATAAAATAATAATAATAATATATGTATTAGGTATACAAAAAGCACGCAGGTTAAATGACAAGCGTTCCTGAAAAAAAAGCATATAAGGATCATAGTATATATATATATATATATATATACATATGGTAAATAAGGACCCGTTGGTGAAGTTTGTTCATTACCTTGGCACTTGAGCCCTTGATGGAGCAGACCGTACAGCAAGGATCCACAGTGGTCGCAGAACGTTGGCGACGAATACGTGCTGAGCTTGAAGTTGTGCTTAGTTCTGGTGTCCTGGGACAACCAAATGCCAAAACCATGGTTTAAAAATGAACATTGAACATGCCTAGACTGACTGACAGCTCCCGACAGCTCACAGGACACCCAAAACAGACCCATCCCACACAAAAAGTTAAAAAAAAAAAAAGGTTTCCAACCTCACATGCTAATATATGATCAATTCGGTTATATTCAACCCATAATTTGAATCCACGTTTAAGATGCATCAACTGGGGTGCTAGTTTGTAGTCCCAATAAACAATTTCAGGATAGTGTTATATTATAAATACATCAATGACCCCAAGCTGTATACTCTCCAACCGGTTTGAATTGAAACGCTTTCAGCAACTCATACAAAACGCGATCGATGAAAAAATTCAACACACATAATATGAATTAATGAAGACACCTTATACACACACACACACACATACATAAACATACACACACACACACACACACGCATCCGATAATAATTAACTTCTCGAATGAATGTATGTATGTATGTACATATGTAACATTAAAAACAAAAATGTTGAGAGCTTGCGAATTTGTCTTTAAATGTATTGGAATGTAAAAGAAATGTATGTAGTAAAAACATCAAACAGATCCGAGTACGAGTGTAGTACATATACGAGTTAATATATGTACATATGTCAATGGGTTTGCAGTTTTAAATAGTAGTATTTAGACACCGGCGGAATGGTGGCAATCGAAATGGACCATGAACACTTTTTACTTTCCGTTATCCGCCTAAATTCATGTTTGAACTATTGACTATATTTTCGCTGCGATGTATATATATTTTTAAATAATCATACTAATTATTTATTTATCATACGCCTGTTGGGGCATTTACAAAGATGCATAGATAATACATAATAGAGAAAACAAAGAAAAAAAAACATTTTGATTGAAAAAAATATTGATTTGAGAAATAATTGAAGTAATGAGTCGTTGCCTTAGGGACGACAGATTAATTAAAAAATCAATAAAATCAGAGTATTTATCACCATATCTAATCATTCCTGGGATGGGAGGACGAAGATAATAATTGTCACCTGAAATAGTTGTCATATGAAATTGTCATATGAAATAGTACACGTACTGGTAGTTTTAAGCAAAGAGTCGAATGAATACAAATGGGACTATCTATTACAGAGTTTAATATTTTATATAAAAAAATTACATCGAATATGATTTTTCTATTACTTAATTTTATCATTTTTAATTTTGATAGAAAGAATGTGAATTGTGAAATACGTCAAATTTCACGAAGTGCTGAATGGCTGAGATGTGAAGGTAAATAGTCAATATGTCAAACATTAAATCGGAATAATTGCGTTCCAAAGGTCACGCTACGCGTCTGCCGGTGTCTAGGGTTATTATTAATTAAAAATACAAGTCAGGCAATCTAGATATTGAACTAGCCTTGACCTTTATATTCCGGACGATCTCGGCGTCGAGATCATCAATTTGAGTAAGCGATTTTCTCGATACACATGTAAACTCGGCAATAGGAAACAGATCGATTTCCACCATGGGTACACCTATACGTCGATGAAAAGTGAAAAATCGCACACGTCCCCAACGAAAAGGATGAACGGGGTCGGGAAAAATAGGGTGAAGGTGAAAGGGAGCGGATTCAATTAGGTTAATGTGCTTTCGTTGAACGTTTTCGCGTCAAAAAAAAAAGGCTAGAAGAGATATATGCAAGTCGCGGCGCGGCAGCCACCCATAAAATTAACATTGTGTTTAAATAAACACACGAGCTATTTCGGTTGCGGTTCAATGGGCATAATACAAACGCCATTCGTGACGTAAACGTCAAAGATTCTCAACCTATTTTTACACGATTGCCAATCTGTCGGGCGATGAGTTGGTATATGTATGTATGTATTTCGTAGTACTCGATTTTTACTTGACGTCACGGGAAAAGCAGTAAACGACCACAATGCGTAGACGAAGAAGTGAAAATTCTATTAATATACCTATACATATGTACATTAGGGTGGAGCGTCGATGTATGGAACTTCGTTTTGGGATATTCGTTTTGAAATAGTTATAAAAAGTTGCCTCTAAGTCATACTGTCCAAAAAAATCCTTCTGTAAAAAAAAATTTGCTTAATTAAAAATGTTTTTCTTTTACATATCAGCACCTTTACATATCTTAATACTTTTACTTGTATGAAAATTTCCAATTGATTGTTTCCAATCTCTATAAAGAGCAATTTTAATTGGAAAATTAGTATTTATTTTTACTAATACATACTTAGTATACTCGTATATACCTACTTATATTTACTCGTATGCCTGCCTCCACCGCGCTCACAAATTCACACTTATTTGAATAATTCAACGAATACGTAAATAAATTAGATTTTTTTAAAAAGTACTTTTAATATTCAATAAAGTTAGGGTAATTTTATGAGCATGTTATCTAAAATTTTGTATTCTGTGTTCAGATTTCGAAATTTATAGGCAAATTTTCATTTTTCGCCTTCAGGTAGGGGCCTGAAGAGATATTCACAGATTTTTTTCGGTATTTTTACGAGAATACGGATGATACAACGAAACTTTTGGTAAGTATAACAATGCCGATTTTTAATTTTTGCAATGTCGCTCCACCTTACTATACATATGTACATACATACATATCGTAAGAAATCTAAAAGCTGTACTATAATATTTGCACATTCAATTTTTAAGAAGGGACAGTTTCAATCGGGTGTGTTCGACATTTTCTCTCAAACTTCATAAGTTGCATTTGATGTATAGTTACATACATACATAGTCTATGTAAAATGGGTAATACGTAATACATAAATCGACTGCTTTTTCCGGTTGATCGATTGCGACCTACTAAATAATAAATATGTATTAAATTAAGTTCTTACAAAAGCTTCATCATCCCGTGGATAATCTCGCAAGTGGCAACACAAACAATACCGTCAAAGAAGACATTCAAGAATACACCGTGGATTAATAATAAATATTAATCCGCAAATCCCAGAGATGATAATGCAGAAACGATAATCTCGCTTACAATACGTAGGAAAAACGGCTCTGGTGAATAGATTCAGGTTACGGTTATTTCGTACGAAAACATACATACATACACTAAAAGCATAAGCCGATAGATATGGAGAAGATTTTTCTTTGAAAGTAAAAAAAAAAAAAAAAAAAATTCAAAGCACACATCCGATACCATTAAGCTTTCGATAGATAGAAGAGTTCGCATTTTTGCCCGTTTCTTTTTAAACGGGGAAAACTTACCGTACCGCCAGAATATTTTTACGGTATTCCCAAAAACTACGAATAACCGTTTCGATATTTTTACGACGAGAGAAATACACACCCACTAAAACAAATGGACCTTTTCCAGCGTGGGGAGACTCAATCCGATAGGTTTGTGAAAAGAGAAAAAAAAAAAAGCGACAGTATTACATCGCATTTGATGGGTGTTTTTATTGCGCGAAGGCTAACCACTGAACCGCTTATGAATTCGCTTCGAATTATTTTATTCATAAAATGCAGTTATTCGTTAAGGTTCTACTGGTTAGCGAGCGGTTTTGATTTTGCCGTGTTTCACGTGATTTTTTTGTCGGTGCACTCGGATGAACACAGGATCGTATATATTGACCCAATTATATCTACATACATATGTAGGTATATACGCGGTTTGCAAACGGGTTGCTATTTTTAAAAGCCCGCCTGCAAAAAGATACAGCTGATAATAGCGTATTCAGCGGTCATAATTGGAGTGAGAGTCCCCTTTAGTGTAAGCGACTAGTTTTTATTACTAATTATATACCAGTGTAAGCCCGTTGAGTATCAATGGAGCGGTTTCTCATCACCCATACTGAAAAATAATATTAAATTTAATAGTTTTTATAGTTGTTGTATAGATGGTGCTTTATAATAACAAAAACTTAACAATTTAGCAAAGTCGCGAATTTTTAACCGATTTATATGTACATATGTTCAAAATAAAAGGGATCTCACATCATCTGGTTTGGCTCACTGCGTAAGCGCTCTGTTCCGAATCAGTGATACTGGGTTCAAATCCCACTCGCGAGACGTTCTGGTTTTTTAAAATTATTTACATCGGCGAGCGTTATCAGCAGACAGACAGACACACAGACGGAATAGGCCTATTATATATATAATACCTATACATATAAGCGTCTGCCTGCCTACCTGTCCGGGTCGTTGCGGTCACACTAGCATTGCCAAAACACTAACAGGCTATTTTATGGTACACTATAGTGACTATACCATCGTTTCACGTACTGTCAAAAAGACTAGGGACTGTACTGTACAAACCAGCGCGAACGTGTGTGGGGGGGGGGGGGGAGGAGGTTAGAATTCACCGTCATATGACGAGCAAACCGGAAAGTTTATTAATAATATTAGATGTTATCGAATTTTCATCATGCGGTGTTGTATAATATCGAAAATTGAGTTTACACACTGGAACACTGTTTTTATTAACAGCGGTTAGGAAACGGGTCGAAGGACCTTCGGCTGAAACTTTGCCTGTCTGTCGACTATGAAGAAACTTTAAATTAGCCTTGGAGAGCGAGCTTTTAAGCTCAGTTTTCAGCAAACGAGGGCCACGTCCTCGAGCACGCGACAATTAGTTTTAGAGGTGTTGCTTTCCCGGGTCGCCGATATTAAATTAAAAAAAAATCTATTAAATGCACAGAGTGTGTACATGGAAAGTTACAACAACTTAAGCTCGTACATTGCAAATGTTTCGTCGATCTAAAATTTTAAAATTCATACGTGCAATTTATTAAAATAATGCACACGCGTGTTTCAAAAGTTTCATACCCACCCGCGCACTCGCAAGCAGACGAATTTATTTAGTGTATGTTAATTTAATTCGCAAGTCTCATACATTTCAACTGACACATTTGACGATGATGAATAATATATATGTAAAAACAAATCAAAACTAAAAACATTAAATACGACAACATAAACATGTAGAACAAATAATAATAAATAATACGGTGTTGCTTTTAAACTCAGTGTTTAGGTATATTGTTTTGTGCTCGACTGGCCATACTATGGACAATCGCTATGCATGATAGTTTACGTGATTATTTATGATAATACGATGATTATGGGGGCGACAAATGGCGATGATAGTGTGTGTTAATATGTCTTTGTATCGAAATGTAGTTTGTCGTGTGTGAATTTTGTCGGTTTTGGCGTCAAAGCTGATCAAAACACTTACGTCCGAGTCAGCCCCCTTGTCTGCTCCTGGGCACGTGAAAGTTACGTATTCGTGACATCGCTTGTGTACTACGAAGCTGCATACTGAAAATAAATAATAAAAATACATTTAACGAATTAAAATAATGCATGTAAATTTTCAGCATAACATGGCGTCGCAGAAAAGTATTTAAATCACAATAAAATACGTTTTTCGCTCAAGGAAGGTACCTATGCAAATTTCCAGCATTCGTCGAGATGACATATTCAAAATGACATCTTGAATGTGAGGGAATATATGACATGTAACAAGAAAATCGATATTTTGCCTTACAAATACATTGTACAAATAAAAAATGATCTTATGTATAATGGGGGTAGCGTCGAACGTGCGATAAGTTCGTCCGGATAACTTATTACAAAAGTAAATCGCGTGTCGTATAAACCAATTGAGTAAAACTTGTTTGTTTGCTTCGCGGAAAAAAGACGCTTAATTTGCCACCAGATTTTTTTTATTGATTTTTTATCGTACATTATACGTAGCAGGTGTATAAATACTTTAAATTTTGCAATTTCGAATCTTTGTGGGTGGATGAAGCGAGACGTTAAATAAACGTGTCCGTGTGTACAGTTCCGGGAGCTTTAACGGTTCCGGTTCCACTTGGAATTTGTAATTAGAGCCGGGACCAGTTTAAATTATGCACGCGTATCGGCACACGAGATCTACCCTCGAAACATGTGAACTTATATGAAATATTTTATAACGTTTATAGGTATGTGTTTTTGGGACTTTGGTACGCTGTGAATCAATAAGGACGACAGTGACGTAAATTTGACATTGCTGGAGATAAAAAAATTGAAAAATTTCCACGAAACCAGAAAATATAAAGCTTTGTCGGGAAAATGTCATTTATATATGAATAAATTTATAAGACAGCACCAGTGAGTGTATTGAACACAAAATATACGGAAAGCTTTTATATACGTGGGTACGTCGCATATCAGATATGCTGAAAATGTAAGTTTTAGATAGTGAAGATAATAACGGCGAAACAATATGTATGTACATATGTAGATAGGATTGCAAAAAGTAAATTTATCGATAGCATCACCACGTTACAAAATAATGAATTATAAATGATAGGTCAATCGAATTTAAACAGTATCGCAGTGATGTCGATGCAAAATGTAAACTCAAAAGTTAGCGGTTGCTATTAATTAATTTCACTCTAGACGGTAGAACTTTTGTTATTATAGTTTGCATTAAGAATTCAAACGGCAATTTGAACAAAATGCAACATTTAAAATTTAAGATGGTTAAAACTTTCCGACTCCATAAATTTCTCGCTATGTTGTACCTACTAAATTTTAAGTGCAAAGTTTTATCGCAAACGTACTACGGTTACATCGTCAGAAAGGAACGCGATCAAAATGCAATAAATATACTTGCGGCGAAAAAGGGTGATCTTCAGATGACTAAAGAAAAAACAAAAGTTAACTTTTCGCGGCAAGCGTTTTGACAATTCGACATTACATACAACCGATTTGACAATGCTTATGCGGATATGTATTTATTTTACAAAATTACTACATTACAGCTGCCTGCATGTGTGGTTCGTTGCTGTCACGCTAGCATTGCCAATGTTGCCGGTGTGTTGGCAACAAACCACCATCTGCCAAAGCTGGTTTGATTTTATGGCCATACACTCATTCAATCAACGGTACACCATACAATTGTTTCACGTACTGTCAAACAGGCTACGGGGTGTACTTTTACTGTACAAACCAGCGCGTACCGGTGGGGGGGGGGGAAGTTGGGGGGTTGGATTGGAATTCACCGTCATAAGACAGGCAAACCGGCTTGTACATAACACGTATACGTGTAAGCATAAGAAAATTTCATATGCAGTAAAAAAGCGTAATATTGAAGTCGGCGTTGGATTTACATCGACGTACATTTGCGCGAAAAGTACGACGACGTTCACATTTTATTCGGGAAAATTTTCAACACTTTCAGACTGAAATTTGTAGGTCGGATTGGGGTGAGGCAAAGTGGTAGCATCCTCTGAAAACGGGTCTGGTAATATTACACAAATTTAGTGGATCGTAAACTACCCGGATTACGAGACGAACGTAAAGCGAGCAGCGCGCAGTATTGACGGCATACCCACAAAACGAAAAAGAAAAGGGAAAAATTCAACACGATTCACTCCAAATAGCGAATTTAAACAATTCATTGTCTCAAACGACTCTGGCAAGAGTCATAGTAATCATGCTTAATTTAAAGTAGAATGTTACACGAACAAAAGTACCGTCTTCCGAATAAAAGGATTGTGCGTTCTAATTCCGCTTTCATGCTACCTACATAATATATTATATATAAATGGGGTAACTTTAGCGAAAATCGTGGGTCTGACCACACGTGGTGTTTACCTTAAAGTGCGACCAACCATGCGTGTAATGTTTCTAATAGCGATTTTTAAACGCACCAATTAGATATAATAACGGCAATCATCGTTAAACCGCTTGACGTTATTAGAGGGATGGACGATCATCGTTTTAGCCAAATATTAGAGGGATCGTGACCTACGGAATTTATTACGCGGTAACATGAGGCTTAGACGTTTAAACGACCATTCGAAAAGTGTAATAATGGCGGGGAAAAAAAAACGCTTCGCAGAAAAAGCGAAATACATACATACAATATGAAATGAAAATCTACTTTCACTGCAATATGCTGGTAGAGGAGATTGTGAAAAATGTATGTATGTATGTAAGTATGTACATACATCACAACGCCAACGGTGAGATTACTTGGTTAAAAACAACTATGTATGAAGTCAGAGTCATAATGTAATGCAATAACCGTTATTTCAAAATGTACATATGTAATTATATTATACTGTGAAATACGCATTGAAGAGTAGGTACCTATTCGAGCATTGTACGCATGTACAAATAGTAAATAATTAAATTCGAAAAGTGTGCATAAGAATTGCAATTTTGAAAATCGACATACATACATAGCTGTGTGCGTGATCATTTTCACTTTCACGGCGCGAATATAAACTTAGAAGAATGATCATCGAAAATAAATTTGTGGGATTTTGAAAATCGCTTAGGGTAGTCTTTAACGAGTAATCGATTCACTATGTTTTCGCACTCTGTTCTTTCTTTAAGGCGTGAATAACGCGAAAATAAAATAGATTGGACGTATCTTCAAACACAACGTGATTGATGATGAGCTACGTGAATAAAAAAAAGAAAATTTAAATATTGTACTACGAAGTGTGGTTAAAGTAAGCGTAGAAAATTGTAGGGGAAAGTAAATTTTGAACAGATTTTTTTTCCATATAGTAAAAGGTGCGATTACCAAAGGACTTTACGGGGGGATCCCTGAGAGATAAAAGAGAAAATACACAAATTTTAAAAACTCTTATCGCTGCATATAAAATTTGAAACTACTGAGAACGTATTTATTCACTGAAATATGTATATGTAGACACATCTTAGTATCGATACGTTAACAGAATACAAATGAGCAGAGCAATGGATATTAAAGTGCAAATCCATATATCCAGCTATGAGTAATAAATAGACCGATTTTGGTGAAAAGTAGTTCGACGAAGAAAATATATGTAAATTGGCTGATTCAAAGAAGGGCCCGTATTCGTATATATGAAATACGATTTCGAGACATTCGGCGAAAAAAGTGCATTCTACCCGAAAAATTGAATTTGAACGACCGATAAAAAAAAAAAAGCTTAAAAATTTATAAAGCCATTGAAAGAACTTGTTGCTACGAGATTTTTATTTTATTATTTTTTAAAAGAGGACAAAAATAAACTTTTCTTTAACAATATATGAAAAATGAGTAATTGGAGTACCTGACACACATTGCATGTGTGAGTGCGCGATAAGATGTATATTCAAAGAACAAGGAAAAATACGAGTTTTTCGATACTTTTTGACCGGGCATTTCGAAAGTGTACACCGAAACAGATAAAAGCTTCGGCGTCGAATCCTTAAAAGCTATATACAGCGTAAGTCGAAAGCGTTTCACGTTGGAAACGAAGGTCAGTTAATTCGAAGCACGTAACGTCTGGAAAAGGTATAATGGCTCGAAACCATTTCATACCTACCGAAACCGAAACAAAGAATAACAGATAAATCTGAATGGAAATTCTTGAAAAATACATTTCGACTGAAAAATGAAACCGAAGCCGATAAAATCGCTCCGATCCATTTGTTGGGTGTTTTTTTTTTTATTATTTTTCAAATTAATTTATTGCGATTCGCGGCCGATGCGTCTATCCTATTGATTTCAGCAATGTCATTACATATTGTTTAATTTATCTTAAAGTTCAACTTTTAATTAAATTTGGTTCCTCGACATATTATGATGCTAAAATATTTTTTTTTTTTGAAAATAATGAACATAGCCAAACCACTACAAAATGCGTAAGCAATATTAGGTTTTGTTATAAGGTTATAAAAAAGCTATATACCGTGAAAAATTAAAATTAAAACACGAGGAAAAAACTAGGGATATTATTCTTAAGTTTTCATTATGTCGGAAATAATGCTTTAAAAATACAAACTTAACTAAAAAGCATTTTATTATAGAATTGTCGATAGATAAATTTCTTTATAGGTAAGGTTATTTACTCGTACTGTATAATATTAATGAAACTACTTACTTTTAGTATTTAGTTTAATACAATTTTCCTTCTATTAAAAAAACAAGGTAAAAGCGGCAACGAAAGGGTTGTTACAATGCGAATTTCCGACGTGTCTCGATAAGGATTCAAGGCAAAGCGAACATAATAAATAATGGAAACGGGAAAAAAAATCTCATTCTTACCTTGGCATTGAAATCCTTGTTTGCCGAAACCCCTGGAAAAATAAAAGAAAAAACATTTTAGGATTCTCAAAAGCAAATAAAATACACATACACATTTAGAATATAATTTTATCTTTGGCTCGAAAAAAACAAATGTACTAGACTTTTGTTATTTTCACAGACAACGGATTTATTTATATATACATACTTCGTATTATCAAAGTCAAGAGAATTAATAATAATAATAAAAAATACATATAAATCCGTAACGTTTACAATACCTGAAAGATCGCCCTTTCGAGGACGCTTGTGTTTGCGCATTTAGATAAATTTTACAAATGTGACCGCCTTTCGTTTATTGTTTACTCGTTCGGGTGAACGGGCAAAATAAATATAATTTTTTTTCGCAAACGTGCGGTCACCCTAAATATCCGAAACACTGGGATGAAAGCTGCAAGACAAACATGCGAAACGAGAAAAATATACGCAAAAACGCAATCGCTATTCCCGTCCCCCGTTATAATACGAAACTGGAACGAGCACATACATACATATGTACATACATACATATATATGTATGTATGTATGTATGTAATAAACATTGGCAATACAATGCATGCAGTCACTCTTAAAACGACGATAATTGTCACGGACAAAACGTTACGCTAAAAATACACGCGACCAAAGGTACATTTGAAATAAATTATTTCGCGTTTTATTCAAACACACTTTCAATCAAAAAGCATGCACAGTTAGAATAGACTAACCAAAAAACATACAATCTAATCAACCGAAATGTTTATATTTATATTATAAACACAGGAAAACGTGTACAGTGTATATTTTCGGTTACATACTTTGAACGGCTATGAAAGGAAAACACAAATTAATTTGAATAATTATGATAGAAAATGTAAATTCTTTCGGAGAAAAAAAAAAAAGTAAATTGCGCAAAATGAGCAAAACACAATTTTATTTTTCAATATCGAACAGTGAAAACGGCATTCGAAAACATTTTACGGCCTCTGAAAATTCCAGCTAAAAAAATAAAATGATGGGAAAAGGGCCTCGGGGAATTTTTCACAGCAATGGAAAAATGCGAAAATTTTCGATCGTATTTTTAAGGGAAATTGAGAATGGGGGGGTGACGTGCGATTTTTAATGGGCGACTTGTGTAAATGGCGACTACTCATTAAAACGAGCTGCGAAGAACCACCGTTACGTCGAATATAATAATAATAGATCGAATTGAGGTCACGGAGGCTAAGGACCTCCTCTTCAATAAATGGAGATAACTCTCGAAATAACGGAAAATGGAATTTTCCGGTACGATTGGCAAAAGTAGTGTGACCGGTCACGCCGATTGCCAATTTACTCCATAGAACATTTATCAGACATTCCAACATCAAAGGACAGCATTCACATCGCAAAAGTCATTCGTCAAATTATACCTCATGGGAAATGTAAATATCTATCGAAGGATTAAGTTGAGAAACGATGTTGATGTTAAGTACGACTCGACGAGGATGTTTCAATCGCAGGAAAAATATACATTCCATCAAAAGTACGAAATTGAACAAACGAAGCCAAAAGTCGAAAGAGACTCGCAGGTTAATATTGACTCGACGCAAACCCTTTCTATTCGGTATGTAAATAATTTAGATTAGTAGACGTTGAAATTAAGCTGGGGCGAGCGCGCTCATTTCCAACGAACAATCCATTGTGTGGATATCGTCAAAATGTTATTAAATTACATCGAATCGATGAATGGGTACCTATGTACATACGTATATCCTAGATGCATACACATTTATGATACCGATTTTCGATCGAATCGGACCGATTCTACGCGAGTAAACAAAGTTTTAAATCATCAAAGGCGGAATTTTCATTTCCCCGTTTGGCGGCCCGTCGCGTCGGGGACGCTATTGAATTAGAGTTTTGTCGGTTCGTTCGCGATTTATGCATTTGTCCTTTTCGTCCTTAGGGCGCGCCAAAAGTGAAATAAAATAAGGTATCGCGCCAGGCAAACTGGGCGGGTCGAACGACCCATTATTTCCAGATTCCAGAAACTACCCTGGCGGGACTGAAATTTCGGAAGGGTTCACTTTAGACCGAAGGGTGAGAGAACACACCTCAGAAGGGTCAAGGTGAAAGGTGACGTCATGGCATTTCTACGCCAATTTATACATATATTAAATCTCGATGGACATCTATGTAGATACGATCAACGTAGACCAGCGTTTCCCAAACTGTGGTTCGCGAGCCGATTTTTAGTGGGTCGCGAAAAATTCAATGTTCAAAATCCACATTCCAAAGAATATGATTTTTTTTTAATTATTTAAAAATAAAATATGAAAAAATTGGAAAGTAAAAATAATATGCAACAAAATTAAAAAAAAACAAGACGGCACAACAGAGAATAGGATGCGTCCGAGCAAATTGCGTTGGCATTTTGTGACGAAAGATCCGAATTTTAAGAACAAGCCACCTAGAATTTTTTGAAAGACAACTGGAAGTTTTCGAAATCGAAGCTTTCGCATTACACCAGCATTAATGAAAAATCTCTCCACGCCTCGTACCTAATTAGTTTGCAAATCGCGCAAGCTAGTAAGCCGCACACAATTGGCAAGACTTAAGTGCTACCTTGTTTAAAGTTTGTCCTTTTACAACGTTGGTCGCGGTACTAAAAAGTTTGGGAAGCACTGAGTCGTAGACCATATTAGTCTTAGGCGTCGCTATATACGAAGGTGGGAAAGAGGTGGAGACGCAAAACTCCAATGGGTCAAAGACTGTTGTCCGTCATGTCAGACCATATTAGTTCTGGGTCGAATAACGCAATTTCCCGCTCTTTATGTACATTGTATTACAAACATAAGAAGTCTTTGATAAAATAAGCAAAGCGGTTAGAATGTTAGTCTTTTGAGCGAAGGTTCGGGGTTCGATCCCCGTATGTTGACATGATAATTATAGTCATTGGCAAGATTTGGACATTACTAAATCTAAATCTGCCGTCTCATGTTAGAATTTGCCAATTTGTTTAACTTAGTTGTGAGACAGTTCCTACAAAATTTGGAACCGCCTATCCATTATTCTTATGTTATTGGGGGTTTAGTTGGTTAACGTCCCTTGCAACAAAAAAAAAAATATTTTATAAAATTTTCGCAGAAATTGATCACAAGCAATCAACAGTCAATTTCGCATTTTACTGATGTTAAAATACACAGTTTCATTTTTGAATTTTCGGGAAAACGATGAAAATGTCGCCGACGAAAGTTTCGAAGCAACGGGGAAGAAAACAAGCCAATTAAACGTGAAGCGTATACAAAATGTAAATCTCGGAAAGCGGCCGGATTAAATTAAGTCGACGCAAGGTCGATTGTTCAAATTTAAAACATTCATAAGATAATATTTCAAGTTAATTTATCGCACGCTTTTTGGCCATAATTAAAGAAAGTGAAGTCAGAGCCAAGCTGTTGCGAAACGCTCGAGCGAAAATGCGAGATTCGATGTGGAACCGATCGGTCGTCTCCTGAAAAGAAATATCCGGGGAAAAATTGGAAATTAAATTGCGGGACGGGAGCGATTAATAGCCTCTTTAAACTCGCACATTAAGTCCAGCGTTTACGTTCTTTTTTTTTTCTCGAGAGATAGAAGTATTAATTTATCTCGTCGCCAGAGCCGCGAATTGAATTATAACTAGGGAAGGAGAAGGGGGGTGAGGGAAGAGGGAAAAAAAACGAGCTCTGAACAAAGTTTTCCTCGCAATGGCGAGATCCTTCCGAAATGAGTTTTCCATTTATCCCTTACATCCGAATCGAAATCAAGATACGTTCATTCAAGAGCCACGATTTCCTCCCTCTAATTGAAATCTGAATATTTTGATCCGTCGAGATAATTTCCCCATTGAGAAAGTCCCCGGTAAAATTCGAAAACTTTCAAATAGAAAACGACAATTTATTTTCGAAAATAAATCAATCAAGGCACAAAAGAATCGCAGAAACGGGATAAAATAATTAATTGCTTTCTCTACATACATATGTACATATGTATGTACAAAGTATTGGTAATACAGAAAATACTTGATCGACAATTTAATCATATTTTAGTCACTTAATATAATATACATAATGTATATGGATACGCATCGTTTGATATCGTAATTCGAATATTACCCAATATTTAATATCGTAATTCGAATATTACGCAATATTTAATATCGTCGGAATATCGTAATTCGAATAAACGACAAAAATCAGGAGTTGAGATAAAATTTCGCGGCGAAAATTATTAAGGAATCCGATACGCACGGGGCGAAACAGTAACCTTGTACGAAAATTAAACCGAAAAGGGTGAATAAATTTTCAATTTTCATACAAACGCCGATAAATGGATGTTTGCATCGCGAATCGGAAATATAATATTGGAATTTGTCGAAAGCGAGATAATTAACGATGTTTAATTGACTAAAATTATATAATTTGAACTCAAACTAGAACCTTACGAATTTCAAGTATCCAACATCAGACATACATACAAACGAAAATTCATCTGTACATAATACGGATACTTATACGTTCATTCAAAATCACTAGCAATTCCAGAATTAACCCACAAGGAGAAAGTATTAATACAACTGGAATACAACAACAATAGTCAAAATAAGCACATAAACATTTCGCAGAAAATAGACCGGAAGAAATAATACACCATCGTGAATATATGTACATACATATGTACATCGTACCAAACTTTGGTCATTGAACACGAGTATGAGATCACATCAAACAAACACAATATATTATGTAGTTCAAAGCAGCGGTCGCTAATCTTTCGGACCTCACGGACCACTAAACTCAAAATCTTGAATCCCGCGGACCACTACCATGATTTTTTCCATAAAAGTAACATTCTAAATATGAAATGGTAATGAAACTTGTTTTTGCACTCCAAGTTATTTGTAAAAAATTGGATATCAACTTATAATGATAAAAAAATTATAATAAATAAACAATATATTCAATTAATATATGAATATTATTCATTATGAAAAATGCGGACCACCAAAATTCTCTCGCGGACCACTGGTTGGCGACCGCTGATTCAAAGCACCATATTACTATTATTACAATATATGTATGTATTTGCATAAAATCTGCCTGTCTGGGTCGTTCGATCATGCTGGCATTGCCAATATAACAAACGTTTTAGCGGCGTGTTAGTAACAAGTCGCTATTGTTCATATATGTATGTACATATGTACATACATATGGCTGGTTCGATTCGATAATGCAATTTATGGCCATACATCCATTCAATCAACGGTCGACTATACAATTGTTTAACTGTTAATTTATTGTCTAAAAACCAACGCACGCGGGTGGGGGTTGGGGGATGGGTTTTGTAATACACGGTCATATGACGGGCAAACAGGCTAGTCGCTAGTATGTACATACATATGTATATATGTTACAGCGAAAGCATATTTCAAGTGAAAATATATTTTCACTAGCGTTTCGGTGAAATCATATTCAAGCACATTTTCACTAGTAGATACATACATATATATTTATACTAGTGAAATGACCAATCGAATCATATTGTAGCGTTGTGAGACCGCGTGGCGATCCCGCCAAAATAGACCAATGGCGTTCTGATCGCCTACTATAAATAGAGGCACGATTGGCCTCAGAGAGCATTCTCGCTCAGGATGCTGGACCGAACGGACCGTTCGGCTCCAGTGGAATAAACCTCTTACAACCAACTTCGATCTTTCTCTCCGTTCACGGAACCACCCTTCCTGCCCACGCAACAATATAATCTGCTGAAATATTCAATCCTAGTTATGTTGTCGCTTCTTCTTCTTATCGTGCCGTGCCCGTGTTCGGGTGTAGACTTTTACTGGTTAGTACCAATTATAGTTTACAAGAGTCTGTCGATTTTTTAACAATTGACTTATAATGGTCGGTTTCAGAAGAAAAGAGCACGTGTTGCTACCCTTATCCTCAGAATCCTCAGATAACGCTACCGGTTTCGTTCAAAACACACTTGTAGGATGACACATCATCGACTTGTCAACAAGTCACAAACACATACGCTTACTTTAATGTACAAACTTTCACCGATACTGAGCAGTGAAACTGTATATTCATTGTTTGATACATTTTCACTTGAAATATGCTTTCACTGTATGAATGTGGGTCACGTCACAACCGAATGTTTGACTTATCAGTACACTTCTGTACTTAAATAGACGCACAGTGGGTTGAAGCCTGTTGCACACGGTCACCCTTAACTCCCCAAATTCCCACCCATTTCCCACCCCCCAAATCTCCCAAACTCCTGCGGCTACCGTGTCCACATCCCGACACGGTGGCCTGTCACGTAATTTTAACACGACCACAACCAAACCGCCTAACTGCGCCCATGGCAACGACCCTAATCCAAATTCACTCGGACCCTTTTAGCGCACAACTATTTCCCCCCTGAATTCAAGTGAAACGTGTCATTTATAATTGATTGAATTTAAATCGGGAACAATATTCAGTTGAGCCGATGTGCTAATTCGCAACGCAAAGACTTCGCGAAGCCTTACAGCGAAGGTAAAAGTACTTCTATTGGATTCAACGCGGCGACTCGTATTTTTTTAGCATCATGTGTACATATGTATGTATATAAACATTGGGGTGGAGCGACATTGCAAAAATTGAAAATCGGCATTGTAATACCTACCAAAAGTTTCGTTGTATCATTTGTATTCTCGTAAAAATACTGAAAAAAAAAACTGTGAATATGTCTTCAGGCCTCTACCTGAAGGCGAAAAATGAAAATTTGCCTATTAATTTCGAAATCTGAACACAGAATACAAAATTTTAGATAACATGCTCATAAAATTACCCTAACTTTATTGAATATTAAAAGTACTTTTTATAAAAATCTAATTTATTTACGTATTCGTTGAATTATTCAAATAAGTGTGAATTTGTGAGCGCGGTGGAGGCAGGCATACGAGTAAATATAAGTAGGTATATACGAGTATACTAAGTATGTATTAGTAAAAATAAATACTAATTTTCCCAATTAAAATTGCTATTTATAGAGATTGGAAACAATCAATTGGAAATTTTCATACAAGTAAAAGTATTAAGATAAAAAGTGCTGGTAGAGACCAGAAAAACTTTTTTAATTAAGCAGATTTTTTTAGACAGAAGAGTAACTACATATGTAGAGCAGCGTTTCCCAAACTGTGGGTCGCGAGCCGATTTTTAGTGGATCGCGCAAAATTCAATGTTCAAAATGCACATTCCAAAAGATGTGATTTTTTTAAATTATTTAAAAAAATAAAATATGAAAAAATGGTAAAGTAAAAATAATATGCAACAAAATTTAAGAAAACACGACGGCACAACAGAGAATAGGATGCGTCCGAGCAAATTGCGTTGGCATTTTGTGACGAAGCATCCGGATTTTAAAAACAAGCCACTAGAATTTTTTGAATGACAACTGGAACAGCTTAAGTCGTCGAAATCGAAGCTTTCGCATTACACCAGCATTAATGAAAAATTTCTCCACGCCTCGTAACTGATTAGTTTGCAAATCGCGCAAGCTAGTAGGCCGCACACAATTGGCAAGACTTTATTGCTACCAAAGTATAAAAACAGTATTAAAAATAATTTGAATACCCCCCCCCCCCATCATGTCCATTAAAACTGCATATGTAAGTGGGTCGCGAAAGTTTGTCCTTCTAAAACGTGGGTCACGGTACTAAAAAGTTTGGGAAGCACTGATGTAGAGTAAGAGTAAGCATGTAGAGGTAACTTTTTATAACTATTTCAAAACGAATATCCCAAAAAAAGTTCCATACATCGTCGCTCCACCCCAATGTACATACATTACTACGAACAGGTGGTGTAGACATTCTAACCAGTCGGTTAAATTCACCGCGCGTTGTAACTGCGCCACTATGCAAATCTAGAACGGGGCGGACGACCGAAATTAGGGTAATATCTGAATTAATCTGAAGCTTCGAAGCCCGTAATGTGACGTCAATTCTATGTACATGCCATTTGTCAAAGTTAATGTGCGCGAAGACTCGCTTGCAAATTAATCGAATGTATGTACAATATATGTACGTCACAATTTAAAATTAACTTTCCGACTAACACTATACTATACGACCGGTTAATTGGGGCAAAAAGGCGAAGGAGAGCGCGGACAGGTTGAGGGGTGGGAGAACCTTTAAATAAAATAGACAAATGTGTCATAATAACACACGCATATTAAATTTCGTGCGTAAACAAACGTGGCAAACGGGTAAAAGCTTAGGATTTCTCGTCAGCGTTTTACTACGCACTATGGTGCCACGGCGCAAAGCGAAAATGTCAGATTTGATAAGCTAAAATGCCATCGCGCAAACAATGTTTTTACTCTAAATAATTAGCATTCGCATTCGCATAATGGATTATTTTGTGAACGCGTCCAACTGACTGCTCGTAAGAGTACAATTCTTCTTTCAATGACACTTGTCACGATAAATAAATAATTTATGTGCCGTTAAACAGCAAATATACGCACTTTTTGTACGGGTTTACAACTTATTACAACACGAGAAGAATCTACAATCAGGACAAGGCAAGAAATAATGAGTCATTTGGTGTACTTTTACACACTGAGTACTGAATAAAAGTATCCATATGGCAATAAATATTAGATTTTATTGTAAGCACTGGGTATAAGTATGTATGTATATATGTACATACACAGTCGAGACGTTAACTTCATACACGATTTTCAGTCATTCGAAAATTAGCCGATTTTTCCGTGATATGACGGTGGATTCTAACCCCAACCTCCACCCGTGCGCGCTAGTTTGTACAGTGACAGTACAGCCCACAGCCCGTTTAACAGTATGATTGAATGGGTGTGTGGTCATAAAATCGCATTGTCGACTCGTAACAGCTTCGATAGATAGCGGCTTGTTGCCAACACAATGCTAGCGTAACCGCAACGACCAAGGCAGGTATACGCGAATGTTTATATTTAGTATTTAGTAAATAGGGTAATTAAATATAGGCTGCAAAAACTACAAAATAGAGCTATGCGGAGTATTTTAAATGTCAATAGATTAAATGAAACCTTAAAAGTGTGCATGTTAGTATATATTTTTGAATTAGATAAGAATTTATTACCAAAATATTTAATAAGAGGGTATATTATACATAGTCATAATACTAGGGGTAGGAATAAGTTAATAGTTAAGAATTTAAAATTAAGTAGATCTAGGAGATGTATCTTGTACAGGGTTGTTGAATAAAATGACCTGCCAGAAGTTCTCAGAAATATAAATAAAATTGATACATTCCTGGCAGCCTTAAAACAACAAGTGTTAGTAGATAATAAGTTTATTTTGTAATTTTAACTTTAAGCAATGTTTGTTTGTAATAAATTGGCTTTTTCATCATCATCATTTTCAGCCGTTCACCATCCACTGCTGGATGAAGGCCTCTCCAATCCTCTTCAACTCCTGTCTGTCTTGAGCAATCTGCATCCAGTTTACTCCACACATTCTTCTCAATTCATCAGCCCATCGTTTGCTCGGTCGACCTTGTTTTCTTTCGCATCCTCTCCATCCACCATTCCAGTATTTCTCGCGTCCATCTGCTATGTGCATCTGCATCTGCATATTCACCCTACGTGTCTAGTCCATTGCCATTTCAACTTTTTCACACGTTCCGCTATATCTGCCACCCTGGTCATGCTTCTTACCCATGTATTCCTCTTCCGATCTCTTCTCGTTATACCGAGCATACATCTTTCCATGCTTCTCTGTGTGCACTGGATCTTGCGTAACATTCTTGAATTTAGCATCCACGTTTCACATCCATACGTCATAACTGGCAGTACGCATTGGTCGTATGCCTTCTTTTTTAAGTACATATAGCGGAATGTTGGATTTTAAAACAATGTTCATTCTTCGTTTTATTTATTTTTCTTTACAACCAGTCATATGCACCAATTGTCCTAGGTATGTATAAATAACTATCAACCATCACTACAATATGCTTATCTACAGTGACTACGTTTTGCGTGCAAAATTCATTAAACATAATTTTAGTTTTATTAAAATTCATTTTCAATCCTACTTTCACACTTTCGTTGCTTAATTGTGTTAATCTATTTTGTAAATCTACCGAGTCGCATGCAACTATGACTATGTCGTCAGCGAATCTTAGATGGATCAAGTGCTTTCCGTTAATCTTGACCCCTTTTTTGTGCCATTCCAGCGATCTATGTAAATAAATAAATAAATGTATATATGTATGTATGTATGCATGTATGTATGTACATATGTACACGAATTGGCGTATACACACACACACACAGCGTTCATTTATAATTTTAACTATTTATTGCATTATTTCTAAAATTTCGAAAAGTGACGGAAAATAAGCTACAGCTTCCTTGGAAAATATCCTAAGCGTGAATTTATTTATTTATTTATATAATATAGTAGCTTAAGCTAATTAATTATAATCCTTAACTAAGCATTTGTACAGAGATGTTTTTTTAAAACTGCCAGGAATTTTTCAATAGTTTTGGAACTTCTAATTCCATCCGGCAGTTTATTATACTCCAAAACACCTCTGTACAAGATGCTTCTCCTATTTCTATTTATTTTAACATTTTTTATAATTAAATTATTTTTATTCCTTAAATATACATATATATTCACATATGTATGTACATCCATTCCTCTCACAATAAATTTACTAAAATATGATGGTAACTTATTATTATCTAACTTAAATATAAATACGAATATACAAATTCTCAAAGTATCATTCACATTCAATCATCATCTTTTTACTTTATCCTAATCGGATAAAGTATTGTGATCGTGTTTGTACTAGCATACCTATCCGCATTTAAAATACATCTCATACCTCTATTTTGTAATATTTGTAATCTATCTCTAGTTGACTTATCTAATATATTTAATAATGAACCATAATACATAAAATGAGGTCTAAGAATTACATTATAAATTATTATTTTAGTTTCTTCAGATAATAATTTTCTTAGCCGACATAATATTCCTACTTTTTTTATTAAAAATTGACCGTGTAACTTATCATCCAATATTATACCTAAATATTTGAAATTATTAACTAGTTCAATATGAATGAATGTGTACATACATATGTATGTATGTATACAGAATTTATTTTTGAACTCGTAATAACTGTTCCAATCTTCGCCTTCGGGACGAACATTGGAAAAGCCTCAAAAATTTAAACAAATCGTTTAAAAGCTCCGCGATTGGGTTGTATCACACGACATTGAATAGAGGGGTAGAGAACGGTGTTGGTATATACATATGTATGTACATAATTACGGTTGCTAGAAATGGAGCCGTTGTCGAATTGGCGCCCCGCAGCGAGGCAGACGCGCCCTTTACCCCTGGATTTAATCTCAGCCGGGCGTTAGTTAAATCTGCTATGATTCGTCGTCGTTGGATCAATTAGCGAACCCCATCCCACCCTTTCATCCCTTCATCCACCGTCCTTTGTTTCAGTCCCCTAATTACAAGTCCACGGGACGCAAATTGCGACGATTACGAGGTTTCCACGGCCGAAGCTCACCTGCCTCCATATCCAACTCCATAGCGCCCACCCACTTTCAGATTTATGGAAAACATCATAAGATTTCCTCGAACAAAGTGGTCAATCGTACGTGGGAGCTTCGTTAAAAATGAGGTATGCAACTGTAACCATAACAAAACTATCAGTTTTTACTTCAAACTGAATACAAATAGAATTTTCGATTGGGATCTCTTTCTCCGCCTAGTATTGTATCGTAAATTTGTGTTAAATTAAATAACCTCACAATGGCGTGCTAAATTAAACATAGCATACCTAACATCATTAATTAATTAATGGACTCGGCGAAAAACGCCGAAATATTACCGTATTAATAAAATAAGCGAGGGTACAAACTGAGCAATTTCGGATGGTCATTATTTAAAAATTTTCCAATTACGTGTAGATACATGTGCCGCACAGCTTTTTCCAAATATAATTATGGTAGATTTAACATTATACACTACATACGTCATGGTCGTTTTGACAATTGAAATTTTGAATTGTTTATATGCGGTATGCGATCAAATAAGTATATTGTGTATACGAACGTCTGACCGGATGAACCTGTCAGTGGATCGAATGTATGTACATACAATTCGAGAGGGATAAACCATTTTGTTCTGAAAACTCCCCGACAGTAAATTCAAATCGAGGAAAATCAGAAGCAATCTTAATTTCGGACGTTTGATTGATCAAACCCGCGAAGACGCACATTAATTTTTATTTCAGGAAAAAGAAAAAAATATCGCGAGAGCCGAAATATTATTACGATCGCGATTTTCTACGACCCAAAAAAAAAAAAAAAAAAATAAGAAGCCTCTAAATTGGAGGAAAATTTCACCGACATCAAAAGTCGTCCAGCGCAGCAGCACCACGAAAAATAAGGATTTTCAGGAAGTCGCAGCGGAAAATAGAAAAAAAAAAAAATAGAAAATAACGCGTTTCATCCGAACGCTCGTTTTTTCGCCGCTCACTCCGTAGAAAGTGTGTGTCGTCTCCAAAAGAAATAAATGCCATTGTACCGAATGGAAGACAGGAAGAAGAGGGGACAGGGGAGGATAAGAATAAACACGCCACAGGAAAAATGAAATGGAACCATACGAGGGGAAGAGGAGGAAAGGAAAAAGAAATGAGCATTGTACCCCCAGATAAATCCAGTTTCGAAATTACTCTCAACCGCAAGTCGGGTAAGTCTACGACGACATCATACTTTTTGATGCCACTTGGAAAAACTTGCCGGGAAAATGTACTCGCTCGTTTTTTTTTTTTTACTTTATTTTTCATCATTTCATATATTAGACTTGTGACTCACAGGAAAAACTACGAAAAATAATTCACAGTGTACATATTGCTAGGTCTATGTGAGATTTAGTTTCGAAGACTTAGTTCTTCGAGAGGGAGCGTAAAAGATTTTAAGCTTTTCATTAAGGAAAGTTCGACAAAAACAAAACCACAAAATCTGTAGTAAAAGCTCCAGTGAAAAGTGCAAAGTTGAAAGTAATCACGACAAGCATAAAGCAAACGATAAGACAATTTTATCGCATAAAATTTCTTCAAAATTTGACACATTTGTCACATTAGAATTTGATTAACCTAGATCTACCAATTTCAGTTGTAAATACTTTTAACATCAGTGTCGTACATCCAACGAATTAGGCGTATAGAAAAGCTATGTACATATGTACAGTGCAAGATTGAAGTAACTGCCATTGTCGTTGTGCGCTGGAGGACAGCACCATCCACAAGGAATCTTGTCCAGATGCAACAAAACGCTTTGTTACATAGATAGACGGCTTTGTTATAGGCGGGTGGTGGGTTACAGTAGAGAAGCTGAGAACCGAGCTGGTCCATTGTAGTTTACCGCAGACGAAAGCCGACTAGCGATGATCATACTTTTATAAAATACGTATGTATAACATAAGCTTTTCATTATTTTCAAGTTGAAATTCAAAAGGTAAATAATACCAAATGAGACTTTTAACTCGTCGCTTTTACGTAACATACAGAATACGTAAACTGGATGATTTATTGAGTGTAAAATGAAACGCACAAAGAGAACTCTAATAAGTTAATACCATAATAGAAAGCATTTCAGATCATTAATCTAAGAAGAAACGCATATTACATACATACATACATATACTGTTCATACGTTAAACTAAACTAACAATCTTTGCATTTGATTTAACCTATGACGATAGCGAAATGTACGTAGATGATGTCTTTAGTGTGTTTGCAAATACATCATGAATGATCACTCTGGCAGTGCATGAATAATTTCGACACAATATACATAAATTTTCCGTTAACACACTTCCCATTCTCCCGTTCCCAAAACGCTCTCAAGTCTACTATATACACAAATTTACAAATGGACGGTTCAAAACGTGAAAATGAACACTTTCATCGAGTGTTGAATTACTGAACGGTGAACATAGACAAAATAAAGTTAAAAAAAGCAACACTGAAAGCGCGTTCGAATGCAAAATGTTTCATTTCAGTTTGGAGCTGTGTACACAGTAACTAACTGGAGCGATAACAAACGTATTCAGTTTCGGAGTAACAGTCAAAGTCAATTGAATTGCAAAATAACAGTTAAGCAGCCTAGTTCCATGACAGCGATCTTGATTGGGGAGTTTGCCGACCACGTAAATAAACTCCACGATTCTCTCACTCTATCTACGTACATGCATATGTACATACATGCATATGTACAAATGTACGTGTGTGGTAAAACGTAGAAATCGAATGAACGCTTACGTAAAATACCTATCGTCGTATTCGTACATACATACTATGTAAGTACTACAAGTGGGTATATTTCATACGATTGTGAGTTACTTACTTACTTGTGCTTTGTGCGAAATTCTGGGCAAAGACACACACAACACACACACACACACACATATTACGTCCGGTTAAGTAAACGTGTAAATCATGTCGTACAAATTGGAGAGAAATTTACAGCAAGTTTTTCATCGCGGTGCGAAATTGCTCGTTTCCAACACGCATGAATTATGCAAACAGGATGCCTCGTGAAATCTTCACAAACAAATGTCATAAATAAAATTAGTATAAATCGTACAAAAGTTTTGTGTCTGGTAGGCAACATTCCATTGACTGAATATCCACTATTTGTATACGCGTCATGAAAAGGTTACGGAGTCGTATGTGAGAATTTACGATTTCATTTTACAGATCCATCATATTCAAAGTGTCATTCGAAATTTTGGTAGACTAAATTTATTATTGGAAAATTGGAAAATATGAATCGTATACTTTCATGAGATTACACACAAGTCTGAATACAAAATATCAAAATAATATTACGGTTGTTTACAAAAACATGATTTATGTACATTTGAAATTGTGTTCAAGTATTATTGACAATCGATTGAGACATACGATTCTAAAATTTCATCGAAGAAAAAATTCAATATACGCCGCGCCCCCGAAGAGGGAAATTTCAATCACAGACAAATTCATATCGTTGCGCGAAAAACGAATATATAAAAGATCTATTTTTAGCTTGTACCTACACACAACATATGTATGTATGTACGTATATGTATGTAGAAAGCCCTTAAGGATCTTCCCTCGATTCTTCTAAAGTAGGTACATATCGATGGCGGAAAAACGTACGGATTATTCGAGAAGAATGAACGCTCGAGCGACAGGAAAACGTTCGAGGGGAAAGATCGAGATAGAGACACGGCAGAGACGCGATAAGTGCGACTTTCAAAAGAAAGAGATACAATGAGCGAAACGTCTCGGATACCTTTGAAAAATGGCATACAAACAACGTAGAAAATATAGGGCGCGAAAGGTAAACCAAACCCCACCTCCTATAGCCCCATTCTACCACAAGAGCCGTGTGAAATATTCGCCGATTTCGATCACACAAAGGCGTCTTGCAAATTCAATTTCGTGTCGTCCTTTTTATAGCGATCGTTTAACAGTGAAATAAGACCGCTCGATGAAGTCTTACATCTGTCACGTTCGGTTGTTGGAATAGATTTTCCACAGTCAGTAGTTCCGCTGTTGAAAACAAGTACGCGCATTTGTATTCAAAACGTAGTATTTCCCCCCGTATATGGAAAACAACTGCAACTATACACAATATAATGCTATTTAAAATTCAACCGAGCGTAATTAAATTGCGATGCAGTCTATGTTTTACACTCATAAATGTGTGACGTAGAAGTTAGTGGTTTCAGCCTCCGACACGAAGAGGTGCTTTTGATATTTTCGGTTGGAAACTGTGGAAAGCGAGATACTTGCAACGGCATTAATTGTACGAATGAGGCTTTTCCGCGTAGTCCTAATTTGCATGTGCGGCTTTGATCTTCTAATATACTATTCATAGTGTTTTGACAAGAGAGATTGAAACGTACTTTACACACACTATCTATGTACATACAAAAAAATATTACATGAATATACAGGACGATTCACGATGATACATAGCATAGGATGTATGTAATAGGGCAAGTTATTTGGAGAAAAAAAAAGTCATACGAACATAGGGTCGGATCTATTCTCGGACATACGCTCATAACTTTTTTTCGCCAAAGAACCTCCTTTATCATCCCTAACAACGTACCGTGCGAATAGTGAATTATACGAATGTATTAGAATATTCTATGATTACAAAAATCACGTTGTTGAGTTACCCGAGGGGAGACCCAAAAATTATTACTAATTCTTACACACTGAATCCGAATCTGATAATGAAATTTGTTGATTAGCTCTCTCCATTGTAATATTTATGTATTTTATTTATTTATTTTTTTACATAATCGTCCTGCATGACATTTCAGAATTTCATCTAGATAGTCATGCAGGGAAAACAATATACATATGTATATGTACAGTAAAACATAATATAAAAAGTTTAAAATTTACATAGCAGTAGGCAAATAACAAAAAATAAAAGTAACAAAAAAAATGTTTTTCCTTTGAGATGTGAGCGAAAAGTTTTTTTAAACTTTCAAATATCACAATTAATAGCAAAAACATCTGACTATTGCTTCCAATACTCATTTTGAACACAGGAGCGCTAAATTTTGAGTTACAGATCGCAAAAGTAAATAGTTCATAAACGAGACCTAACCAACAAATTTAGTTATCATATTCGGATTCATCGGGTCAAACTTAGTAAGTTTGACTCCGCTCCGGTAGTTTTTTTTTTGTCGCACAGTGTTATTAAACATTTCCGACTTGTAACTATTGTACATAGAATGGTTAAGTGAAATAGTCAACTGTAAAAATATCGAAATTTCTACGAAGTCGTAATACGTCGCACTTACTTACATACATACATACATATAAGAGGAAAATATTTAATAACAATGGGAAATGTATGAAACGGGTTAAGCCATCAAGCGCCAGAGACGCGTTGACACATTCGCGCCCGCTCATAATAAATCGTCGCGGTGCCGATGATTAATCGCACGCGCTCGCGAAATCCCCTCACGGCTAAAGGCTCTCACACACAGCTGCGAAATCGCGTATGAAAACCTAGCGAATTTCGCTAGGAAAAGTCTACCGGCCTGCGCAAGCACCGATTTCTGTCACTCTGACATAGCCTATCAAACTACCATCTGTCACCTGGCTTTCGGAACGTTTGTATTTCACTCACGATTCTGACATGGACTCAAGTCAGAGTTATTTACATACATACAACATATCAACTTTTCCAAAAACTTCATCGAAGTCCGCGAATCGCGGAATTCGGCGGAAAATCCTTCTTGGTGTAGACGCGTATTCGGTTATTCTATTCAAGCCTCACTGCCACCCACGTACATTATTTATTGCGAATTTGTTTAAATTCTATTAATAATCAATTGTTTTTTGCACTAATTTACGTAATATATCTATTATAACAGCTAACAAATATATAATAGACGTATATAATCGCCCCCGCCACCCCCTATACCCGTTTCAATGCAAACTTAAGTTTTCACCACGTGGTTATGCCCGAACATTTAGCGGTTAAAGCCGACTTTGTTATCATACGCTCTTTGCTCTTTACCTAGCGAAATTCGCTAGGTTTGCCGCGCTAGGTTTTCATAATATGGAGTCCCAGTAGAATTACTTACTCGTTACAGATTGAAAGGATTCAGAGGAAATTCCTCAGATACCTAACATGAGAGAGTTCGGCTACTATCCCTTTCTGTATCCCAGTGTCTTTGTTCTAGGATCAGTGGGATATAATTCCCTGTCTTCTCGTAGGGATGCTCATCTAGTTTGTCACTTCCACAAGTTACTAAGAGGGGACATTTGCAATCCATCAGTATTAGAAGAACTGAAGCTGTGGGCTCCCGAGAACTTTCGGGATTCTCGCACGCGGATGTTGTTTCGGACGATTAGAGCGAGAACCGGTGTCCTTGCTGACTCGCCCATTGCCCGGGCCATTCTAATGCCCGCGCCAGACATGTGATCAAATAAGTGTTCACATGTGTGGCACGGGCACTTGATACTATTGTCACATATTTTCCGTGTCAGTTTTTTAGCGCACATCAAAGGGATAAAAGTCCAAATGTTTGTGTGCCTGCCACACTGCGCGAAGCCCAGTTGCGCGAGCGTCGCCGTGGAGAGCTTTGAACACATATCTGGCAGATACAACAATATGTGAACAAATGTGTGAGCAAAGTCTTCAAATAAGTGATCACTTCTTTGAACTTATGTCTGGCGCCGGCATAAGACTGAATCTCCTTGCAATAGATCTGGATATACATAGTTACTGCGAATACACTTCAGATCGCCATTTTCCTCTCACACTCGAGATTTGTGTTGAAAAACTTTATTTTATGTTTAACTAATTGTTAATTTGTTATTTTATATTCCATATTATCTCTTACTTTTATTATACTTAATTAATTCAATTGTATGTAATAATTTGGCTATTAATAACCTGTTAGGTCATCACAGTATATATATTTTTTAAATAAAATAAAATAAAATGTACATAATATGTACATTTATACATACATATATACATTTTTAGTAAAAATGTGTACGTTCATTTTAATTGACATCCTTAATGCCAACTATGATGAAGTTGAAAAAGTTATTATGTTTTTTTATATATAATCTTTTATTTGTAAATTGTTTGATTTAATGTAATTGGTGAATTATTTGATTTGATGAAATTTGTGAATTATTTGATTTAATGTATCTAATTTGTAAATTATTTTATTAATTTTATTATTAATTATTATTATTATATTACTCGCCATAGTGACGAATTGGGGCAACCTGTAATGTCACCATGGTATAATTTGTAAAAAATAAATAAATACGCGATTTCGCAGCTGTGTGTGAGAGCCTTAAAGGGTTAAGTGAGAACGACAGTGCGAATCGACGTTGTATTTTATATAAATGGTACGTGTGCAGAGTTGAGGTTTTTAGACGACACGGAAACAATAGATAATGGCGCGGCGCGGGAAATTAGCATTTGATAAATGTTCACCCGTAGACCAGTGGAAGAATATCCTTGGCGTTGTGCTTCTTCACTAAGTGATCATTAGCCGAAGTGGGCTCGCCGGGGAATATTATTAACCTTGATACTAATGGATTGCCTGCGGAAATAAATTCACCAAAACAGCGTTACGTCGAGGAAAACTCCTCCATATTAACGAACGGCGAGCGAGCGAGCACCCTTCGACGTTGCGAAAGGGTGTAAGATAAGAGATGAGAACCATTTCTGCGCCCTAAAGGAAGGATGAGGACAAATTGCGATGTTGAGACACGCAACCGGCACATTGTTACGGCCAATTAGGCGCATATATATGAGTATATTATTCGATTGACCTTCGATGTGTCGAGTTTAAATGCAACCAATCTGGACACGCTCGTGCGAATCGAGATTTTAATTGGACAGTGTAAGTAAAAATGGACGGCAATAGCGCGAGATGAAGCTAAAATTCAACTGCAGTGCCCGCTTCGGATAGCGAATATATGTTGTTGAATTTCACTTTATTTAGTCCAAGCAATTACGATAAATTCGGAATAATTATCCGAACGCAGACACTTTCATTATACCTCTATGCAAAATAGTTGTGGGTATTTTCATTTCGAATAAACGCCATACCTACCTATGTACTTGTTGGTACGTTATTTACGTCGTAGTTGTAGATTCATAATGCAATTAAGTTTTCATACGCTACGGCTCTTTATAATGTAAAGCGTTTTCATACGTTCAAGCTAAAATCCCCTATCCTGAGAGGTGAGAGCGCATTTAACCCCTTCAAAGGCACCTGAAAGTATTTCATATTTAGCACGCGATTGTGCAAAACAATTTTTTATATTTTATTTATTTATTAAAGGTCTATTAGAGCTTTTACATATAAAATACATAACATATTAAATTAGAAAAACACGAAGGGGAAAAAAACTGATAAATAAATTATGTCGAGTTAATAAAATAAATAATATTTTTTATATTTTTATACAAAAATTACATCGAATATGATTCTTCTATTATGTTCTTAAATTTATCATTTTAAATTTTGACAGAAGAAAATCATAACATGAATATACAGTAGGTTTATTAAAAATAAAGTTAATATTAATACAAACAAAAACCTTTCAAGCTATCATTAATCAACTGAATATTTAATTTTCTCAGTCACAAGATAGTTTCATTAGAGCAACTGATAAATACGACTCAGTACAAATTCACCGTATCCCAACAAACTAAGAAATGTCCACACAATTATCCTTTCCATTTATGCGAATTAGTGACCGCTGAAATGGTTGAAATGTCGACCATTGGGAGAACGTAACGGCCTCTTCAGTATTCTAATACGCACGTACACCAAAACCAGACTATGAATTAATTTACCGAACTGCTTTCGCCAATATACATTAATTTCTTGAAAGGTAGTAAAGGGGCGGATTTAAGAGCGGGGCAGCTTTCAATTAGAAACATACTAACACGTTGAGGCCAAGAGTTCTTTACCGTATACTCGAGAGGGTGGAAAGTGCGCTACAACGCGAAATACGCAATAAAATTTCTACAGTTGTACATAGACGGTGCACAGTTTGCGAATGCCTCGCAATCCCGATTTTAAGGTGCCGACTTTCGAGTTGACGGAAAGTTCAAAATATCAACTGTTCAAATTAAACACTATACCTTATACACGGCTAGAATATTCATTGCGAGCACTACACAATAGGAATAGGGCATTTGTAAGTTTTTTTTTTATCGCTCGGGTCAACCTTTATAAGGTCGCATAGTTTGGCGAGAATGGGAGGCGTCGGTTATGTAAATTATGATGGGCGTCGGTTTCTATTCATTTGCCGCAGCAAAACCTAACGGATACCGAAGCCAAAAAAGCTCTCGGCCTTGCCTCGGTGGGGTAGTTGATTGATTGCCGAACGTTGCCCGTGAAAGCCTTCGTCTGTGGTGGGTGGCAAAGTGAGTGGTTTCGCTAGTTCCGCATGGTCGTTACGCACTAGCAGAAAGGTGAAAACCCAATAAAAACTATCCACATTCGATAAAATTTAAACGCTCACCTCGTTCCTCGCTACACTCAATATTTAAGACGGTTAACTCTTTCGCCAAGGACAGCGGTCGCCAACCTTTCGGACCTCACGGACCACTATACTGAAAATCTCGAATCCCGCGGACCACTACCATGATTTTTTTCCATAAAAATAACATTCTAAATATGAAATGGTGAAATATGAAATAAAAATAATAATGGTAATTACACCCCTTATAATGATAGAAAAATTATAATAAATAAACGATATATTCATTATTCATTATGAAAACTGCCAGTTGGCGACCGCTGGTCTAGGAGTAATATTACCAAAAAAAAAAAAAACATAAAAGTACGTGTGGCACTAGATAGGTGTGATTGATGAAGAACTAGAATTCAAAATGAGCTATAAAGTTCAATCTATATCAAGTTCGAGCTATAAAGTTCAATCTTGAATACTCCGAAGAGAATTTTTTATTACATGAAAAGTCAATATCGAACATGTTTCGTGAATCTAAGTTAAAAAAGTTTCCAAGTAAGCTTGTTATATATTGTGCGGTAAAATCTTATTTGATTGATGTACTTGATATACTTTGTTAACGTTTAACTTTAAGAGAAAGGATTACACTAATATTTATTCTATGGAAAAAGTTAAACGGACGAAATATTTGCGATAATAACGACGACAGACATAAATTTAAACAAACTTTGGATTAATATAATATAACTACACAAGTGTGAGTGAAAAGCTCCGAGTACGCAGTAATTCAATTAAGGCGAATAACCTTTGGACGAGGGCTAGTATTATAACGCGAGAATGATTAGGTAATCTTTGAAAGAAAATTACGTAAATTCGTGCAATTTTTACACACTGAAAGGTTTTTCAGAACAGAATGAAAATGAAAAGCGACTGACAAAAACATACGACAGACGAGTAGCTTCATTCAAAATTTTAACATTCGAAACATTTGAAACACGCTCATCGCCGTCATAATATACCCATAGTATAAAATCGTGTGCGCGCACTGTGTAGAAAGCTGAAACGTAAACTTTGCGCGAGGAAAAGATACACTTTAGAAGAGTCACGAGGGAATATGCGAAGAAAGGTGTGTGTGCGTGATCACAATACGTAGATTTGTTCAAATAGACGCTTCGCGCACATCAATTTGGGCGATTGTCCCCTCGGTCAACATAGGCCGCAAAAGCTCAGGCAGAAAAGCTCTCAGAGCGCGGGGGCGCCTCGTGGAGGCACAATGGCGCTTTTGGCGCCCGGGCCTCCAATAAAAATGAAATATTTTCGGGGGAACGTGTGAAAGCGTCGGACGCAGGTTACCTATTCAATTTTCCGGCAGAGGAAATATTGGAAACCGAATGGGATATGAAAGCGAACAATTTCACACGGTTCAATATGGGTGGCATGTCGTATGATACATATACGAGTATACATATACATACATATGTATGTATATGAATATTTCTTTACATGCGTATGTAGTAGGGCAGCGGTCGCCAACCGGTGGTCCGCATTTTTCATAATCGTCATCATTTTCAGCCGTTCACCATCCACTGCTGGATAAAGGCCTCTCCAATCCTCTTCAACTCCTGTCTGTCTTGAGCAATCTGCATCCAGTTTACTCCACACATTCTTCTCAATTCATCAGCCCATCGTTTGCTCGGTCGACCTTGTTTTCTTTCGCATCCTCTCCATCCACCATTCCAGTATTTCTCGCGTCCATCTGCTATGTGCATCTGCATCTGCATATTCACCCTACGTGTCTAGTCCATTGCCATTTCAACTTTTTCACACGTTCCGCTATATCTGCCACCCTGGTCATGCTTCTTACCCATGTATTCCTCTTCCGATCTCTTCAATTCATCAGCCCATCTTCCACTCGGTCTACCTTGCTTTATTTCAAATCCTCTCGAATACCATTCCAGTATCTCTCACTCCCATCTGCCATCCATTATTCTCGCTATGTATCCAGCCCATTGCCACTTCAACTTTTTCACACGTTTTGCTATATCTGCCACTTTGATCATACATCTTACCAGTGTATTCCTCTTACGATCTCTTTTTTTTATTCCAAGCATACATCTTTCTATGCTTCTCTGTGTGCACTAGATCTTACGTAGCATTCTTTAATTTAGCATCCAAGTTTCACATCCATACATCATACATAACTAGCAGATTTCATAATGAATAATGAATATATCGTTGATTTATTAAAATTTTTCTATCATTATAAGGTGACTAGTGTAAGCCCGTTGATGATCAACGAAGCGGTTTCTCATCATCCGCACTGAAAAATAATATAAATTTAATAGTTTTTATAGTTGTTGTATAGATGGCGCTTTAATAATAACAACAACGTAATAATTTAGCAAAGTTGCGAACTTTCAAACGATTTGTATGTTTAAAATATAAAGAATCTCGCATTATCGGCGTTGGATTATGGCGTAAGCGTTCAATGCCCCAACCTGGTGATACCGTGTTCAAATCCCACTCGCGCGACGTTCTGGTTTTTTTTTTTAATATTTACCGAGGCGAGCGTTATCAGCAGACAGACAGAAAAACTTAACGAATGAATAAAGTACTGAGTTTAGTAATATTAAATTTAATAGTTTTTATAGTTTTTGCATAGATGGCACGTTATAATAACATCAACGTAACAATTTAGCAAAGTTGCGAACCTACTGAGGATTCATATTGTCAAATTGTAGCAGACTCCTCATTACCTCGGTTGGTTGATAACGCAAGCGTTCACTCCTCCGACCTGGTGATCTCGGGTTCAAATCCCACTCACGCGACCTTCTGGTTTTTTAATTATTTACTGAGGCCAGCGTTATCAGCAGACAGACACATGGAATTGGGCTATTATATATATAATATCCAACTTTTTGCAAATAATTTGGAGTGCAAAAACGAGTGTATTTACCATTTTATATTAAGAATGTTACTTTTATGGAAAACTTACTAAACTGTTACTTATATGGAAAACTTACCAAACTGTTTCTTTTATCTTGCTACAATTCAGCCAACTATAGTACCTATAGAGTCGAGTATGCGTTCTCTTCAGCAGGAGTGATCTGCACTAAAATTAGATTCAGCTTAAATCATGACACGTTAAACATGTTATGTTTTTTAAGGGCTCACTTTAATTCTTCTTCTGAAAGAGAATTATTTAAATAATTTTTGTTTAATAAATTACACGTATAATTTTTTTCTTGTATAAAATGTATTTTTTAAAAATTTATACATTTTTTAAATTACCAATTAGCCGGTATTAGCTTTAAATTTTACCGAATTACCGGTAATGAAATTGTCCGGCAAATTTGCATGCCCTAGTAGTATATAGGGTAGGTATGTAAGTTTACCGATTCTTTCACCTGTTACCATTTAAATCTTCAAGGCCCTTTGTGGCGATTAACAGAGTAAATACATTTCATATTAAATTATAATGTCAAGCATTTATTTTTTATTTTTACAGTCGCAATCTGAAAAGAAAGCGCATTAAATTTTCAGTGTTTATTAGTGGAATTATTCGATTAAAATCTAGCATGATGCAAGTGTGTTAAAAAATTTCAACTGTAGCATACAAATGTAAATTATTCCGCTGATAAAATCTCAGCTCGAAACGGTAAGTGTTGTGTGATTGATGACCGAAACTCGACCCCCATTGTATCTACAAAATTGCTATAACAAAATCAAAAAAATTGCACAAAGCGATAGATCGAAAGTCACTTTGCCTTTTAAATTTCAACCAAAAAAATAATTCAACAATAAACGTCTGCTTGATCTCGATAATGAAATAATGTTTTATTCATTCGGGTAGTACTCGTGTGTATGTGTGTGTGTGTAATGTAATATTCAATAGTAAAAGAAACGTGGATAAGGTTCAAGTAATCCGGGGATAACTGTATGATTGATAGGGTTCAATTTATACGATAATAGGACTACATTAAATATTCAGTCACCGAACTAGACAGTGGGTTTGGATATTTCGCACTGATTAGAGTGCATTATCAAAGCAATGTCGGTGATTTCAAAGAAAAAAAAAAAAAAAACGGCGCCAAAAAGGGATATTCGGAAGGAAGCGACGCTTAACAAAAGACGACACTGAAAAATAGGCGTTGGTACAAAGGGACGCCTCGCGAAAAAAAAATGAAAAAGGAAGCAAAATTCCCACCGTGTAACATCTGGCGTACGATAGGAAAATATAAAGAACCGTGAAAATAATGAAAAAACTCTCGCGATATACATAATAACAAAACACACAAGGATGAAATTATCGCATACGTTACGCAAACTTTCTTCGTTGCAATGCTACGAATTCGCACACTGGAGGAATCTGTGTGTGTGTCACGTGCGATATACACACGATCATCCCTTAAATAAACGTGCTATATAAACTTCATAGACACGCATCAAACGTCGAATACAAACGTACCCACTACTACTATGCAGAAGCATACGAACAAAAAGCGTATCGGCGAGTTTAAAAGTTCAGATGGCGGCAATAATTGAAATACAGAAACTCGCAATTTTAATATTAAACTACCGCGTCGGTTTTCGTTGACACATTCCGTCGATAAATTCGCTAATAAATAATTTAACAAGGGCGTTGTGGAATTTTCGCGTTTCCCCCACGCAAGTTTCGTTACGTTGACTTCGACGTGTTCCACTCGAACAATTCACGCGAATAGAGAAATTGGTAGACATGCGAAACCTTGGCAAGATTTTAGGTAGCGAATGTTATTCTGCAGAGTTCGGCGACAAGTTCGACAGATGACACGACCATAGATAGAGGAAAAGCTAGTTCGGGAAAATGGGAAAGTTGACGATGTCGGGCCAATCGCCGTGACATACATTCACATTGGAACAATTCTCGTGCGTGACTTATGAACGCGAATAAACGTGCCAACTTTATTGAAAGGCTAGACAATTAGGATTTTAGTAAACAGGTGATGATAATATATGAGAGTAAATCACGATTTATTTCATTGGCACAGAAAGGTGAAAGTTGAGGGTACATATACATATTATATGTAGATCGCCAACCTTTCGGACCTCGCGGACCACTAAACTCAAAATCTCGAATACCGCGGACCACTACCATGATTTTTTCCATAAAAATAACATTTAACATATGAAATGGTAATTACACTTGTATTTGCACTCCAAGTTATTTGCAAAAAGTTGGATATCACCTTATACATATGTATGTATATATAAAAATATAGAAAAATAATAATAAATAAACGATATATTCATTATTCATTATGAAAACTGCCAGTTATGACTTATGGATGTAAAAACTTGAATGCTAAATTCAAGAATGGTACGTAAGATCCAGTGCACACAGAGAAACATTGAAAGATGTATGCTTGGTATAACAAGAGATCGTTAAAGGAATACATGGGTGAGAAGTATGACCAAAGTGGCAGATATAGCCGAACGTATGAAAAAGTTGAAGTGGCAATGGGCTGGACACATGATGTGATATGACGCGAGAAATACTAGAATGGTATCCGAGAGAATGTGAAAGAAAGCCAGGTAGACCGAGTGGAAGATGGGCTGATGAATTGAGAAGAATGGGTGGAGTCAAGTGGATGCAGATTGCTCAAGACAGACAGGAATGGAAGAGAATAGGAGAGGTCTTCATCCAGCAGTGAATGGTGAACGGCTGAATATGAAAAATGCGGACCACCATAATTCTCTCGTGGACCACCAGTTGGCGAACGCTGTACTAGATCATGCAAAAACTGTAAGTAATAAACTGTGAAATTTCAGGAAATTCATAGCTGCAGATGAAAATTGTAAGGCCGTTTCTGCGGTTTGACAGTTTTGGAATCAGTGAGGGGTTTCAAATAGAATACGTAATGCCATATTTTAGCATCAAAAGACGTCCGCTGTACACTTGGAACATGTTTAAACGAGGCAAGACGGTTTGTTTCAAACACATAGTTGAAAGAAACCAACGGAATAATAGCATACATACACACGTAATACAACTAACAAAAATAATAGTAAAAATGAAATGATTTATCTGCGAAAGCGCTCGCTGAGATCGCCAGAGACCGACAAATACAAAACGTTGCCATTGTGCATGAAGGGAAACGCGTTACGAAATAAAGTACGATTATTTTGAAAAAAGGGCAGAGAATTTTGAGTGTTAGGGGATGGATGGCATATGTGTACATATATGTGAATTTATGGTTTCGTCGAGGTGCTCACTTCCTTCCTGCGTTCCTCTTTTTTTGCCATTTTTAGACGATATATGCCAAATTTAGTATGATGGGACGTTTTCGTACCTTTTCTGAAATTCTGAATAGATTCGGCGAAGATCGGATCGTGGTTAAAACGTTTATTTTTATATCAAGAATAACAAAAAAACGAAAACAAGATAATGATAAACCAATATACAAAAGAAAATTACATATCCATATATTTGTAGGAGGAAAATATCGGGTATTAACAGTTGATTATTATTTATAGACAATAAGTGTAAAAATAGCAAAAGAAACTTGCGCACGCAATTGGGATTAGTATACCGTTAATATTACAATGTGAAACGATCACATTTTATCTTTGAATTATATTCATATTTTTACGATGTGAATGAGGAAAATGTACGACGAATTTCCTAATGCATATACAAAAATTCATAAAATTCTCTGCCATTGTCCTCGAAAGTAGATTAATGTAGCGTGGTCATAATTTAAACTATAACATACATAGGTGTTGATTGTGTAAAAACATAAATTGGCTTTTAAATGTAAATGTATTATTTTTTCAGAGCTGATAAATTACATGTTTAACATGACAGTTTCGCGCATTCAATAAAAATAATGCAGGAAGATAGACAAGACACGCAAGAGTTGAGAATGACATAAAACATTTGCAGAGCCAATAGACGTTCACTTCAAGTATTTATAGTTAGAGTTGATCTAATAAATTTGATTTTTTTTACTCGTTTCCTTTGACTTCAAGAGCCGGGATCAATCACTACGTTCAAACACTCTGAACGTTTCATTTCAAACATAAATTTAAAGTTGATACAATTGTATAATATGATTTCCTATTGTGTGAAATGGGAAAACGAACAGATGCAAAGCATTGGTTTTTTGTGATTACATACAATTCAAATTGACGCATTAAAATATCTACCTACGTTGTACAGAATTGCAAACAATTCGAGACCGATAGCTGTATTATATTGTGGAATCGAATTGTACTTATGTAATACGAAATATGATTTGTATTTATTTACTTTGTACATCTTGTGATACGACGTGTGTTCGAATTGAGATTCCAAGAACGAAAACATGAGGAAATCTATTTCGAAAAGCGAAAATTGATATTCTTCGAATGGCGCCGCGTTTGGAAAAACGTCAATATTGAATTAAAGATTTGACGACCTTGTGAAAATTTTATTATAATTGAACGATACATGAAACTTGCTAAAATTATCATGATGCTTTAGCATTATGATAATTTTACTGTCACGGGTTTTCAATTTTCTATTCAGTGTGACTAATATTGATTTATTATTTATTTATTTTATTTAATAATAGCTAAATAAATAGCTAATTTAACTACATCTATTACATTTTCAAAACACTAAATCAAATATACATTATACACTATACTTATACTTAACTACTATTTCTCACAGAGGTGTCTCCTCACACTTTTTAAGAATGCATCTATTGTCTTAGAAGACTTGATGCACTCCGGGAGGGCATTATACCCTGTGAAAAACACCACCAGCTATCTTTGATTTTCTTACTCTACCCACAACTAGTTTGTTCTTATTTCTAGTAGAATAATTATGAATATCACTATATCTAATGATATAGTTCTTAAAATAACTTGGCAATAACTTATAAACAAAAGACAATGTGCTTAATTTTAAACAATTTCTAATACTCATCCATCCCAGTTCATCTAACATACTTCTAATGCTTTTTAGTCTACCAACATTCAAAATACCTCTCATAGCTCTATTTTGCAACCTTTGAATTTTTTCTAAATCTTGGCCACTGAACATATAAAGTACAGTGGCACAATAAACCAGGTGTGGCAAGACAATTGTATTATAGACTAAAACCTTACTTTTCCTACTTAAAATATTTCTTAACCTACATAAAACACCAACTTTTCTAGCCATTTTTTCAATTATATATTCAGCATGTACCTCAAAGTTCAGTTTAGAGTCTATATGAATTCCCAAATATTTTAAATTATCAACTATTTCAATAATTGTATAATTAATCCTAAGTTCATTCAACACATTTTTACTATTAAACCACATCATTTTTGTTTTATACCAAAACATACAAACAATCGTAGTGATATAAATATCATAGAATACGATTAGAAGTGTAATTTAAGTAATTTACAGGTGTCAATTATTGATAAACTACTTTTTTTAGAGTAGGTAGATGGTATGAAAATGGATTATATCTATGTATATCATATATGTATGTATGTACAATATTGTATATGATAATTGTATATACATATGTATGTACATACATACATACGTATGCATACTGGAGTTTAACATTCGAGATAAAAATTGTAATTTTTTTTGATGAAAGCAAACTTGATTTTGAGCAAATAGTAAAATGGTTTGCCATTTCGTTTGTTTATTGTTTTAAAATTATGCTTTAGGCGCATTCGGAACGATTATGTACAAAAAATACTATTCAAAGTTTACTAACGATAACACTAAAGTGGTACCTTGTGGTTTCGCATGAGAAGATTGTGATATTTTGCTTGGGAAGAGAATTTATCAAAAATTTGTGGATCGTGAAAATTCAATCTTACCAGAAAAAAAAAAAAAAATAAAATCAATTATTTGTGAAAAAAACTCAATTATACAGTGACGTGTGTAAGCATACATATGTGTGTATATATGTGTACACACACAACAACGTTTTCCAAGTGGAATTTTATATAAAAGTTTCTTTGCGAAATGTTCTTAAGAGATTTTTCGCTCGCACAAAGGAGAATAACATACCGAAGAACGCTTAAGACCCGGACGAAAGCTGCATCTCATTTTGTTGAAAAGCGACAAATTTACATTTCAACTAAAAAGTGAGTAAAAAGCGGAACGAAATAAGAAAATAGGGGACCTAACGACAACCAGTAACGAGACGTATAATTTGAAATGCAAGGACCAATCTCCCAGCAGATCTGAAATTTATATATCGAAAGCGAATTACCTTTGTGAATGGGGAATTTATTCATCTGGTCGCGTTCCACTTTAAACGGAGACGCTTTTCCGCGGAAGCTGCCCATTTTCCGGAAAACGGACGCGCACGAATTATTCAATATAAATGTATATTGTATATCGCGAAAATTTTGCACGTATGAAAGGCGTATATTCATTAGAAAATTGAAAAACACTAGATTGATAAAAAGGCGAAACTTTTTTTCAATATAAAAATATACTTTTAATAATAAACGGGAGTGAAGATTAAAAATGACGCTCCAACGCGTACATAAATAATGTTAATAATCGCGTTATAAGACGGAACAGTTCATGCGACGCCTATTTTTCTCGCGGAAAATTTTCCGCAAACGCACAGGTTCACCTATTTTCCCACGGAGATTTTACACAACCACGAAACTTCTCAAGAAAAATACGCGTTAGAGAATGCTATTTTTGAACACTATAAATTTTACATTTTTTACGGTTCGTTGAATTTGAGAATAACGTTGATTATTTAGTATAACTTGCCTCAGGGCATACGGTTACGGTTCATATCCGCTCTAGGCAAGATCTCACTATGAAACGCGAATTAGCGAAGCGCATCGGAGATGCTGTATTAAATTATTACCGAAACGTAGTGTCACTGGCTGTGTCATATTGAAGTGAACAAACCTACTCAACTGACGTGTTTGAATTGAATGAATTAATTGTAAAGCTGACAAATTGAATGAGCGCGCGTTTCGAGACGTTTCATGAATATGCAACTCGCTCGAAGCCCTTGAGCTATGAGTACACAGCTGACATTCATTCATTCATTCATTTTTCATATCTGTACTTATTTTTTTTGGTTGTGTATTCCTTATAATAATATAACAATATTTTTAACGGTGTGTTGGCAGCAAGCCGCTAACTATCAAAGCTGCATCGATTCGACAATGGAATTATATGGCCATACATACAGCCATTCAATCAACGGTACACTATACAATTGTTTCACTGTCTGTCAAACGGGCTATGGGGTGTAATGTCATTGTATGTACAAACTAGCGCGAACGGGTGGCGGTTGGGGTTAGAATAGTTGGTGGGCGAACCGGCTAGTGAATAAAAATATATACATATAATAGCCCTATTCCGTCTGTCTGGCTGTGTGTGTGTGTGCGTCTGTCTGCTGATAACGCTCGCTGAGGTAAATGATTAAAAAACCAGAACATCGCGGGAGTGGGATTTGAACCCGAGATCACCGGTTCGGGACAGTGAGCGCTTACGCTATGATCCAAACTAGATAATAACGGGCCTGCTATAATTTGACAATATAATTTCTCAATAGGCTATCTATAAAATCTTCGACATTTGTTCTCGATTCCGATTTCCCTCGTCATATCGTCAAAATACCCACCCCTCATCGGAGGGATGCCGCGAGAGATGAATTCCAAATTACTTCCAATATCATTTCCTTATTTGTGCGGTATATTTGTGTTTGCTCGCGTCTGGTTTACCTCATCCCTCTAGCACTCTGGTCGGATGTTATTTGAATTCCAGACCACCCTGTACCGACGATGATGATACTCGGTACATGTACCGAGTGTAATCACACACGTTTGTACTCCACGCAAATAAACAATGCAGAATCGTTTACGATCCGTTCAAAAAGCGCCAAGGCTAAGGTAAAATATAAATATACATACATATGTAGGTAGTACCTACTGCGATAGAACTTCCAATTACACAGACGATATTCACAAAAGGTTTGCCCAGTGTGCAATAACCCGTGACAAGGTTTTTAATAATGTCTCGAAGGGATTCGGTCGAAATACCTGAGATATTTTCGTGCACGATATCCAGATAATAATCCAAAATAGATATCGAGGCCACCGCCTCTCAACAAGATTATTTGTGTTTTTATTGACTGCTGGGCATATCGACGTAAACCAATAGATATATGCTATACAGCAGTGCTTCCCAAACTTTGTAGTACCGCGACCCACTTACATACATATGTATGTAGCTTTAATGGACATGAGGGAGAGGGGTATTTATATATGTATGTATATACATATATACATACATACATACATATATATATATTTTTTTTAATACTGCACATTTTAGCACAAAATTAATTATTACTATATGTATACATATGTATATATTAGGGTACGCGTCTACCTGTCTGAGTCGTTGCAGTCACGCTAGCATTGCCAACATAACAAACAAAATATTTTAAACAGTATGTTTGGCAAAAAGCCGCTATCTGTCAAAGATGGTTCGCGTCGACAACGCAATTTTATGGCCATACACCCATTCAATCAATGGTTTATGATACAACCTTTTAACGTACTGTCAAACTGGGCTATCGGCTGTACTATTATTGTATAAAAAAATCAGCGTGCACGGGTCGGAGTTTAAGGGTGGGGTTAGATCCACCGTCATATGACAGGCAAACCGACTATTTTTTTAAAATAATTGACTCTAAAATAAGAATAAATATTATTTATGGTACCTACACACAAATTATAAGTTTCTGTAAAAGAGTTTTTGGTTGGGTTTTTAGCTGCACCCCTGGTGATTATATCGTAATGCGTTAAATTGCGATATCGGCCGTTGCGAACGATTAAAAAAATGCAAATTTGGAGGTAAAACGCGGCGTATAAGCTTTTTAAAAGCTCCGGCGAAGCCCAAACAAAAGCTTAAGCCTCCTAACAAGGCTGATGGGATTAAACAAGCCGGCGTGGATTTATAATACAACATGCAAGCCTAAGGAGAAGTTTTGACTTAAAAGTGTGCATACAAACACCCAAAGCCACTATATCATCGCGCTTCTTCTTTGTGCCCAAGAAACAATTTACTGATGGATAAATGAATACACAATGTAAACTGCAATTTATATTAACAGTTTATTTTATTTAAAAAAAATACCGTTACGACTAGTATAAAAGACGCAATTTAAAAAAATAAAAATACAAGCTCACGGTGAAAGTGGCCGTTATTGGTTTTGGAAACAATTTCGTTGCAAAATTGGAAATACCGGAAATATTGCGTTATAATTTAATCGTACGCGAACACGTATTACAAATTCCCGTTTTGCTCGGATGGATCATAGGAATTTATAATACTACATCAAAAGCTCACATATTTGCAACGCGTTTTGGAAAATAAAGCCGTTTGAACCGCTCCGTAAAGATTTTTAATTCAAATTTTTGATCCATTCCAAATGTGAACGAGCTTTTCATCTCAAATCGAAACCGAGTATACATATATTATTTATTTTGAAATGACAAAAATCGATCAGTATACCTATGTATATTAAAAATTAAAATATAAATTTGAGCTGAAATAAATTACAATTCTCTTTGATGTAACTTCTTTGATATACATAGATACATACATAGAAGTATCCATCGTCGTGATGTAAGAAAATAAAATAATAGCCGCCGTAAATGTGTAGCGTCGATAAATGCTTTAAATTTTTTTTTTTCATAAAGGAACGATGTCTCATTAAGGGGGAGCGTAATATTTAAATAAATTTGCGTGCAGAAAAAATAAAATGAAAATCGAGGATAGGTACATCTTGGCAGTTGTCAAAAACACACGGGACGCCCCAAACATGTCAAATTCTGTTGTGGGAGGAGAGGGGGGAAAAAACCGCAAAAAGTAGACGGAGCGTGAAATGTAAACAAGAAAAATAAACAATCCCAGAAGAAGGTTGTGTGGTTACGGTGTGCGGGGAAAATAGCGTTAAGTGGGAAAATACCGGGAAATACGAACGTGTACAAACGAGACCAAATTAATTCGTTCCACCGTCGAACAATATTTGATATTCATTTTATTCCATTAAATTATACGAAACGATGAACAGCACAAAAAAAGGAATGTTTGCGGCAATCCATTTCAAATTTTGATTACGTCTATTCCAAAATTTAAAAAAAAAAAACAATTTTATTGAGGTTAATAATAAGAAATTAAGGTTAATAAGAAGAAAGAAATTTTATTTAATCGCATTTGGGAATTTTCAACAAACCTCATGCTTCTCACCCTCTCCAATCGTCTTACATTCCTGTCTATCTTGAGCAATCTGCATCCACTTGACTCTACCTTGCATTCTTTCACATCTTCTCGGATACCATTCAAGTATTTCTCGCGTCCGCTATATCTGCCACTTTGATCATGCTTCTTACCCATGTATTCCTCTTACGATCTCTTCTTGTTATACCAAACATACATCCTTCCATGCTTCTTTGTATGCACAGAATATTGCGTAGCATTATTGAATTCAACATTCACGTTTCACATCCATACGTCATAATTGGCAGTATGCATTGGTCGTACGCCTTATTTTTATGCATATCGAGATGTTGGATTTAAAAACTTACAAAAGCGCTCCATCTACATACATATGTACATGCCTATACATACATACATATGTACATAGTTTCATTCTTCGTCTTATTTCTTCTTCTTTACATCCAGTCATATTCACCAATTGCCCTAGGTATAAATAACTAACAACTATCTCTACAATATGATTATCTGCTGTAATTATATTGATATAATGTATAAATTTACATATCATCCCTTACAATACGTAATCGGCATTTAGGTATATGTATGTAAAATGGGCACCGATTTCACATCGCTCGTCACCAATTAGAAAATGAGGGCAAAACTTTAAAAAAGCTACTATACTTAGTTGAAACTGTTTCTACAGAGAATGCGGTACCCCATCTACGTATATAAAAGGTACAAGAGACCTTCGTTAAAACTTTAACAAACTCTAGGGGTATTGAGAGAGAGTTCAGCCGCTTGTTTAGACCCTCTCCTCGCAAATGCGTTATAAGAAAGTAAATAAATGGAAAAGGATCTATTCATACAGATACGACCCCTGCCTATGAATACCTTTTTCGACTGAATAGTGAACGAGTACACTTAGATACAAAAGCGAAATTGCTGATACGTCACTTTGGTTTCTAGCAAGATTTTGATAAATTGGTTTATCAAGGTGGGCCGTCTCCCGTCAGAATTTGACTTAATTGTTGAGACATCATAATATACATTAATGCTAACCTATAAAATGGTCATTGTAAAGTCGCGTAAACATTCGGGAACCGAAGGCGAATTCGCTAGGTCTCGGAGCGATCGTTCACAGCGAATGGTTTTTTGTTGCTTTGCTGCTCCATAAAAACAAAATTTTTTTGTGTGTGTATTTATTTATTTGAATTTTAAACACACATATAATAGCCCTTACATAAACGATTTTAGTGTGACGTACAATCAAGATCAACATGAATTGTGAACATGTATGCAGGTAAGTTTTAAATGCAGTTATACGGTTGAAACTTGACTGAATTTGAAATAAAATTGTGCTCCTAAGTGTCATTTTTATGATATCAAGCCTTGAACATCTGCAGTATTCGCGCGCGCACATACATACATACATACATACAAGGGAACCCATACGATTTAATATGTACCTATGTAAGTACATACATATGTACATATATGTAGGTACATATATCACGCCAGGCAATGATGAAACGGATTCCCCAATGTAAGTTTTGTAATGTTTACAATTTACCCGGTAGATTATATATATGTACGTAATATATAAAATTCAATCATGAATTTCATTGTATGTATGTACGAAAGTTTCAAAAGTGAGTTTTATTACTTGATGATTTATTGCGCTATACTACCATTACTAACACTACTATTGTGGATAAGTACAACTGTTCGCCAAGATGCCACGAACAAAGACGCAATGCACAAAAAAATAAGGGATCCTTTTGATTTTACCGCTGTTGGAGCGAACTTGGTCCAACTGCGAACAGAGTATTTTTTTGTTGGTTAGGTTAGGTTAGGTTAGACGTTTAGGTATTGTCAAAGATCTTTTTTTGTTAATTCTGCCTATTGTATTTCCCTTCGAGGGTCGCTGTTCGGTGCTAATGTTTAGGTGTGGACGTAGTATTTACCTAAAACCAACGAAGCGAATCCCGTAGTTCGCTTCGCCTTCGGTTCGCGAATGTGTACCGGGCTTAATGCTGCGTACACACCGACGAACCGAACCGAATCACTCCGCACAATAATGTCCGATGATTTATGAACGTCCACACAATTGTCGTTCGCTATTCGGTTCGTCGGTGTGTACGCAGCATTACACGGAGACCAGTCACGTGGCGGCGAAACTGTTAGTGGTCGTTATTTATTGAATTAAACCCGGTAACGTGGAGAGGGTCGCGACCGCCGACACAGTGCGGTAGTCCCGACAGGGGTAACGTGTCGCGGGGTATCCGGGACCCCAGGCAGCAGCTGGGGCTAGAGGTAGAGCGGGCTATCGACCCGAGCCCGGGATGCTGCCTACCCCCCATCTGCTCACCACCCACAAAACCTCCCCAAAACCACCCCACTGACCCACAGGCAGTATTGGCCGTAAATAAATAGTGCGCCTTTGTCCCGGTGTGCCGCGAGAGCCTAAGCGGCCGTGGTGCAGTCGAAAGCTGAATTCGAAAGTCGAAAATTAGCAACAAACGAATGGGTGTTTGCAGGAGACAGTTATCCTTTCGAGGGTATCCGGAACGGTGCGTTCCGGTTCGTCGCGCATCGCGTAACTCGAGACGTAGCGCGTTACGCGCATTAATTTTCAAGCCTCCCCGAGGACGAAATTCTACAGTAGCGACACGTTCACCTTAATAATTAAGTCATTTCAGTTTTACTCTGATTATTGTATTCAAATGTATGGCAAACATATAAGTGAGCGACAAATTATTACTATGTATGTACATATATACATTTATTAGCGTACCCTGCCTGGCTCGTTGCGGTTGCGCTAGCATTTCCAACATAACAAACGAAACGTCGCTATCTGTCAAAGCCGGTTCAAGTAGACGACGCGATTTTATGGCCATACATATGGCCATAAAATATACATATGTACACCCATGCAATCGACAGTACACTGTGCAATTGTTACACGTACTGTCAAACGGGCTATGTGCTGTACTTTCATTGTACAAATTAGCGCGTACGGGTAAGGATCGGGGGGTGAGGCTAGAATTGACTGTCGTATAACAGGTAAACCAGCTAATTCTCTAATAGCTTCAGTAAAATAATCCGCAAAGTTTACAGCTACATACATATATAGTACCCATGTACATAGACTTTGAAAATTGAAAATTTTCTTTTTAATTTTACTAAATATAAACTATACATAAAGATCTATAGGATATTCTCGTCTTTTTACCCAATCGTTTTTTTTTTATAAGAAAAAAAAACTTATATTTTTTATAAAGTTTTTACTTTGCCTCAGACTTTAAGTGGGATATGAAATTCAAAAAAATATAATTCACGATAAAATATGTCTGCTATAAATCTCAGTTTGAAAGATCGTTTTACATTAAAAGAAAATTCAGCTGAACTTAATAATCTCATATTATTTAATCTCCCGTTATTTAATTGATAATGTAAGTGTCGCAAAAGCTGCATCTTAAATGGACCTGGGTGTTGTTATCACAAAAGACCTTAAATGGTCAACTCATATAAACTCCTTAGTAAATAAGTATTCTTCATTTATATATGTATGTATGTATATTATCAAACGAGTATTTAAGAAATTTAGTACCTATGCATCCAGTTGCTGTCAAAAATTTATAAATCCTATATTAGACCTAAATTAGAATTTACTGTAAATGTTTGGAACCTTAACTTCAAAAAATACATTTTATGTTTAGAAAGGGTTCAAAGAAGGATTACAAAAATACCATCTGAACTTCGATCACTAGCCTATAATGAAAGGCTGAAGAGAATGAGTCTCACCTCTTTGGAGACGAGAAAATTGAGGGGCGATCTAATATGTAGAAGTGTATAAAATAATAAAAACCCTTCTCACGTTCAATAAAAACGCACATCTCAGAGGTCATACACTGAGACTCCTAAACGAAAAAACTAACAAAATTGTCAGAGACTCGTTCTTTTCAGATAGAGTGGTCAAAGTTTGGAACCGCCTGCCAAATCAGCTAGTAACTTCTAAAAATATAAATCTGTTTAAAAATCATCTCGACAAGTTTTTGAATATAAAATGGATATTTGTGATCCTTCGAATATCAAATCTATATCTATATATATAAAAATCAATGTCTGTCTGTCTGTCTGTTTGTTTATTTGCCTCTCTCTTATAGGCTCCTAAACCACTCAACCGATCGCGATGAAACTTTCAGGACTTATTGTGATCATGCCGGGGATAGTTCCTGTGAAATATGGGGATGGTTTCTCTGGATACGGTATATTCTAACTAAACTATTAAACCAACTACTCTAACTAAACCAACAAACGATATAAAAATCGAAGACTGAATAAACATGCTGTATTTCACAAAATAAAAATATACAAAACAATGTTGTCTTTGTTACACTCGTAACGTTTACGCGCGCGAAAGGCACACACAGACACACAATTTGTGTGTGTTGGTTCACTTCAACTCTGGGATCCGGAACGGGATCTGGAATGGGAACAGGATCGGGAATAGGCCTGCTCACGCGTCAGATAACGTACTAGGAACGGGAACAGGATCGGGAACGGGAACGAGATCTGGAACGGGATCGGGAACGGGCCTGCTCACGCGTCAGAAAACGTACTAGAAACGGGAACGGGCATTGCAACGCATGCCGGGTCAGCTAGTATATAATATAAATAACTAAAAAAAAATTAAAAACTTTATGTACAATTTGTATCAGACCCCTGGGCTCCGTCGGCTATGCGGCCTGCTCATGTATTTTAAATAAATAAACATATATAATATACTAGTACGTCATAAATATTTTGATAACTGTAATTATACGAGGCAAGGTCGTAAAATGTTGAAAATTTTGCAGGATTCAAAAAAATGTGAATCATCCAAAATTTAATATACATACATATGTGTATGTATGTACATATGTACATTACATTATATTATCTAAACCCTGCCTCAGTACAGCGAACATAGACGCAAAATTTCATCCTGTATAAAATAAGTTCAGATGTCATAAGCACACGTCGCGTCGCCATTATATACATATGTACGTCGGTTAGAGAACGGAAACACACAGGCTACGAGTGTAAGACGAAAGCAGAACGGATTTATGCAAGGAAGCTCAAGTACACTTTGTACGTACGAACGCCGCTAATGGAGAAACGGGGACCACTGAATACTTTATTCCGAACCTGTTCCACTTTTAATACGGCCACCTTTGAGTGAACAATAAAAATAATCGTTCCGAAAGTAAAGGCACCTTCAAAAATTTAAGACTACGAAAATAAACCGTAGAGACATTCAGAATTTTATATGCATTGGTTTTATAACAACAAAAAAAATGCAACCCTGGAATAAGCTTCTACGATGCCCCGTAGCTCGTAGCTAACAAACACTAACGCAGCGGAGCAACAGGAGCAACATTTGAAGTACCCATATATGTATTCTAGTTCGCAAACACAAAGAGATAAAATCAGCAAGCAACGTATGTACCTACAGGAATATACTGCTAGGATAAAATACAACTCAAAACATATTCCAGCTAGGACGATGAAACGCGAAACCGTATCGAACATGTTCCGTATTAATTAGTAAATCTGCCACGGATTAATTTACACGCACACACAATATAATCAGTAATGAAGGAGTATAAGTTTTAGTCGCAGTGTACTAAATGTGTGCTACGAATCGTACTACGAGTTCGTTATACATACATACATACATACATATGTAGGTACTAGAAAACTACATACATACATATACTGTTTTCTAGCTCAGCGCAAACAAGTGGAATGTAAACAGTCGTTATACTCGTTGTGTAACGATTGCACAACTTACGGAACAACCCTTACATTTGCTAAATCACCGTGAGAAAGAAATCGATTCACGAAGGACATTCAACAGGTTATAGCAGGGCATAAATGAAAATTGCGTAGATATCACAGCAGATACGTCATATATGTACATACGTCAACTTTAACTTTTGTATGCTGCACGTACAGTCGTACACGAAACAACTACAAAAAACTAGAGCACGTAGTGTGGTGTGTGTGTGAAGGCAAAGTATAGATTTTTACTCTGGCTATGTAGGCTTGCGAGTATTATTTAACTTGTATATAAAATTCGGAAATATCCGATACAAATTGAATACGCGTGTCGATTTGCGCAATTAACCCTCGAAGCGAGATTCGAATATTGAAAGACAATACGAGCTCACGTTTACGCGATACGTTTCACAGAAATAATAATTGGAACTCCGGCGAAATTCGAAGAGCAGCTCAATTCGGCAAAATTCTTCAGTGGAAAATAAAAGGGGCAACAATTTACTCTCGACGTATGTACTTAAAAATCGGTAAAACCATTTCCGCGGGCGAAACGTTAAGCCTCATCCGGTTTTTATTTCCCTCGAAGCTTTCCGCCGGCGGTTTTGCACGTGTATATTACGCTCGACTTCAATTTGCCAAAGACTGAATTAGCAGTAGCGAGAGGTCCAATCTTCCGGTGCCCGCCGCAAGAAAAACTATAAATCTTTCAGTTGATTTATCGCGACATCCGAAGAGGTCGGGCATACAAAAGAGGTGAGAGGGACGATAAGATTTCAATGGAAATAATAGCCCCCTTAGAATATATATTAGCGTGATTTATGCCTGGAATCAAAACTTAATTCATACCTCTCCTTTTTTTTTATTGTTTGAAATATAAAAATGAGGATGAAACGACCCTTGGCGGTGAAAGGGATGAAAGCTTACGAGCTGATGGCTCACACGTACCGACATTACATCACGCAACGTTTTAACCTCTCGTAAAAGCGTATTCTTTTCATTGAGTAGTGCACTGAATGGAAATATGAAAAATGTATTACATATGTACATATAATAGGTACACCCGATTTTATTTTTGCACGGTTTTGAAATAACACAGTCCAAGAAAACAGACCAATAATTGTTTTTACACCAACTTTTTTGTTTTAACACGGTTATTAAAAATTAAAATGCAAAAAAACAGCAATAAACGGACACGTTTATTGTTAAGTAGCGATACTGAATGAATATTTTTATTATATTAAATTTAAATCGAAAATCATGTCAATTTATTACTTCATTATGTATGTATGTACGTACTTACATAATATGTATGTATGTAACTTATGAAAATATTTTTATGTGTAAATAAAAAATAAATTGGATTTAATTTTGATTTCGAGAATTATTTTTTGTCAATGTACATACGTACATATTATGGACATATCTTTTTTTTAAATGGTTTTTTTTTTTGGAGGGTAGTCAAAAAGAGAATCGGCTGTATATTCATTCACATGTGTAAAGTCATACACTTTGACTTGTGAAAACTACCAAATTTTGCAGAGGTACTTCTTATAATCCTGCGATCCTGTTACGGGTGCGATAAAGTATGTTCCTGTCGGATAGTCCATATTGTATCGATGACTCCAGCTAATAACAGTTGAACGTTTCCAGTTCAGTAAGAGAAATATAGGGAGGAAAAGAGTATACATATATATGTACATATGTATGTACATATACTGGGACTATAAAATAACTTAGAAAAACCTGTGAATGAGATAAAATCGATCAAAAATTCAAATCTCAAAAAAAAGATATGTGTACATATAAACATACATACATACAACGTTAAGTTTCGAAAAGGCGAAAGTTCAGCGTTGGAACGAGCCACCTGTGCGATAAAGGTTTTTCCGCCGCAACCAAGTCTCTTCCCACGGCTTCTCAAACGGTACGAAGCCTTACCCATATAACCTGAGAGCGCTCACAGGGGATGAGAGTGTGGGAGGGTAGATTCCGAGTATACGCCACCGGGAATTTACTCAAGCGTGTAACTGTGTCATTTTTTTTTTTTTTTCATTACCCTTCAGACGTTCCGTATAGTGTACAGGGAAAAACCTCCTCTAGGATTATAGTCGTCTTGTTATTATTTTAATGCGGCGGCCTTTAGCGAGAAACGCAACGCGCTCAAATATTATATTTATTTTTTACATAATAGCGAAAAAAATACACATTTCATTGTTGGTTCGGGTAATCGAGGGAATTTTCCACAGCGCGAAATTTATTCTTACGAATGGACCGAGCATAAAAAATTAACTCGCATTACAAAAGTGACGCGAGATTTCGTACAGCTCTTTTAAATGAACTCGAAAGAAGTATACAAAGCGAACATTTTAATGCATTTCTTTATTTTGAATAACGTACATATACATACGTATGTACCTACATACATATTATGCTAGTTTAAGTTTCATATTTTCTACGCGTCTAAGTGGCTGTTTTACAAATAAAATATGCCACACAAGTCTTATATACATATGTACATATGTACCTCTTGTCCGATTAAAATCTTAACGAGGGTCTTACGTATAGTATAGTTATTGCGCTTGCGGAATCGATTTTACCTGTATTTTTTTTTTAATAGCCTCGCACCGTTAAAAAATATCATTTATTAGAAAATTATTCGCGAAAATGTGGTATCGCTGAGAGGCGGTTCGAAATCCAGACTATTTGCGGACAAGATGAACTTGTCCACCGGATGGGTGCGGCAACCGAGGCATAAAATATGGCCTCAGGTCCTAAAATACAGTCTGCGGCAAAGGACCACCGGGAAAATTTATTGTTTACTAGAATCACTGCTCACCTACGTAAAAAAAATCCACTCGCACACACCCCGAGCAGACGATTCAATTTTATGGGCGGAAGAAAACACACAATTTCCTCAAGGGAAGAAAAAAAGTCCAGGTGAAAAGACATCAACGGTGGACCCTGTCGAAGTTCAAATAAAACCTAAGCGACGAAATAAACCTTAATGCCGCTCGAAATCGCTGCCTTTTTTTGTGTAAGCCGTTTGGAAAATGTTTTATTTTTCTATTAACTTTGGTAAGCAAAAATAAAAGACAAAAAGAAACGAAACGGCATTTTCAGAAGACGAAGATAAAAGCATCAGATGGGATTAGTCCATTTTATTTGTCTTTGTGGGGCGATAAAGGTTATTGAAACGTCCAAATCGATTTATATGAAGCTATTTGAAAAACAGAAACAAACATTTACTTGAGAAAATTCATCAAATCGTATTATTATGGGCCTACTTTGAAATTCTACTACGACTTTCATACAAACAGAAATAAAATTTAATATAAATACCGACTAACGTTATGTGTGATTATTTGCCTGAAGTATAAGATATGTATGTATGTAGGTATTTTTCAGAAAGTTAATATTTATGTTTTTGGCTAATTTTAGATACGATATTCAAAAGAATTCCAATTTTATCGTACAATCGTAAAACTTTACATAGAAGGCAATTTTAGGGATAAAAATAAGTTAAAAATATCTTATTCGCGCCTTTGGAATTTACATCAATATTAAACTTCAACTTCAGGTGTTCAAGTATACGAAGAGCAGATTAAACTTTATTGTAAAATAATATTTGGACGGCCTTTCAAAACACATTTCTAAAGCGCTAAATTAAATTTTCTTTATGAGAAAAAAACACTTTTTTTCCGAGGACGAAAACTTTTCGACAAAGTAAAATCGTAACGGAAAAATGATATTCCCATACGCCTCAATCGTCGGGCATACCCTTTCAACAGGACCCAGACCCTTTCGGACGGGACAGCTAATAAAATTAGGCGAGTGCAAAGGGTTAAAGAGGGACCGCGTTCCAGTGGCGAAATTCGAACGCTTTCCACATACACACATACATACATATTATATTCGAAAATTCTTCGACGCGTCACAAAATCGACACGGGTTCCAAAATGTCAAAAATTTCGACGACAGGGGGATGATTGATAGAATTCATTACTGAGTACCGAAATCGATCGTACGTCCGAATTAGTTTTACGAGCGGACACAATCAAGTCATGCGTGAAAATGAGTTCTACGCCACTCTTGAAAATGAAGACATATTTGTACTAAAAATGCGTTGAAGGTTGTATGAAGTGCGTGCGAAATTCTAGCAACGGAAAAACTAATAACAAATATAAAAATAGTACAAACGAATGTTCAACCACCTGTTGATATTTTAAGAGGAAAATTCATTCAAATGAAACAGAGCACTGCGGACTCCCTTTCGATGCATTGAAATGCGATCAATGACGATAAAAGAGTACACGTAGCTCTTGACGCACAAAATAATGTAATTTTACCGGAGAAAAAAATATTACGTAGCACTCAGTACAGTAACTCTGCAAAGATTGGTCAAAAGGTGTGGAAATGTATGAGGAACAAAAAATCAAACAATTCAATTTTATATACCTCTATACCTATGAGTAATTTTGTTGAAAAATACATATATACTGATGATGAAAACAATTTTGATTGTTTAATTGTATCCAAGGAACGTGGTTCTAGCAATGTTCCGGCAAATTTTGAAACAATCGCAGTACAGTTTTCAACCTTGACGATGAAACTCGTGCAACACGCTCTCTCATCCAACAATGGAACTCGTGTAACAATGCTCTGAGCCCCAAAAGACTCTTGTCTCTCGCTAATTAAAGCTAAAGCAACTCATAACTTACAGACGCGTCCATTCACTTTTTGAAATTGTTACCGAATACTTACACCTACACGCCATAAGCTCCTTTTCACATTATAAAGTATTATATGTATTTGAGAAAAACGCCCACGCCGAAACTCTCAAATTGCAAAGTAAAAACCTATCAAATTGACGAGTTTGCGAACAATGTACAAAATGCGATAAATATTACGGAGAAGCAGTGACAGACGGCCCTATCAGCTTTTCATCATGCTCGTAGCTCTTAATACGTTGTTTGTAAGTCGAAGGGTTTCCATCAATTTTCTCATCTTGACAGTTATCGATTACACTGTTATCCGCGAAAGCTTTGCAGATTTATCTTATATATGGGCGTTGATGCGTTCTAAAACAACAAATCCCCGACAAAAAAAAACTCGCACAGACAAACTCGTATGAACGTATCTGGGTTGAAACGTTTCATTTCGCCGAGCAGTCTTGCAAATCCCCATTAGTGGCCAGAGCCGAGCAAATCTGTATTTGGAGCAACCCCCGCGAAACACCACTTATATAAAATACGTCGAAACACCCATTACATATCGCCACCGCTGACACACGAGTCTAGTTTTGAGACAGTCACGAGGCTTTTGTAACCGTCGAGGAACTCGTTTTACGTGTGTCAACGTTTTAGAAACGTAGGAACAATAGTCCGTATTAAAGAGACAGTCGCGGTTTTTCAACCTCGAACATCTCACACGAATAAAATATTGTAGTGTGTATTATACGAGTACATATTGTATTTCAATATAAATCGTATTTCAAACTAAGTTTCCGTTTATTATATATATATATATGTACACTAGTGTAAGCCCGTTGAATATCAACGGATGTGTGGGTGAGTATATGTGTATTTAATAGTTTTTATAGTTGTTGCATAGATGGTGCGCTATAATACAACACGTAACAATTTAGCAAAGTCGCGAACACTTTAAGAATTAATATTGGCCAATTATAGCACGTACGTCATAGCCTCCGTTTGGATGATAGTGTTAGCACGATTCATCCCAACCTGGTGACACCGGGTTCAAATCCCACTCGCGCGACGTTCTGGTTTTTTAATAATTTACCGAGGAGAGCGTTATCAGCAGACAGACAGACGGATTTCGGCTATATATACATATATAATATAATAGCCCAATTCCGACTGTCTGTGATACTGATAAAAGGCTGAAATAAGCTCGAACGTCGCTAGTGGGATTTGAACCCGTGATCATCAGGTTAGGTGAGTTAGCTCTTCACCCAACATCGGTGATGGGAGGCCACCTATGTATAATTAATTTGAAAATATTAATCCTTAGTAGGTTCATGACTTTATTAAATTGTTACGCAATCAATTACGTCAAACACGTCCGTTGATATTCAACGGGCTTACAACTAGTATTTAATAAAACATATAGATGTACTATCCGATTTAGAATACATAATTGGATAGAGATTTTGAAAGTCGTCATCGTTGGTGGATATTTAAAGCGTTGGTCCACCTGGGTACTACGAGCAACGTCTAAGGCGTCTGTTTATTGTGTGAATTATATTAGGCGGTAGACATTAAGATGGGGTACAATTTGTTAACGCTGAGATAAGGGCGGCTTGGGTTCCGTTGGAATTCCGCACATTTTGCTTGATAAGTTTCAATTTCGATATGGAACAGGAAAACGGACCATTTCCTCGCAGCGGGAAACATTCGCCTCTTCGAAGATATGATTTCCAATAAATTTTCGAGGACGTACGAAAATGGACGCAAACAGCGCTGAAAGCAAACACATTCTGCAATAGTCAACAGGCAATATCGCAGCGAGCCCCGGGAATTAATTACGACAAAACCGAAACAAGCAAACTAGTCCGATGGCGGCAGACCGACACACACGAATTTAATATCGAGAGAGTTACATCAATGCTCAACTTTACAGCGCGTACAAATATACAAACGGGACAATAGTATGTATAATTGCAAACGGTCGATCTGAGCGAATTTAGTATTCAAACGCAACGCGCCCATCCCCATCGGTGCGATCTCTGAGCGAGCGAACGAACGCCTCCGGGAAATGTGAATTTTCAAAACTCATGAATAATGAAAGGCGTATCTTAATTTCGTGTTTCATGATTAGTACACACCTGTAATTTATGCAAAAGCTCGCACGCCACATTGCCCCGCCGCTTTTGCTCGACTCGGTTCGACACAACGCGACCTTCGTTGCGCCGCCAATTTCCAAATCAAAGTACCCACCGATATACGCCTTTTATAATTTAACTAGTGTAAGCCCGTTGAATATCAACGGAGCGCTTTCTCATCACCCGTACTGAAAAATAATATTAAATTTAATAGTTTTTATAGTTGTTGCATAGATGGCGCGTTATAATACAACAACGTAGCAATTTAGAAAAGTCGCGAGCCAATTTAAAAATTAATATTGTCCAATTGCAGCAGGCCCGTCATCGCCCCGTTTGGATCACACCGTAAGCGCTCAATGTTCCGAACCAATGATCTCGAGTTCAAATCCCACTCGCGCGACGTTCTGGTTTTTTTTTTAATAATTTACGTCAGCGAGCGTTATCAGTAGACAGAAACACACACAGGCAGACAGACACACACACACAGGCAGACAGACAGACGGAAGAGGGCTATTATATACATATACATATATGTACCTATGATAATAATAATTTTACTGTATGTATACAGAGTGATTCACAGCTCACCTTACATATTGATAGGAGTGATAGAAGAAAAAACGTCATAAAACGCATTATCATTGTCAGCCAGTCACCATCCACTGCTAGATTAAGGCCTCTCCAATCCACTTACATTTCTGTCTGTCTTGAGCAATCTACATCCATTTAGTCCGTTTTATTTTCTTGTCCATCTGCCATCCATCGTTCTCACTATTCTGTCATCGCCCACTACCACTTCAGCTATGTGCCGCTATATCCACCACGTTGGTCACGATTCTAACCAATGTATTCCTATTTCGATCTGTTTTCGTTATTCCAAGCATAGATCCCATCCTTGCTTCTCTGTCTGCAATGGATCTTGCGTAGCATTCTTGAGTTCAGCATCCACGCTTCACACCCATATGTCATAACTGGCAATGCGCATTGGTCAACTTTAACTTCATTAAGCACAGCGGGATGTTGGATTTAAAAACAATGTTAATTCTTTCGAAAGCGCTCTATCCTAGTTTCATTATTCTTCTTTACATCCAGTCATGTCCACCAATTGTCCTAGGTATAAGTAGTACTATGTACATTTATCTACACTGTGACTATTTACTACTATATGTAGAACGGTTATTAATAATTCTTACATTGAAGATTATTATTTTGTCTTATGTAGCAATCGATTGAATTTCCCTATTACAATTTACAACACATCCCATTAGCTATGAATCCTGCCGCGTATACATAAATCTTGATATTCCTCCACTTCCGTTGCTCAGAGTGGCGTAACCCCAAAACGGAGTTTCGATTTATATTATTAACAATATACGAAGCATATTCGTTTGAAAGGAACCTCGTAACTATAAGCGGTGCACGAAAGCGGTGGCAATAAATTAACTTGTCCGACTGCGTTCAACAAGATGTGAAATTTCCTATATATGTATATGTAGGTACATACATACATAGCAAGCTGTAGCGGTCACTTTCAGCAGCGGCGTAACAAAATAGTAATTGTACACACGTGCTACAAAATCGCATTCAAGTCTCTGGCTACGACGATCGATATTGCTACAAATTTATAAACATTTTTATTCGGGACACCGCATGCACTATAAATATTTATATCGAAGAAATTGGGTCAACGCTAACAACGACACGGCACTTGACCTATGTCTATGTAAACATGTTAATTGTACGTAGTGCAAAATTTTAAAATTAAATCAACCCTCTATAACTAGGGCGTGAACTATATTTCATCTGAATTGAAAAGTTGTGCATGGATTCAAAGAACAATTTCTCTGATCAAGTCTTGAGCGCGATATCGTCCCACTAACGAACAATCGCGTCGACGTTAAACGGCTCGCCGTTTCCGACATAACGACGATCGTTAATTAATTCGACCGTTCAATAAGCGAATTCCTATTCCCGTTAACGAGGAAAAGAGGCGGAGGAGGGGTGTAGGTGGATGAAAACTCGATAACGTGTTCGTTGGCGTATGCGAGAATGTATGTAGGTCGAATTCTGATTAATTCAAAGAGGGAACGTATCCCTCAGGAGTCGCTGAATATAAAATAGTGACGCGTAAGGTACGCACAACAAGTTAACACTCTCGTGCAATAAACATGAGGCATATACTCTTTTCATGAAAGTCAACTTTAATTCCACTCTACCGACTGAAATGTATTCGCCCGTTTCAATTTAAAAAATGGCATTTTTTTACAGATCGAACAGCTTGGCGTGAAACGACTTTCGAATAAGTGGAAAAAAAAGTTCAAAAGAAGAAGCTGAAGCCTAGCGATTTAGTCTTTTTTTTCTGGAATAAGAACCCCAAAGGAAAACGAGATCGTGAAAGCGTCAAAGTTTCACTTTGACATTCCAAATGATTACTTAAATTCCTTTGGAATTTTAGAGTTGAAAAATTTTAATTTGAATCTATTAGTATAAAATTTGCATCATAGTTAACACGCAAAATTTAAATATAAATAAATAATTCACTCGATCAGTGAAACATTTAAATTTTCTCATTGTTCAATCTAAAATATAATTATGTATTCACTTGATCCCCAAAACCACTTAACAAAAACCTTCAAACTTTTTACGATTTAAAAGAATCAATTATTTATCGACCCTCTTTCATTTAGACTCAGAAATAAATAATCAATAAATCTAAATTTACTTATTTTCACAATTTACAGTAAGTTTCATTTGAAACGAAAATAAATTTATACTAACGAATTTTCGATACATTTACCTAAAATAAAATAAGAAACCGTTTCCATGTTATTATTTCTTCTTTTGAATTTATTTTGAATAAAAAGAAAAGTTACGCCGAAGTCGCAAAGACGTGCAAATAAAATTTGAGCAACAATGTCGCATAAAAAGTATTTCACAACTTACGAAAAAGGTGTGAAAATTCACAGAAGTGCTCAATTTTTTTATGTGAGCCATTACGAAAATTCGAAATATACATAATAAAATTGTACACTTGCGCAGAAAGGTTGGCCTTTTTTTTTACGACGAAAGCAAATTACGTGCACGGAAACGTCGTATCAAATAGAAATTGTATATTTTACCGGCATTAATCCGCACAAATGAAAAAATTGATTTAGGCCCTTTCTGGAGATTAAAATTTCGGAGATTAAATACGGGAAAAATTAAAAGGTCCGAGTTTCTGAGCCACGTGTAATCCAACATTAATAAAAGGATAAGTAGAAATTCAATATTTCAAAGCCGAAAGGCTGGGCTCGTAAATTTCAAAGGCAACGGAAGACCCACTCTTGAACCCGGTTCGAAGATTTAACCCGTTTTATAACAAATTTGACCGCGAACGCAATTTAATTTCCACAACTTTAACCCCGACTTTTGACCTGAACGAGCGTTCAATTCCGCGTTGCTCAATATACGATTTACATATAAACGAATTGTTACCGAACAAAACGAAGCGCATTTACAAATGTATGTACATATATACATATAAATACTAGGGTAAAATTTTCCTGCCTGTCTTTTTGGATCACGCTGGCTTTTCCAACATAAGAAACAAAAAAAAAATTACTATTAAAAAAATTAATCTATCAAAGCTGGTTCGAGTCGACAACGCGATTTAAGGCCATACATCCATTCAATCAACGGTACACTATACGATTGTTTCACGTACTGTTAAACGAGCGAAGCGCTGTTCTGTTATTGTAAAAATTGGTGCGCATGGTTAGAGGTGGGGTGAGAATCTACCGTCATATGACGGGCAAAACGGCTTGTCAATAATAATTCAAAATATATACTATGTACCTAAACGAATATAAAATACACGCTGAAAGCTAAAATGGGTCGTTAAACCGTTAACAGAGAATTCCTTCCTTTCAATAATTACGAACAATGAATTTTCAGAAAAAGGGATACATTTTTCTGATTTAACCATTACAATAAATAAATTACAACGCATTTTCTTATCGTTAAAAAAAACATCTATTTTCGACGCCTATAAATTTTCAGACAAAAAATACACATTTACGTCAAGTTCACCGTTGTAATAAAGTAAAAATACATAGTTATTTCAGCATTATCATCAGACCAGACCATCGTTTACCATCAACTCAATTATACAACACAAATACGTTTAAACTTTCCACGAATTCGTTTATTTTCACTTCGGTTTGTCGGCGTGTGTGTGTAATCAAGAAAATTGGTCCACGTCGAGGGGAATGTAAACATAATTTTCAGCGGTCAAATTAACCGCTTCATGCGACCTGAACAAAACTGAAAATTACAATATTACTCGCGCTCGGTATTCAACGATAGGAAACTACATACATATGTACATGGTGATTTATTACGTTTTATTAGAGCGCCGAAAGCTTATGTGGTAACAGAATATATACCAACGATGCGATTACCCAAAGAAATACTAATATAATTTCAAGTGACACAGAACGAAGAGACGAAAATCGAAAAGAATGAAATGTGAATAATGTGGCTTATACTTATATTTATATGTACATACATAGCACTCAGTTTTCTCCACACACAATTTAATTTACATACGTAAGAGATAGCTTTTTTGAAAACATTACCCTAAAAGCTGTCAAAATCTTTTTCATCCGATGCACATCAGTTAAAATTTTAAAGTCGAATTTTGGCAAGATCGCAATATTGGGTAGGCTTCGTGTATGGAAAAAAAACGTAAAAAGCTCGACGATCGTTCGTAAGGACGAACAGCGGTTAATTTATTTAAAACGTTACCTCAAAAATTACATTTTTCAAAGCCGAGGCAAACAAGAGTTTCCAATTAGGTTTTTCGCGAGGAAAATATTTGTGAAAAAGGGGCGCGTGAGGTCGTTTCGGCAAACGAAAGGTATGCTATTACATAAAAGAAAAAAATAGTATCCGAAAGGTAGGTGTGGTACTTATAAAATATTTAAACAAAGAAAACACAAATCGTATACCTTTACCTTGATATTAATCCTGAAAAGATATTTATTAAAAGTGTGCAATTTCATTGAGATCAAAAGCATTTTAACTCGATGCGGAGACTTTAAAAAAAATGTGGATTATATTATATGATTAAAGAAATCCTTTGGTACGAGCAACTCTAGCAAAAAAGTTCACGAAATTTTCAACGCGATTCCAATATTGAATTACAACCTAAATTATGACGAAAACGAGCCACAACACAAATGACAGCACAATTAAAATTTGGGTACGCGCAGAACAAATCTGAAAAAAGGGGGGCCCATGAACCCCCTCAAAACTTTTAACAAGCCTCCGACAAATTTATAAACTCCAAATTCCAAAGTTCAAGATAAATGACGTCGGCGAGGAAACGATACGAAAGTTTACCGAAGATAAAGTCCACTCGTAAACCAGGAATGTTGGAATGGAACAACGTAGTAAGATGATGTCCTACGCTAGGATTTAATCCATGTCCTTTGAGGATGAATCGTTTTATTAACGTCATTCCGTTTCGTAGCACCGATTTTCCAAGCCCCCTACATATACATATCTATACGAATATACAATACTTTATATATTCCAACTAAGATCATTTTTACACAATATAAGTTCGCTTGGGTACGTTACGCACGCATACAATAAAATACCGCAAAATACTATCGTTCAAAATTAACAATTGAAATTGGGGTTTTAAAAAGTGAACAAAAAAAGTAACTCAAACGGTGAAAAAAGTCCCACCGGCATTGCAGAACAATTGTTTGATAATTGTTCCGCGAATTGTTATTCCCAATTGTGTGGAAACTCCGATACATTTATGTACATAAAAGTCATAGTGTCAATACTTCCCAGTTAACCCACACTAAGTTGAGAATTTATACGGTTTTTGATTCAACTATACATTGAGGTATTATTGATACACCTTCTTATTAATCAAAACAAACTAATCTTTAAGCTATTGAACATTGCATCAATTTCTCAAATTACTTTGACCTTTTTCTATTTATAACATAAAAATATCCCACAGTATTACGGCATGTGTCTTTGGTGCGTACCAGTTGTAAATCGTAGCGTACGTTTTAATGTTTGTCCGTGACACCACATGTTTCATTGAGAATGATGATACCGACTCGATTGTAAATTAACCGTTCCCTACTCCTTGGCTGGTCCTACTCCTTGCTCCTCTCCAAGTTTCGGCACACAACCCTCCCCCCCAAGAATAAGAGAACAAACTTAAACTCTATTTTAGTAAACCGTAGTGGTTCTCGCACCGGATCGTTAGAACGACCGTAAACCACCCTTAATGTCAAACCCCTGCACGAATCGCGGAAAAGCGACGATATTTCATAAATTGAGCGTGAAGTGCGTATGCCAAAAAATAAGGAAAGCGTTGACATTCTACGAGTACGTTTTGAAGGCAATCTCACATTCATATTGCACGTTTTCGCCGTTCGACGTACAACGAGCGATTCTAGTATATTTATAAAATCATCATAATCTAATGAGGGTTGGATTCTTTAATTAAGACCAAAGTGACTTTTCATACAAAATTTACTACATACAATTCGACAATTGCCGATTGATTTACGTTTATTCATCTCAAGGAGATGATATCGCTAAAAATACAACGAGTATTCTTCAGCTTTTGGCGAGCAATCTATACGTGACCATTTCACTGAAAAATTCAGTGTCATACTTGCTTTGACTCGAATACGAGGAATTTCCGTTAAATATATTAAATTGTTCCTTTGTTGTCACTCGAAACGCTTAAAAGAAAATTGCCTTAAGCTTTTCCGATGAAATCGTTATTCATTTTTATTGAACTGCGATTATGTTTCAGATCGTTTTCCGTTTCATTATGATTTTTTTTTTATATATTCTTCGCGCATTAAAACTCCTCATTTTCCAGGCTTATCCGTTTCGTGAAGATGGTTATTACTTGAAGATTAACTATGCGCAGACGAGATCGAAAAATTTTCACGGAAAATCGGTAAACTCCAATATTCGTGGATACATATAGCGTTCATGTGAAAAGCAATAAAAAAAATTCGGGTGTGGCCAACCCATGACTTTATCCATATATTTGAGGAATACAAACAGTAACGAAATTAACTTTTTAAGTACGCAAGTAAATAAAACGCATGCACAGCACCACACCAACCAACATACATATCATGAAATCACTGTGTTGAGTGCGCGCGCGTATGTAAAATACGATCTTCGGCATATATTCAAATTAGAAAAACTGCCATTTTCGCTCGTCAGAAGTTAACTAAAATCACAGTATCTCATATGGCTAACGTGAAAACTATAGATATGAAATTTCATCAAAATTCCCGGAGCCGTTTCGGAAATATTCTGTCGTAAACTTTTCGACGAAAAAAAAAAACCTACCTCCGGTTGACTAATTTTAATTATTTATTTTTTTTTAAATATGATTTTCTCTCAAAATTACAATATTATAATATTGTGACGATACTACATATTTAAAAGGTCGAAAAAAATTAAAACCAAAAAATCAATACACTAACCAACATACATACATACATATGTACATATCATAGAATCACTGTGTTGAGTGCGCGCGTTCAAAATACGATCTTCGGCATATATTCAAATAGGAAAAACTGCCACTTTCGGTCATCAGAAGTTGACTAAAATTACAGTATCTCTTACAAATAACGTGAAAACTATAGATATGAAATTTCGACGAAATCGCCGATGCAGTTTCGGAAATATTCTGCGGTAAATTTTTCGACAAAAAAAAAAAAAACCTACTTCCGGTTGACTAATTTTATTAAATTTTTTTTTTAAATATCAAATTCTCTCAAAATTACAACATTACAATATTATGACGATAAAACATTTAAAAGGTCGAAAAAAATAAAAAACAAAAAATCGTTCGAGAGTAAACTGCCATTTCCGGTAGTCAGAAGTTGACTAAAATCACAGTATCTCTTAAGGCTAACGTGAAAACTATAGATATGAAATTTCGAGAAAATTCCCGGTGCGGTTTCGGAAATATTTTGCGGTAAACTTTTCAACAAAAAAAAAACCTACTTCCGGTTGACTAGTTTTATTAATTTATTTTTTTTTAAATATCAATTTCTCTCAAAATTACAAAATTACAATATTGTGACGATACCACATATTTAAAAGGTCGAAAAAAAAAAAAAACAAAAAATCGTTCAAGAGCAAACTGCCATTTCCGGTAGTCAGAAGTTGACTAAAATCACAGTATCTCTTAAAGCTAATGTGAAAACTATAGATATGAAATTTGGACAAAATTCCCGGAGCCGTTTCGGAAATATTCTGTGGTAAAAGAATTTTAGTATTTTCTACAAGAAAAAAACCCTACTTCCGGTTTACTGATGTTGACCAAATTCGTTATGGCTCTTACACCTTACGTGGAAATAATAGATATGAAATTTCAGCTTGATAGACTTGACAGTTTTGGAGAAAACACGCATACAGACACACACACACATAAGTACACAGACATACAGACATTTTTTAGAAATCATGAAAACGTGATCAGGGATGATACCTGATACAAATCAGTCAAAATCTCGAGGTCGAATTTTCGCACGATCACAATATTTTATCCGATTAGGATAAAGTAATTATATGAGCGTTATTGAAGCCCGCATTATTTTTTTGTCATAGCTCAATTATTATTTATGTTCGATCAATTGAAGTTCATGTAAAACTAGTATTAACTAAACAAGAAAGGATTTGGGATCATAAAATATGATTAATGGAAAAATGAATCCAGTTAAACTCCGAAAAGTTTGACATTTTCCCTCGATAGTAAGAGTAAATTGTTTTAATCATTTGAACAAACTTAATTATACGGTGTATGCCACTACGTAAAATAATACGAAAGTTAAGATAAACTTTAGTGGCAACTAAGTAATCAAAATGTTCAAGAAAACTTTTACCTCACCGCCACACACAATGCAAAAGGGGTGGAAAATTGTTGAATTATTTTTTTGTAAATGAATATTAAATAATCCGCATAATATAACCAATTTTTATTACTTAAGTAACACCAACTCATTAAATATTATAAGGTTCATTAAAAATGTTGATAATTGAGCCAAAAACTTCACATATTTAAAACAATACCCTCAACAAAATCAGATCTAATCCAAAATTCAATTTCTCAAAACTTGAATTTCTGATTAATTTATCACGTTGGATCTTTGTTGATGTAAATTTGATAGGCAAGTTTAATAATTCTAAACTACCTATACATAAGTATTCTAAAATATCATCGCATAATGCCATAGGGAAATTATCGAACGTGTAAATCGTCAATGTGGCTCAAAGGTAGCCTTTGAGCAATATACGAGTACACATTCTAGCGGATCGTACAGGGGAAAACCATTCTACGGCATTCGATATCAAAGCTATATGAAAGTGCCAAAGGCGGTTCAAATCGATCGACCTGCAAACTGACATTATTCTGCGGGTGACGATTCGAGAGGGTAGTATATGTCTATGCCGAAACCCCAAGATCGAAAACCAGGTCCCAAATCAATTTCAATTCAGAAACCTATGTTAGGGTTAGCCGCATAAGCGAGATCTACATAAATATGTACATATGTACATAATACATTGTATGTATACAACAAATGAAAATCAAACTTTCAACTACATAATTTGGTAAGTTCATAATTTGAAAATTTACCTCAAAAGATATGGATTTCGAATGATGTAAATTTCAGCGTTATCTGATAGGCAGTATTGGAAAAATTCTAACTAAGAACCTTTTTCGCCCATTAAAAACGCGTATAAATAAAGAACGATAAATAGTTAGATGGCCGAAATCGAATCTACTGGGCCAATTTCACGCGTTAAATTCGACTATTGTTTCGATGGACACGGTCATAATAGAGATAGTATCGAAAATTAGCTATTATGCTGGTATGTAACTGCAAAATATGTATATACATACATACATATGTAGGTACATATGTATACATACATACATATACAATTTTATTTGACAATGGAAAAACTTAGGCTTAAAGAAAAAGATAACAATTTTACCTCAACGTCGTAAGCCGGATACACGAGTTATTATTTGATTGTAGTCTTACCTAAAAACAATAAAAATAGAATATATTAGTTATAAACAGGCATAATTTAATTCAATCGACATTTAAAATGGCGGTAAAATAAATTTTTCCATGAGTAGGAATGTGGTTATGTGTTGAATAACACTGTGCAACAAAACAAATTCAATATATTTGAGAAATACAAAGAGTAACGAAATTAATTTTTTAAGTACGTAAGTAAATAAAACGCATGCACGCCACCACACCAACCAAAATACAAACATACATACATAGATATCATGAAATTACTGTGTTGAGTGCGCGCGCGTATGTAAAATACGATCTTCGGCGTATATTCAAATAAGAAAAACTACCACTTCGGGTCGGTGGATTTTGATCAAAACCTTATCAACTCTTAAATTTTATATGGAAATTATAAACATAAATTTTCGACTTGATCAATGGGGCAGTTTCTGAAATATTCTGTGGTAAACTTTTCGACAAAAAAAAACCCTACTTTCGGTTAACTGATTTAATGATTTATTTTTTCGTAACTAGCAATTTCTCTCGGGAGTTACGTTACGATATTGTGACGATACAACATATAGGTATTTAAAAGGCCGAAAAAAAATTTTCACCTTACGTGAAAATAATAGATATGAAATTTCAGCTTCATAGACTTGATAGTTTCGGAGAAAACACACACAAGTACACAGCCATACAGCCATACAGACATTTTCCAGAAATCATGAAAACGTGATCAGGGGATGACACCTGATACAAATCAGTCAAAATCTCGAGGTCGAATTTTCGCACGATCACAATACTTTATCCGATTAGGATAAAGTAAAAACTACCGTAGCGCGGAGACCAGTCAATTTTTACTAATTTTGACCCACTGAATCTGAATATGATAATCAAATTTGTTGGTTAACTCTTGTTTATGAGATATGAGTGTTTAAAGAAATTGTCAATTTTTACTTTTGCGGTACATACATATTTACATAACTCAAAGTCTAGTATCATTGTGCTCAAAGTGGGTATTGGAATCAATAGTCAGATATATTTTCTATTGATTGTGATATTTCATTGCTTCAAAATACTCATAATTATTTATCTATCGAATTTTAAGTCAAAAAATTTTTTTTTCCGTGCTTTATTCGACCAATTTTTAATTTCACCACATTTATAAGGATTGGTTTTCTATTTCAATAGAAAACCTACAATACGTAATACTAGATTTTGAGTTAAAGACCGCAAAATTTAAAAAAAATTAAAAATTGACGATCTTTTTAAACGCTCATACATTTCATAAACAAGAGCTAACCAAAAAAAAAATCATATTTAGAATTATGATAATTAAGTCAGAATTAATAATAATTTTTTGGTCTCCGTTCGGGTATCTCAAAAACGTGTTTTTTTGTTGCTCAGTGTAATTAAATCTATGAGACTACAAAAACTTGTATATGAGTTGAAAGAAAAGAACGGGGGCACTTTTGTCTTTACCTTTGATTAAAAATTTAGCAGGCTTTGGTATGAATAGCGATATTGTTAACTACGGGTCCGCACAAAGACTAACTATCGCAAAATTATAGACAATACATATGGGAAAACGTCAAATGAAAACATAACTCCCTTTTACGACACGCTCAGGTGAGGTTGGGAACGTTACGCGCTGCCGTAAAAAAATATACGAGAAACAATGTTTTCAGGGTAGGATATGAAGGGACGAGCTCACAAAACAACCCTAAACGACCACGGAGAGAGATAATCTCGTAGCGTGTCGGGCAGGAATCAAGAGAATTTTCGTTTTTTTTTTTTTTTTTCGCTCGTCGAAGATTCAATTACACCCATTGGAATTATAGCAATGTTATAATACATATGTATATATGCGAGAGCGGGTAGCACTTAACGGGTTGCCGCATTTTAAAGGGGGTTGGGTCGTCGGTGCGCTCGATAAAGGTGTCGTTAAAAGTCCGGTACAGAAAGTGCCCCCAGACACGCGATTTCCGTGTCCGAGTCGAGTGAAAATTTCAGAGAAAAGCGCACCGAAGCGCGGTTAAAATGTGTGAACGCCTTTTTTCACACGGGACACGGTGAAATTAAACGTATTAAGGCTCACACACACTTACCACACCACACGTGACGTGATTGCACGACGTGACGCCGGCATCGGTGCTATGGATTGTGACGTGAGGTGGGGTGTTGCATGTGTGTATCTACGCCATATAAAACCATAGAAATTCATGCGTTTAGAATTTCGTCAGAAGACGTGTGTGGCGTGGCGTGCGGTCATACAATCGCGTTGTCGACTCGAACCTGCTTTGATAGATGGCGGTTTGTTTGTTTGTTGTTATATTGGCAATGCGAGAGTTTGTGACCGAACGACCCAAACAGGCAAGCAGGACAGATTTCGTCATAGGACGTGTGTGGCGTGGCGTGTGTTAAGTGTGTGGGAGCCTTTATAATTCAATGTGGCGTAACATACGTACATACATACATACGTCTCTATACGAGTACACATTGTACAGTATATATATGTATACATAGATTTACCCATTCGAAATGTATTTAAATTGTTTTAAACAGATTTTTCGATAGTATGTAGGTAACATATGTATGTATATATCGGTTACATGTTGTGAAGAATGATAAAAGAGACAATTTGTTGAAAAAAATCATGAAATTAATCATCATTTCAAGGTTGAAATATATGTACATATGTATATACGTACTTGTACCGATGATGAATTGTTGAAATATGTACGTGTAAGCTAACGTTTGTATCGATCGTTTTGTCAACATGTTTTGATTGCAAGCTAATTAAATTGCGAGTGTATAATTTGAGTAATTTTCTTGTTTCTTATTAGTGGGAAGTGTGTGTAACTCGATAATGGTAGATTTTCTGACGTGTTTGTAAAATTTTTTATTGCTTTTCCTCTAAATTCCCCTCATAAAATGTATCATGAGCCGTGAATCATGTTGTATTTGGAAAACGTGAATAGAAAATCAAACAAGTACAGGGAAAATTAGTCGGGATGTCTGTCTGTGAAAATCCATTACGGTGATTCATTTTCAATTGAAACTTTCAATAGTGACGAACTGTAGAAGTGTAGTATGCATATACATATGTAATGCATGATATAAAAATACAGAAAACAGTAGATGACGCAAAGGGGAACTGTCGCTTCAGATTAGAAATTTAGTAAAATCTTATCAGTCAAAATTATCATATGAATTAACGACTCAGACAGTTTATTGGTTTCGTGTATGTATGTACAGTCGTCACCCATGGACATTTCAACTGTATTATTCGCTTGTATTTTATGTATTGGTTAGAGACAATGTTAGTGAAGAAGTGAGATATACATATGATAGCTTTTGAAGTTGGCAATCTTTTAAATTCAAATAAATTCATTCAAAGTGAACTTTGAGAACATCGCACAAATCTAAAACTCTCGTTCAATCTTATTTACACGTTACTTGTGTACAATCGACGGAAATGGCGTGAAATCGAATTACGGAAATTTGGTGTTCTTTCGAAACACTTAACGATCGCGTCGACTCGGACCGCTTTTCTCTCATATTGTAATGATATTATGTACATACATACATATGTATATTATATGAGGAATCATAGGAAAATCTCGCTACTTTCCACATGCAAAAATTTCCCAGACTGGGTCGTACATACATACATCAACCTGGTGACGCTAATTAATTATAGCACAGCAACGACCTAAACGTCAACCTTTGCGATGAATATGCGCGAACTCAAAGTCAAAACATGACACACCGTATAAACATATCAATTCTTTTCGCCGCAAATGTAAATAATTATGAAATTGTTGAGTGGACAATCACTTCAGTTTGATTTAGCAGACATATTTTGATTATTTTTACATAAGAGCTATGTATAAACATTTTGCGGTTAGAACGAATTATCTTATTGGGTAATTTCAACCTTGATAAGCGACATTCACCAACAACGGTCAATTTGGTCTGGTTTTCCTCAAAAATCCATCTAAAAATAACAATGTCGTATATAGACATATCGCTTCATTTTATACGGTTTTTTTTTCCGACAAAATAATCCAATATAAAGGGTTCAGATGTGACGCACGCCGTAAACGTATCAAAGGGGTTTAGCAGCACACTGACCTTCATAGTACACATTATTTATTATGGATATGTAGAATAAAATAGATTTAAACACATATTTGTTATATATTCGCAGATATGATAAAAACACACAGGATGCGAGAGCGCTTCCATTGAGACCGGATTTCAAACGTTTCCTGATCACTGGACATACATCATCGGTTGGCTCTGTATAATCGGATTGAACATTTAGGTCAACGATGATCGATTCGATCCACGTATTCGAAAATTATATCAATCCATGCCCTCTCCATATTTATCAATTTAGAGACTCGGACATACCATTTAACCCGTTCACAACCTTGACGCGGAGACAATATGCCGTTTAACCTTGCGTTCGGTTTCATAATATAATACATTTCGGTGCAATTAAAAACACGTTTCTGCACATATGTATGTATATAAATAATACTAACCCAACCTTGAAACGAACGGGTAAATCGTTGTTTAAATCGAATCGGATTCACAAAAACCACATCCAGTGATTAATATTATATTTTAAAGTATGTAATGCGAAAACCACATATTGTGGCACGTAATCTAATCCAACGACTATTTAAAATAATTGAAATACAACGATTCGGCATATACATTGCATAATTCTACATATACAATTGTACATATGAAAAAGCTATCATTGTTTTGTTGTGTTGGCGGTAAAGTTTTCTTCCTGCAAACCAGGAGGACGGTCTCGGATCTCAGCTTTGAATTTAAACTTTTAAATAATTTATTAGATAGCCCTTACCTACTAAGTAGGATCCTTCTACATTGTCCCCCTAGACCTGTCAGAAATCCTCCATTGTTTCATATGAATCTTTGTTCCACTAATTATTCACAAAACTCTTAATTTTATAGATCCTGCTCGTCACTTAACGAAATTCCGGCACATATTAATCCAGTTCTCTATTATTTGCCCTCCTTTAGATTCTTCTCCTTAAGTTCTTTTCCAGCCCTAACTCCTAAGTTCCTTTCTTATTTTGATCTGTTGTTCGTTTGTAACTATTTTGGCTGTAGTGTATTGTGTAATATTAATATTATTTTGTATTTATATTTTATTGTATACTATAAGCTGTTTGTTACAGAAATAAATAAATAAATAAACAGGTCTAAGAATACAAAAATCCAGACCCAATAACAGGTTAACGTAGGAATAGTTATTGGTGGAACCGTCTCACAACCAAGTTAGATAAATTGGCAAATAATAACAGGAGACGGCCGATTTGAATTTAGTAATGTCCAAATCTTGCCAATGACGATTGTTAAGGTCGAAAAAACCTTCGAGAAGATCAATTCAACATACGGGGATCAATCCCCGGACCTTCGCTCAAAAGACATACGTTCTAACCACTGAGCTTATCGCCTGGCTATTGTGGAATGAATGTAGGTTGTCTATCTGTATTAATTAATTTAAAGCTGAAATTTTTGTTTCAATTATAAGAATTATAATAAAAATGACTTTAATAGACACATTGCAATTCAGTATAACGATTTAACGTATTGATAAGGTGTTAATTTGATTAATAAACCGCAAACTGTATACCGAAACGCCTCCGTTGATTCATTATCGCGACGGGAGCAGATCGGAAACGTTCGGTTCGCGAAACTCGTCGATTAATTAAACGTGCAAAATTAAACCGACCGACCGTTCGTTTATTTTTTCGAATGTAATGCCGTAATGCTCGAGCTGTTTTTTTCCTTTATACGTAATGAATTACAACGGTCGAACGTTTGTCGGTTGTTCGGACCATATCGGTTTTCCGTTTAGTGACGAGAGTCGTAAAAAAAACTGTCCAATTGATAAAGAGGGAAATATAATAACCACACACGCGCTGAGAAAAATTCCGTTTCGTTATTTTTCCAATTCCCAAAAGTGATGTTTTCGATGGGTTTTTTTTTCTCGAGAGGGGGCGAAATTAACGAACTAATCAAATCTTCCGGTGTGCCGATGATTGATGACTGATATCGGATAGCACGAATTGTATCATCGACACGGTCGTTTCGTGACCATCTTCGTCGTTAATTAATTACGGTAAATCCCAACGGTGGGCAGACCACTTTTGGGTATACACAATACACCATCCACGAACAAACAAGATACATCGTCGATGAACTATCCAAAAGCATGCGAATAGATGCTGAGAACGAATCTTGAATTACGGTTCTATAGCCACATTCAATCTACGCAAGGAAAAATTAAACAACTATTCGAAATTACCAGTTTTATAACAACAAAACCTAATCGATACGATCGCGTGTGAACTAAAGCGAATTAAAAACGTAATAATAAAATACATAAAGATTTATGAAGTATATTTGTAAAAAGATTGGCAATCTCTATAGTGAGCGATAAAGCACATCAGGGCTTCAAACTTGAAGTGGCAGATAGTAATAAATAAGCTACGAACGTCATTGATTGATGACGATCAATTAATAGTATTCCTCAATAGAATTCGGCATTTGCATTAAATCGATACATTAAAATTCAGCAGTGGAATGCGTGTTTGAGGGCATAGTTAAATTTTTCGGTCGGAAAAGTAAAAACTTTTAAAAGTGGATCGTACTCTCGTCCTTCGAATCGTGGAGCGGAAACGCGGAGATACGAATCAAAGTCGAAAGGAGTGATGGCCCTTTGAAGGCAAACAGACCATTCAGATTGTATTACTTCATTGTCAAAGAAGAAAAGGGCGTTCGTCCCGCTCAAAGAACAAAAGCGACACAAAGGGCCGCGACAGTCGCGCATTCGCTTATAACGCTATTTATTTAAAGGCGAGCTAAAACTCAACGAAAAGCACACTAACCGAAGCGGATTTACTATAATATTTTACCTATATATTTATATAACTTATTCAGCTATAATATTCTCTACTCTCAGGTTCTATGTGTAGGTAATAAAATAATAAGGTGAAAATCTAAAAGCGCTTCATTGCCAATGCAGCACTACTTTTTATAGATACTCTAATGAAACTATTGCCAGCCTATCAAGGTTGTTAACATATGTTGAATTAATCGCATTAAATGAATGCAAATGAAACGTTAAAAGAATGCATGTTCGATATTTATAATACGAGGATATCAATCATAATACGAGTAAAAATAAGTTATTGGTTAAGAATTTTAAATTATGTAAATCTAGAAGTGTCGTTGATTATACGGGACTGCTAAATGGTTTAATAAAAATTAACCAAGTTGACAGATTCCTGGCACAAAGTGCTAGTGATAAATAAGTATACCATGGTACTTTTTACGTTTACGATACTTGTGTTTTTTTTTTAATTAGCTTTCAAGCTATTCTAAATAAATAAATGTGATCCATTATCAGAGTTAGCCATTTCAACAAATTAATTTATATAACAGTTAACATTAGAATCACTCGAGACTCGGAATTTAAAGCTTACGTACCCGCAAACGATCAATAATTTTACCATCTATATTGATTGATTGATCAAACAAAAACTTCGATTGAAAAATACTGTTCATAAGAGTGTTGACAGTAATATTAAGTAAGGTAGTGTGGAAAGGTTGGATGTTCTTCGTACAGTATGAATGAAAAAGATGAATAATTTTAACTTTGTATGAAAAATGAACTTGTTTTTGTGATTTGTTTGTTTCTGATGTATTTTTGTTTTTTAAATTAAAATTGCTTATACTAATTTTAAGTTCGTAGATACATATGTTTTTTAATAAAAAGTAAAAAATTAAACATTATTAATTTATTTATTATCATAATAATCGGTCGTAATCCAAAGTTTATAAATCGCTGGGTTACATATATGTATATGTATACTTATCTCACTACAAGAAAATCAATCATGACTCAAAAGTTTATTAAGCTATCAAAGAATTTATCCTACATATGGCAATTTTTATAAGGAAAAATTACAAAATCTAATCAGCTTTATACATACTTCACCCTACAATCATCCGTACAAAAGAAAAGTCGTCGAATTTACATACATATGTTATAAAATACACACATTGACACAAAAAGGCGAATTTTTCAATTGAATTCAATTCAAAATGGACCTTTTTCGACATATGACCCCATCGGTCGCTCGCTGAGCGTCAATTTAACCAAACAACCATCATATGTACATAAATACACAATACAGGTATGATGTACCTATGTACATACTGTTCTACATTTTGAATCCGCACAAAGTGTACATACAATGGGCAGAATTTGAAATTGCAATTTATTTTAAATATATTATAGGAAGCTGAAACCGCAACCGACCGCAAATATGTATAACGTAAACGTCAAACGCACACACACAACGCCTAGCATCAGAAGCAAAACACAATAGAGACAAATCTACGAGCGAAACGGCGACCTGTTTATGAGAGAGTTCGCGAAAATAAACCGACGACAAAATACACACACCAGCACACGCCAATCGCCGATTTGCAAATATTGAATGGCGAAGACGTCTCAGCAAATGTCCGATTGACTGCGCCTACATAATATCGAATGCGCCTCCGGTTTAAATTTAAACCACAACAAATCCAACGAAGGGATAGTACGTACATAAGTGCGATATTCGCTATATGCATCCGTGATGAATAAGCGAAACAGCGAGCGAACGATGTGTGTTCGGGTTTAAGCCACCTCTTCGAAATTCCGTTAGTATGTACAGGTGGTGTGCTCGTCGTAAAATGTTATTGTGCTAATTAAAATTGGGTTGTTAGGGGCACACGCGAAATATATACAGCACAACGACTACCAGGTAATTTTATCAGTTCACTTTATGGTTTTCCAATATTTGCGCGAAGCGAGCGTAAGCCGCAAACGTTAGCGCGCGTGCAAAATGCAAAGCGCAGTCGCCAATCGAGACAGCAATTAAAATACTTCTAAAAATTCAAATTGTATATTTGAACTTTATCCCAATCGGATAAAATAGTGTGATCGTGCGAAAATTCAACCTCGATATTTTGACTGATTTATATCAGGTATCATCCCCCGATCACGTTTTCATGATTTCTGGAAAATGTCTGTGTGCCTGTGTGTCCGTGTATCTGTGTACTATTTAACTTTAACTTTTTCTCCGAAACTATCAAGTCTATCAAGCTGAAATTTCATATCTATTATTTTCACGTAAGGTGTAAAAAGATATTATGATTTTGGTCAACATCCGCCAACCAGAAGTGGCAGTTTACTCTTGAACGTGATTTCGTTTTTTTTTTATTTTTTTAGGCCTTTTAAATATTTGGTATCTTCATAATATTGTAATATTATAATTCTTAAAGCAATTCCTAGTTACGAAAAAATAAATCTTTAAAATCAGTCAACCACAAGTTGGGTTTTTTTTGTTTTCTTGTAAAAAGTCAAAAATCTACTTAACCGATCAAGTTTAAATTTCATATCTATAGTTTTCACATACGGCGTAAGAGTTGATGAGGTTTTGATTAAAATCCGCAAACCGGAAATGGTAGTTTACTCTTGAACGATTTTTTTTTTTTTTTTTTTTTCGGCCATTTAAATATTTAGAATCTTCATAATACTATAATCATTATGCTAATTACAGTCTGTGAAAAGAAATCATATATGTACGTATGTACATACATATGTAGGTTGGCCAAACCCGAATTTTTTTCATATGAGGTTGTCTATTCTAAACGTTCTTGAATGAAACGATAATCTTAGTTTAGATTCGAATTACGCACGGTTGACTTCTTCTTACGGAATGTGTAATTAAATTTAATAAAAATTATCAATTTAGATACACTAATGTGTGTTTGTATTCATACGAAATAATAATAATACATAACAGACGATAACGACCCAGACGTGCAACGAGCGATCTTTGGTTTGGTCATGTGTTGTCTGTCAAATTAATGTTGTCCGTCATATCATTTTCATTGCGTTAAACTGAACAGAAACATAATTCGACACAAATTTCAAACGAATTCAATTGCGATGTACATACATACATAAATACGTACATTCAAACTCGCAACACTTACATTTAAAGGTTGAGATAAAAAATAAAAATAAATACTTGAACATATCAAGAATCAAGCTGGTTATTATATTCGCATATTGAAAAGCACGAGACGGGTATGGGAATAAATGGGAACATTAAATTCATCCACGAACGTACATACCAGCCTCCTTTGCGGTTGAAGGGATACGATAGCAAACAATGCACAAAGTGGAGGAATGGTGATGTTTTATTTTCGAAGCAAAAAAATCCGAAATGATAATATCGTTTGCGTAGGATGGGAAAAAGTGACAAACGGCACGCGATCGTATCAAAACGCATTAGTTTTTATTATATTCAGCGGAAAACTAACGGGTTATGGGTCGGCACAAGTATGTATAATCAAATTTTACACAGCGCAAATACGATAATGTAGTGTGTAATGAAGGAGAGAGAGCGGGCAAGATCTCGCAGATGGATTAATCAATTAGAAATTGTCGAATGGGATATAATGCGAATTAACTACATAATATTATTACGCGTATCAAAACGAAAGGTGTTCAAACGCGGTGGAACATTTCGAAGCAATTGCCAAGCTAACACATTAATTACGGCGAGTTATTCGCGGTACGCACGCACCGCGCAATTTTCACATTTTTCACAGACTGTGCGTGTGTGTATGTATGCGAAAATTAATTTGCAAATTTTCGGCATTATTTTCGAGGGGCAAGACCAAAAGCATCGGCGCCACGCGTCACTCCAACATTCAAGTGAATTTTGCGAGTTTCAAAACTATGTAAATACATACATATTTTCACGACTCGAAAGAATAACGCAGTATGACTTTCGGTACAACTGCTTTTTTTGACCAATTAAAAGTCGAACTTTTCACAGACAGTGGGAAACAATCTAACGCAAAAAATGTCACTTCCGCCAAATACATATAAAGAATACAATCAAATCGACAAGTTAGCTCGTTAGACAACGACGAATACACACGCTAGTTTTTCGACATACCGATTGGAATTGAAGCTGCGTGATGAACGATAGGCAAGGACAACCGCTAGCAGAAACCAGTCAAAGAATTTCAAAACTGTACGATGTACAACAAAATCAACAAACGTTAACATTAAAATGCATGAGCTTCCTTTATTATACAACTTCAACAAAAACAAGTTTAAAATGATTCTCATCCTTTCGCTCACGATTATCTATCTATATATATAAAAATCAATGTCTGTCTGTCTGTCTGTTTGTTTGTTTGTTTGTCTGTCTCTTATAGGCTCCTAAACCACTCAACCGATCGCGATGAAACTTTCAGGACTTATTGTGATCATGCCGGGGATGGTTCCTCGGCATGTAAAATCGGGATAAAACAGGAACAGGAACGGGAACGGGCCTGCTTACGCGTCAGATAACGTACTAGGAACGGGAACGGGAACGGGATCGGGAACGGGATCAGGATCGGGACGGGGATCTGGAATAACCGGGAACGGAAACAGGAACAGGAACGGGCCTGCTCGCGCGTCAGATAACGTACTAGGAACGGGAACGGGATCGGGACCGGGATCGGGAACAGGACCGGGATCTGGATCGGGAATGGGATCTGGAACAGGAACGGGCCTGCTCACGCGTCAGATAACATACTAGGAACGGGAACGGGATCGAGACCGGGAAGCGGGATCGGGAACGGGACCAGGAACGGGACCGGGATCTGGAACGGGAACGGGCCTGCTCACGCGTCAGATAACGTACTAGGAACGGGATCGTGATCGGGATCGGGAACAGGAACGGGATCTGGAACGGGATCGGGAACTGGCCTGCTCACGCGTCAGAAAACGTACAAAGGTCTCGCACACAGAGTTGAAGTGAACCAAACACACAAATTGCGTGTCTGTGAATAGTGAATAATAAGAATTTTCACTAAATGTAACAATAAAAACACTCTGTCGCTTTCGCGCGCGTAAACGTTACGAATGTATTATAGAACGGGAACGGCATCGGGCATTGCAACGCATGCCGGGTCAGCTAGTGATTGATAAAAATTATCGTTCACTGCATAATCTACATACACTAAACGGATAGATGCTAACCAGAGACATAATACAAACCCATCACAACAATTATTATTATCACAGTCAAACCTGTTCGTTATTCGACCTACATACATACATACATACATATGTATGTATATGCAAAATTAGGGACAATCGTTGTCAGTTCGCGGCAGCGAACGTGTAATCGAATTAACGTTTAAATTTAACCGCAAATTCGGATCAATATTTTCGTACACGAATCGGTGGCTGCGGTTCGAAATGGCAACCCATAAATATTCAGTGTTCGATGTAATGTGGCTGCGGTGTTATTTTCGAGAGGTGGCGTTTAAATCATCGTACAAACGCGGGCGAAAAATGTATTCGCAAGAATTACAATAATTAACAATACACACAACACGATGAATTAAAAAGTGTACTCGAACACAGCTGAGTATACACGTAAAACGTGAATGATTCACGGCTATCGGACGCGCGTAACCAAGTGATTTACGGTGTTTTATTCGTTAACAATTGACGGATAAACGAGCCGGCCACGGTGTTAATTTGTCCTTCGTACACACAGAACCACTGTGCGACTCTGTATATGTAGGTACATATGTATTGTACATACAATCTACATACACGCAGCCAGCCGTGTCGTGACAAATTCAGAGACATCCATTCGTCTCCCATTCTTAGGAAGTGCTTGAATAAATTAACAACGCTTTGTGGAAATAAGCGTACATATAAACAACAACTGAGAGATATCTTTCACGAACAAGACCTTCTCGACTTCAACGGACATCCGCCGTAACGGATCGATTCGAATGAACGTCTAATTAATGAAAATTTAACGATTGTGGTATCTACATATGTACATACAATCGTCCGCTTCATAATCTACATGCATACATGTGTTATATAGAAAATTGAAATGGTGTGTCTGTTTGTTCCTTATACATTCCTAAGAGATCGTAAAAGGAATAAGGGTAAGAAGTGGCAGATATAGCGGAACGTGTGAAAAAGCTGAAGTGGCAGTGGGCGGGACACATGGCGAGAAGACGCCGTGAATACTGGAATGGTATCCGAGAGGTTGTGAAAGAAAGCAAGGTAGACCGAGACGACGATGGGCTGATAAATTGAGATGAATGTGTGTAGTCAAGTGGATGCAGATTGCTCAAGACCGACAGGAATGGAAGAGGATTGGAGAGGCCTTCATCCTACAGTGGATGGTGAACGGCTGAAAATGATGATGATGATGATGACTTGAATACATATGTATATATATTAAACAAATACGGAACACTTTTCCGACCCGTCATAAAACTGAGAATAATGGATGCGATAAATACTGGAATGGTATCCGAGGATGTGAAATAAAGCTAGGAAGACCAAGTGGACGATGGCCTGACGAATTAATAAGAATGTGTGGAGTCAAGTGAATGCAGATTAGTCAAAACAGACAGGAATGTAAGAGAATCGAAGAGGCCTTCATCCAGCAGTGGGTGGTGAACGGCTGAAAATGATGATGCTGATAACATTTGCTGTATAGTCTTTCAAAATTAAGTAAAAATTGATGATACACTCGGAGCAAACTTTTCAAAGCTACTCTCTACGATCGTGAAAAATGATTGGGTGCTTGAGTGCAATGGAACATTTTTCGTTTGGTAGATACCAAACAAAGTTTTGTTTCGATGGCGACTTATAAATAACACGTAAGATATAAAGTAAAAATATGTGCAATCAAAAACTAGCTGGATAACGCCAAGTGCTTGTAGCAAGGATATAAATAAAAACTAGCATGCTAAACGTTACATAAATATAATTTAATGATATCGTGCGCTCACGAGTATCAATCAGAAAATGCATATAAACAAAGTAACAGGAAACGGTAGTGTATTATTTAAAAATGCATTCGCACTGAAGGAATTCCGCGATACGTATGAAAAAGCAGTAAAACGAGTATTTTACTGTCAATAAACGCTATTACATGGAAGTAACGCGAAGCTGTATGGGTACTTTATCGGATTACAAACTTATTAAAGTCGTTAGTTATTATTTGCTGATTTGGTATATGTACTTTTTTTTCCGCGTAATGATTGACAAATCTGATGAGTCACACTTTCATTGTTGAAATTTAATTTTAGATCAAATTGAAAGTAAACATGAAAGTGAGACTTTGTGTGTATAAAATAAATATGTACACACATTATATGTATGTATGTATGAGAAATGTTTATAGCGTTTTGCTTGATACTTGATTCAGCGTGTTGATTTACGGGTCACCGTGCATGTAAAAAGGTCACATTACAATAATAAAAACTACTATATATCAACTTTCACATAATTTTATCTAGAATTACTTGCGCCGAATAATCGTAGTTGAATATTTATTTTATTCAAATCATAAATTTGCTAGAATTTTCCAACAAAGGAATAAAAATAGGGGGTGTTCGGAGAAAAAAACCGGCAAATTAACCCACAGAAAGTTTAACACGGCGTGATAAAGCCCGCTATTCGCGTAATTAATACGAGAAAGTTAAGCAAAAGAGGCATCCGTTACTTAATTTTTCATTACGGTAATTAATCTGTACTGGGCTAACCCACTAAACGCTCAAGGACGAATCCAATGCGAAATCAACGGATTTTCTTTTTTTTTTTTCGCCATTTAAAATAAGAAACGTTCTTGAATCGAAAAGAAACGCAATGGTACATTGTTTTTCACGGCGACTTTCACACTGAAAACGAGTTTTCCCCGGGAAAGACAATTCGGTACGACTATCGGGAACGAAGCGCTCGGAAAATACGACATAGCGAGACAATAATATACAAAATCGTATAGAGAAAAATGTAATATGAAAAATGGAAACCGATCATTTCAGCTGTCGCGTTCCCCGAGGGGAATAAAGGAGGCGAAACAAAAACCTTCGCATTTATTCCTGTCTCGGCGTATTTTCCTTCTAAATCCACTCAATTTCGTACGTTCGATAACGATTCGTAACAAAACAGACAAATTCGAACGGTACAATGTGTTCTTGCGAAACGAAATGTAATCATTTCAAATCGCAGATAATTGAAAGCGAAAAAAAAATTAAATACAGCGCAGGGGACGAACGACTGAAAGCGAAAACCTCAGTTAATTAAAGTGTATATTAAAATTTCCCAGGAATTTTGCTGTGAAAAAAAAACCGTATTCAAATTATGAGAGGGCGACCTTAAGTCAAAAAAAAAATGTAAATTTTGAGGGGCGCCTTTAACCCCGCAATTGACGACCGCAATTAGTAAAACTCGAGACGAAATGACTAAAGGTTTATTTATGCGACCATTTTTACGAGCGTATACAAACTAATATAAAATGCACACGATCGAATGATTGGATCAAATTGGCGACACACATTTAACCCTAAAACGAAACCATCATGTAATAGATTAATTAATGTAAGCGACTATGCTCGCACCACGATCCTAGTGGTAACTAGAGTAAGCTCGTCGAGTTCAATTGGAGGACCAACGACAAAATTGCACTTTAAAAGTTTACGTAAACAATAGTCATAAGCCCGGTAAAATCAAAACAATGATAGTCAGTCCGGTCTAATTGCAATTAACTTAATTATATGGTCAACGTAATTGACCAAACTCGGGAACCGGGAAGGGGTGAGGCTATTTTTCGTTCGCAGGGCGTGAATAAATAAAGGGACGTGGACTAATTTGTGTCTAACGAATGTGCTTAACTCTAGAACAAACTCCACCCTCGACAAACTCTCGAGAAAACTGAGCAAATTTACCCACGTACGCCAATTTACACCTAAGCTGCGTGGCTATATTATAAATAAAATCGGGTATATTAAAAAAAAAAACCATACACATACATATGTATATCGAAATATTTTCGCAAAAACTCCGACAGCGCAAATATCAAAAGCGCACTTGGTGATTTATAGATAACTAGCTGACCCGGCATGCGTTGCAATGCCCGATGCCGTTCCCGTTCCCGTTCCTAGTACGTTTTCTGACGCGTGAGCAGGCCCGTTCCTGTTCCCGTTCCCGTTTTTTCCCGATTCCAGATCCCGGTCCCGTTCCCGTTCCCGTTCCCGTTCCCGTTCCCGATCCCGATCCCGTTCCCGTTCCTAGTACGTTATCTGACGCGTGAGCAGGCCCGTTCCTGTTCCCGTTCCCGGTTTTTCCCGATTCCAGGTCCCGTTCCCGATCCTGATCCCGTTCCCGTTCCTAGTACGTTATCTGACGCGTGAGCAGGCCCGTTCCCGTTCCCATTTTATCCCGATTTTTTTTCACAGGAACCATCCCCGGCATGATCACAATAAGTCCTGAAAGTTTCATCGCGATCGGTTGAGTGGTTTAGGAGCCTATAAGAGACAGACAAACAAACAAACAAACAGACAGACAGACAGACAGAGAGACAGACAGATTTTTTATATATATAGATAGATAGATATAGAATAGATAGATAGATAGATAGATAGAAGATAGATAAAAGGCTGAACATCGAACCAATAAAATGCACAATAGCAGTAAATTTTATTGCAGTAATAACGATGTTGTATTTTTTTTAGCACTTTCAGTGATTTTTTTTTAAATTTCGAATGGTGAAATTAATAACGAGGGATAATCCATTTGTTTTGCTACGGTTTTCCCTCGAAAATGCGAAAGGCATTTGTCGTGAATAATTGAACTATGGATGAAAAGCTCGACGACGACTACGACCACGCACAATAGCTGAAACATCCCCCAAGCAATACAAAGAGCAAAGGTGAAATTTTATTCGGATTTGCACCCACGCGACGTGGGTGAATCTAAAAAGTAAATGAGCTGTGGTTTCAACGACCCCGAACAGGGTTAAGCAGGGTTGTTTACGAATCCCGTTCAACGAAACAATGTTATGGGGTTTATTAAGCAATTAACTCCAGTTGAAAATAAATTCTGTGAATATACGCCTTCGCAATCAATCAAAATTATATCTAATTCAGATTTATCAAGATGAATACAATAACTTCACTAACAATAAGTTGAATGAATTAATGGGATTAAAATCAACCTATAAACGGCTACTGTTGGGCAAAAGCTATCCTAATCCGCGAGACTTTACACTCTTGGATTATATAATCCATGTTAGATCATCTTAAAAAGATCTTCAACATTGTATCGCTTAAACTTGAAATAATTATAAACTAAATTCCTGTCCAGATTTATTATACCTGTAGCTGAATTCGCAGCAGAACTCACGGGTAGAGACTGCGTATTACCAATGTAAAACCGAGTAAACTACTTATGCCGTGTGAAAGACGTGGTAAGAGTTAGATGGCGATCAATATTAAACCTTATGCTTGTAAGGTCTTTTACATTTACAATGACTACCTCGAATAATACGAAGCGTTTAAAATTGAGAGTATACTTTAACAAAATTGTTAACAGTTAATTAAATGTAAATGAAACGTGTTCACGAGTGATATTGTTTAAAGCACATTTGTGATTCCCAAAAGGAGTACTTCAAAAAGTTAGAATACGAAAAAAAGGTGTATAGAGGTTTGCGTGATACTAAAACAATTAAAATCGCATTAATAGTCGAATTTGTGCGTTACAAGCGCGAGAATTCGTACTTTAGCGAGCGTAAAGAGAACATTACACGCTCAATAAAGTCTTTACATAAATATTAATCGCCCCATACACACACACACACACACAAAAGGTCACGCAACGTAAATAAATATTTATACACGCAAATATTAACCCTATAGCCCTAAAACAAAAAAATAAAATAAAATATTACAGGATCACACGTGTTTTTGTCATGTACACACGTCGAAAAACGACATTCGCAATTTCGCTAACTCTTCAGTAGACGTATGTAAGCGTCGACAAAATTATAAATGACACGGAGGGGGGGTCCTTTTTCGCACTTTTCCCGTCTGCTTTTCCTTTATATGTACAGATATATATTAATGCTTGACAATTTTTCACGGCTTGCGTCGCCCGATGCGAAACAAAGGCGCGAATTGTGCGAAAAACTTTTAACGTCGACGCTAATGAACCGAAGACGTTTGGCAGTTGAAAAATGAAAATAAAAAAATATATATATAGATGTGAATGTTTATGATGAATAAAAAAACAGCATTAGCGAGCTCCATTTTTTGCGGTTTGGATCGATATGAATTTTGCTATCATAATGTTGAGATAGAATGTGCAAAGTCAGAAACAATGATTGGCCGTTTGCCAGTCGGTGTAAAGCTGACATTGTGTATACATACATATATTACGTAGTATCAAACTGTAGAGCTTTTCCAGATTTTATGTCATATCAATTTTAAATAAATCACTCGTCATTAGTTTTGACGTTCGTGTGCAATATGGCGATTCAACTTAGTAATTGAAAAACGCACGTACACAGATAGTAGCTTCTATTATTCGTTGAAATCGTCAACAAAAGCGACCTGGAAAAACAATACTACGATCACAATAAGATTTATCGTAGAGGCTAATAGTAATTATCGATTAATAAGAAGGCTGTGAGTGTACAAATCATTGTTAGAATCAAAATTATGAACACAACCTTACGCTTTTCTGTTTCCGATTTACTATTATAAACGAGCGCGCGATAAATCACTAAACCGAAGAAGAAATACAATAAACGCTATATCATACGAGAAAAGCTGCCCTCGGAAGATAAAGCTTTCGCATCCCAAAGGTACGCGAAAGCTTTATGAATAATTAAACAAAATGCGATCGGATAGCTTAGCAAGTCAAAAACTAGGCCTCGCGGGTATTTTTCGACAAATCACTCGAAAAAGTTATATCGATGCACATCAACACACTCATTTTAAATCATCAGAATGGTTAAATAGAATCAACACACCACTAAAAATACAATTGAACTAAACATTTACTTGCTATCGAGGTTATTCACAGGAACTTATACATGTTTTATAGTGTTTTGAAATAATTCAGTTTAAATTAATGAATTAACTAATTTCACGATGGTGGCATTACGAAAGTACATACATATGTATGTAGGTGCAATTTTAATACAAGACGACTTTGTCATCATCATCATTATTTTCAGCCGTTCTCCGTCCACTGCTGGATCTTATCTCCAATCCTCTTGCATTCCTGTGTCTTGAGCGATCTGCATTCATTTGACTCAGAACATTCTACTTAATTCGTCAGCCCATCGTCCGTTTGATCTTGCTTTCTTCCATATCCTCACAGGTACCATTCAAATACCTCTTGCGTCCATTCTTCTCGTCCAGCCAACTGTCACTTCAACTCTTTCAAACGTTCCGGTACATCCGCCACTTTGGTCATACTTCTCTATAGATCTCTCCGTGGCATTCCATGATTCTACATATGTGTGAACTGGATTCTTGGAGCATTTTTGAGTTCAGCATCCACGTACAAGTCACATTGGTCAAAAGATCTATCGCTCCATCCTAATTTCATTTTTCTTCGTGTACATTAGGGTGGAGCGACGATGTATGGAACTTTTTTTTGGGATATTCGTTTTGAAATAGTTCTAAAAAGTTGCCTCTACATCATACCTCTACTGTCCAAAAAAATCTGCTTAATAAAAAAAAATTCAGGCACTTTAATCTTAACACTTTTGAAATGAAAATTTCCAATTGATTGTTTCCAATCTCTATAAATAGCAATTTTAATTGGAAAATTAGTATTTATTTTTACTATTCATACTTACTTTACTCGTATATACTTATGTATATGTACTCGTATGTCTACCTCCACCGCGCTCACAAATTCATACTTATCTATTTGAATAATTCAAGGAATACGTAAATAAATTAGATTTTTACAAAAAGTACTTATAATATTCAATAAAGTTAGGGTAATTTTATGAGCATGTTATCAAAAAAATTGTATTCTATTTACAGATTTCGAAATTAATAGGCAAATTTTCATTTTTCGCCTTCAGGTAGAGGCCTGAAGACATATTCACAGATTTTTTTTCAGTATTTTTACGAGAATACGGATGATACAATGAAACTTTTGGTAGGTATTACAATGCCAATTTTTAATTTTTACAATGTCGCTCCACCCTATTGTACATCCAGTCATGTTCACTAATTGTTAAACATAATTTTAGTTTTATACACGTTAATTTTTAAACCTACTTTCATGTTTTCGTTGCTCAGTTGTGGAAGTCTATTTTGACAAAGACTTTTTTTGTAAGACGATGTAGTATTTTTTTATAGAGGGTAAGGCAAGTTACTCTCTCACTCATATCACATGATGTGAGAGAACTCTAGCACGGTTAACACTTAAGAAACGTATTACTATCCAGATATAGATCACATATTAAGCTCGGTTCAATTTTCGTCGATGGCCTTCCTTCCGTTCGGAAGTATATTAATGACGAAATCGACCATTCGGATGAACCGATCGCGCCGCACCGTCAACCATTATATCTTCGCGGCGAACAAAATCGACTTTCAGGACGACAAAGGGGATTATCGTCCCGTGAGAGTGATTCAAAGTGACCGCCGAAATGAACGTTGATGGTTTGTCATCAACATCACCACGGCCACATTGACCGCGATCTTCAAAACTAGGGATGACCCGACGACGACGACGGTGACGAACTGACATTCCGTCGTCGAAACGTAAGTGGATTCGACCGCGTTAACGGCAAATTACTCCCCTGCGGTTCGACCCCACGATCGCTATTTTTTTTTTAACCCAACCCCTCCCAGTACCACGACGAGAGAGCTTTCGCACATCGGTTGATGGATAAGTGTGGGGATAGCTCAAGGCTGGCTCGACTTTCTCACGGAGATAACAAAGGCTATTATCCGAGGGAGCTTGCTAGGTTTCGTGCGTAGAACGTATCCTCACACGTACATACGTACGTTGCGGGTGGGCCAAATTGAGGGACGTGCAAGTCGAACGCGGAATAATTTCCTAATTTCTAAGTGAACTTACGATCTAATAACAAAATATTGAAGTCATGAGCGGGAAAACTTGCGCAAAATGCTAATATTCCCCATATCAAAAGCTTGGCGAGAAATAAATCTAGGAAAATTCAACCATTACGTATGTACGTCAAGATTAGGATTCACTACCGGGGTATTATAATGAGGCTGTTTGCACACCATCGAATATGCAAGACGTGTCGCGTATTCTAGTATCCTTTTCCGTATTGAGATTGAGAAGTCGCAAAACGTTTTACGACCGTATAAAAAGTCTCGATACAAAAACTACGTGATGTTTCACGTGGTCGCTCCTGTGAAGGAGACAGTCTCACAATGGTATTCAGTTCAGTTGGAAAAAATTTCATACTCTTGTGAAATCATTAAAGTACTTTAATTTTAAGATTGCCTTACAGAAAATAACCACAAACGTATTTTAAAAACATGTAAATTATTTTGGATTTGTACCATTAAAATTTCGCTTTGGACCGCTAATGTTATTCAAACATACTAACGTTGTAGGTGTTATACATAGAACCACAACGTTGACAGTGTACTCATACTTGTATAACACAAGGTAAGTCAAAGCAAAATATGTATGCACACACTTCCATTGCTTGCGCGCAAAAGTATGTACATATTTACCTTATATGTAAATGTTGCGATCCCTCATTGTGATTTGTATTCATACCGGTAATATTTCAATAAACGTACTATGTAAATTACTTGAGTGCACTTAAAAATCCCACGGACGAATAATATCTCCCCTTATGATTTAGTCGTTACTGTACACAATGTATATAGCAAAAGGAAAAGCGAGAGCGTTGCCTCGGAAAAACTTAATACGATTTCAAACGTTCATGAATCTAAAAGGGATGGAAACTGCCTCTTATGGCCGCAGCAATAAATCTCTTGCGAGAGTAGGGGGCTATAAAACCGCGACAATATAACTTTCACAGTCCTACACAAGATTCTTAATCTACTCGCACTTAAACGTTTAGGTCCAAACTTACCACTACTGACACACACCGGTTTTACCACTGACACAGTTACCTAATGGACACAATATTTAACTGCGGAGCGATTATATAGGTATTATAGGTAGTAATTATCGCAGATGAAGCACAATCGATAGCCAATCGAGGGGATGCAGTTAACCCCTAGTTGCTCGATCGAGGGTGAAATAGTCCGTTAATGCGAAACGAGAAAAAGCGTGTGTGCAAACGTTACAAAGGATAATTCGCGTCCTATCAATTGTTCCGTCCATTAAATGTAACATAATAGAGTTGATCTGGAGACGTATCGCGAGAAATAAAACGAAATTGGCGAAGATTGACGACCGTCGATGAGCCCATTAGTCGCCGAAGACTTTTTTTATTAACTAATTTTTTAACAGCGAAATTTCAGAATGGTGAGAAAAATAGAGGAAAAGCGGTACTCGAGTCGCACTTTAGTTTTTTAGAGTTCTTTTGGGACGATTGATGTGCTAATGGAAGGATAATATAATAATCAAAACAATAAAAAAACATACATATGTATGTAGATATGTACAAGAACTAAAAAAGTTCGAGTGAATAAAAAATTACTATAAGTAGTAGCTCAAGGGTCTGCCTGGGTAGCCGCGGAACGCTCGCATACACTCACGACACATATACATACACATATACTCACGGCAAGGGTAGGAGTATACATATGTACATAAATATACTCCGTAAAATAAACTATACATAGGTATAGACAGAAATGATAACCACCGGATGACACTGCCAACGGGCATTGACTAGTTACATAAATATAAAAACGTTAAATAAAATTCTCGTAGCGGAGGTATAAAAATTAAAATGAAATGAGTTGCAAGTTATAAAATGTAAATACCAAAAAATGTACGAAAGTAAAGCTTCAATAAAATTATGTTTTCATCAAAAATACAACTCAGTATGAGACGATTGTCATAATATGACATACGTATATTATACATAGATATGCATAGTTATAAGGCGTGGCTTATCAAAACTAACTGATGTGTTTTATACGGCACATTTCACATATTCTTATTTGAACAATGTTGAAATATATAATTTATGCTGAAAATTCGAGTAAGCGTTTATACAATAGCAAGCTTTCGCTTCCGACCGGCGGAAATACATAAACCGAAACTTGCAGACTCTCATCAAAAAGTTAAACTCATAATACATTAATAATAAGATGAGATAAATTCATTTTGTAAGTCTTAAATTGTAAGATTAATCTGAAACGTCCCTTTTTCGCAGTTAAAAGACGACCGAGATCGTTTTATTTGTATTGTTTTATGTTTATTTCAAATGTCTACGATAGAAGATTACCATTTCGAAGAACCTGTTACACTGGTTACCGCGGGCAAGAACAATATCAAAGGCAAGAAGGTCAAATGTCTTTCGGCGTTGGGCTGAAAAGCCCACACACTACACCGTTTGCCGTTTTAAATAAAATACGCCTCTGGCCATTTATTTTACGAAAGAAATAATAATATCCTGTACAATCTCGACCGTGTAACGCGCACAAAGAGATCAGACTGCGGGAAATCCCGGGAGATACCCGAGATCGGAATTCTTGTCGCGTCGATAACGGTTAACGTTTAATTTCAATGCGTAACTGAAAAAAAAGGGGCCGATCTGAATTTTCGATTAACGTCATAGACGAAAATAGATACGGGAGTCACGAATTTAAAAAAAAATACTAATCCGTTAATTGGCCGCGCATTAGGGGAAAACGTGATGATTAGAAATTGATTGCCCCGTTATAAAAAATAAGAATGCTACCGATGAAAATTTAATTTGATTAAACTAGAATTAGATACACATACCTACAAAAAGTAGATATGTAGATATCACAAATAGTATGGTCTGCAATTTAGGAAATTATATGAATTTATTGTATGTACATCACTTTGGCAATTTGATTTCATACAAATAATAATCAACTATACAAATTTAAACAAAAAATAAAGATTGACACGCCAAGCCTCATTTTCAACGGTCGATTAACAAAAAAAAAAACAAAAGTTAATTTATTTGAAGGATTGCAAAAAAATTTACACAAAAAATGCTAATTATTTCTAAGCCAGATTTTCGTTATGATGATCTTTTTTTATATGTAAGAAAAAATCAAAAATACTATGGTACATAAATAAACAAACATAAAAATAGTGCATCCGGGTGTGTCGAATGCAAATATGTACATACATATTCCGCACGCAAGTGTGAAAAGTCGAAGAAGGCTTCTCAGGTGCACATTATACAATACAGGTGTATTAGCGTAAGAGTCTGCCTGTCTGGGTCGCCAACATAACAACAAAAAAGACAAGCCGCTATCCGTCAAAGCAGGTTCGAGTCGACAACGCGATTGTATGACCACACGCCACGCCACCACACACGTCTTTTGACGCGAAATCTTAAACGCATAAGTTTGCATAAAATTGCTCACACGCAATCACATCAAGTGCGTGTGAGGCTTCAACGCATTCAATAAACGTCACACTGTAGAAATGTTTCGCTTACTGTCAAACAGGATATGGGCTGTATTGTTATTGTATAAACCAGCGCGCACGGGTGGGTGTCGGGGGGTTGGGGTGAGAATCCACCGTCATATGACGGGCAAACCGACTAGTACAGCGGTCACCAACCGGTGGTCACGGACGCATTTTTTATAATCATCATCATATTCAGCCGGTCACCATTCACTGCTGGATAAAGGCCTATGCAATCCTCTTCCATTCCTGTCTGTCTTGAGCAATCTGCATCCACTCCACCCATTCTTCTCAATTCATCAGCCCATCTTCCACTCGGTCTACCATGCTTTCTTTCACATTCTCTCGGATACCATTCTAGTATTTTTCGCGTCCATCTGCCATCCATTCTTCTCGCTATGTGGCCAACCCATTGCCACTTCAACTTTTCCACACGTTCTGCTATATCTGCCACTTTGGTTATACTTCTCACCCATGTATTCCTATAACGATCTCTTCTTGTTATACCACGCATACATCTTTCAATGTTTCTCTGTGTGCACTGGATCTTACGTACCATTCTTAAATTTAGCATCCAAGTTTCATATCCATACGTCATAACTGGCAGTTTTCATAATAAATAATGAATATATCGTTTATATATTATTATTTTTCTATCATTATAAGGTGATATCCAACTTTTTGCAAATAACTTGGAGTGCAAATACAAGTGTTAATTACCATTTCATATTTAGAACGTTATTTTTATGGAAAAAAATCACGGTAGTGGTCTGCGGGATTCGAGATTTTGAGTTTAGTGGTCCGTGAGGTCCGAAAGGTTGGCGACCGCTGAACAAGTAAGTATACGTGCATATATTCAGAATTGTACAAAATGTACATTTAAAAGGATAAGGTTTAAAAAAACACTTTTGGCAATACGGAGTGGGTTACGCGAATTCCGAGTGGCCTTTCAACGCTACCGAGAATTAACATCGACGAAATGGGACGCACGTCCGTCCCTGTGGGGTATTTAATGGGGAAAAACCCGACCCAGTCGAATGGCCTCACTAATCCCCTGAAAATGGACACGGAATGAAATGAAATTACGCGTTGTGTTCACAAAATCATACACCACCTCGAACGCATTGTATTCGAAGTCTCTACATTTCAATCTTTACAATTTAGTCATCGCATTCCCATTGCCAGGAAAATCTAGAGAGATTTTCATTACACGTTGTTTTCCTCGAGGGCGCCTACTCCAATCCCCTGTCAATCGACGAGGAAAAGTCTCTCGCGCCAAATTGTCAATCGGCACTACTCGCATTTTGTTTTTCCATTATTGCGCGCACAAAACGACCCATAAATATGATAAGTACATAAATACGCGGTATGGTCGGAACGATTGTGTGTGTGTTTTGTTTGGAAATTGGCGAACGAAACTTTCTTAAAAGGGGAGTAAGAAGAACACCTTGCGCATAAACTTCGTAGGAAACAACAATAAATCTCAAATATTTCACAGAAATTGGATAGAAATAAATAGCGCTAAGCGTATTCCGAGCCGAAAGCGTCCGAAGCGTAATAATTTTCTTGTACGCGTTAAACTTCAGATATATATTTCAAGTTGGTGGTGCGGTGGAGCAAATTGAGGCTAAAGAGCATAAAGAGTCAATTTCAAACAATCGATCATAAACTTTAACATACGAAATAATATTCGATGGAACTATAATCTTTTTTCTCGCCATAGCAACAGCTTTTATAAGTCTCGAAGGTTCGAGTATGAACAATTGCTATTACATACATATTAGCGTAAGCGTGTGCCTGCCTGCCAGCCTGAATCATTGCGGTAACCCTTGCATTGCCAAAACAAACAAAAATTTTTAACGGTGTGTTGGCAACGAGCCGCTATCTGTCAAAGCTGTTTCTAGTCAACAACGCAACTTAAGACCGTCCATCCAATCAATCAACGGTACACTATGCGATTGTTTCAGATACTGTCAAACGGGCCAAACGCTGTACTATTATTGTACAAACTAGCGCGCACGAGTGGGAGTGGGGTGATAATCTATCGTCATATGACGGGCAAAACGGCCGGTTTATAACGATTCAAAATATATATACGAATATAAAATGGGTCGTTCAACAGTGGCGCCGTTATCGGAACATTCTTTTCTTTCAATTACAACGATTTTTCAAAAATATATACATTTTTCTGATTTTACCATTATAATAAATATTACAACGCGTTTTCTTATTAAAAAGAACATCTATTTTGGACGCCTATAAATTTTCAGACAAAAACATTTACATATATGCAGCAAATTCGCCGGTGTACAAATACATCGCTATTTCAGCATTATCGTCGGATCAGACCATCGTTAACCATCGACTCTAAGTGCATATACGTACATATATATCTACATAATATATATTAGCGTAAAATCTGCCGGCCTCCCTGCTTCGGTCTTTGCTTGCCATTACATTACGAACGAAAAATATTTAGCGGTGTGTTGGCTATCTGTCAAAGCTGAAAATTCAAGTATGAACTATATTAGAGGAAGCGTCTGCCTACCTGCCTGCCTCATTGCAGTAACGTTTGCATTGCCAAAATAACAAAAACAATTTAGCGGTGTGTTACAAGCCCCTATCTGTCAAAGCTGGTTAACTGTCAAACGGGCTACGCGCTGTACAGTTATTGTAAAAACCAGCGCGCACGGGTTGGGTTAGAAAAGGGGTCGAAAGGAACCAAATATGAGTATCACAACGATTTAGAATTTTTTCGAGAGTCACAAAAATATTTTAACGACGAAAATTGATAGCACGTTATAATTGTTTATTTATTAAGTGAAGATGATTTCCTGAATAAAATTAAAGTAAATATTTTATTTAAAAAATTATACGTAGATATGTGTTTATTTTTATTGTTGAAATTGTAAATGTAGGTAATGTAAATTGTAAATGTAATTGTATATGTATATAATTTTACAGAAAATGAATTACATACATACAATTCACATGCATTCCTTAAAATTATTGTGAATAAATGACCTTGCATTTCTTCAGAAAGTTTCAGTATGTATGGTGGTAACTTGTAGTTTTCAATTTTAGGCACGACTCTAAGTTCTTTGGTTTCTCAATATGGTCTTTTTTTTGTTTATATGGTTCATGCTTGAAAATGTTTATTCACACATACATATGTATTTAGACCCGAATATAGAACAGCAAATGGAAATCTTTTCAATTGATCATTTGAGTTCGGAAGGCTATTTATTCCATGTATTAAAAATTATTGTGTATGCCTTCTGTAGATCTTTAAAACAACCCACTTATGTATGTACATACATATGTTGTGAAATTTGATTGCACTTTTCTTTCTCCAGATTTTCAATTTCTGAAATAAGACGTACATATGTACATAGGTACAAATTTGGAGCTCCACAACTTTTTACTCGTTAAGTCCACCAAATTGTAGTTCGAAAGTCAATTACCAAATGGCGAAAAATTTTATTCGTTAACATCGGTAACATTTTTACATTCAATATTATTGAAGAGCCGCATGCCTAAAGAGCCGCATGCGTTTGCCGGCGAGCGAATGATACGCACGTTGTACGGTTTTGGTCACGTCTCCACTCAGCACTCCCACCAACCATGTATAATATAATATACCTTCAACCCTTTTGGATTGCATAAAATAATTTTTTATTGTACGAGAGGGTTCAATATTTACGTTGAATTCTACCTAGGAGCCTTACCTATGTTACGTAAAGGGTCTCGTGCGCGCTTACATTATTATAAAATATATATAAAATTTATTCGACTAGCCCCAAAGGCAAAGACGAGACTGACGCGACGCTGGCATACGTTGGTTGCGTTCAGCACACAACTCAAGTCGGACACGGGTCTTGAAAGCGGTCTAATGTATGATGAAAGTCAATGGAAGCGACAGCATTTCGGATAGTTTGCGTGATGCGGCAGTTACAGCCTTGTCATAAATGTGGCTTACATATTAGGGGCGACCCCATTTGCGTGGAAGCCCCTGCGAAGAAGCTTACGACCGACTTAAGCTTCAGCCCTGCCCTCGCACTCTCGAGGTCCCTCTTTAATCGAATTATATACATAAGGGGAGTTGGGAGGGACCGGACGGTGTGGTCAACGCCTCCGACGAAGACCGCAACCCGGAATCGGAACCGGATTAAGGATGTTCAAAACGATACGGCCGACAGCCTAATGATGCAATCATATCCTCAAAAGAAGAAGACAACGTCTTGATGGTATAAATAATCATCCATTTCAAGCCAATAATGAAAGTGGTTCGATGCGAAGCGCGAATTCTCAAATTGCCAATCCGCTACTCACATCGTAAATAGATAAAGTGTATGAGGTCGTATCTAACATCAATTTCCACAATAATAGTGTAGCGAAAAGCTTTGAACGATATTTATTATAACGATATTTAAAGCTACCAATATATCACAAGCTAAAAATTACAGGGCAAACATAAAAACCGTTTCGTTATTAGCCCCTCTCGATTTTGCGACAGGTCGGAAAAGTGTTACGAATTTTTTGAATATATGTACCTACAGGTAAGGATGCGTTCAGATATGATACAAAGTTTTACTTTGTTTTGAAAGGCTATGCAGCAAACGTCATCAATTTCAGCCGTTCAACATCCACTGCTGGATGAAAGCCTCTACGATCTTCCATTCCTGTCTGTCTTGAGCAATCTGCGTCCAGTTGACTCCACACATTATTCTATCAATTCATCAGCCAATCGTCCACTCGGTCTACCTTGCTTTCATTCACATCCTCTCGGATACCATTCCAGTATTTCTCGCTGTGTCCAACCCCCTGTCATTTCAACTTTTTCACATGTTCCGCTATGATCACGCTTACGCTTACCTATATTCCTTTTACGATCTCTTGGGAATGTTTGAACACAACATTTCAATTTTCTATACCTATATAACACATGTATGTATGTATGTATGTAGATTATGAAGCGGACGATTGTATGTAATTAGATACGACAATCTTTAAATTTTCATTAATTAGACATTCATTCGAATCGATCCGTTACAGCGGATGTCTCAATTTATCAATTTACCTTGCTTTCTTTCACATCTTCTCGGATACCATTTCAATATTTCTCGCTATGTCCAACGCCCTGTCATTTCAAACGTTCCGCTATATCTGCCACTTTGGTCATGCTTCTTTACCCATGTATTCCTCTTACGATCTCTTCTTGTTATATGCAGCAAATATGGGCATGCGTAATTCGCCAAGGTGCACCTAGTGTTTTCCCGTTTGTACCGTTTCTTTGCGCATTTCTTCAATTTATTCATACTACACCAGTCAGTTAAAATGCCAAAGCTTTAAAAAACTCAGAGGTCAAAAGGAAAAAAAAAGATCGTCTCCGTCGTCTGCCAAGGACGATGCAATCAAAATATTCCAAATAGGATGCCGAAGATACAAACGATGACATCATCGGTCAAAATGCGCTGTTTACTTCTGAACCCCCGAGTGTTGACCGAACAATCAACGCAAGCGTTAGGTTAGCCAAACTAAAACTAATCGTACAAATGGACGTGAGCACAAGTCTACGATTCCTTATAAGCCACGTCGTCGTTCCTTTACGAGAAAATTCGAGTGGGTCGAAAACGAAAAAGGTTGGACGCCGCTATTCTCAATATACATATGTAATAATATTACGTATGCACGCGCGAATCTTTCGATGACAGTGGATCCGAGGTCAAGACCGATCCAAGTATGCGAAAATCGATTATAAAACGGAATATTCATATCTCAAGATGAATATTTATCACATCACATGGAGTCGTAACGCTGCAGCTTTCGATTACTTAAGTGAAAATTTAAATAAAACCTCGTAAATTCGGAAGCTAACATCATAAATGTAAATTTCATAACACACAAGTTCATTGAATTCGATCGAAAACATACATAATATGTTATTTTTCAATGAATTGATGTTGATTGTTCGTTTTTTATCGAGAATCGAACATTTGTGCTAACATCATACTACGAGATAAGATTTTACTATAAACAAATTGCCAAACATTGCCTAAAAGTTATATTTATTTGAGGATTTATATGTCGAGTTAAGTCTTGAACCAATCGAATTATATCTGTTAACGTTTTGGCGTATGTATGTACAATTCATCCACTGTTCATACACGTTCTATTGATATTTCAGACTTCCTAAAATGTATTTTATTTTTGTGACATTCTTTTAAGCTCAATACAACTGTAATTTTTCTCAAGGAATTGTTGGTATTAAGTGACGCGGGAGAACGTCATAAATCAGGACGAAATTACAATTTATCATAGAAAACGGCCCTCGGATACAAGACGGTAGAATCGGCGTGACTTTATTTGCATTTTCCTGCCAACCCCTTTGATAGATTGTAGATATATTTTAAATCTTGAGAACGGAAAATTCGTCGGTTTCTTCCCGCTGATAAATTCGCTGTATAAATCTTGTTATTCGTTCGAAGAAAAAAGAAGACCGGCCCCTAGACTCAACCGGTGATATACGGATTTTATGGGAGTCGAGTTCGAGTAAAAAATACAAAGGTATCGACAAAAATCCCCATGTATCGAATTTACATTGAAGAAAGGATCACCTTAGATTGGATTTGAAGTTACTACACATAAAAATCCTCAACTTTGGAATATAATGAAAAATCTAAACGTTAAAAATACATACGACGAAATTTCAAGGAATAACTACGATAGTTCAAAAGCATGCATACATAGGTACTTGTCAATTTATACATTTTAGATTACGGTATCTGCGTAGCGATCGCAAAATCGTTTGGATACATTTATCATATTATATGATGTGTCAAAAACAGTCGAATTCAGTCTTCGGGAGAAATTTTCAATATGAGATACATTCTGACAAAAAAATCTACGTTTAAAAAAAGCGTTAATTTAAAGAAAAAATACTCGCTCTTCACTCTAATATAAAAGTTGTTGGATAAACAAATATATCGGTGGAATTTATGTGAAATTCTACGTAAATAAATAACTCAATACATACACGAACATTTCCATTGCGAGTCATATGAGAAAATGTATTCTTCCAATTTATATTTAAGTTAAATACTTATAATACAGCGGCTCTCAATCAGGAAAACGCGGACCCCGTGGGGTTTTCGTTTACTTTTATGACGAGTCTTCGGGGAATTGAAAATTTCCTTACACATAAATTATGTTAATTTCCTTAATTTTTTATTATATTTTCTAGCAATAAATGAATAAAAAAAACTGTATTTCTATGAAAAACACACCTTTTCATTGTAGGTATAAAATGAAAACTAAGATTTTCCACCTTAATCTAGTATGTAACTTCAAAAGGTTGACACCCACCACATAAGAACCATACTAGATTCTGATTGGAACAAAACAAAAACAGAATAAGATTCTGATAAGACTGCATTATACAGAGTGGACACGAGAAAACGATACCTGTGCTTTTAAAATTTACATATGTATGTACATACATATGATAAAAATAACGCTACGGTGATAAAACAAAAAACATTCGAAAGCTCATTTAATCCATTTTCTAATAATCATGTAGTTTTTTTCTCAAAGTGATCAATGCCAAAAGTGGCACTAAGAAAAAAATTTACAAAATTTCATACAAATAAATTTTTTTACAGTTTTAAATTTTCATCCATCCGCACACTAGACAGCTAAATTTGATCGTTTAAACTACTTACTGTCAAAAAAAAACATAATTGTACCGCTCGAAAAAAAAATTCATCAAGATAATCAACGATAAGATTTGATCGCACACCTATGCACAAAAGAGTGCAACGATCCATACGCCAATCCACAAAGAGAGCTTTCATCGCGCTTTGACAAATTCGTTGCAATGTTCACTCACACCAACAACAAAGCCGACACCGGAAGATGAGCTCGCCGAATATTTCTACCACGGACAAACTTCCTCGCAGCATCCCGAACGAATCGAGACGAGATGTTCGTCGAGCGAGTGCACGCACGCATCGTCCGGAGCCGGCTTAACACCGAACACCGAACACTGAAATTTTGCGCGAAAAAACACACACACATACATAATCATGTGTGTGGAGTTGAATGAATGTGAGGGGGGCGGGGCTTGCGGGGAACGGAGGGTGGGGATGAGGGGGTGGAAACAGACAAAACGACCTACCAGATGAAATCCTTGCAGTGGGAGCAGAAGGTGGGCTGCTTGAAGAAACGCGGCATGAACTTGTGGTCCTTGATGTTGTAGACGTTCTTCTTCTTGAGGGCTCCTTTTCTTCCACGCAGCCGCAGCCCAAACGGCGCCACCTCCAGTCCATCGTCGCAAGCCTCGTCTTCGCCCATCTTCGAATCGCTCATCGCTGATCGCTGATCGTCGATCGCCAACCGAATTACCGAATGACGCACCGCCGACGCCGGCCGCCCGCTGGCCCCAACTGCCGACTGACACACACGATGTTTACTTCGAGTCTTCGCTATCCCCTCACCTGGCCGCAATACGGAAACAAACGATCCCGTTTGCGGGTATGTGCAAGCTCACGCCCTCTTGCCGTTTTCGCGTTTGTTCTCCCCCGTGAGCTGGTCGTTTTACTCTTTATTTCTGTTTATTATTTTCGTTCAATCTGTCGAATAATGGTGCATTCGCGTCGATGCGATTTCGGTGATCCGTTTGAACGAGTGTATTCGGCGGCGATGTTCACACATGAGCTTTGATGGGAAACTTTCAAACCGTTGAAATGTTTAAGAGCTCAGCACACCGCGCGGTCCGGCCGCAGCGCATATTTCTCCGCAGATTACCATTCCGGACGATCGCTGCTGCATTGGACGATCCGCCTCGATCGCGGCTTGGATGCAACTCGCAGCCCTTCCGTTGGGGATCAAGCCGCGCGCGGAATTAAAACATCTGCGGAATGCTGCGCTCCACCCGCCGAAATTGCGGACCGCCCACTTAGTGTGGCGGCTATCGCTCATTTGTATGAAAACCAACGTACTCACGTACGCGACGGAGTATCCGCTGCGGCCGGACTGCGCGGTGTGCTGAGGCCCTAAAGCCGCGTACACATTAGCGGATGTGAGCGTGTAATGCAATGTGAACGCAATGTTCACACTTGCCGTGCAACCAACTGCGAACGACCCGATCCAATGTTCGTAGGGCGCTCGCAGTGGTAGCCGACACCGAGTGGATCGCCGCGAACGTGCAGAGCGCGCTCGGGAACGACGTACAGTTTACTAAATTTGTTGCATTACACGTTACATTAAACATTAGACGCTTACATTCGCTGAATACACGGCTTTAAAGAATCGTCCGTAAATTACGTCACACCCTAATGCGGAGGATGGTGTGTAATATAATGTGATGATTTGTGATGGAGGGAGTAGGGGGGAGGGGGGGAGAACTTCGTGAATCCATAAAAATTTCTCGCCAGGTTTCCCTCTCATGTTAGCGCTTCCAAATGCAAACGCGCATTTACATAAAATAAATTACGATGATCTTTCCAGCATCGTTAGTTCTCTCCGGTCTCTCAAACCATCTGAACCAAATCCATCGATGACCAACACCATCGCCTGCTGCTACAGCAACCCTCGACAAACAATGAGCGCCAACACATCGCCCGAGTGGTCGAGAAGTACATACCTGTTGGAGTGATACTCTGGAAGACACGCAGTTAATTCGTCGCACATGCCACTTACACTTTTGTATATTATATTGTGTAATTTGCTGTAACATCGAAAAATAAATAAAATACAAAACTCCACTTTGTATGGAAATATGAAAGTTACACACACACCTAAACCAGCGTCCCTATAACTGATGACCACAACGTTCGTATAACTGACAGCCAAACGACCGTTGATAACGCCAAAATGATAACTTAATTCACAATATTATTTATGATTTAAAAATCACTAAATTGAATACAACACCAATTAAAAATAGCAGAATCGTTACAATGCACTCAGACGACTCAAAAAAACAATAAACGTACATCGAAATAAACATTTGCGGCATGGCCGTATCGAGATGGCTTAAGACCATAACCGGTACCTGTCGATTCAAAAGCGAGCGCTGTGTAACTGCCTCTCAACGTTCGTTAAATTCGGTCGGTTTAGTCGAGTTCTACGAATATCCAGCTTCCTCATCAGCCACATAGTGCCACACCCTTCCTCGTGTGACCTGAAGACCAAAGGGCCAATCCTGGTATGTCGATTGTGCTCGCATTCCTCGCAAAACCCTTATCATCAGACGCGTCCCATTCGAACTCAACAGAAGTAACCGTTATCCGTTACTTAACCCCACGTTCAGTACTCGTTCAGTGTTGTAACGAAGTCTCCGAGTTGATTCGTTTCGTTAAACTCGTCCTTCGTTTAAGATTCGACGGTGATTCATAATGGTTCTGGTTGTAACGGTTTTTTTGTAATGTTGGATTTGAATTCATGTGTATTTACTTTTGTATGAAGTTTTTATGGTTGGCTATTATCGTGTGATTATTTTTTTCTACCTACATTGATTGTGACAAAAAATTTTATTTATATTTTGTATTGTTTGTATTATTGTATATTTATTTTTGTTGTATAGAAAAGTCATCATGGCAGAGGTCGCTCAACCTTCTGGTTTGTCGCTGTTGGCTGAATTCGACGATTTGAACCGTTGCAATTCAATTTTGAATGATGGTGCAGCCGAAGAATGTAAATTATTATTTTATTGTGCATTTTGAATTTTTACTTTTGCTATGTGATTGTCAATTTAAAATTTTGGCTTAGTTTTTTTACAATTTTTGGAGCTACAGTCGCAATGGCAGCACCAATTATCCGGAGCGTTGACTGAGACAAATCGACTTCAAAAGGAATTGCAAGAGTCGCTCAAGGCAATATCGGCATGGGAGGCGAAATTCATTCACGCCCGTAAATTACTCGATTCCGAGAAGAAGAAACGGTTGAAAGCCGAACAAGAACGGGATGCTTTGGTTTGTGAATTATTTGATCGTCATCTCACCCGTTCCCCATCCACTGCTCGATGAAGGCCTCTCCAATCCACTTCCATTCCTGTCTGTCTTGAGCAATCTACACCCACTTGACTCAACACATTCTTCTCAATTCTTCAGCCCATCGTCAGCTCAGATTACCTTGCTTTCTTCCACATCCTCTCGGATACCATTTAAGTATTTCTCACGTCCAGCCCATTGCCACTTCAACTTTTTCACACGTTCCGCCATATCTGCCACTTAGGTAATGCTTCTTACTCATGTATTCCTCTTACAATCTCTTGTTATACCAAGCTTACAAAGTTATATAGGTCTAAATCCACTATAGCACCGAGGAATAGTTACATATGTGGTATCTAAGAATAGACAGTCGACCTATTTAACTACACGGGTTAAATCGCCAGTTGAACAGTGACAACACTGCATCACCTCTTCCTAGCTTTCTTCCAGTCCTCGCGGATACCATTCATGTATTTCTCGCATCAATCTGCCGTCCATTCTTCCCGCTATGTGTCTAGCCCACTGCCAATTCAAAAGCACTCCATCCTAGTTTCATTCTTCGTCTTTACATCCAGTCATATTTACTAATTGCCCTAAGTATAAATAATTATCAACTATCTTTACAATGTGATTATCTACAATACGTTTTGGGTGTAAAATTTGCAAATTACTTTGTAATTTTATAAATATGTATTTAATGTGAAAATGTTTCAGGAAAAGCAAATGGCTCTCGCTCGTGATTTACTCTTCAATGATAATAAAGGTAGAATCAACAATGAAACTTTGGAAAAATTTGCATTTTTGAATAATACGACTCACAGTCGATCGACCAATGTAGGGTTGGAGCCTTTAATGCACCCTCGACTCAATACGATCACGGAGCTTAATTCCACAGGTATTTGATAAGTTGGCACAATACAAAGGATCGTAGGAGTCCTGTTTATTAATTTTTTTGTTAAATATTTTCAGGTACTTTATTATCGGATCAGAGCTTTTCTCGTTCAGAGGATGATTTGGATGAATCGCTTGTAAATCGAAGAAAGTCATGGAAAAGACATCGTCCTTCTGCTCCTGTACCACCTTCAATGCCCACAAGCGATGGGCATTCTTCGGCAAAGAAGCGATGCTCATCTGGTGGTAGCAAAGTAATTGAATATCATTTTTATATTTTCATTGCATGACTTTAAATGCTTTTTCACGAATACTATCGACATACTGAGTCAACGTTACTTATTTCTGTAGAACGTATAAAACATATACATAATTAAATTGGATGGTTTTTAAAGTATCCTTGTTTTTAAAACACATTGTATTACTTTATCAAAAGGTGGAAAGTGTCGCTAATAGTAATAAACTCATTGCTACTACCACAGTAACTGTTGATAGATGCGGTGAATGTTCTGGAAATGGGAAAATCACTGCTTCCTCTGTTATTGAGGTATTTCTTCTTGCATTTCATACTCTTTTTTCACATTCTAACTATTCCAAAATTTAGCACTAATGTGAAAAATTTATGTACTTAAAATATGATTATTTTTTATGTAATAAAACGTAAAAAGTAGTTATTTTTATTAAATTTCAGGGAGTTATGAACAATGAGAATGATAGTGACGAACTTCCCGTCAACTTGAATTCACAAACGACACCAAAGTCAACGAAAACCCAATATAACATTAAAATAACATCAAAGGGTGACAAAAATGGACATTATATTACAAACCTTAAAAATTGCCCTCCTCCTATGCCAATAAAAAGTCAGTAAAATGGTTTTCACACTTATGTGTTATACCATACATATCTTGAAAGTTCATATTTGATTGATTTTTTTTAAATATGTATTTCCATACAGATAAGGAGTCCGAAAGTGGATATCATATTGGATCTGGTGGAGTTAGCAGTCCTCGCGGTACAGCTAGATTGCGACAACATACATTCACTAGTAAAACTATTTTGAGACCCGAACCGTGCACAACTTGTGGCACCAGGTATAATACTGTTCATCGTAAGGAATACTGTAATGTTATATGTATTAAAATTATAACCGTTTTATAATCATAGGATACGATTTGCAAGAGCAGTTGTTAAATGCACCGACTGCCGTGCAATTTGTCACACAGAGTGTAAAAATAATCTTCCGCTTCCATGTGTGCCTTGTCATGGAACTCCAAGCTCCAACGGTGTCAACCAAATGGTTCGTTCCTTAAATACCATCGTGGTTTTTAATTTTTCGTTTGGAAATTATTGATTGAGTCAATTTTGCAGGGCACTATCGCTGACTACACTCCAAATGTGAGTCCCATGGTACCGGCGCTTATAATACACTGTGTAAATGAAGTCGAAGCTAGAGGACTAACTGAAGTTGGACTATATCGTGTTCCTGGTTCTGAAAAAGAAGTGAAAGCACTAAAAGTATGTATAGGAACGTTGTGGCCACCAGTTATAGGAATGTTGGTTTATGTGTATGTGCAGCGTTCATATTTTCATACAAAGTGGAGTTTTGTATTTTATTTATTTTTCGATATACAGCAAGTTACAAGTTATGTATACAGAAGTGTAAGTGGCTATGTAGTTGCATATGACGAATCAACTGCGTGTGGTCCAGAGTATCGTTCCGACAGGTACTTCTCGAGGATGGGTTGGCACTCATGTTCGTCAAGGGCTGTTGTAGCAGCGGGTGATGGCGTTGGTACTTGATGAAGATGGTTCAGATGGTGTGAGAGACTGGAGAGAACTGACGATGCTGGAATGATCGTCGTAATTTTATCTCCCTAAATTGCGCGTTTGCATTTGGATGCCCAAACGGTAGAGGAAAATCTTGTACGAAGTTCTTTCGTGGCACGTTTGGTGTGTGTGATGAAAGAGGTCACTTTTCAGATGCTCTTTGTTCTATGCGTTAGCTGCGCAATTGATGCCTTTGTTCCTGGAGAGATCGATCATGTTGTAAAAAACGCATTTTTATGTGTTTGCTCCAGATTTGTTGTAAGACTTATTGATGCACATTTTGTATATTGTATATACATTTTGTGTATTGACGAGAGTAGTGATTACTACATACATATGTTACATATTCTATTTATGGAATTCGTTTTTATTTTTAATGCATTCAAATATTGAGTATTGTGGTTTCAGGATCGTTTCATGAAACACAAAGGAGCACCCCCGTTGAACAATATTGATATAAATGTAATTTGCGGTTGCATCAAAGATTTCTTAAGATCGTTGCGCGAGCCGTTAATTACATATTCATTGTGGTCGGTATGTCGACGGCTTTTACTTGTATGAATAAATTAAACATTTTTTTATACCAATTATTCATTGCGTTATAAATTAATGTTCCAGATTTTGTATCAGCCACTGAAATGTCGGATAGAAATGATAGTGAAGCAGCGCTATATCAAGCCATTAGCGAATTGCCACAACCAAATAGGGATACACTCGCCTTTATGATGCTTCATCTACAAAGGTACATAACTAAACCGTAATAAAATATCTACATATGTGATTACCTATATTGTAATAATAAATTCATCTTGAACATTTTTCTCTAACATAGGGTAGCCGAATGTGTGGAATGTAAAATGCCCGCTGAAAATTTAGCTAAAGTATTCGGACCGACGATTATTGGATATTCGGACAACGATCCCGACCCAAATTATATGTACCAACAAACTGCGCAACAATTCGCTGTAAACATTACTTATTTAAAAAATCAAGTTATATAACTGTTTATTTTATTTTTTTTACATACAAAAATCAATTTTCGTTTAAGGTGATGGAACGACTCTTGCAAATATCGTCAGACTATTGGGCTCGTTTCGCCGCTGTATCTTATTCCGATGGATCAAGTGTGGTAGCGACACCGCCTTTGCATCGTACACCTTCTTTGCGTCCTCGTATTAATACAATGCCACAATCGATGCCACATTCTGCAACCTTGGCTTCTAAAGATATCATTTTATCTACACCAAGCTTGACGTCGAGCTCCAAGTCCAGTGCAAGTCAAACAGGTCGACGAGGATTTTTCTATACGCCAGTCAACGGAAGGTTAATTTTATAAATTAAATTTAACTGTCTTAAAACCATACATCATTTCACTTTTTTCTGCTTAAACTTAAATCTTGAATTTCAAAAATAATCAAATTAAAAAAATACTACTTTGACTTGTAATATTTTCTTTTCACAGCTCAATGTCATCAAGACAACGCAAGTTTTACGGGACTCCTGATGGCATTTAATCATTTACATCACTGCATTTTCGTGATGAACCTTTATACTAATTTTCTTTTTACAGCTTTTTTTTCTTTATTCAATTTAATGTTAAGGCTTCTCTACACGCGCTTACTTGTTTCGATGTTTGTACAGCAAAATGGAGCGTGCAGGCATTAGTTAGCTCAAACTTAGCATGAACAGGTTTGCGCAGCTGAGCGTGCACGTGTAGGGCGTCCTTAAGTATTATCGCATTAATAACTACTTTACATTTTATTACATGCATTCCTAGGTGTATTGTTATAACAAAAATAACTATGATTATTACTAACATTTCTTTTTTATTTTGAAGAAATTTTCGAAATTTAGGCTACATATGTATATTAATCTTAAGGACTTATTTATAACTTTTTTTATAATTTCAATTTGAAACATATGTATGTACCTATGATACATGACTAAATACACATTTTTATTAGTCTACCACTTTTTGTTCATGTTGATAAATCCATATATTATATCTTTAAGTCAAAATCTGTGTTACAATAAAAAAAGTAATTAGGATAGAATAATTTTTTTTATCGATAAGGTTTACATAAAATTGTAAAAACTTACAACATATCAATATTTATTTGTTACGTCTGTCATATTTTGACAGCGTTTTTGCTTTTTTTTCTTTATCTCTACTTATTGTAATTTGTACTCATGATGTATGTAAAATTAAATAAATGATATAACTCGGAATTTACCTAATTTTATTTTTACTCAATCCGTATTAATTTGTCACTGGCTAACTTTCTTTATAATTTTGAATTAAAATGTTGGTCACACTGACTACTTCCATTGGTGGCAATTAGCAGCTGTTTAGCGCGGGAATTTCATCAACATGACAGAGGGAGTGCTCAATTCACTTTATTCGCTCTTTGATGAGTCGTTTATTCCGCAAACTATAAATATTTCCATCGAAAAACCTTCCACAATATCAGTAAAAGGTGACCATATTGAATTTGTGATTATCTTAATAAAATATTTAGAATAATTTCAAATTCTCGCTTTCAGTTTGGGGAAACTCAATCGGAAAGGTAAACATCGATTTCTTTGCAAAATTAATTCCCCGTTTGACGATTGCAGTAAAAATATCGTGTCAAGCCACTACAACTGATATCACAATAATTAACAACTGTATTACAAGTTACAAAATGAAAATGTTATCGTCTATGAATGAAAACGAACAGATTCATCTGATTGTATGTGTAGACGAGGATTATGACGTAATTGAAAGATCAATCTTGTCTTTTAAGGATACAAATCCGTGTAATGCTTCGAAAGTAATCTTTTGCGAGCATTCGGATGTTGAAAATGCTGCTTCTGCTGTAATAAAACTTGATGACCATTACAAGAGCGTGTCGGATTCCATAGTAAATGTTGTAACTTACAGCTTAAATACAAATTTTAGAAAAATATGTCACGCTCTGCTAGGAAAAGAAACTACAGATGGTTCAACGGTCAAAGAATTGATTGAAAAGAAGTTGCACAATATGCAAAATAGAGAAAAATGAAGAAAAAAAACGTAACACGAAAGGCAGCAAATTAATATTGGATTTAAAATTTGAATCATCTTTTTTCCAAACATCTAAAGTTTCAGTATTTAGTTTTCATAAGTCAATATCTGAAACAGTAAAAAAAAATTTTTTAATACTCGGGAAGGATGAATGAATTTGAAGACTAAAATTAAATTTTACATTCGGTACCTATGATGTATACATTTGTGTTTAATTTTGGAACCATAAAAATAAACTATTAAAATTATAATATTTGTCAAGTTGACGCTGTTTTAATAATTTTTGATTGAAAAGTTGGTCATGCTGTCAGGATTTTCGCTGTGGTGGCTACACTGACAATAGTGATTGGTAGCCCTGCTTTGGGGGAATTTAAACAACATAACGGATGGAGTTCCAAACTCATTTTATTTGCTCTTTGATGAGTCGTTTATAGTTTTATACCGCAAACTATTATGATTTATATTAAAAAAACTTCTACAGTTTTCGTAAAAGGCGACCAATTTAATTCACGATTATCCAAATAAAATCTATTGAGTAATTTTAAATTCTCATTCTCACTTTCGGTTTGGGGACAATCAATTGGGAGAGTAAACATTGATTTCTTTGCAAAATTTGTAAAAATATCGTACCAAACCACAATAACTAATGTCAATAATTAACAACTCCATTACAAGTCATAAAAAGAAAATATTGTCCTCTGCGAATTGAAAGAATTGATTTTTTTTGTGTAAATGAGGATAATGATGCAATTGAAGAATTAATATTATCATTTAAGGACTAGTAACAGCCCTTAAAATAAGTGTAATCGGGTGGTTGGCAAAACGTGTTGTGCGTGTGAATATGCAATCATTCTACGGCTATCCGTACCGAAGAATGTTCGTGTGAGTTAGTGAGGTTTGTAGCGTTAGCGCAGAGCACAACCCATTTCGTGTATGTATACGTTCCGCAGATAGGCTACCCAACCAGTCAGTTGGTCAGACAGAATCCTGCGCTAATACAAATAGTACTAGTAACTGCCCGTTGACTGGATGGTTATCGTGTCACAAGTGTTTGTGAGGTTATGTAGCGTAACCGATTCGCGCAACCCGGGTCGTCTGAGTAAGTGAGCGTTTGTGTACGTGCCGTGCCTGGTATACAAGCGTTCTACGACTAGGCTACCCAGCCAGTCAAGCAGATTCGTGCGCTACTATTTATAGTAAAAAATGCAAATCCATCTAATGCTTTGAAAATTATATTTGGTAAGCATTCGGATGTTGAAAATTTGTTTATTAATTCATTTAAATAAACCTAAATAACAATATTGTAAAAGTAATTTTACTAACATTTATGTAACACATACATAATATTTCTGCAATAAAATTGATATTATTGAAAAAGCTCCTTCCGAAAGAGAATAACTAGTAAATACAATGTCTTTGAGTATAATATTACAAGTCACAGTGTACTATGCACAAGAATATAAACCAAATTGCTACAATCATTCGTCTTTCTTTTCGTTTTCTTTCTTGAGCAATGCGCTTGTGATACCAGCCTTCTTCAACTCCTCAATCAGGTCACCCGATTGGTGCAATTGTAACATAATATCACACCCGCCGACAAACTCTCCATTTATGAAGACTTGTGGTATCGTCGGCCAGTTTGAATAGTCTTTGATGCCTGAAAATATAAACACGGTGAAATAAACACAATTGAATAAGAAATATTACTGTGTGGTGTTCACCGACTCTGTCTGAGATTTTCATCTTTGAGCACATCATGACTATCGTAATTGACGTCATGCAGCCGTAGCACCTGAACTACAGCATTACTGAAGCCACAACGAGGAGCTGCTGGGTCGCCTTTCATGAAAACTACTACCGGAGCTGCTTGGACTAAAGTGGCTACATCAGATGAAGATGCACTGCTTGATAGGAGACAAGTGGCTCTCCATAGGCTCCTGTTACCCAATACGCTATACCTCAAGCCTGTTAAAGCAGTCATCGTTGTGATTGCCATCTATTTGCTCGCTTAACCTCAAACCTCACACTCACTGACAGTAGTCGTAATTACATAAAAGTCGTCCAACTACTTAAGTTGATACAACGTTCCTATATTACGTGTGATATAAAGTAATATAGAAACGTTGTGGTCACCAGTTATAGTAACGCTGGTTTGGGTGTGTATATGTGTTCATATTTTCATACAAAGTGGAGTATTGTATTTTATTTATATTTTGATTACATTTATACATAAGTGGCTACTCAGCATGCGTATGAAGCTGAAAATGGTGGCCATTTGTGGGCTATTCTTTTTAGCAAGCAATTAATGTAAAATTTTCGGTACTTGTCTCTTAGCCGCACGCCGGAAATGGTACCCCCAGTATTGTATCTACTACCGTTTGACAATCGCCTCCCTGAGAGTGTATTGGAGAAGCGTGTATATGTGCATTGTTGACATATTGAAACGTCAGTCAAGTGTGAAATTGACCAATAATTGAACTACGTTAATACATCAATGATTTACTTCTAGAGCAGGGCAGATAGTCGTATAACCTTCCAAGTATTCCCTGCTATTGAACCTTGAACTTGACGAGCTCAGCGTTCCCATATACGAACGATGACAGCCGACAGCCGATACGATTATACTTAAAATCATTTGAGTTTAGGACTACTAGTTTGAATCCAATGAACAACCGAGTGAAGAATGAACCTTCGCAGCAAACTGTAACTTTGATATAGCCCATTGAGTACATCTTCGACTGCGACGAGACTTATTTTGATATCAGAGAGACTCGGTTCAAAGTAGTCCGTCGTCGACCAATTAGTGCTTTGTTTTACCTGGCCTACGTGTAAAACAGAGCACTAATGTTTAAAGACAATAACTATTTCTCGCACCGTCTAAGTTTTAGCTGTTTCTTTCCATTTATTTATATTCAGTTGTAGGTATCTGAACAAAGCTATCAAAGGGATTCTTTGGTATTTAAAGCACCGGCTACGAAAACAATTCGCAAAAAATTTAATTAACAATCGGCAAGTACTGGTAGATAGCATCCAAAAAAATTTTGTCACCTGAACCAGAAAGTGCGCCAGACACATTTGGGAGATATGTCGCAACACATTTGAAAGATCTAAATACATTTCAGCAGAGTATAGCCCTTAAATTTATTTCGAAAATAATTTCTTATGCCACGATGGACAAATTATCGCTTCAATCTGCTTTTACTCTAAACTCACCCCCTCCTTCTATACCGTTTCAATCTCCAGCATAATCCACTTCATCAAATAGTTTCTGTACCTATAAATACTCTCCTTATCACAAGGTGTCCCCGCCAATAAAATTACCTCTGCAGCCCAACCCAACCAGGATATCACGAATAGCAGCGCTACCGTACGTGAAGCTTGCGATGGTTTAAAAGATTTTATTGTATTTAAAAAAAATTAATAATTTATGTAGATATATGTATGCATGCATTTACCTATACATACCTATAGATACATGCTTTTTTTTTTTCTTACCTCTACATTTTCTACATATTCCTACAGTGGAGTTTGTTAAAATGTGTTTTTATTGTTTCAGATGACTATTGAATGGTACGGGAAAGAGTTCAGTTTGGTTAGGTAATCATATATGTAGGTATTACTATAATATTTATAGAAATGACTATTTTTTTAAATATATATAAAATTTATAAAATATTTATAAAACTTTTTTTGGATGCTATCTACCAGTACTTGCCGATTGTTTATTAAATTTTTGCGAATTTTTTTTTCGTAGCCGGTGCTTTAAATACCAAAGAATCCCTTTGATAGCTTTGTTCAGATACCTACAACTGAATATAAATAAATGGAAAGAAACAGCTAAAACTTAGACGGTGCGAGAAATAGTTATTGTCTTTAAACATTAGTGCTCTGTTTTACACGTAGGCCAGGTAAAACAAAGCACTAATTGGTCGACGACGGACTACTTTGAACCGAGTCTCTCTGATATCAAAATAAGTCTCGTCGCAGTCGAAGATGTACTCAATGGGCTATATCAAAGTTACAGTTTGCTGCGAAGGTTCATTCTTCACTCGGTTGTTCATTGGATTCAAACTAGTAGTCCTAAACTCAAATGATTTTAAGTATAATCGTATCGGCTGTCGGCTGTCATCGTTCGTATATGGGAACGCTGAGCTCGTCAAGTTCAAGGTATACCATAGCAGGGAATACTTGGAAGGTTATACGACTATCTGCCCTGCTCTAGAAGTAAATCATTGATGTATTAACGTAGTTCAATTATTGGTCAATTTCACACTTGACTGACATTTCAATATGTCAACAATGCACATATACACGCTTCTCCAATACACTCTCAGGGAGGCGATTGTCAAACGGTGGGAAGCACTTTTGTTGGTACGCCTACTTCCGGCGTGCGGCTAACGACAAGAACCAAATTTTCTCCCAAGTATTCATAAATAAAATATACACAATATTAACAGAAAAAAAAGTTATTAATGATGTAAATCCGCGCCACTCTGTATAAGTACACGCCAGAGATATTCGAAAAATAGTCCATTCGTCGCATTGGTTTGTGTGAAATTACGACTGTATTTACATATGTACCTGTACCTGGACTGTATTTATGTACACATATAGGAACAAAAATTCGACATTTTAAAATTTTTTAAATCGGAGTCGGAGTCGGAGTCCACAGCCCTGGATTAAAGTAGTAAAATAATTTGAGCTGTTTTTTGACAAAGGATTAGAAATCCTACTAATTTACTAAAAAAAACCCGTTTGTAATTATTTAATATAATTTAATACATACATACATAGTTAAAATAAAGCATAAACATACAATCAATATCCACAGCAGGAAAAAATTTATTTATTAAAACATTAAATCATAATAATCCCTATTAATAATATAAAACATTAAATCATAATAATCCCTATTAATAATATAAAACATTAAATCATAATAATCCATATTAATTAAAAAATGTCAACTTTTATAATCATAATTAAAAATTATTTTTTCTTCAAAATCCTACTGTGCACGATTTAAATAACAATAATAAACTATTTGAAATTGAGTCAAAATCAATAAAACTTATTGTCAAATAAAATCTACATATATAATCCACATAATTATATAACTAAATAGTTCTATTTCTTCGATTTGGTCATTATGCCCCCCAACACTTTCAATTCGTTCCGCATTATTTTACCACCAGGATTTCTAGGAATCGAATCTACGAACGCAATACCGCCGTCCAAGCGTTTATATTTGACTACTTTCTCTGCGATCCAGTCGTATATCTCCTTTTCAGCCATTTCTGTGCCCTGTTTCATAACAACAAACGCTTTCGGCAACTCTCCTGCCAAATGATCGGGCATTCCTACCACTGCTGCGTCGGCAACGTTAGGAATATTGAGAATCAGATTTTCCAACTCAGTTGGCGACACCTAAAAAGAATATTGGATTTAAAACATTTGAAATGGTACCAACTTGAAATAGGTAGGTATATCTTTTACTTTGGAGTAATTAAAAATTTAATTTGATATTTTTAATGAAATTAACGTGCACGACTATAGAAGAAAACCGAATTTAATAATAGCTGGTTAATTACACGGTTTAATAAAAAGGCGCTTTGAGTTACCCGATCAGAGACCGAAAAATAATTACTAATTTTGACCCACTGGTTATGTATGATTTTTTCGGTTTGCTCGCGTTAAAAAAATTGGACAATTTTAAAATTTTTTTGGCTTTTGCGATCGGTAACTCAAAATTTAGTACTTAAGTGTGCAAAATGAGTATTTTAAGCAATAGTCAGATGTTTTTCCTATTCATTGTGATATTTGAAAGCTTTAAAATACTTTTCAAAGTTATTTTCTAGCGAATTTTAAATATAATTTTAATAAAACCGGAAAAAAAATTCGCAAGAAAAAAAGCATTTTGTCGTGTAAAATTCGCTGGACTTTTTAAGAATTTTAATTAATTTTCATATCTCATAAACGAGAATAAACCAACAAAAACAGTATCATATTCGGATTCAGTGGGTCAAACTTAGTAAAGATTGATTAGTCTCTGCTCCGGTAGTTTTTTTTTGTTGCACAGTGTTAATTTTTGGTATTTATTGGTGATAAGTAGTAACCAAAGACAGACAGGAATGGAAGAGGATTGGAGAGGCCTTTATCCAGCAGTGGATGGTGAACGGATAAAAATGATGATGGTGATGAAGTAGTAACCTCATTTGTGTAGGTATATGAAAGAAATACGGTAAAATAACAGATTTCCCCATTGGGGCATATCACACTATCAACATTATCACGCGAATTTCACGCGTATCGCGATCCATATTGAAGTAATATTGATGGTATTTACAGTATCGTGACAGTATGTTTTGAAATCCGCGATAATATTGACAATACTAGAATCACGATCTGTATTGATAGTGTAATAATATCCCTCACTAGATGCCAATAGTATCCAGTTGATTCTATTTATTTAATTAAAGACTAAAATTAGAGATGGAGCTGAAATCCAAAAGAAGTACAAGCGAGTAATAAATAATACAAAAGGAGTACGGTTTAAAAGGGAGTTCAGTGATGAAAAATGGAGTATAAAAATTTCAAAAGGAGTTCGGTTGGTCACTTTATATTTAGGCTTGGATTCCCGGCACCCCTCCTAAACCTTGAGTGGCGTCGGTCACAACAGCCAACCCCGTGTGTAAAATTTGACAGATGCCTGGAAACCGGCCACGACCACCACAGCCAAGTCGACCAGGCCGCGGCCACTCCGAAACCAAGCCTTTATATGCCGAAAAATAATATCCACCTTTCTTCTAAGAAGAGGTTTAAATATTGTGGAATAATTAAAGAAAAGATTGCCAACAATTTTCAACGAGCAATGTCTCCTTTGATAAACATTTTCAAAATCTAATCGCACCACTATTGATTACTGGCGAACAGTTAACGCAAGCACGAACATGGCCGACAACGCCATCGTTACGATCAAATATCATTTGACAGTTGGCTGTCGTCCGGTATCGCGGTGTGCCGAGTGCTGCTCGAATCGTGCCACCTGTCATTCGCCATGATGGAGAATCCTGAAGAAGTACTATCGTGGCTGGAGGAAGCGGCTCGTCGTCGACCAGCGACTATACCCCGAGAATTAGACGAGTACCTGGCGTGGGTGGCGCGAACCGGAGACTCGGTATACCGATGGCCACTGGTCCGATCACTGCTCAAAGAGAAGCTACAACAGGTGCTGCATGAATTCAGAACACTTACACCCCCGACGACAGTCTGCTCACCCAATGTACCCCCGTTCGACGCTGAGGCCATGAGAGCAGTCGCTCTAGCTCGCCTCGACGCCTTCCCAGCTCCCCCCTTCACTATACAGCGTATATGCGAATTGTTAGCCCACCCACGCAGACATTACAACCGCTTGGACAAGTTCATGCGGGCTTTCGAAAAGAACGTCTTGGTAGTCAGTACCAAAGAGCCAGAGCCGCCGAGGCGACAGCCGCCACCTCCGGCATCGGCACCCTCCAACGACTACGATGACGATACTGATACTGAAGAACCGTGCTATCCTCGTTCTCTCAACGGTCCTTTACTACCCCACGAACCTTCGTCATCCACCGATGAACAAGAAAACCTTTCACCGGGTCGTCAATCCGATCCAGAGGTGGCTCAAGCGGTCTCTGAACCTGACACCAAAACGGAACCAACGCCCAAATCATCCGACACCATCTCCCCGCCTCCCGCCGACCGTAAGGAACCGTGCGATCACATAGACACCAACGAAGATACGATGTCGGTCCAGACGTCTGAAGATTCCGAGATTAACGTCACGGAGAACTTGATCAAATTTCGTGCGGGTGCCGAAGAAAATGCACCGATTACCAACGACGACGGTGACAATGCGTCCGATGTCAAATCGGAAGATGAAATTACGGACGTTGTAAAACCACCGTCGCCTGCTATAACCGAACCCGACACTCCGATAGAAGATTCGTCTAAGATGATCGTCGAAAGCGCGCCGACTATCGACGAACCGATACAAGACGATGCTCAGATAGACGTTAATAGTAATCCGGCGACGCCTCCATCGCTTCCTCCTACGATCGAAGCCCAAGTTACTCCGAGTCCAAAGGAAGAAGTCGTAGTACCCGTTGATAAAGTAATTGAAAAATCTTGTACTCCTCCGGCGTCGCCTCGTGCAGATGATGCCGTAGAGTCGAATTCCGAAGAGGAGGTCAAAGACGACGTCGCCGAGAGTCCAACCGAAGATAATATAGACGTGACGGATGTAACTTCGGCCGATGAAACTTCGGCGGATGAGACTAACGAGCCGATGGACTGTGCCGAGAAAAAAGTTGAACCGCCTCTGAGTCAAGTCCCGTTAATCGAAGACACAAATGACGAAGATGAAAAAATGATAACGGAAGATAGTACGTCTAGTTCCGAACTCGAGCAAGCTCCTCAAAAGGAGTAAACTTATAGGCTAATTATTTATTATTAAAATGAATTAACGAACACTGCCAAATCTACTTATCCACCGTCAAAAAGTATTCAGTTCCGCTGTCGTAAATATGAATCAACAAGATGTGAACTTTTAAGTATGAAGTCAATTATTTAAATGTTTCGTTACAAAGTCTAATTTTTGGATATTGGCCATTAATACCACGGCGATATTGTACAATGTACTGTAGCGTTTTATAATTTAGAAATAATTTTTTCCTTTTTTTTGTGAGCGAAATAAACGTGATTGTATGTATGTATGATTTTTTTAATATTATTTTGATCTTTTAGCTATTATGAATTTGATTTAATATTAAGATTGTAATATCACTTTTGCATCAGTCAAGTATTGAAAATTTGTTGCATTATAATACATATACTAAAATGAAGTCGTATTATAATGTAAACGAATCATGAATAATTCACGCACTGACTGTTGGAATAAGTTAGAATATTCAACTTTACATCTACAGTTGTAACATTTGACTTGTTTGTCAAATGGTGCCTTATATTTTTAATGAATTTTTCAACAAATTATTTTTTATTAAAATTTTGATCTCATTTTCACGTTTTCTTATAAAGTATATATATCACTAACTGTGATTTAGGAAAGTGTGTATTTAGCCAAATGCTCATTAAATTTTTTACAACTCTTTCTCTGATGTTTCTTACCTGATTACCCTTCACTTTGATAAGTTCTTTAGTTCTGTCGACAATGTAAAAGAAATGGTCGTCGTCGTAATAAGCCACATCTCCTGTATGCAACCAACCTTCTTCATCGATTGTTTCCTTTGTCGCCGGGTCATTGTTTAAATAACCTTGCATTACCTATTGAAAAGTCAACATTGTTATTGAAATCGTATAAAAAATTCGCAATTGCAGCACTAAAAGTACCATTTTGTAGTCATTATTTAAATTTGAGCATATATTCTACAGCGAAACCATTATTATTAAATTTAATGTATTGTACTTATTTTTTTCATAATTTTAATAGTAAAGCTTTAAAATTTATATTATGATTACACTGTCATTAAATCATGCTCCTGAGATCAATATTTTACTTTCATGCAATCGAATTATCAGGTACACCCCAGCAATTACAAACGTAGATGAGTGAACTAAAGCAGATACCGGAGTAAGAGCGGCTATAGCAGCTGGCAGCCGAGAAGAAAACGGAATCTTTCCCATTACCTTCTGAAGGGGAGGAAGAGATAGAAGGAAAGGACAAGGATTTGGTAGGTAGTAAGGAATGGATTCGGTGGTGCCAATTTTTTTGGAACCATCTCACAGTTGAGATAGATAAATTGGCAAAGTCTAACAAAAGATGACCGATCCGAATTTAGTAATATCCAGATCTTGCCAGTGACGATATTTTTAAGGTCCTAAAACTTTTTTTTTTTTTTCGACATGTGGGGATCGAACCGTAGACCTTTCGCTCAAGAGACCAATACTCTAACCACTGAGCTATCGCCTGGCTCTGAAAATGGGATTCCCTACATACAGATCTCGCAACTCTTAAACAAATGGAATAATAAATAACTTAAAGTAATTCATGATTTACCTGAGGACCTCTGCATAAAAGTTCTCCAGTCTTGTGCGGTCCAACATTTTCACCTGTTGTTATCGACACAACTTTACATTCAGTACCGGGAACTATTTGACCAACGGAGGTAGCCTTTGAAGCAGGAAATATGTATGGAGTTAAAAGTGTAACAGGAGAACTTTCAGACATTCCGAACCCTAAAATTATATATGTTTAGGGATCACTGTGTTGTACTGTAACACAGGTGAATTAAACGTAATTTATTAAATTAAATAAACAATTATGTAATATGTTACCTTGTTGGAGGGTAATCTGTTCCCTTGTTTTGCCACACTTGAGTAAAAATTTTTCTAGAACACATTCTGACACAGGCGCTGCACCAATTGTGACATCCTGTATGGAAGATAAGTGATCTTTTGTAACGTTTGGATGATTTGCTAAAAATGTTAATAAAGATGGCACAACAAACAGTGTTTTCGGCCTATATTCTGCTAAACATTTTATATAATCTTCTGGTGTGAATCTGAAGCAAAAAAACAAAGTCAAAATTTTAATATAATACAATCTAGTCGGCGATTCGAATGAGTAATAACGACATTAAGCATACCTTGGAATTGTTATAACATGTTTTGCAAACAGAAGATTGTAGTTTAAAATTCCGTTGAATCCGTATATGTGGAAAAATGGAGGTACTGTTAGAATTGTACTGCGATTACCTAAAACATCAATATTTTAAAGTCAATCTGCTAAATTTTCTAATCAAATGCCCGATTGTATACGTACGTTCTCTTTCTGTATATTGTCGGAATACTTCGTGTTCGAATTGTTTTATATTTGTCACAAGATTTTTATGAGTCAATAATACGCCTTTAGGAAGACCAGTAGTTCCGCTAGAATATGGTATTAATGCTACACTATCTACATCAATCTTAGGTAAGTCAGCTTCATGATTGCTTAGCAATAAACTTTTCAAATCAAATACATCTGTAAAGTATTAGGTTATTTAATTAAAGGATTTGAACATAAAAACTAAGGAGTTCATTAAACATACCATTTTCAGATTTTCCACTGTCGCTGATCAAAACGGTTGCTTTGTAATTTTGTAGATTTTTTTTAATTGTATCAACTTTTGGCATAAACATATCAATAGTTATAATTAGATTAACATCACTATTTGAAAATTGCCTACTCAGTTCATCTAAAATTTAACAAGATACAACAAATGTTAAACGAAAAAAAGTTACACGATTTGGTGTGGAATGCAACGCGTACATACCTGGTGTATACAATGGATTTGCACACGTTACTCTAAGACCAGCTTCCATTGCACCGAAAATAACAACAACAAATTCCGGTATATTAGGCAAGATGAGTCCGACAGTATCACCCGGCTTCAATTTGAGGGCTGAAAGGAGGGCACGGCTGAATCTCTGCATCATCATTCGACACATTGAATAAGTGTACGATCTCCCCGTTGAGCCGCATGTCTTGAAACAAACCGAAACGTAACTTAGTTTGTATGAAAATACCAACTAATTGTTAGTAATTGTCTAGATCGTACTTGTTTAGTAAACTACATAGGGGGGATGACATTCATTTAAAAAATTGTTCACAGTGCATATTTAGATACGCAGAAAAAATCTCGAAATCGTTGGTCATCCAAAAGTTGCAATCTGGCAGCCAAACTTTTTGTGTCTATTATAGATGCTGGCGATACTTTTAAATTTCGCAAACTATACAAAGTCCAAGTGAACATTTGCGTTAGTATGTTAATTCTGAAAATAATAGCAATCTCCTATTTTCAATCTGTTATTACTCCTTTTTTTTTCTAGCAAACAAAAATATACAATTGTTCATGTTTAATGTTTGAATAGTTTCAATTATGATTGCACTTAAGTGCAAACATTAAGACGAATTGCATTATAGACTATTTTCTTTTTTTTTGTTGTATATACATACATACATATGTATTTATTTACAAGTTAAAAAACCCAAAATTATTTACAAACAAAAAAATTTACGTACATGAAAATAATGCATTATTAAAAAAGTATTCATCATCATCATCATTTTCAGCCGTTCATCATCCACTGCTGGATAAAGGCCTCTCCAATTCTCTTCCATTCCTGTCAGTCTTGAGCAATCTGCATCCACTTGACTCCATACTCAATTCATCAGCCCATCGTCCACTTGGTCTACCTTGCTTTCTTTCACATCCTCTCGGATACCATTCTAGTATTTCTCGCAGCCATTCTTCTCGCTATGTGTCCACTTCAACTTTTTCACCCGTTCCGCTATATCTGCCACTATGGTCATGCTTCTTGCCCACGTATTCCTCTTACGATCTCTTATTGTAATACCAAACACACATCTTTCCGTGCTTCTCTGTGTGCACTGGATCTTACGTAACATTCTTGAATTCAGCATCCACGTTTCACATCTATGTATACATCATAACTGGCAGTACATATTGGTCGTATGCCTTCTAAAATAGTATAACGATGTGTGTACATATGTATTAGCAGAATAAGTACTGTTATGCATGCAAAAAACTGACGATTGTAATTCATTTGTGGATGGTGACAACGATGAATTGTTCACAATTGATACTTATTAATGGAACATTTAATTGGAAGACGAATGTGAACATTCACAGACGCGAAGTAAGATAAATTTTAGTTTTTTAACTCATACTAAAAAATATATTACAAGTTATTCTTATTTCTATCCTTCCTGAACCGAACACATAATCTTAATTGAACTCATTTGACATAGTCATCTGGGGAACTAGTTGAGGGTAACCATTGTCAATAATCATGCTACTGTCTTCACACTTATTCAGTTTTGTCAAATTTTCATTCAAAATTCGCTGTAATGAATTTGAATTTAAGTAGAGGGTTAGCATAGTGAATAGATAAGAGAGTGAGAAAAGCAGACATAGCTAATTTCCTACAGCAATTAAAAAAATATTGCGGTGAGACACAAATAGAAAAAGAGAAGAAGCGTCAACGACTTCTGTGTGGGTTACGCATTACTGCATGTGACGCAGGTGCCGGTTCTTTCGCAATACAAACTCGACAAATAACACAAAAATGCAGAACTATATCCGTGCACCTACTGGAGTCAAAGTAATTGCCTTTTACGTATGTTGAAGAATGAAAATTTCGATAAGAGATCGACATGTTCGATAATGCAACTAGTAATTGTGACGCACAAACTCAAACAAACAAAATATTTCCGATATTGCCTTTGTTGAAAAATTACAACACGTGTTCGATTTTCTACTGTGATGCGTTTTTGTGCAATAATAGATAATTTTGTTTCTTTTGAACCGCTGTTGTTCAGGTAAAAGGGATGGCACGCGTTAAACAAATAGGGGTTGGAAACCTTTTCTGTTTTAATTCTGCCCAAATTAAAATTTTCAATGTCGTTATGAAATGATTCTTCTTCTGAAGCTGTACTTGAATATCAAGCGTTCTTCCTTATTTGTAAAAAAAATTACCGTCTGCCATAGTGTAGTAACTAAGGAAAGATACTCTCCAGTGGTTTCCCATTGCCTTCTGAAGTGGAGAAAGGGATAGAAGGAAGGGACAAGGATTTGGTAAGTAGTAAGGAATTGTTTCGGTGGTGCCAATTTTATGGAACCGCCTCACAATTAAGTTAGATAAATTGGCAAATTCTAACAGAAGACGACCGAGTAAATATAGTTACCTGAATAAAATAGGTCAAGTTCCGTTACGCTTTTTTCTGATATTCTAAAATTATAAAAAGCTCATCGCCGATGACAACTTTTAATCTGCATAAATTATCAGGGCTGACCTTAAGACATTCAAATTCCAATATAGTTAATGCAATTAATTAACCCTCTTCCCAACTTCAATTAAATTGAATATGTTAGTTTTAATATCAGTCGAATGGAATTATGAAACTATTTATGTGCATTAGGTATTAGTTGAAATATTTACAATATATATTTGCAATCTCTTAAAATCAATCAATTTTTTCGCACGAAATTGTTTCATTTTACAACGAATTCAAAACTTATACATACACAGGAGTGTTCATTGTGTACAGTACACTGTGGCCGTCCAATTTATTGGACGTTCGATTAATTTACTGTAAAAGACTAAACTTTTTTGAACTTTGTCCTATAGGCACGTTCATTGGGCTTCTATCTATACGTAGGGACTTTATCGCTATTATACAGCATGTCCCAAACGTGGATAAAGAACGCTATCGCATCTCCATCGGAAGTGCAACATATCCGACGGTAACTTCGTAAATTATTATGTATCGCTTAATTATTAGCTATATTACTTTAGTCCCGGGTTATAAAGTTGTTTTGAAATGCAGTGGAAGCTTCTTTATCTATGTATGTAGATGCCCTTAACTTTTAAATACTTGAAAACCTTGAGTGAAAGTCATAAAAATGCGGCCAAGACTACAGTGCGCACTGTAATCCACTGCAGTATTACCCTTATCGCAAAGCATGCACATTGGAAAATTTTAAATAATAAAGAGCTCTCGCTAAAACTTTAAAATAGTGTTAGACTTTGATATCAAACCACTCTTTGTACGTGGCTCCGGTCTTACGCAAAACAGAAATGTCATTCAACGTATTTGTAGAGGATTTTAGACGTTATAAAATTTGGCTACCGCATAATTTTTTCGACATTTATTACATATGTACATGCGATGCTTTATTTACCACCGGGGGAAATATGTCCGTGAACTATTTCGGGATGTAGTTGATCTCAAAAATTCTGGACCTATAAAAAGAAATAGTTTCCAAAGTCCAATGGCACGTTTGCCAAATCAGTGCGATCAATTGAGTTTATGGACCTTCGCGTTACACTTACGAGTATATTTGAACGTATTTTTACAAAAAAAATTTCAGCCGGTGTAAATTGCCCTTTTCCTGTAAACATAACCTTGAAATTGATTTACAACAGACGCGATCATAAGTTGGCTAAAAAATTATGACAATACAGAAGCATACAAGGCTATACGCGAAAAAATAACAAGTTTTTTACGACATTTTAAACAAATTCATGGAAAAATTGTACTAAACGCTTCTAAGATATTTTAAGTACACAGTTAAAAAAATTTGAAATTAAATATTTGATTTGCTCACAGTTTAACAGATGTCGACCATAGTCTTGCACTTTATCATTGTTTTGTCTTGCCCTTTGATCAATATCATATATGTACATATTTGATATGTACATTTCTGTATTTAAATAATTTTCAAAGAATTGCATAAACATAAATACTTAAATAAGACAAATTAAATGTCAAAAAGGGCACTAGTTGGCCACTCCAGACTTGTAAATTTGCGTCCTTGCGCATCTTGCTACGCGCATCGAGCAGATGTTCACTGTTCATAAATGGAGAACAATTCCAACCCCTATTTTGGGAATTTTACCCATTGCTCTACTACTTCTATGAAGAATTCCTCCCTAGTCCTCATTTAAGAATTTAATTTAGATTTAAGAATTTTAACCAGACGTGCGTTTATATCTTATACGACCCTGTATTGACCGTTCGTTCCCCTGCCTCGAGGGGTGCATTTCACCCCCTGCGCGTAAGCGATTACGGTATCGATTATTTCCTGGGCAAGTGTAGGAATGCCTTCGAGCCACACGTGCCAAAATGACGAAAAATGAAAGCGAGAAAACGCAAATTTCTAGTCATTTTCCGGTTGCAAAATTTTGCCAGCGTACGTGCTCGTCTAGTTGGCAAAAGCGAGACAATTCCCAGCAACGTAGCGCGTATGCAAATCTGTTTATTGTGTGTAAATTGTCATATTCGTTTGGAAAATTTTACATTTGACATAAATCAATCACGTACTTTGCTTTATCTATTCGCGTATTTTTTTTCTCGGAGGGTTGTACTCTGCCTCGTAACGAATGCGACAATAAATAAATAATTAATTTGACACTGCCTAGTTTGTGGACACCGTCTAATTCGAACATATGCTCTAATATTCTATGCAGATTAAAATTCAATTGTTATTGAGCGATTACTATGTACATACATTTCTACTTTTCTGCCATCTGCATGTGTAATTGATAAATCATTAAACGGGATATTTTAGATTACACACACTTTCACAACGAGGGATGATTGATTGCCAATTACACGTTATCACACATTTGTTTAGTTTTAAATTTTGATACTTTCAGATTCTCCCTTACGACTTACAAATATCATTTCTAAATAGAACTAGTCACACACTTGATTAAATATAGCGATCCGCTAAAGTAACACAACTTTGCACCGTTCAAGGGACCACTTCCTGATTGCAGTAGTTTTGGATCAAATTTCAACGATAGCATATGTATTTACTATCGAAACACATATATATATATATATGATGGGGTTCGACCATCGATACCTTTGAAAGTTTTTATTGTTTTGTATTCGTACCCGGTATAACCGGTTGTACGTACATACATACTTTCTAGTGCATGTGCTTTTTCATATCCACTGATAGTAAGTTTGATTGGGAATTTGAGAACGATTCGCGCGGTGAAAGTAAATGCATATTCGTGTGCAATCAATCAAATTACGAGTACATTATCAATTGCAATTGTAAAATTGTTTCTTACTACCTACTACATACTACTACTAGGAATGAGAAATTTTAAACTCACTATGGCTGGCAGGTTACCGTAGTCTTCGCAACCCTTGAAGACGTACTCGGTTAGATTCTCCTTGACATCTTCGATATCTCCGAAAGGGGAGCTCAGGATATTGTTATCACGAACTGGTCCAGCAAGGCTCGTTAAGGACCTCGTCTGAAGGGTGCCGCAAGTGGTTTCAGAAGACAGAGCGCTGAAAAACCGCTTGGTTATTTTCTTATGGGTTAATAGGGCGCGGTATAGGGACGCATTCGTCCTTAGCACGTTGAATTTAGACATTATTGGCGCCAATTTTAATTCAACAAATTCAAATTGAATGCTCGCTGAGGGGATCAGATCGGTGCGCGCGTGTTAACACAAGCAACGCTGCTACCGGTTTGACTATCCGACTCGCTTTTATTATTGGTTTTGTATCCAAACACTACCAGCATTTGCCACAGGGGTTGTTAACCGTGCGGCCCGCGAACGTTCCCCCCCCTCTCCACCTCACGACCCCTATCGAAAATAAATAAAAAAATTATATCAAATCGCACGAAAGCTACGGTTGTGGGTGACAGTCATTATCGTCACCGCATTGTATCGTCGAATGTCGAAAATTTCAATACACATACATATATACCACATCGTCGGAACTGTAAATTATATAAATAATTGTGATTTTTTTGTAAATTGTTTGGTTCTAATGTCTTGATTTCGCGTTTGGTTGTCGCGCGCAACCACCGAATAGAATTCGACAGGTGGAGTGGCGGCGCTTATTCACAATTGCTAAACGCTACAGCCACCGACTCGCCGCGTCGTCAACAATAATAAATTATCTGTGTTTTTTTCATTATTATGTATGTATCTCTTATTAATAAAATTAGTAATATCCCGTTGATAATAATTTGCAGTGCCGCAGACCAAAGCTACAGTGATAAGTACGATGCTGCGTTGGCGTAATTTATTACCGCGGAATAAATCATCAAGTGATACATAATAACAATAAATAATAATGAAAAAAAAAACAACAGATAATTTATTATTGTCGACGACACGGCGAGTCGGTGGCTATAGCGTTTAGCAATTGCGAATAAGCAGCGGCGGGTGTGCGACCGCTATGGCCGTCGCGCGAAACCATGGCATTAGCGATTTGTAACTCGTCCAATAATAATCGTCGTATTAATTCATAGTGTAATTGAATCGTTTATATCAGAGGTTCTCAACCGGTGGGGAATTCCCCCTAGGGGGGTAATTTTAAGATTCCTGGGGGGAAAATTAAAATTCCTGGGAACGAATTAAAATTCGGTCCTAATTCCCCCCTTTTGTCTTGACTGATTCTGAAACTGATTCTGGAGCAAAAGATGTGTTCGATGAGACATCAATCACAGAGTTTTGGCCCAAGATGTGCGATTCCTACCCAAATGTGGCAGAAATAGCTATTCGTGCATTACTTCCATTTGTGTCGACATACATATGAGTCGCCTAGTTCCAAATCCCGATAAGTCCACAATATATAAAAAAACGAGGATAAAATATTTTCTGGTTCTGAGAATGTTTTCAAACGATGCCTTATACTTGAATTATTCCAAATACCGCCAAGTGCGCCGTAAAAAAATATCGAAAATCAGTGCTAGTTCCAAAAACTGACAATTGCACTATGATAAAAGCTGATAAAAGCCATATTTAGAAACAAACAACGATAATTCCATGTTTCTAATCTCAATATTTTGTTTAATATCAACAAAATTAAGATTAAATGAGTTTAAACGCCATCAAGCAAATAAGTCTGTAGCAGAAAAACCGCGTTTGCGAACAAGTGAGTTTTATGGACTTATCGGGATTTGGAACTAGGCGAATCATATCTCTGAGTCTGGCTTTTCAACTTTATTGCACATGAAATCGAAGCAACTAAGTAGATTGGAGGTAGAAAATGATCTGCGATGTGCCCTTTCAAGCACTCCTCCGCGTATCCAAGTATTATTAAAAAAAAACAATCACAGGTTTCTTATTGACAATCTTCATTGAATAAAATAAACTACAACTGTTTTTTTTTTCATTGAAGTATGTTTCAGTAACTTTAGTAATTAGTTATGAATATCAAATTTTATTATTGATAGTAATTTGTAAAACTCTACTATAAAAATATTCCAAATAAATGTGTATGCATGTTCTAATAAAAATAAATAAAAAAATTTCAACATTATATGCATATGGGGGGGGGGGGAAATTATATTTTGAACAATGGTAAAAGGGGGAATGGAGCAAAAAAGGTTGAGAACCCCTGGTTTATATATTTAAAATAATTACTCGCTGAATTCGACAGTTTGCGATGTATCATTCATTATTGGACATTAAATATTAAACTAGTATAGATACATGTTACACTGTAGTATTTCACGAAATTAATAAGCATTTCGCGCACGTCTGAAAAACCTTGTGTTAATTTCGAAACGAGTATTTGTCCTTCTTCGGGAACGACAACTTTTTAAGGCTCGCAACTCATCTCTGATATTATATCTTCGCAGTTTCGCATAATTACCATTTAAAATCACCCGTTGCGAATTCAGTTTAATTTCAAATGTATTATAATTTTGTTGTAACGAGTTGAGAAGCCCTTGATAGTCTTGTTTCGCTACATTTAACGAAACAAGACGACCGGGAGAAGGGACCAAAGTTCACTCGAGCTTTCCTGGTGCATATGGATAGAGTGCCACGCCACATGGGTCGCTCGTTTTGATCGTTATTAGAACTGTCTGTTATCTATGTCGAGTAAACAGAACACTTGCGCTTAATTGTTGAATTAAGTGTGTGTATTTATTCGGTCGGTCAAAGTCACAGTTCTGACGAGGAACGTCTACTATGATATAAATAATTTGTATTGGCGCGTTAAACATAAGAGAAAATAGAACTAAGGTGGAACAAATTACAAAAGAAAAAATTATGGATGACATTCAAGTAACGGTAAATTTAATAAAACATAAAAGAACAAACAATTCCTAGTCTCAAATAAAAAAAAATAATAATATAAATTTATCTCAATTTTACTGTAACATCTGATATGCATTAGTATTGTTATCATGTGACAGTAAAAGCGTGTTAAGGGATAATCAACCGTTGTAATCGGATAAAGACCGTATAATCGACCCTATGTATTCCTCTGTGGATTATCACCAGTTCATCTTAGTTTTATATCTATTATGTAATTCGTCAACTAAAAATGTTTAAGAGAAAAATGAGGTGGGATATTACAATTGAACTGGTATGCTGTTGCAATAAAGAATATTTTTAAAAACTAGTAGGCATTTTAATTGAGAGATTTTATTTATAATCACCATTATATACATGCATATGTTACAAGGATGGGAATCGATTACATTGATTAACTCGTATTAAAAATATTTTTAAATTGAGCTGTTGTAATTGAATTAAATGGACGATTCTGGTAATGCACTTATAAATAAAACTGTACTCTTTGATACGAATAAAAAATCAATTTTGTTTGCAATGTGTATAAAAAATTCATTTAATCATTTATAATATACAAATATCTACATAATCTCTAAATGTAAAACTTACTTAACAAATCTATTAAGTGTTAGTAAAAATGTTTCGGAAACAATAAGTTTATTTTATTAAAAAAAACAATTGCGTTATTTCTCTCTATAAAAATTTCAATCGGACTCAAAAAACACCCTTGACATAAAAATGTATACATACGTACATATTTGTATTTAATGCAAAATCGATAAATATAAATATTAACTCTTAATAGAATTAGTTTTGTAAATAATACAGTAAAACATTATTTTATAAAAAATTAATTGTACCCAAAAAAGAGTCAGATATAAAAATGTATGCATATTAGCATACAATACATACATACATATATAAAATCGTAAAGCATTGGTAAAAATAAAAAAAACAATTATTGCAATTTATTTTGTACTTTTGTAACGTCTCGCACAACATTTCATAACAATTTATATTATCTTTATAAAATATATCAAAAAAATATATTTTATCATACAAATATAATAAATTTATAGAATCTTATTACATACATATATTAATCTCACTATAAAATTCAAACAAACAAACATATTTTATTGCACCTAATTATTTTTGTTCAACTTCATAGAGACCACAAACTTTATTGGCAGGAATTGCTTTATCTGTAATAAAATAAAAACAACAATCAATCACATAAAATAGCTTTTCATTTCCTTTGTTATGAAATTTCAAGTATGAAAAAGTTTATAGCATTAAGCATCTAAAATAAATAGATATATAAATTATTATGATAATTAAGTATTAATGATTATACACCTATCATTTTTGGGTATGGTAAGTTCAGATTATTCATTATGTTGATGAATTCTTCAAGCGATTTGGCGAGCCTTGGATTGTAATGTTTTTCCTCGCCAACAGACGTCGCTGTCATACCATTGTAGTCATGTGCTGGATAAAGAGTGAAGTTGTCAGGAAGTGAAAATATCTTCTCATAGACGGACTTATAAAGCACAGTAGGACTGCCTTCTTGAAAATCTGTACGACCGCAGCCTCGAATCAACAAAGCATCTCCAGTAAACGCTAAGCCCTAAAAAACAATATTCACACAAATAATTCCAATGCCAAACATATTAGATAAATTCAAGTTCAGATCAGTATTCAATACGATACGATACCTGTTCATGTAATATGTAAGTAACGCATCCGTTGGTATGGCCGGGTGTAGAAGCTACTTTAATTTGGTGTCGACCAAAATAAATAGTATCTCCATCACTCACATACTCATCTGCACTTGCTCCACTGCTTTTTGAAATTACACTACGAGTACCGGGAAGTAACTTTTTTAACATACCAGTGCCAGTTATATGATCGGCGTGCATATGGGTGTTTACTGTAAATGAGAAAAATGTTACATCTTGGAGAATGAAACAACGGTGCATATTAAATTCATATTGGACGTACAAGCATATTTCAATTTTAATCCGAGTTCTTCTATTACTTTTGCATCTCTGTTCACATCTTCCAGAACTGGATCTATAAGTATGGCTTCCTTTTGCTTAGTGTCCGCAAGTAAGTATGTATAAGTACAACTCGGCGTTGAAAATAACTAAAACAAAAACGTACATATGTACATTTTAACAAATAGAAAAAACTTTCCTACATTTACCTAAATTAATATCTTATTTTTCTCTATACTGTTTGATACAAACAAGTTGCACAGTAAAAATGTGGTTAATAGCGATAGTACTGGTTGACCTTAGATTAAATTACTTTTAAAGTGGGTAAAATTAGCTTTTTCAAATAAAGAAATTGAGCAAAGAATGTGTGATCATCTTTATAACCTATTATACATATCTATAATTTTATTTGAATTAAGAGATAAGACTTCATACATACATATAGTATGTATGAATGCTACAAGGATAAAGGCATTAGAAATTATGCAAATACGCAATACTCTACCAAGGTAAATTTTTTTTAACTACATACAGTAAACATATTTGGATTTATAAGCGTACCATATTAATTCTCTCTCAATTCGGGTAACTTCCAGGATTTTGCTCCAAGAATTTATTTTCGTTCCAAAAAACATTTTTCTAGTATAATTTTTCAAAAACTACCCTCATTCATAGGAAAAAAATGCACCACAGGCGAAATATTTTTATTGCATAAAAACATTTTGCATGTAAAATATTTTTAATTTAACAAGGCAATCACTAAATTGTGTACAAAATCCAAAAAATCTGTAGATGCACCACAAACTATTTTTTCTTCTGATCGAGACTTTCAAACCAGAACAGTTATAGTTTAACAGGAATGTATTGTGTGCTTGCATATACATACTTTGATACTATTGTGATTAAAATTGACAAATACCGAAATGGTGCAGATTGTTTCATTGACTAACACGCTTTCTGTATAAAAATCATAATTTTAGTTGATAGTACAAGTTTATAAAGTGAAAGTTTTAATTTAAATTGTTCTTCACTACAGAAAAAAGGGAACTGATAGAAAAGTAGATAAATGACAAATAATAAACCTGTCTTAAGAAGAAATCGGGAGAAAAGGGTATCTTATCAGTGGCCATCTCTGATGAGCAGTGATGTAGGCGAATGTGTGAAGGCGAATGTGAAACTCGTTGGATACTGGACGGATATAGCCTCCCCACCTGAATCTGAATATGCCTCCAAAACATCACAATTTATACCTGACAATTTTAGGATTAGTAACAAAATGAACAAATGACCCGAACGAACATCACCGCATAACCTAATCACTGATCATTGACAGTGACAAGCTGATAACAGGATAATAACTGTCAATTGCGTTCCGACTATCATCAGTTGAGTCGAGTCGTTCGTTGTAGCCATGGCGTAGACATAATTCGAATTATCGAGTTCTTATAAAAATAGCAGGTTCCTAATTTATTTATTTCCTTCAAAACGATTACAAAATCAACACTATTTAAAATCCTAACGCCGAATATTAGAAAAAATGGTTCTTGTCCGTTAGCCGCACGCCGGAAGTAGGCGTACCAACAAAAGTGCTTCCCACCGTTTGACAATCACCTCCCTGAGAGTGTATTGGAGAAGCGTGTATATGTGCATTGTTGACATATTGAAACGTCAGTCAAGTGTGAAATTGACCAATAATTGAACTACGTTAATACATCAATGATTTACTTCTAGAGCAGGGCAGATAGTCGTATAACCTTCCAAGTATTCCCTGCTATGGTATACCTTGAACTTGACGAGCTCAGCGTTCCCATATACGAACGATGACAGCCGACAGCCGATACGATTATACTTAAAATCATTTGAGTTTAGGACTACTAGTTTGAATCCAATGAACAACCGAGTGAAGAATGAACCTTCGCAGCAAACTGTAACTTTGATATAGCCCATTGAGTACATCTTCGACTGCGACGAGACTTATTTTGATATCAGAGAGACTCGGTTCAAAGTAGTCCGTCGTCGACCAATTAGTGCTCTGTTTTACACGTAGGCCAGGTAATGTATGTATTGTATGCATATTAGCATACAATACATACATACATATATAAAATCGTAAAGCATTGGTAAAAATTAAAAAAACAATTATTGCAATTTATTTTGTACTTTTGTAACGTCTCGCACAACATTTCATAACAATTTATATTATCTTTATAAAATATATCAAAAAAAATATATTTTATCATACAAATATAATAAATTTATAGAATCTTATTACATACATATATTAATCTCACTATAAAATTCAAACAAACAAACATATTTTATTGCACCTAATTATTTTTTTGTTCAACTTCATAGAGACCACAAACTTTATTGGCAGGAATTGCTTTATCTGTAATAAAAAAAAAAAACAACAATCAATCACATAAAATAGCTTTTCATTTCCTTTGTTATGAAATTTCAAGTATGAAAAAGTTTATAGCATTAAGCATCTAAAATAAATAGATATATACATTATTATGATAATTAAGTATTAATGATTATACACCTATCATTTTTGGGTATGGTAAGTTCAGATTATTCATTATGTTGATGAATTCTTCAAGCGATTTGGCGAGCCTTGGATTGTAATGTTTTTCCTCGCCAACAGACGTCGCTGTCATACCATTGTAGTCATGTGCTGGATAAAGAGTGAAGTTGTCAGGAAGTGAAAATATCTTCTCATAGACGGACTTATAAAGCACAGTAGGACTGCCTTCTTGAAAATCTGTACGACCGCAGCCTCGAATCAACAAAGCATCTCCAGTAAACGCTAAGCCCTAAAAAACAATATTCACACAAATAATTCCAATGCCAAACATATTAGATAAATTCAAGTTCAGATCAGTATTCAATACGATACGATACCTGTTCATGTAATATGTAAGTAACGCATCCGTTGGTATGGCCGGGTGTAGAAGCTACTTTAATTTGGTGTCGACCAAAATAAATAGTATCTCCATCACTCACATACTCATCTGCACTTGCTCCACTGCTTTTTGAAATTACGCTACGAGTACCGGGAAGTAACTTTTTTAACATACCAGTGCCAGTTATATGATCGGCGTGCATATGGGTGTTTACTGTAAATGAGAAAAATGTTACATCTTGGAGAATGAAACAACGGTGCATATTAAATTCATATTGGACGTACAAGCATTGGACCAATAATTGAACTACGTTAATACATCAATGATTTACTTCTAGAGCAGGGCAGATAGTCGTATAACCTTCCAAGTATTCCCTGCTATGGTATACCTTGAACTTGACGAGCTCAGCGTTCCCATATACGAACGATGACAGCCGACAGCCGATACGATTATACTTAAAATCATTTGAGTTTAGGACTACTAGTTTGAATCCAATGAACAACCGAGTGAAGAATGAACCTTCGCAGCAAACTGTAACTTTGATATAGCCCATTGAGTACATCTTCGACTGCGACGAGACTTATTTTGATATCAGAGAGACTCGGTTCAAAGTAGTCCGTCGTCGACCAATTAGTGCTTTGTTTTACCTGGCCTACGTGTAAAACAGAGCACTAATGTTTAAAGACAATAACTATTTCTCGCACCGTCTAAGTTTTAGCTGTTTCTTTCCATTTATTTATATTCAGTTGTAGGTATCTGAACAAAGCTATCAAAGGGATTCTTTGGTATTTAAAGCACCCGCTACGAAAAAAAAAATTCGCAAAAATTTAATAAACAATCGGCAAGTACTGGTAGATAGCATCCAAAAAAATTTTGTCACCTGAACCAGAAAGTGCGCCAGACACATTTGGGAGATATGTCGCAACACATTTGAAAGATCTAAATACATTTCAGCAGAGTATAGCCCTTAAATTTATTTCGAAAATAATTTCTTATGCCACGATGGACAAATTATCGCTTCAATCTGCTTTTACTCTAAACTCACCCCCTCCTTCTATACCGTTTCAATCTCCAGCATAATCCACTTCATCAAATAGTTTCTGTACCTATAAATACTCTCCTTATCACAAGGTGTCCCCGCCAATAAAATTACCTCTGCTGCCCAACCCAACCAGGATATCACGAATAGCAGCGCTACCGTACGCGAAGCTTGCGATGGTTTAAAAGATTTTATTGTATTTAAAAAAATTAATAATTTATGTAGATATATGTATGCATGCATTTACCTATACATACCAATAGATACATGTTTTTTTTTCTTACCTCTACATTTTCTACATATTCCTACAGTGGAGTTTGTTAAAATGTGTTTTTATTGTTTCAGATGACTATTGAATGGTATGGGAAAGAGTTCAGTTTGGTTAGGTAATCATATATGTAGGTATTACATACGATAATATTTATAGTAATTACTATTTTATTAACAAATTATAGAATAATGGATTTGATGATTTGAGTGGCCTATGTGTAAAACAAAGCACTAATTGATGTTTAAAGACAATAGCTATTTCTGGCACCATCTGTTTATTGAATCTATAGCACCTATACAATTATCAAATTGTACTATTGCATAGATGGAGATATAATACACGCAAGCCAAAGTAATTAGAATAATTATAAATATCGTTTATGAAATCCAAATATGCCACCAAGTTTATTTTGAAAAATTAAGTTAATCAACATCACAATTGTTCAAATCCCAGAATGAGCAAAATGTAAACATTATAAACTAAACTAAATTGTATATAATATGTAGACAATAAAAATTACATTTTTAAGTTTTAAAAGTATATTTCACATAAGATTGAAAACAACATAAAATACAAAGTACATTTAGCAAATAATTTATCAAGCTAAAAATTTTTTTTCCAGTAACTCAACGAGTTTCACGGGTATTCAAAAAATATTACTTTTTGATTCCTTATTATCAGAATGTTTAATTTAATAGAATATATGTTAAGCCCGCCTTGAGGAGTCACCATCCATCCAAATACTGCCTCCTCAAGACCCTCAAATGAGGCCACCACCCCCCCAAAGAAGAGACCTTTCATTGGAGAAATAACCACAACAAATAGACCTTTCGTTTGAGACAACAGTTGTCCAGCAAATAATAAATTATTGTTATTAATGCTGAAGCAACTGCACATCACTGCTTTTAAATATAAAACTATAATTTGTTAATAAAATAGTAATTACTATAAATATTATCGTATGTAATACCTACATATATGATTACCTAACCAAACTGAACTCTTTCCCATACCATTCAATAGTCATCTGAAACAATAAAAAACACATTTTAACAAACTCCACTGTAGGAATATGTAGAAAATGTAGAGGTAAAAAAAAAAACATGTATCTATTGGTATGTATAGGTAAATGCATGCATACATATATCTACATAAATTATTAATTTTTTTAAATACAATAAAATCTTTTAAACCATCGCAAGCTTCACGTACGGTAGCGCTGCTATTCGTGATATCCTGGTTGGGTTGGGCAGCAGAGGTAATTTTATTGGCGGGGACACCTTGTGATAAGGAGAGTATTTATAGGTACAGAAACTATTTGATGAAGTGGATTATGCTGGAGATTGAAACGGTATAGAAGGAGGGGTGAGTTTAGAGTAAAAGCAGATTGAAGCGATAATTTGTCCATCGTGGCATAAGAAATTATTTTCGAAATAAATTTAAGGGCTATACTCTGCTGAAATGTATTTAGATCTTTCAAATGTGTTGCGACATATCTCCCAAATGTGTCTGGCGCACTTTCTGGTTCAGGTGACAAAATTTTTTTTGGATGCTATCTACCAGTACTTGCCGATTGTTTATTAAATTTTTGCGAATTTTTTTCGTAGCCGGTGCTTTAAATACCAAAGAATCCCTTTGATAGCTTTGTTCAGATACCTACAACTGAATATAAATAAATGGAAAGAAACAGCTAAAACTTAGACGGTGCGAGAAATAGTTATTGTCTTTAAACATTAGTGCTCTGTTTTACACGTAGGCCAGGTAAAACAAAGCACTAATTGGTCGACGACGGACTACTTTGAACCGAGTCTCTCTGATATCAAAATAAGTCTCGTCGCAGTCGAAGATGTACTCAATGGGCTATATCAAAGTTACAGTTTGCTGCGAAGGTTCATTCTTCACTCGGTTGTTCATTGGATTCAAACTAGTAGTCCTAAACTCAAATGATTTTAAGTATAATCGTATCGGCTGTCGGCTGTCATCGTTCGTATATGGGAACGCTGAGCTCGTCAAGTTCAAGGTATACCATAGCAGGGAATACTTGAAAGGTTATACGACTATCTGCCCTGCTCTAGAAGTAAATCATTGATGTATTAACGTAGTTCAATTATTGGTCAATTTCACACTTGACTGACGTTTCAATATGTCAACAATGCACATATACACGCTTCTCCAATACACTCTCAGGGAGGCGATTGTCAAACGGTAGGAGGTACAATCACTGGGGGTACCACTTCCGGCGTGCGGCTAACAGATAAGTACCGAAAAAATTAGACTCCCCGCACGATAGCTTGGTGCCCACTATATTATCCATTCGATCAATGAGCGTATTTTTCTCCAAGTGATAGTGAAAAATAGAAGGCTGATTAATTAATTTAGTTTATGTGAAATAATCATTAAAAATTATTATTTAGAAATGTGTGGGAGTGCGAGGGGAAAGGTTGAAGAAGACACGCAGCGGACGTTTCGGTTGTCTTTATTGCGAGCGACGGATACCGAGTGGGATTGACCCCGTGTGACACCCAGTCGCCGGTACTACGGTTGCCAACCGTCACGTCAGGGAGACAGTGATGCCAACCCCAGCCCATTGGTTCACCGAGTACCCACAAATGAAAAGTTATTCGGTTTATTTTATACCTAGTTTTTAAAGTCTTGTATCCGATACATATGTATGTACATATGTGGTCACCCACTTTCATTACGTTATTTCTGTAGCAGAGGTTTTTGACCTTATGCACTCATTTCCTCCCTTGGATTTGAAAACAATGTTTACGCTCCCCCCCCCCCCATCTTAAATCCATTGAACCAATCAAGACATAATTAAAATAACACATTTTAAAATATGTCTAAAGACCTAAAGATTCCTAGCATTTGTCTCTTGATACTGATTAATTTTGAAAATATAGATTCACAAAGATAGGTCATATAGCAAAGGGAATTAAGACCAAAAGTGTTTTATTTGCCAAATCTTGGTAGTCTGTTTAAAATTAAAAATCAAATCTGATAACTGTTTGAGAGCACCAAATTTATCAAGGTTTGATTCATTTTTGTTCTGTAAATTGACGAAGTCGTCCTTCTGCATGTCAGCATCATCCATGGAGTCCAAATTACATATAACTTATCCCTTATAAATCTAACAAATTATAAGGGATTTCGTTCCACTCTCCATTTTTTTAAACCCGGTTGAAAGTACATAATTGTCAATGAATTCAATTGGATTTTCCAAATCCCTAAAAATATCGCCTTGAATCCAATCTGGAAGCGTATCTAACGAATTATTGCAATTTTTGGGGAGACTCCTCGTTCCCCCCTTTTATTTCTCCCATGGGAGGGAAAACAACATGGGTTAAGAACCCCTGCTCTATAGGAACAATCGAAGTAATTCACTGATATCCTCTCTTTACCGGATTTAAAATTCGGTCCCGCTCCCGCTGTCCCACGTTGGTTTAGGGAGACATTTAAAGAAATTAATTGAATTCAAGTTAATCTGATAAAATTAAACGATGTTTGGTTTATTTTAGCAGCTTTGAACTGTTTAGCATGTGCGTCATTCGTATTTTGAATTAGGTTTTATTCAAAAAATGTATTATCAATGTGTCGAAAGTCAGTGGATGCGACAAAAAAGAAATTTAAATAAAATCTATTTGGAACAAAATATTCTTTTATTTTCGGACGTCAACATAAATTTTTGTAAAATTCATCATCAAACCAATCATCAGTTTTCGATAGGTATTGAGTTTACTTTTTAATTAACATATCTGCAAGTTATTTTCGTAAATGCGATAAAAGTGATAAATTGTGTACTTTCAATAATATTATCAGATAACGCAAATGCTCGTGGGAAATTTTCACAGTACCGTATATGTTATTTCATACGAGCAATACATATCTCGATGATACCATATTTTGATTATAATAACATATTCATATTTTTTTCATTATTACAACTGATGAAAATTTTAATTATATTACCAAATCACACACGTACGCAATTTGCAAAAATAATTTAATTTTTGTTCTAATTCCATATATTATAATTTTTACAATACTTAACCAGATGACTTATATAATTTTACACAACTTTCGATAGTTGAATTTATTCAATAAAATTAATCACCACACACACAGCACACGGTCAATTTGATTACATTACCTAGTAGGATCTCACGACATTCGCAATAAATAACAATTGCGCCAATTTGCAATAATCAAACACGCAACACTATAAAATACATAAACGCATGAGCAATATCAGTGGTAGGGTTACCAGATGCAAAAATGAAAAAGGAGGACAATCTATTGAAATAAAGGACATTTCAAGATCAAACAAAATTTTGATATAAACTGTTTTACGAAAAAAAAACATAAAAATAATCTTATAGCATAGTGCATACTTTTCGGAGCTGCCTATTTTTGACAAAAGTTCTTCCTCTCCCAAAAAAACCCTCTATGAGTAGAGATACAAAATAAAATTCACGCATTTCACGTAGTTTCGAATGGCGATATTGGGGCAAGATTTAAACAATACTTTCCATTTTTCATGAAGTCTATGATCTTCGAAGAACTTAATCCCTATCTTTTCGGATTTGAGGAATGATATCAGATTTGCAAAATTGATAGAAAAAAGTTTTACGTCATCAATGATACCACCTCTTTTGTTCAAGAACTGGTACATGGAACTGGTACAAAGAATAGGTACATGGAATCAAATCTTCACATTTGTACTTTTCAAAATATTCCAGGGGTGCTTTGTAAAGCCCTGTATTTATTGGGTAAGTAACTTTTTCGATTTTCAGTCAGTTATTTTAGCCAAAAGTTGAGTAATTTAATAAATGGTCAATACATTTTATTAAGGGTTAGTACTTTTCAATTGAAAAAGGAGGACATGTCCTCCCCCTTTGGATACCATATGCCCATATGGTAACTCTAGAGAAGCATGACCAAAGTGGCAGATATAGCGATACGTGTGAAAAAGTTAGGAGTAACTCTATTAGTGTCTGCCTGCCTGCCTGCCTGCCTAGGAAGCTGCGGTCGCACTAGTATTGCCAACAATTTTTTTGCGGTGTGTTGCAACAAACCGCTACCTGTCAAACCTGATTCGAGTCGACAACGGTAAATGTACTGTCAAACGGGCTATGGGCTGTACTGTTATTGTACAAATCAGCAAACACGGTTGGAGATTAAAATCCACCGTCATATATATGGAGTAGACAGGCAATAATTCCATTTTGTTATTTTGCTTACAATATAATATGTAAAGTTCGAGAACGTTACGTAAGATCCAGTGCACACAGAGAAGCATGGAAATATGTATGCGTGGTATAACAAGAAGAGATCGTAAGATGAATATATGGGTAAGAAGCATGACCAAAGTGGCAAAGTAGAGAGGCCTTCATCCAGCAGTGGATGGTGAACGGCTGAAAATGATGATGGTGCTATGAGTGAGCGAGTGGGAACAAAAGTTGCTTAGCCGCTAAAATATTATAAAAATTAGTTAAGGACTTCATCCTCGTCTTAAAAAAAAAAACATAATTTATCAGTGCCAAAGAGATCACAATACCAAGTCAAACAACGATCGGTTTGGCGCGCAACATTCAAAATGGCGGAAAGCTGACCAATCACAAAGCAGTTCGATGAAAAACTCGCGCATGCGCACAATCAAGCTAGCATCGTAAACAAAGCGAACACACTCACTGTCAGTCCACTGTAGACTCTCAATTTGTTCGGACGTTTTGCGTTTATTTGTTTTTAGTGTACGGTCACCTTTACAAACGGAATATCCCAGGTGGAGCAGCTCCAGTGACATTTCTGTCTCAATTTTCCCATATATTATTTTCACAACCGAAACCCTAGCTATCTGGAGACTTTGTCTGGCTGTGTGTTCTTCCGTCTGAGACAAAGGCCGACACCGACAGTCGTCGACAACAGGTAAGGATGTTCTCATCTCGCCAACATGGGTGACCTTTATATGGCACACGCAGTGCTCTTTGAGACATCCAACAATTGCGCTTCTACGAGATCGCTCAAGTAACGGTATCGTCCAAACGTGTCGCATCCGCGTTTGTGAATTATTTCGCAGGCGATTTTTTTTTCGCGCAAAAACCCACACGATCGAACAAGTTCCCGCTTTCGTCGACGGTCGCAATTTGAAAAGAAAGCGCGCAATTCGATAAGGTTACGCAATGTTAGGCGAGCCGCACACTGTAAATCGGACGAGCGTATGATGGACGCTCTCGATGAAAACACGTTCGTTCGTTTTGTACGTAATTAGAACTGTTCGGAGCGCGATGCGTTTGAATATTTTTTTCAGTTTGTATCTGTCGTTTGTGCAAATCGGTATGCTTTGTAATTTTGCACGGCAAAGTGCGCATATGCATAGATTACAAGTGGGAGAAAACTTTGCTTTTGGTTTACGGTGTATGTACATATTGTCATATATTTTTGCGAAACGGTATCTCCTAACAAACACTGGCTCAATCTACATATATCAGATATGACATCCTTGTATGTATTGTGGAAAATTTTACGATCCTTTGTTCAATTCGACTTGGAAATCTCTCATTGCCTATTTTGCCATTGCGTCTGAGATTATCAGGTTGTGTGGGGTGTGAAAATATATTCGGTTTGCTCGAAACTTTTCGTTCATTTTTATCACTCAATGTGCAGCCGCCTTTATTTTTATTGAAACATTTTCTAAACGCCTTCGCAAATTTTGCGCAATTTCTCCGGAACTCCAATTTTACTTAATGATTTTTGATTTTTTATGAGGCGAGATTTATTTAAGGCAGCCAAGTATTCCGAATGCGTCCGTTTCGCAATATAAAATCATTTTAATATCGGCTGAAATTCTTGTGAGAATCTTATGAGATTTTTGTGAAAATTTATTTGATCGCAATATTATCAGGTATCTATGTATTTTTATTTGAATTCACAGCGTGAAAAGTGTGATTTTATTTTTTTTATTATGTCTTTGTTTACGAGCATTTATTTTATAGTATCCGTGTTGTTGTACTGCCGTTCTCAGATGAGAGATAGGATTATTGTTCTCGAGTTGAATAGCCAAAAATGGAATATCTCAAATATCTGCATACAAATTCAAACGTGTTTCAGTGCTGAAATCCGTATATGGCACACAGCTGTAGTAGTATGTAGCTACAGGAGCTCTCATTACTTCTAATGCTTAGGGCAGAGTTTCTCAAAATATTCCAATTAATTATATCCGAATTACTATGAAATGTTTCTCAACTTTTGAAGAAATATCATTGAAGCGAACAAAACATTTGATTTTGAACACTACACTTCGTTTAAACTTATAAAATATGCACGGTATGGGGAAATCGAGAAGGTGATAAGATTACAATATTAAACAAAGATTCGATAAATCAAATTACTTTTACTCTTTTTGACGGGCTCGGGTACTAGATAGTTCAACGTTTCAAACGCGTTTAGGAATTGCTCAATATTTCTTATCGACGCAATTTGATTTGCGATAGAGCCATGACCTTCTTTTTCAGTAGTATCAAAGCGTAATAAACATTCGAAAGAGACGCACGCTAAGAACGGAATATGCGTCGTAGTAATTCACTGTTGACTAAAAAAAAATAATGTTTAAACATTCCTTTTCCGTATGTAAATAGTACACCTTATGTAATAAATTTTCCGCGCGTTGAATTGCGACTTAAATTTTAATGAAAACAAAAAGATTGTCATTGTGTAATGGAAAATCCTTTTTACATTAGAAAAAAATCCGAATGTTAAGTACATAGGTATGTCAGTATGTGATCTTTAGCATGCTTGACATTTGTTTTGTGTGTTTGTTTGCCTAAATTAATTCATATCCATGGCGATGTTATGTTTTTCTTTGTTCCAGGTCGCACGTTTCATTGGCAAAATCATTTTTGCTCGTTGCTCGTTTTTTTTTTCAACACCCAATAGTGTCTGACTGTCTTTATTCGAGAAATTCAATCCCATTGGGTGAGATATTAAAATATTTTGCTCTCTTATTTGCCTCCCACACGATCGCTCAGTCTCGCCATACTGTCTGCTAACAACGCTGAGGTCTTTGTTGCCGGTGGTATATATTTTTCAAACGTTCGACCTCTAACTTCAACCAATCTTTTGTTCATAACCGATCGCAGCTCATTTCAAACGACACTTCTGATTTTTGCGAAGAGCCCAAAGACCACTCACTCGTTTGACATTGGACCGTGAGCAATATTGTCCCGGTTAAGCGCTCTGCAGTTTGAGGCACTTTGCAGTGGGTATATCGAATTAATTTTGAGCAAATGAGTTCAACAGTCTCGCATTTGGAAGGGGAAATCGTGGTCACCCGCCGGATTTCCCTAGCGTCGCGTACGACGACCCCTGAACCTCACTGTGACCATAAATTGTGCATCTTCGGGTCGGGACGACGAACCGACCAGACGACGGGCACTGCAATTTTCTGCATTAATCATGCGAGATCGCGTGTGAATGCATTTTTGCTTTGTTTGCGAAGGTCGCGGGTGTACCGTTCGCTCGCGATTTTAACACCTATTCGCTAATGCACATATGCACTTCGATTAATTAATTAAATTTAAAATGTCGCGTCGTTGAACTTCTGATACGTACACGCTCGAATGATCAATGAGTGTCGCGGTGTTGTCACCGTTCAACTGGCAATTTAACCCTTGTCGTTAAATAGGTCGACTTTCTATTCTTAGATACACCACATATGTACCTATTCCTAGGTGCCATAATGGATTAAGACCTGACTTTCTATGGTTGGTATAACAAGAAGAGATCGTAAGAGGAATACATGAGTAAGGAGCATTACCAAAGTGGCAGATATAGCGGAACGTGTGAAGCAATGGGCTGGACGTGAGAAATACTTGAATGGTATTCGACAGGATGTGGAAGAAAGCAAGGTAGACCGATCTGACGATGGGCTGATGAATTGAGAAGAATGTGTGGAGTCAAGTGGATGCAGATTGCTCAAGATAGACAGGAATGGAATGGAAGAGGATTGGAGAGGCTTCAATCCGAAGAGGAATACATGGGTAAGAAGCATATCTAACAAAGTGGCAAAGCAAAGTTGAAATAGTTGATGTGGTAATGGGCTGGACACATAGCGAGAATAATGGATGCGATAAATATGTACTTGAATGGTCTCCGAAAGGATGTGAAAGAAAGCAAGGTAGACCAAGTGGACGATGGACGATAGGAAGAATGTGTGGAGTCAAGTGGATGCAGATTGCTCAGAATGGAAGAGAATTGGAAGGGCCTTCGTCCAGTAGTGAAAACGACAATGATGACTTATCAGAGATACGTTATATGCTTTGAACTCACTTGACTCAACCTAAAACATTGTTGTGCTTGCGAGGTGACTCCGCCCCTAGACAATGCATTCGACCAATAAGCTTATGAGCACACACCCGTTTTACCATCGAGTGACAGTTCAATACGAGGGAAAACATGAGCCTGTCTCGAATTTGTCACTATCATAAGATAATATGTACGTTTCTGGAGCACAGTTTGCCGCCTCGTCGACTGTGAGGTCTATTATCGTGAGATTCGCGGCGAAAGTGTCCGGCGCAAATTAAACGTGTCATATTAGATATTTGCCTTATCTAATACACAGTGTTGCGGCATATTGTTATTATATATTGTTAGCAACAATCTACGTATTGTTTTGTAAGCGTGCGTGACCGTCATTGTTGCTAGATATGTACATATATGTATGTACGTTCACCGCGCCAGATACTGTCCCGAGTGGACGCGAAATGAAATCTGCGTTTAGAAACTGAGCTGATATCCGCTCCTGTCTCGACATTCCATCAATGTCGATATCCTACTGCTGACTTTCAAGGTTGGACATGAGCTTGTGGAAAGTGCACTCACGCATCTAACAACATCTCCAGTACCTACATACTACGTACCTACTTCAGAATAGATAATATTCCCCTCGAATAGGCGGCATTGAGTGTATTTTATACTGCGTCGTTTTATTGTTATTATAATACGTATTGTGTGTGATTCTTCCTTGTTTGAAAAATTTCGATAAAAAAACTAATAACACAGAGCGTGACTTGCGGTCGTTTTATATGTGTGTTTGTAAACAAACCGTGTCTGTCTCGCGGTGTGCGAAACAAGTTTCCATTTTGGGTCGCTTGTCGTGTTTCGAAGTGAAGTTCAACATCTATCTTCGGGTCACACAATAAACAGCCTCCGGTTTTCATCCGCAGATTTTCGCAGACGAGCGTTTTCGCCGTTCTAATCTACCGCACCGTGTATTGATTGGCAAACGATTAAAACGCTCGTCTGAAATAGACACCCACCCGCCCCTCGTGCGTTGATTTGGCGGCTCTTTGTGCCAAATCTATACAATCGGCATCGTTTGTAACGGAATGCGGAAGGGTTGGTATTGGATTAACTCGACAAAATCGAAATTTGATACCTATCCTTCGATGCTATCGCTTTTTATCTCGATTCTCCCTATACGGCGCGTGTCCAAGGTTGTGCCGAAATTTAAATGAAACTTCGTGCTTTTTGCACACATTCTATTTCGCTCGGTGGACATGAGTGTGCAGGATTAAGTGTGGTGAAGGGGTAAATGCCCGCGTTTTAGCTAAGCTGGTTTGCTTAATACACGAACGTGCACACGTAAGCCTTTTTATTGTGCTTGGCTTCAGTACACAACGAGTAATTTTCAGTTACTAACAATAACACTGATGGCTCACTGCAGCCAAAATCTAAAGCTGGCTCCAGATGATACGTGCGCTCGCTGATTTCTTAAGCTTTTTTCGTACGGATAAATATCCTTACAGGTTCTTGAAAGACCGTTCACACGATTCGCCATTTGTCTATCGTGGCGAATATCAACAGTAAGCTTTTTTTTTTAAATTAATTTCCCGATGAAAGTCTTATGGTCTTAGGTATGATTACCGGGCCAGTATCTTCGACCAGTTAATTGAATTGCGGTGATGGCAACGCACTGACGACTTAACAAAAGTACTTCACTGACAGTTGTTTACAGTGATTATACACAACTGGCAACACTGCTACAAATTTACTGGTCGAAGTACACTGGCCGTGCAATTGCACCTTTAAGACTGTCATATTGTTGATTTTAAAAAAATATTTGCTGTTTTCAGAGTATTGGTACCTTTACTTGCATCCATACGTACGGTGATGTTCAAATAGAGTACCTACGTTCATATTTTTTATCATTTTTGCTCTGTCTAATTGTAATTTTGACCGAATCTCTCTTTTTCTAATATACCTATTTCCAAATAACTGTGTGAATTAAGTGTTCAAACACCAAAACACTCACATACACGTCGTAACTTTGAGCTAGATTATTATGTATGCATAGGTACATACATATATACATACATATGTATGTATGTACACTATCGCACAGTAATTTTCAGCGTGGGCACATCGGCTAATTCTCTGTTTACGATCAGCCATTATAAAATCACAATTAAAAGTCATCTAAGGAAAACGGTGAAAGTGTTTAGCGAACATACATACATACATATGTATGTACATATATGCACACAGTGTCCGGTAATGTATTATACGCGTTCTCGCGCGCGCGCGTCATTGCGACGATTGCGTAAATTGAATATGTATGTATGTATGTATGTACATTGTACAGCGCTCCAGATATTTGCGGAAACTGATAATTCGTCTGCGGGCAGTTGAGTGGCATTTGTTTATGCAACCTGTTTTTTGCCCGTGCAAAATGACCCGTGTTTGTATTTTATTCACGCGACTTTTCCGACCGGAGTTTTCCTCGACGGAATCGACCTATCGGCCGGTGTATGTATTTGTGTCAAGTTGCACAACGACACGTCGAAATGGGTTTGCCTAGTCCTCGGTAGTAGGTCACACCCAACGCTACAATACCCCACTATACATACATACATACATAGGTACCCCATCAGAGCATACTGTTTTCCCTGGAAAATGTGAAACTATCGGCAGATCTATGCGTATTTATGTACATACATCAGTGAGAGTAAATTTTAACATCGTTCGCAATACCGAAGTTATTGATTTGTTAAATTCTGTGTAAACGCTCTATAGTATTCACTATTAGATTTGTCGATTGTATTATAAATTCGAATGCGTTTTGCAAGATTACTATCGCACGCCGTGTTGCGTCGTGGCTTCCTAGTGGTCTTTTTATAATTTTGGCATTAACACATTTGGGCCAATGTTAACAGTGTTTCATAACAGCCGTATACGATACTGATCACCATTGTGCCGCTTCAGTTTTATCCCACTGAAGAATTCAAGGCAATTTAGACGAAACGAAAAAGAATTCCTCCTTTCGAACCAATCCAGTAGTGCAGATTTTTAGATTTCTTTGTTCGATTTCTCATTACAGTTGTGCGATAAGCGTTATCTGTCTATGTGCGTGAACCGTATCGTACGGCGACACAGTGGAATCCTTTCAGTTCGTTGTATGATAATTAATTGGAATGGTGGTGTTTTGATAGTAGTTGCATGAAAATCGTGACAAGCAACCTACATAGTTATTGTGCTATACGTCAAGCAATAATGACTTGGCCATGCGAACGAACGTTTTGAAAGTGAAAGCAAACACCGAACGCAACCGTTTTCAGAGTAACAAGTGGACTCGTATGGTTTGCTGAAAATGCTGCAGATTCACGTGCCAAAATTATCTCCTTCATATTTCTCAAGGGGAGAGCAACAAGTTATTAACTCTCGGATGTCGAGACCTCCTCACTGCCCACCGAGATGTTCTTATCCACCTTGGTGACACAATTTGCATCGTTGGATGTCAGTGTCTGGTATTATATAACACACCCGCGTTTGCGATAAATCCTTTTTTAACTTAAAAAAAATAATGTTGCTGTCGAGGACGTGTTTATTATTATTTTTCTACTGACTCGTGTGCACGATTTACAGATTTATATCGATTCGTCTTCCGTGTCCGTCCATGATCGTCTCCTCATCGAAGCAAAACTCATTTTCATTATCATTTTCATCGCATCAATCAAAGTCACGTCCGACGATTCCTATAATCGCAATTATACATCCATCACCAATCGCCACGCTTTGTTAGACACTTGATCAATTTATACCATACCAATATCCATTTCATACTTTTAAATCAATGTACCTAATCTAAAAAAATATCCCGAATTTTTAATTCTGAACCGTTTTTTCAAAAAATATGTAAATCAAAGCGGAAATACTCAATGTATGACCGGAGATAAACAATCCGTCCCATTTTATTATACAGGTGAATAACGTTTTTTTTATATTTCAATAAAAAAATTCATTGTTTTTCAAATTTTGAATTTTAAAATGTTTCGGAACTTGTGGTTGTTATGGCATTGGTGGTAAAATTGGGGAGGACTTCGCATTTACCCAATTTATAGCCCCTACATGTTAACTAACCCCATTTCGTACTGTCGTTTGTATGTACATACATATGTATGTATTGGTATATTGAATCCATTTTTTTAGAGTTTTATTTCAATAGTCCTCATTCTTTCGAAACGGTGTCGTTAAAATTCAGTCACAAACATTATTCCGACAGAGAAACTAAGGAAGCGGATAGCCACTTCAGAGTAATTAAAAAGTTGAATAAATACAGTTCAATGGTTGCATCTCGCGTGTGTGCGCAAGGACACGTTGCGCTAAAACCGACAATTAACAATTATCACCACCATATGACCGATTTAATCGCACGCGTTGTGCAAATTTCGTTCTCGGCGCAATTTTTGCGCAAAAACGATCGTTGCCGACCGGCAAACTTTTAGAGTTTTCGTTTGCGAAACGGCCGCAATTGTGTAGCGAGACGTGAAAAGCCTCCCCACTTCGATTGCCAAACGAATCGATAGGACACCGGTGTGCAACGACGAGATGCATCCACACAATCACACGGGCAGGCTCGTAATTATTCACAAACGACCGTATTTACGAGCCAAATTGAAACAACACGACCATTTCGATTTCGATTTCGTCCGTTTGCTTTGTGGATCGCTTGTTTCAGACGTTGAACCGCGGCTTTTGGTAGACGCGCGAATCGTTGCTACGGCAAACTTGCTATGGGAAAACTAGCATGTAAAAATATGTATGTATGTATGTACACATTGTGGCAGTAGACTCGCCATTCTGCCATGTTTGTTCTGTTTTGTTGTTATGAGCGTATTTTTTTTTGTGTTTGACGTTTGGGACGTTTCCCTTTCAATTCGGCTCTCGTTGTTGAGCCGAGCGTGACCGTGCTACGCTGTGCGGCTGGCACAATAAAAAACCCGTGTCCAAACTATAATATTGTATTACCAATTTATTGTTAGCAACTTAGTTGCATTAGTGTCTATCGCCCCTTCCCGTCTCGTCTGCTTTCATATTTTTTTTGTTTTGTTTAGATTGTCATAATCAAAATCGAATCTACCACCACGGATACCAACGCGAGGATACTATTCGTCGTAGCCGGGAGGGGCAGGTTCCACGATGCCTTCACTAGTAGAGGCTTTGGAGAAGAAATACGGTTGGCACATCCCGGCCGCTGGAGCCGACCGCCATCATTGCACCGACACTTCCATAGCGATCTTCGTGCCCAAGAGGCCGCCCAGGCTGAGCGTCCCCACTCTGTTGGTTTTGAATGATTGCGACATAGAGACAGCCGGCGACGGGGACCAGCTGGATGACAAGTGCAGCGATGTGGAGGAGCTCGATTTAGCCAAGAACAAGCTCTCCAAATGGGCCGAGGTAGAGTACAATTTCAATTTGCTAAAGCCGCGAGCTAGTTGTCATCGGTTGAATTCGCTCATTCTAGTCAAATGTACTACTTCCGAGGGTTATGTCTATTAAATGTCTCATATGTACTACTTCCAAAGGCTTTGCAATATCCATTAATCACAACCTAACTAGGTGTGGACAAAATTATCGATCGTGGATAATGTTTTATGGATAGTTTCCGAGAGCAAGCTCCCTCACCTATCTAGCGGGTTTTATTCGATTGAGCACTCTAAGTTTGGGGGGGACAAAATTATGCATCAAGCATATGTACATACATATACATATGTAGGTGCCCCAACTGCAATCGACAAGGTAGTCCTCCAAGCCTTGTGAAATACGAAAAGTACTGTATGTATTAAATGCTTCCTATATTTTCGTTTTTTTCCACTGCAAAAGCAACAAAATGTGACGGTGGATTCGCAACCCCCCCCCCCCCCTCCCCAACCCAAGCGATGCACGCTGGTTTGTACAAGCTCCCGTCCGGTGTGTAGCCGTAAAATCGGGCTGTCAAACGGGCAACGGGCTGTATTGTCAATGTACAAACCAGCGCACACGGGTGGGTGTTGGGGGGTTGGGGTTAGAATCCACCGTCATTTGACGGTCAAACCGGCTATTTTACATACATACATTATTATATTTAGATACAAAACGGTTTAAAAGCAAAAAAGTATTAAGTACGTGCGCTTAAAACGACAGCTCAGTAGAGTTCTGAATGTATTACGTTAATTTAGAACGTAGTGCAGGATATTAACCGTGGTTGAAATTGATGGACCTTGTTTGCTTGGAGCTCACCTGCTAATGATTAGAGCTTACAGTTCACATTATGATACATGCGAATGGTGACGTTGCAGGTATTCGGCATACTTCAGCACATGCCGCAAGTGCGGTTCGTCAATTTGAGCTTCAATCGACTGTCGGAGCAATTGGACGCTCTGAACAAGCACGCTGCACACATCACGTGCTGGTCTCATTTGAAGAATTTGGTGCTAAATTCGACCAGGGTCGATTGGGCCAGCGTTCAGACTCTTCTGCGATTGCTGCCCGCTCTGGAGGAGCTCCATTTGAGCCTCAACGAGTACGACCACGTCAACCTGGAGAAGAATGGCGGTTACGACGAATCCAAACCACAGAAGAAACAGACGACGGCCGAGACTAAGTGCAGCTCGGACGGCAACTGCAACAGAACCGACGACGACAAAGAGAATCTGAACTCGGGATCGGTGAACGGTTCGTGCAACGACCGCGTGAACGAAAACGCGAACGCCGTCTATCACCAAGTGAAAAAATTGCACTTTTCCGGCAATCCGGTCAACAGTTGGAAAGAGATATGCAAATTGGGATACGCCTTTCCGAACTTGGAATCGCTGGTGTTGAACGAGTGCCCCCTGAACAGTCTAGACCTGAACTCCGATACCGGTGAAAGGGATTATAATCGTCCCGAGTCGACTGAACCGACGGAATCTCCACACTACTGTTTCAGGTACGCTATCGCGGAAAATTTTCAATTTTAATTCGTCACACCACTTCTCGGTTCTCATTCGATTGTTTAATTTTCCAGGAAGTTACGATTCTTAAACTTGAATAATACAGAACTAGCAACATGGGATGAGATAGATAGATTAGCGAAATTTCCCACACTCACCAGTCTACGAGTCCAGGTAAATTTTCACGATTATCTCGGGGAAATTTTGTCTCCATTAGTATTTCTGAAATGTTAAAAAATCGCTGTTTGACTTTGAGAATATAAATTGTATTTGCGAAAGGGCAAGAGTTGGGCCCAGTTTCCCAGGTCCGGGCTCACTGGGTCAAGGGTGATCCGGATCGGGAGCGAAAATAGGTCGTTGCCGTCTCAAGTAGATGTGTTATTATTACGTCTCTTCCGTGACATAATTGCCATGTTGTATCATCAATCGTTCTCTGAATTCTTGCACATAAGCTACTGAAATGCATTTTTTCCATCGTCTTGTACATATGTAGATATTGGAATGCTCAATATGCGTGTTTTGTTATAGCCTTGATCGCGCGTGCTTTGAATATAAAAGACCACGCTGGTTTATGCGCATTCATAATATTTATACAGTTGTTCAAACTAAAATGAATTAGATTAGTCGTAAAGAAAAAAGCAAATTGCGCACTTCCTAGTTTCGTAGTATCGTTAATTTTGATACCGACCCTATCTGTGCATTATTTAATTGCATATGTATTTATTTCACGATATCCCCACCAGTCAACCAGTATGCGTACTCTACAATTGAATCGTAGTATTTAGAGTGTGATGTTTTTTTTTTCTTTCCAATTTTCGCATCTGTTGTCGTTCGCAATGTTGACATTCAGCTGATAGTAGAAGTGTTTCATAGTGTTGAAATCAATTAGCGTAGGTGTAAACTTTATGTTTGCGCTCGTGAGCAACTAGTTTTACTGCGTCTTAGTTTTTTGAAGTGTAATCAAAACAATTAAAAATTTATGATAATGCAGTCCAAATTTTTTTATTGCTCATTCCTATCCGAATGCAATCCAATTTGGTTCAACTCTCATGGAAATTATCATTTTTTCGTTAAGTTGGAGCTAAAGATTATTATTTTTCTTTTGGAAGGTGGAATATTTATACAGAGTGACAAAGCTTTTATATTCGCATTACAAAACGATTTCACGTTCAAGTAGTGGAGGTTAGGGATATTATCGTTATAATGGAGAGGTGAACAACAAAGTGCAAGTGAAAATTACAAATTGTATGCATACAAACCATGCATTTTTATTATTTATGGTATTCAGCATCAGTAGGGTTCATTCCTTAAGTTAAAAATTAGATTATTATAAAATTGATACATTTTGAAATTCCACCAAACCATCAATATGTTTTGAAATCAATAAAAAAAAAAATGAAAATAAGGTGCATATCATGTGAGTGAATTTGGTGTGCAGGGTTGGCCGTTATGGGAGAGGTGCGAGTCAACGGAACATGAGCGCCGGCAACTTTTGGTGGCAAGGCTGCCGCTGGTCGAAACCCTCAATGGTGGAGGTCGCTTAGGAGCCGTAGAACGAGAAGATGCCGAGAGAGCTTTCATCCGATACTACATGGAGAGGCCCGAGAGCGACCGCCCCGAAAGGTTAACACACCCTTATGTACACCGAATATACTTAATCTAACAAATACTTTCAGATTCCATTATAATTCATATAATTTTGGTTGCTTGTTGTGTTGAATAATGTTTGGCAAGAATCCATTAATGAATTAATGGATGAGCTTCCAATACATTGTAAATTATTGACTAGATAATCAAAATTCAAAGCACATCCGAAGTTCACAATTTGTTGTAGCATGAGAAAATAAGGATCGTTTGGTTCAAGCTGTTGCATAACTTTTCGATTAAAATTAAACATATTGCAAAGCACTGCACTGTTCTGTTTACGTTATGAAATATGTTCACTGTTGCCATTGTTTATGCAACGAAATACGCGTGATAAATTATGCTGTTGTCTCTTGCAATCCCATTGGAATTAAAATCACCAGATCGATTAGTGAATGCGAAATGTGTCCCAATGTAAGGCACCGTGCTTGTTAACAAAGGATTAATTTTTGAATCCGGTATTGGTGAACTAACAAAACTGACTACATTTGTTTAGACTTTTATTTGAAATTTTTGTGAATTAATTGATAACATTTTATAAATGATTTTTTCAGATATTCAGAATTGTTGGCTATACATGGAAAACTAGACCCCTTAGTTAATGTGGATCTCCGACCGGAGAAGAGGGTTAAAGTTACTTTTACATATGGAGACGTTAGCGAAGTTCGGACAGTTGATGTTTACAGGTACATATATTAAACATTTTCATACTATGTATATTTATCTAAACTCATTGTAATTACCTTTTTATTGAATTATGCTAAAAGCTAATTATACAATTATTAATATACATGCATATATACAATAATAAGCAAACTGATGAGTTTGGGGTGTTGCTTTTATTGATCGTACTCTAATTTTCTTTCAGGACTGTCATTGATCTCAAACAAAAATTGGAAAGAATGGCTGGTATTCCCACAAACAAAATGCGTTTATTCTATGTTGACCAAGACATAAGGGATATCCAAGGTCCAGAAGAAATGAAATTTCCTCATAAACAATTGTATTCGTACAACATGCGTTCAGGAGATGAAATAATTATTGATTCAAAACAGAAATTGTAAAGATCTCCATCAAAATATAATATAAGGATGAAAATTTAATATCATATTTACAGGAATGTTTGTTTGATTATAGAATTACTTAACTGACTAGATATTTAAAGTCTCGTTTTAATGTCTCTTTTGTTAAGTACTGGAATATAAACAACTTAACCAATTTACATTTGAAATCACCAAAGGAGCCTTTATTATCAAAACTGCGAGGAATAATTGTTGTATTTATTGTATACCGAGTATTCATTTTAAAAAATAAGATGTAATTTAGAACCAGAAATTAAATTTGTTATGATAAATAATGAATGTGACTGTTTACTGGTTACAATTATATTAACACGAATGTGATACAGAGCCATAAAAATGTATGATAATTGCTTATATTTTATATGATCTTATTTACATACAACTGAATTCTGTGAAAATAATACTTCTTCATTATTGATCATTCAGCTGTCTTAAAAAACATTGTACTAAAATGTAAAGATTCAAAATTATTTTCTTTTCAGTTCCTATTTTGTATTAAAAATTCTGAAAAATCACGTATTAAATACAGAAGTCTTGGTAAAATTTTAACTTTAAACAAACAGTATGCACAATATTATAATGTTAAGTTTTTCAACTAAACACATGAAAATTAAATTATTTTTTTTTGTTTTTTTACTATCATTTTATACACAATTTGAAACTTTCGTACATGAGTTCATATATTTTCTTTTATGTATAATAAATTACTAATTTAGTCGTATTTATAGCAAATTAGCAATAATTTCATTAATTAATTTCAAATTGTGTAATGTTATTTTAAACTCTGAATTGTCGCTTAAATTAATTAATACATGTGCATGTATTTTTTTATAATATAATATATAATTAAACTATTATTGTGTTTGATTTTAGATTTCATGAAAGGATGATGAGTAAAATTACCAAATACACATCAATATTATATTTTTCAAACGGTTAATAAAAGTTTCGCCATATATCGTGTCCTCAGAGTACAATGGTGACGTGGTCAAAATGTGTGCTCTAAGAATATTAGTAGAAAGGAAATTTGTACTTTGTGATGCCAAAAAAATTGTGATTCTGACCCCGAACGCCTGACGCCACAACCAACTCTAAACGCGATTTCAAATCATCTACAGCTCAAATTTGTACGTTTAGATAAAAATAAATAATACTGACATAGAGATTAAAAAAAGACTAATCTAAGGCATAATAACACTGGAAAAAAATCTGAAAGAAAAAAAATATTTTTGACGTTTAAAAGTATTTTAAAACTTTCAAATCTTACAATTAATAGTAAAAACATAGTATAATAGTAAAAAATAGTAAAAACTATTGCTCTCAATACTCATTTTAAACATAAAAGTACCAAATTTTAAGTTACAGACCGCAAGAGTCAAAAAATGGAAAAATTTGAGCTAACCAACAAACTTCATTATCATATTCGGATTGAGTGGGTCAGAATTAGTAATAATTTTTAGGTCTCCGCTACGGTAACTCAAAAACGTGATTTTTTGTTGCTCAGTGTAATTAAAAGAGGAACAAAGTTGCACTAATAACTTATTTTCGCCAAATCTTGGGCATGTCACCATTGTGCTCTGAGAACGCGATATCATATCATATGTGATAAGATTAACTCCATATATCTTACAAATCATTATCAGTTTTTAGCAAGCGTTAGTGTCTAGTGTCTTTGTGGCGTGTAGTGTCTATTCAGTATATATTTCAAGAATCTTATTAAATATGTGATCAAATGTGATAAGTACAAACATTAAAAATAAAAATCAAAGTACCCAATGTCTTCTCAAATAATATTGAATGTGTAAAACTGTAAAAGAATATAAACTGTGCAGCACTTTCCCAATAAGTAATCCATGCATTGTGATGCATCAACTTTCATTTACTACTATTTTATATGTACATATGTATGTATAGTTTACAAAATTGGAATAAAATTAGCATAAAGTTCTTCAGAAAAAAGATGATATCTGCAAAAAAAATATTTTTAATTTATATAATTTGCTTTGCAAATCACCGATACATAAAAGCAATTACTGAAATGGGTGAATTTTGTCCTTATTCATTCGAAAAAGTGGTTCACGAAGGCACCACTTTTTGTGTGAAAAATAAAAACGTTGAAAAAATAGTTGATAAATATGTTGGATGTAGCGGAAATGCTGTTCCACTAAATTTTTCTAATATGGTTTCTTCGAGTTACAACAATACAAATGCATTATACTGGACAGATTACAGACTAGCTTATGAAAATGGACCCATTATTAACTGGAACTATGGAGACCTGGAAATTGGTAAGCCGTTGCTTTTAGACTTGGTCGGTGAACATTACTTATACCACAACTACTTTAAAAAAGACACATCAAATTGGACATGTCTGGCCATTGAAATTAAATCTCAAAAGTTTGTACCAAGAAATTGCGACAACCAGCTACATAGATTATGTGTCTCGAAGCCATTTCAACGATATCGGATGACCAAACGAGGCGAATGCAAGAAACATTTTGTATATTACGACTCTCCAAGACCGACCTGTCTCTCTCACATTTCTGATGAATTGAATATATTTCTAAATGGCACACGAAAGGCAGTTGAACAAGAATGCCAGGCTATTTCAGGACAAATTATAGGAAAAGGTTTCATTTACAGACACTCATCAAAGTGGGCGTTGAAAAATTTAGAAGCGCCTCTAGCAATCCAAAGTGAAAATGGAAATTTTCTGTATGACAATAGGGATGTGCTTAACGAAATTGTATGTAATGCATAATCTACGTATATTTAAAAAATCCCACAAAAAAATAATTTGATTAATTCTTATTTCAATATACACAACACAGAAACACAAATACATATCTACATATATTTAGATTCCAGGTATTCAACCGAGCATTCCAAAAAAATTCGTTTCATTGACTGGATCAGGCGAGCCAAATCTCAGAGACCAAGATTATTTATACAATGATGCTATATGCGAACATCCAATTGAAAAACCGAAAATGAAATTGAGCATACATCGTACAATGTTATAATTTTTTATTTTGATATTGAAATTTACATATCCTCCAGATCACACTCATTGATAAAATTCGTAAATTTTATAGATCGGGACTTTTTGTTTCAACTGAAAGCAATATCTCCGTATCACCTTCTGATATCAACTGTTTTACTGATTCTGCACAGTTTTTCCCGACCAGAATCAGTGTCATAATTCATATTAATCAAACATCACCCTTCAGGATAGAAACTGGTGCAGATGGATATTACTGGTGCATCAGTAATATAAATAAATGGGATTATAGTAGCAGTCGTTCGTTCTTGTTCGTCAACAAGATTTTTGATTTACTTGACATCTATAACATTCATTTCATTTTCACAAAACCCTCTCATGCATATAGTGAATTTGATGTTAAAGAACATTATAATAGGCAACTTCAAAACTCCAAGTAAATATTATATATTCCTCGCTTACTATAACATAATATATTTCTTTCTTTGTTTCTTAAATTAATGGCTTTTTACAGTTTCTCTAAATCATATAGAGTGGAATTTGTTTCAAGTAATTATATCCTTAAAAAAATCTATATGGATGGAGGCGTTCTTTATCGCACAAATATGTCTGAATACAATATGGATAAACCTCACCTTACCTTTTTAAAATTCCCTGAAATCGTAAGAATGGAAAGTTTCATTTGTTCTAATGATTTCAAAACCCTTGCTGCAGTCGGTAAGACATTTATATGTACATTGATTTTTTGAACCTTTTTAAAAATATTTATTTTTAATCCGATGTAATTTATTTCATTAGATGGCAAAATTGATAAACATCTTAATTATTCCATTATTTGCATATATAAACCAGATTGTTACTGTAGAAAATTCACATGTTTGCAAAATGACAAAATTAATCATCCACAATGGAACCCAAACAAGTATCATTGCTTGGATCAACATAGTGAAAGGTACGAATCTTCCGGACAAGATAGCTACGAATCTTCCGGACAAGATAGCTACGAATCTTCCGGACAAGATAGCTACGAATCTTCCGGACAAGATAGTAATGTAATAATAAAAGTTGGTATTCATTTCATCCCACCAAATGAAATTTCAAATGATTTTTGCATACTTAAATATAAACAAATTTCAGAATGATACTGCACCTGAAGATGAAATTTCACTCCTAACAAACAAAATGAATTCTATTCTCAACCAAACTGTCACAGAGAACAGCGTTCATCAAGTCATCCATGATTTAAATCATATTGTTTCATTTTCGAGAAACGTGAAAGTCCCCATCGAAGTTCTCAAAAATTTGGATAACATTTTAAATAAAGTGGAATTAGGTTCTGTCGCCAAAGGTCAACTTCATTCGGCAATTACACATTTGGTAGTCGGAGTTGCTGAAACTGGAGGACCAAATGACATTGTCGGTATAATGGTTAAAAAAGTTTCATTAGATATGACCAATACCAGTATCAACTTTTTAAACAATGGTAAGTTAATTAGAGGAAAAATTAACATTTTTGCGATTGCAGTTTTTTATAATAGTTTTATTTATTGTCCCTTTTAGATAAAATAAATTTGGCAAGAGAAGATACAACTGAAACTGAAATAATTGTGCAAATGCCAAGCTTTACTGCAAAATCCATTGGAAGCTTAGCTGTAGTGGTGATGAACAATATGAATTTTTTTCAAACGTACCAAAACCAAAGTGTTTGGAGAGTGAACAGTAGAGTGATTGGTATTTCTACCAAAAATGCAATATCATTTGGTGAAGATCAATATATAGATATCCATCTGAGGCCTTTTATAGGCGAATTGGCATCAAACGAAGAGCGAGTATGCGTTTTTTGGGATTTCACACTAGGAGAAGGGGGTGGTTGGTCAAGAGATGGATGTGAAATGCTGACAACGAGGACTTTGCAAGGATTGGATACATGTCGATGCCGTCACTTAACTCACTTTGCAGAGATAATCCAACCTGGTGGAAGTAAAATCAGCAGTGGTCATCAATTTGCCCTTACTGTTATCACTTACTGTGGTTGTTCCGCATCACTGATAGGTCTGGCATTCATCGCTCTCACGGCGATACTGTTTGACCGATGGAGACAGGAGTTTACCAATAAGGTCTATCTTAACTTGGCAGGTGCCATTGGACTCCTTGTGCTTGTTTTTTTGAGCAGTGCATTATGGAAAAGTTCTCCACACAGTAAAACTGTCTGCCTTTCCTTGGGTGCACTACTTCACTATAGTTTGCTTACTACATTTAACTGGATGCTAATTACGGCCATACTTTCATACAGAAAACTGGTGCATGTTTTCAACACTAGTTCGCCTCACAGACTACTCAAAGCTTGTCTTTTTGGTTGGCTCGTTCCACTGGGGCCGGTGATACTCCTCTTAAGTGTTAATCATAATAGTTATATTCGACTTACTTCGATAGACCAACCCACTCTATTTTGTTACCCGACTGGTCTGGGGTTCTGGTTGGCAGTCTTTTTGCCAGTTCTCCTGATTGTCGTCATAAATGCAGTATTTTTTTTCCTCATTGTGTTCAACGTTTTCATAAAATCTGCAATGAAACAACGGGAAGACTCACAACAAATTCAAAGAAGCATCACCGTAAGCTTCCTTCTGTTTTTCCTGTTTGGACTCACATGGATATTTGGGCTTTTATCCCACTACTTAATCATGAGTTACTTATTTTGTATTACGGCGACAATGCAAGGATTCGTCTTGTTTGTATTTTTTGTGCTAGCCAACGCCAAAACTAGAAACATGTGGAAAAGAAAACTTAGACTGAAATTCTTGGGTGAACAAAAATCAAAGGATACTTCAAATCGTTATTGGATAAATAAATATGATTCTGCATTAACACCTTCGCGATCGAAATCGACACCTGTAAGTCAAATACCAACAATAGAGCTTCAGCCACTCAATGAACATAATAATAGTTCACTCCCCACGCTAAACAGATATGTCCAGAAAAGGTTGTCGGATTTTTAAAAGTTTAAATCGTGTCATCTCGAATGAAAGATTAATCCAATTTAAATAATATTTGTCATGTTTTATTATGAGTATGTACGTACATGTTGGGTACGCCGGTAAAATCAATGTCAATCAACAATGCTCATGGTGTAAGTTTGGGAAATTAGCCTATTTTAAACGTCATAAATGTTTCTTACCGATTTTTATTTTATTCATATCGGATAAAGTATTGTGATAGTGTGAAAATTCGAGCTCGAGATTTTGACTGATTGATACCTGATCACATTTTCACGTTTTTGGAAAATCTCTGTTGTGCGTCTGTATGTACATATTATGTAAAACCGCTATATCTCAAAAACCATTAATCCTATCATACCGAAACTTCATATTTATAAGTTTGGTCGTTTGATCTTTATAATTTATAAGGTTTTCAAAAAATGTCTGTGGAAGTAGCTCTTCGCCTTGTAAGTCATCTCATTTTGAGTTTTCTTTGACATTTTTTTCCTCCAAAACCGTCGAATGGATTAAGCTGAAAATTTGTACATATTAAATTTTTAAATATTATTTTCCAACCTCTATAGCAATGCTTCCCAAACTTTTCAGCTTGGCGGACCGGTAGAAAATTTTCCCAAACACCAGGAACCGGTGCTTAATTTATTAATTATTTTTTTTTTTATATGACCTTTAAATATGTAATATTAGCCAATTCGATATGGCTCTAAAGCAGTGGTCTTCAACTTTTTTTCGGTCAGCGCCCAGTTTTTCAATATTATTTAATTTGTAATATGTTAACTGCCCACCTGCATATAAAAAAATTAATTAATACAGCAGTGACGATGACCACCCATTCTGCTAGTAGAGATTATGTATAGGAAAAACCATAAAAAAAATCAAACCCAAATATTTTCATTATCAAACATTTATTAAATGATAAATTATTAATAATGGATTAATACAAGTTATTTAATGCGACATTTGTTCCCTTATGAGATTTGACAAGACTTTCAATATCAGGCTGTAAACTTGATAAAGTCAGGTGAAGATCTCCTCTTTTTGATACGCACAAGCGATTTCTCTGTTTTGTGAAAAGACGATTAACAACGCTGAAACATGATTCAACTAAATAAAAAGTTGGAAAAGCCAGTAGTATTAACGAAATTTTACTCCACAATTGAGGATAAATAGAAGATATCTTCTTATTCTGCCAGAGTGCTAAATATCCTCCCAGATTAAAATCAGACTTGCATTCGTCATCATCACCAATGAGCAATATTTGTTTTTTTATTAAATTCATACCCGATTTTTTTTTTGCCATCCCTACGTAGACGCACCAATTAAACTAATTATAACTAAACACATGAAAATCAAACATTTTTTGTAGTTTTACTATCTTTTAAAAACAACTGCGTATATGGATTCGTATATTTTCTTTATGTATGGTTCAGAGACGAGATATCACTTTTCTTGTAGATTTATGCCTGGTGAACACGAATCTGGATCGATATTCGGAAATATAATTATGTGTTTTAAAAATAGCGCGATTTTTCTATTTTTTGCAGTGAGCGGTCTATTTCTTAAAATCTATGAATTTTTTTTGTTCAAAATGAATATTGAAATATATACTCAGATATTTTACCTTTCATTTGTAATATTTTTCATTTTTCAAATCTTTCTAGATAGTTGTGTCGTCCAAATCAAAAGTCAAAAACATGTGTTTTCACTTGAGATTTTTTTTTCACTAATTAATATTATTTCATACGGTTACCGTACAGCAACAAGAAATAGAAAAATCGCGCTATTTTTAAAACACAAATCTCCGAATCTTGAGCCAATCAGCATTTGTTATTAGCAGATTCGTGTTCACTGGACAAAAATCTAAATCGTCATTTTTCGAACGGTGATTGCTAATTTAGTCATATTTATTTAATTTAAAATTATTAATAATTTCATATTTTGTAATGTTATTTTAAACTCAAAATTATCGCTTAAATTAATTATACATGTGCATCTATTTTTTTTTATAATACAATATAATATAATATGTATCATTGGGTTTGATTTTAAATTTCACCGTTTTTGGCAAAAATGGATTAAGTTTACCTAACAAATTATTAAGGGTTTAGGTTTAATTAGGTCAGGGGCGTCCAACCCAAATTGTTTGGTGGGCCAAAAAAATAAATTATTGAGCTTACATAGGTGGGCCCGCACATATAAAAAAAACCAAACAATGAACTTATTCAAAATATTTTATTACCTTATAATTAATGAGACACTTGTTTTTGTATATTATTTGATATCTTTTTCATATTAACTAGCAATTTAGTCGACGCGCATCGCAGTTGATTGGTCGTGTTTTCATCGGTCAACCTGCTGCGACACTTCGTTTTTACTAGATATATTTAATTTCAACTGTAATGCACATTGCTAGTTGTTTTAATTTTGGAAATTTATCTTCGAGGATATATTTTTGGTAAAACTCACGCTTATTCCCTTCAAACATGCATTTTAACTCCAGGCTTTATTGCAGGTCTAATAGCTCCGTTTGTAAATTTGGAGGCGCTGATTCCACCTCCATGTTAAATGGAGTTAGGAATATTTTGAACATTTCCTCATACTGTTGCATATATGTATGTACATACATATCAGAATCTGGTGTCGAATTCTTTAATTAATTTTGTGACTTCATTCGAATATTTAAAAAAATCTTTACATTATTGCATTATTTGACCATAATTGATTTTCATCAAGTTTGAGCTTTGTTACAAAGGAGTTTTATATCTTGATAACATTCTGTAATTTATTTATTTTCCCCGTGTACCTTCTGATTTAATTAATTTAATTTCATTGTTATATCTGTAAGAAAACATAAATCCAGAAGTCATTGATCATCGTAATATTCAGGTATATTATTGCCGCTTTCGTTCATAAAAATCTGAATTTCTTCTCTCAATTTTAAAAATCTTAATAAACAGTTTCCACGACTCTATTTTGGCATAAAACATGAGATCACCGTAATCGGATTCGAGTTCGTGAAGATATTCTTGAAATTGACGATGCTTCAATGAATTATTTTTAATTGAATTAATTACCTTGACAACAACTGACATCACATGCGACATATTTTATACTTGTGCACATACATATGTAGGTTCTCGAGGTGCAGAAAGCAATGGCAAATGAACATTTCAAAATCATTTGAATTTTAAAATTGAAATAGAATCACGACGAATCAAACATACAACGTTGTCTTTTATTAGAGTGTAAAAGTACAAATCTTTCCATTAACTCTGGAACCTTCTATTCTCATCTTCAAGTTTTCTTTTCATCTTTTCAATTCTTCTTCTAGTCATGAGGAATAAATTATTTGATTTTCATAAAATGATATACCAAAATGCAAAATATAGAAAGCTGCAAACTTCAATAGGGCCGCAAAAAATCTTCAAATGGGCCGCATGCGGCCCACGGGCTCTGGGTTGGACTTGCCTGGTTTAGGCCATATCCTATTGGAGCAGGCCGTTTAAGAGGCCGTATGAGGCCTAATGAAATGTGTATTAGGATGGAGTGAATTTTTATTTTTAAAATCGAAATGGTTGGGCTTGTGAAAGTTGCTCCATGGGAATTCAAAACAAACGGTGTAATTATTTTTTTGATGTTTTAACTCTTTATACTGCCCCAATGGAGTCAAAAAATTAGAAGAAATGTGTTTTCAGCTAAAAGTCGAAGGTTCATCTAACGGTATTAAAACGCAGATAAAGTACATTTCTTGTCGCTTATTTGATTTAAGAAAATGCAAACCAGTAATATATACGTTTCAGTTACTAATCAAGAACAAAAAACGACGGAAATATCATACCATCATCACGCAAGAAAAACTTAAAAATAACCAAAATACTACGGGCAATATTTTTTTTTTGCATTGAAAATAGGCATTATTTTTCGTGATTCGAATCTAGGTTTTATGAAAACATCTCGCCATAAGGTCCACAAACAGTAGCAGAGGCTTCCGTCACTATTTTCACTGTGTGGCAAGGAAAAATCCTTATCTGAGGCAAAATGACTATTTATTACTTCTTAATCAAAGCTTGTAAAATAGTTTCTTCTTCTATGAATGTGTTGTGATGAGGTTCTGTTACCATTCCCAATTTATAATATTGCCACAATATGCTTAATACAGCCAATTCAAAGTTACGAATAACATTTGTCGGTTCCCACACTAACTCTCTTATGTGCTTTCTGTTATCAGCCAACATTGCTTTCAATATGTTTGCTGGATGGCCAAAAAAACCATTTCTTTGATTCACTACATCAGGGGTCCCTAACCTTTTTGGGAAATGGGCCGGTTCAGAATTTTGAAAAGTATAGATGGCTGGATGAAAAAAATCTTATTGGATTCCAATTCAAACAAATTTGCATATATTTTTTTTATATACATACATACATATGTATGTACATAGGTACAGTGGTATCCCTTTATATCGATCTCGCATGCATTGTTTTTTCGCCTACATCGCTATTTTTTCATAGTCCCGGCCAAACACCCATAAGAACAGTGTTAAATAATCTCGCTTGCATCGTTCTCCTATATGTATATCGTTATTCTGTATCAATCGTCTAAATATTACGGTCCCGTCACAAATTTTACCATGATAGATCTTTTTTTTTCTTTGTCGCACGTGCGAGAACCCAGTCTTGACCAAAAGTCGGAAGCACCCCATTTTTTCTCGAAATTTGAAAACACTGTAGATTGCAATCTACACCAAAGTGGTGGAAGCAGGTATGTATGTAGTTGTGCCTGACATTCCAAGAAAAAAACGGTACAAGTACCTTTTTTTTTGTTTACTCTATTGCAGCGGTCACCACGCTATCCCCAGTTTTTATATGTATAGGTGTGGGTGGAGCCTTGCCTTTTTAACAGCCAATCCCGTCTACGTAATAACTGATGACGACATCTCTATTGTCATTTATCTCAGTTAGAAATATTACCAAAGCTATGTACGCTAATCCGCTACCTGAAATGCTCACTGACCCTTCATAGTTTTTGTGACTTTTTGGATGCACATTTCACTGACTTAAGTCCTTTTATAATAAATTCTACGTATTTTAAGTTGGAACAGGGGTACTCATTTTGAAATAAAAATAATACAAAAAAACAATTTAATTATAATACTTTATTAAAAAATAAAAAAAATACATAAATATAAATGTATTGAAACAAAAATTAATCCACACTAGCAACAATATCTTTAATTTATTAAATTTACTATTCTTGGGCTTATCGTGGATATAGCGACACGGATGGGGTTTTCAATTTTGAGGCGATTTCGTTTACATGTTTTTATATTGGACATTGTAGAAAATGCCTGTTCGCATAGGTAGGTGGTAGAAAAAATTAAAATTTTTTTAATGGCAATAGAGCTCAGTGCTCCATACTCCGAGTTTACACGACCCCAAAAAGTTTCTAATGGTATATTTTTTTGTCTTGCACAAAACTACATAATATGATACACATATGTATATAAACAGAGAATAGTAATGAAAGAAAAGAAACGAAACTTACCCACAGGAGTTCAGGATGATGGCAAACAACAGAGACCTGTGTTATAGATTCAAATGACTTTTATACAGTGATCTAGTCTGGAAGTTATTAGTTTCCTTTTATACTTCGAGCTAATTATTCTTAGACACTTTTTTTACGCGTAGCAAAAGCACTCTTCTTGGGAAAAACCCATTTCATTAGGAAATTAAATTAAATTCATAAAAGTACGTTTGTGGAAATTCCCATTCGTTGGAATTTCCCTGTTCAGAAATGCAGAATAGTAAAAAGGATACAACCATTTGCATTTTTTTTTCGTCACACATTTTTTTTGTTAGTTTTAATGTACTCGTATATTTGGTTGAAAGCCCCTGATATACCTTAGTGTGCGTGCGAGTGTACGTATACTTTTTGGGGACAGTTGGTGACCACTGCTCTACTGTTTCCGAATTTGTACCTGGTAACTTTACTTGCGTCCGATGTTTTAAGAATATTAAAACACATAACGTAAAATACCACGCCAACAAGAAGGCATATATGATCACAAACATTTTTATGGTTTTCTCGAGGATAATCGAGTCATTATGTAATGCAGCCGATGACACCAGCGAAAAGAAGAAGACCATGAAGATAATGAAGATTATGAATCTTTTCCGACATTCGCAGAAGCATTGATAGCATTCGATAAATTGAAATCATTTTTGTATTCATATGAGATAGACGAATCTGTTGTGGAAAAAGTGAGCGAATTTGAGAGGTTTGCTTGAATTAAAATGCAAGACTGGCAAGAGGCAACTCACTATGAAAGACTTCTTTGAAAAAAAAAGAATGTTCTGATGATTATTATGTACATACATGTAATTATTGATTATTTCTGATGATTTTATTAGTTTTTTTTAATTTTACAAAACACTTTTTATTTTATTTATGTATTAAAATTTTCTGATAATTAAACAAGTTTTTTTATTAAATTTTACAAAACACGTTTTTTTTATGGGTTTGAGACTTTATCGTATAAGTCGTTTTTCTGCTTACATCATTTTTTTTTTTACGGACCCTTGAAAAACGATGCATAGAATATAATACAATACATTCCTTGTTTTGATAATTTGTCGAAAAATATACCTATTCAGAATTTTCCGATCGAAAACTGTATTCACAATTTTAAATTATTACAGAAAGCGTTTGAAGATCGATTTATAGATTTTAAAAGTAATTTAAAAGTGTTTCAATTTTTCCAAAATCCATTTGATATCGATATCAACGATATTGATTGAAGATTTTCAATTAGAATTAATCTGAATCTGAATTTCTTTTCTTCGACATCATTTACATTGGATCTCTAAAATTAAAAGTTATGTATGCATTACAATTTTTGATTATTTTAAATGTACATATGTATGTGAATTATTAATACATAAATTAATTTAACAATTTTAAACTACACTGAAATAAGTGTACCTATGTATGTAATAATTTAAAGAACAAAATTACAAATAAATTTTTAAACTGTAAACCGGAGGGTATCCGCGATTTCTCCAAATTCTACAGATGCGTAAGCGCGCCAGATTAATCAAAAAGTCCGCTCGCGCAGCATTAGTGAACGTATTAAAAAAAATCAATAAACTATTTACTATAAAGATATGTACCTTAATAAATGTGACAGCTAGTATTCCTGCCAACTTCTGTTGCAAGACTGATGTGATGAGTGACTATTTGTCCGAAAACTTGCATGTTCAGGACGCACGTGTAAGAGATTTTAGGCCCGTAACGCACTTGGCAGCCTGGCTGCGCGGCCATGGACGCGGCGGCCACAACGATGTTAGGAAATGTATGTGGCTGCCTGTTTGACAACGCACTGAGGCAGCCAGGAAACTCTGGCTGCGCGGCCACAGGTACCGGCTCCGATACGCAGCAGCCAGACAGGCAGCCACTGGCCGCCGCGGCATACACGAGATGTATTTAACAAAGCAAATGTATGTGGCTGCCTGTGCGATGCACGCACTAGCAGCCAGTCAATTCACGTTTGCCATTTCTGATTTTCAGCCGCTTCGGCTGAAAATCTGAATAAACAATTCCAATTCCATTATAAATTTTACACTAAACTCAACGAATAAGATAAAAATATAAAAAAAAAATCTCGCTAATATTGCGCGCTGGAAATAATGTATATAAAACTATTTTCAACGAATTATTTGCATCTACATATGTACATACAGTACAAAAGGATCCGAGATCCGAGATTACGAACCAAATATTGCATTGAAAATAATATGTTGTATCGCTGTCCATTTGTGAGCATCTTTTGTTTGAGAACTTGCCGCTAAATTTCTAAGAACTGAGCTCTGGCTGCCGCTTTGGCTGCTTGAACTGGGTGCACGTTTTTCTGGCCGCCGCGGCTATGGCCGCGCAGCCAGGCTGCCAAGTGCGTTACGGGCCTAACTGTGTTACTTTTTCAAGAAAGTGATTTTTTTTGTTAAAATACGGAAATACCGAACGTTGTCAAACAAATGACGAACGATCGTCAAACAAAAGAAGAACGGAAAGTTGCTTTTTGCATTTCATTTGGGTCTTAACTACCTGGAAGCCATACCCCAATAGAAATTGTGAAGGAATTTGACCTTTTTTCTTGTATAAAATATCACGATCAGGGTAAAAATTTTAAAAATCTTAAAAATTTTACATTTTAAATTAGTTTTTAAAAATCAGGTCAATTTTTTCAATGGGCCGGATGAATATCTCTCGCGGGCCAGATCTGGCACGCGGGCCGTAGGTTGGTGACCGCTGCACTACATCGATGATTGCTTTCAAGTGACAAGATTAGTGACAAGGTAAATAGCAAAATTGTCTGATACATAGTGAACTTAATATTGAACCACATACATACATACATTAAATGAACGATTTTACCTGAATATTTCATTAATAGTGTTTCATTGCATGATCTTGAGATAATTGATTCACAAATTTCAAATAAGTAGGTACAACTGATTCTCAAATCTTCTCAAATCAAAATGTTTTAAACACCACCTTATTCTTAAACAGGATTTAAGAATCCTGTTTAAATCCGGGAAAGTTCTTCACTACACTAGAAACCCTTTGTCTAAAAAAAAAACAACAAATTCATAGATGAAGAAACTGTTTTTCAAGTTATTTCCGATTAAGAAGTATTAAATAGTCATTTTACCTCAGATAAAGATTTTTCCTTACCACCCACCCTCAAGCCACATAGTGACAGTAGCCTCTGCTACTGTTTATGTGCTACTGTGCATTCTGTGCTACTTTTAGCTGGAAACACATTTCTAAATTTAAAATAAAGAGTTAAAATATAAAAAAAAAATTACACAGTTTGTTTTGAATACCCATGGAACAACTTTACTAAGTCCAAGTATTTCGATTTTCTAAAACAAAATTTGGCACCACCCTAAATATACCTATGTATATTACATATCATATATAAATATGTGATAAGATTAATTCTACATTCTATGTATTATTTTTTTTATTAATTCTATCATTTATCAGTTTTTGACAAGTGTTAGTGTCGTGTTTTGTGGAGTGTGGTGGCAATTCAAGTATAATATATTTCAAGAATCATATTAAATATGATTCTTGTGTAAATGTGTAAAGTACAAACATTTAAATAAATATCGAAGCACCCAATGTGTTCTCGAATAATATTGAATGTGTAAAACTGTAAAAGAATATAAACGGTGTAGCACTTACATATGTATAATAAGTAATAAGTAATCTATGCATTTTGATGCATCAGCTTTCATTTACTACATATGTACATCAATAGTTTACAAAATTGAAATAAAATTTATGTCACTTCAGAAAAAAGATGAAATCCGCAAAAAAAATATTTTTAATTTATCTTACTTGCTTTGTAAATCACCGATACATAAAAGCAATTTCTGAAATGGATGAATTTTGTCCTTATTCATTTGAAAAAGTGGTTCACGAAGGCACCACTTTTTGTGTGAAAAATAAAAACGTTGAAAAAATAGTTGATAAATATGTTGGATGTAGCGGAAATGCTGTTCCACTAAATTTTTCTAATATGGTTTCTTCGAGTAACAACAATTCAAACGCATTATACTGGACAGATTACAGACTAGCTTATGAAAATGGACCCATTATTAACTGGAAGTATGGAGACCTGGAAATTGGTAAGCCGTTGCTTTTAGACTTGGTCGGTGAACATTACTTTAAACAAGACACATTCCAATTTATATGTCTGGCCATTGATATTAAATCTCAAAAGTTTGTACCAAGAAATTGCAACGACCAGCTACATAGATTATGCGTCTCGAAACCATTTCAACGATATGGACGAGGGGAATGCAAGAAACATTTTGTATATTACGACTCTCCAAGACCAACCTGTCTCTCGAACATTTCTGCTGAATTGAATTTATTTCTAAATGCCACGCGAAAGGAAGTAGAACAAAAATGCCAGGCTATTTCTGGACAAATTATAGGAAAGGGTTTCATTTACACTCCTTCACTCACAGAAACTCCGTTGTTAAAGTGGACGTTGGGAAATTTAGAAGTGCCTCTAGCAATCCAAAGTAAAAATGGACATTTTCTATATGACAATGGGGACGAGGTTAACGAAATTGTAAGTAATGCATAATCTATGTACATACATATATAAAAAAAATCCCATCAAATACTTCTCTTGCATAAAAATAATTAGATTAATTCTTATTTCAATATACACAATACAGAAAACACAAATACATATCTATATTTAGATTCCAGGTATTCAACCGAGCATTCCAAAGAAATTCGTTTCTTTGAATGGATTAGGCGAGCTAAATCTCAGAGACCAAGATTATTTATACAATGATGCTATATGCGAACATCCAATTGAAAAACCGAAAATGAAATTGAGCATACATCGTAAAATGTTATAAATTTTTATTTTGATATTGAAATTTACATATCCTCCAGATCACACTCATTGATAAAATTCGTAAATTTTATAGATCGGAACTTTTTGTTTCAACTGAAAGCAATATCTCCGTATCACCTTCTGATATCAACTGTTTTACTGATTCTGCACAGTTTTACCGGACCAGAATCAATGTCACAATTTATCTTAATCAAACATCACCCTTCAGGATAGAAACTGGTGCAGATGGATATTACTGGTGCATCAGTAATATAAATAAATGGGATTATAGTAGCAGTCGTTCGTTCTTGTTCGTCAACAAGATTTTTGATTTACTTGACGTCTATAACATTCATTTCATTTTCACAAAACCCTCTCATGCATATAGTGAATTTGATGTTAAAGAACATTATAATAGGCAACTTCAAAACTCCAAGTAAATATTATATGTTCCTCGCTTACTATAACATAATATATTTCTTTCTTTGTTTCTTAAATTAATGGCTTTTTACAGTTTCTCTAAATCATATAGAGTGGAATTTGTTTCAAGTAATTATATCCTAAAAAAAATCTATATGGATGGAGGCGTTCTTTATCGCACAAATATGTCTGAATACAATATGGATAAACCTCACCTTACCTTTTTAAAATTCCGTGAAATCGTAAGAATGGAAAGTTTCATTTGTTCTAATGATTTCAAAACCCTTGCTGCAGTCGGTAAGACATTTATATGTACATTGATTTTTGAACCTTTTTAAAAATATTTATTTTTTAATCCGATGTAATTTATTTCATTAGATGGCAAAATTGATAAACATCTTAATTATTCCATTATTTGCATATATAAACCAGATTGTTACTGTAGAAAATTCACATGTTTGCAAAATGACAAAATTAATCATCCACAATGGAACCCAAACAAGTATCATTGCTTGGATCAACATAGTGAAAGGTACGAATCTTCCGGACAAGATAGCTACGAATCTTCCGGACAAGATAGCTACGAATCTTCCGGACAAGATAGTAATGTAATAATAAAAGTTGGTATTCATTTCATCCCACCAAATGAAATTTCAAATGATTTTTGCATACTTAAATATAAACAAATTTCAGAATGATACTGCACCTGAAGATGAAATTTCACTCTTAACAAACAAAATGAATTCTATTCTCAACCAAACTGTCACAGAGAACAGCGTTCATCAAGTCATCCATGATTTAAATCATATTGTTTCATTTTCGAGAAACGTGAAAGTCCCCATCGAAGTTCTCAAAAATTTGGATAACATTTTAAATAAAGTGGAATTAGGTTCTGTCGCCAAAGGTCAACTTCATTCGGCAAGTACACATTTGGTAGTCGGAGTTGCTGAAACTGGAGGACCAGATGACATTGTCGGTATAATGGTTAAAAAAGTTTCATTAGATATGACCAATACCAGTATCAACTTTTTAAACAATGGTAAGTTAATTAGAGGAAAAATTAACATTTTTGCGATTGCAGTTTTTTATAATAGTTTTATTTATTGTCCCTTTTAGATAAAATAAATTTGGCAAGAGAAGATACAACTGAAACTGAAATAATTGTGCAAATGCCAAGCTTTACTGCAAAATCCATTGGAAGCTTAGCTGTAGTGGTGATGAACAATATGAATTTTTTCAAACGTACCAAAACCAAAGTGTTTGGAGAGTGAACAGTAGAGTGATTGGTATTTCTACCAAAAAAATGCAATATCATTTGGTGAAGATCAATATATAGATATCCATCTGAGGCCTTTTATAGGCGAATTGGCATCAAACGAAGAGCGAGTATGCGTTTTTTGGGATTTCACACTAGGAGAAGGGGGTGGTTGGTCAAGAGATGGATGTGAAATGCTGACAACGAGGACTTTGCAAGGATTGGATACATGTCGATGCCGTCACTTAACTCACTTTGCAGAGATAATCCAACCTGGTGGAAGTAAAATCAGCAGTGGTCATCAATTTGCCCTTACTGTTATCACTTACTGTGGTTGTTCCGCATCACTGATAGGTCTGGCATTCATCGCTCTCACGGCGATACTGTTTGACCGATGGAGGCAGGAGTTTACCAATAAGGTCTATCTTAACTTGGCAGGTGCCATTGGACTCCTTGTGCTTGTTTTTTTGAGCAGTGCATTATGGAAAAGTTCTCCACACAGTAAAACTGTCTGCCTTTCCTTGGGTGCACTACTTCACTATAGTTTGCTTACTACATTTAACTGGATGCTAATTACGGCCATACTTTCATACAGAAAACTGGTGCATGTTTTCAACACTAGTTCGCCTCACAGACTACTCAAAGCTTGTCTTTTTGGTTGGCTCGTTCCACTGGGGCCGGTGATACTCCTCTTAAGTGTTAATCATAATAGTTATATTCGACTTACTTCGATAGACCAACCCACTCTATTTTGTTACCCGACTGGTCTGGGGTTCTGGTTGGCAGTCTTTTTGCCAGTTCTCCTGATTGTCGTCATAAATGCAGTATTTTTTTTCCTCATTGTGTTCAACGTTTTCATAAAATCTGCAATGAAACAACGGGAAGACTCACAACAAATTCAAAGAAGCATCACCGTAAGCTTCCTTCTGTTTTTCCTGTTTGGACTCACATGGATATTTGGGCTTTTATCCCACTACTTAATCATGAGTTACTTATTTTGTATTACGGCGACAATGCAAGGATTCGTCTTGTTTGTATTTTTTGTGCTAGCCAACGCCAAAACTAGAAACATGTGGAACAGGAAATTTGGACTTAAATTCTTGGGTGAACATAGATCAAAGGATACTTCAAATCGTTATTGGGTAAATAAATATGATTCTGCATTAACACCTTCTGGTTCGAAATCGACCCCTGTAAGTCAAATACCAACATTAGAAGTTCAGCCACTCGATCCTTCACTCCCCACGTTAAACAGATATGCCCAAAAAAGACTGACTAATCTTTTATAAGTGTACATAATTTTAATCAGGTCATTTCGAATATTATATACATAAGAATCGTTTAAATAATACTTGTGATGTTTTATTATATGTATGTATGTACATATTACTATAAGATGTATGCTGTAGGGGGGGGTGCCTTGCGTAATTTTTGAATGAGGGTCTAAAATTTCTAGCTACGCCACTGGGTGGAGGTGGTGTTCAAATTGAAATGGGACACAAAAAGGATGTAATGAATGATTCATATCGATGAGTTTCATAGGCTTATCATATTATTTTTCATTCAAACCAGTACACTTTGCATTTGAATTATTTGAATTTCATAAGAAAATCATTAGATTTTGAACAAAACTTTTTTTTAAAAATGGGCCGAAGACGAGATTTTTTTCCAAACCACAACATAGTATTTTATCGAAACACCACAACATAGTATTTCACTGAAAACATAGATGAGTATTGTTCGTATTTTACGCGATCAACGTAGCCACACAAGTTTTTCAGAAAAGGATATTCTTTCTAGGTATCTGTAAATGCAGTTTTTTTTAGGCATTTCTAATCTCTCGATAACCAAGTTAACTGTTATGAAATACCTCAGGGATTCTTAAGCGTATGCGCGGATTTCCTCCCTTGGAAGCTTACACAATATTCTTTCCCTCCCCCTCCCCCCCACCCTAAATTCATTGAATAATTTTCATGAAACATATTTCAGTCTTTTAAGGCCAAATTAATGAGATTGTTGTTGGTGCTTTTGATTAACAACTGCCATCCAACAGATTCCTAGCTTTTGTCTTGATACTGACTAATTTTGAGAATCCAGATTCGCAAAGAATGGTTGTAACAAATAAAAATTAAGACCAAAAGTGCTTTATTTATTAACTAAATACTTCGGGCAATAATCTTTTTTTGCGTTGAAACTTATTCATTATTATTATTATTTTTTATTGTCTCGATATGCTTCAGAAAAATTAAATACAGGCAATTTAAAGGTATGAATAACATTTGCTGGTTCTTTCGATTGCCGGCTTTTAATATTTTTCGCAACACTAACTCTCTTGTGTGCTTTCTGTTATCAGCCAACATCGCTATCAATATGTTTACTAGGGTACTCCGAATAAAGTGCACAAAAAAAAATTTGGGTGTGGCCAACCCATGACTTTATCCATATACATATTTGAGGAATACAAAGAGTAACGAACAAAATTTTGAAACTTGAAAAGTCAAAAATCACAATTTTGCTCGAGCCGGAGAATATTGCCTCGAACGTAGCGAGCAACGAACAAACGTATCACAATACGAAACAAACAATTTTCAACGCATACTGAAACACGATAAACCGTCACATCTACCATACTGATGTTGATGAGTTTTATTTAAACTCACCATTGCTATAAGAATTCTAATTTTATAATATTACGAAGATTCAAAATATATGAAAGACGATTCTTTCGAAAAAGAAGATTCAAAATATATGAAAAAATTAAAAAAAAAAAAAAAAAATCATTCAAGAGTAAATTACCACTTCTGGTAGGCGGATTTTGATCAAAACCTTACCAAATCTTAAGCCTTATGTAAAAACTATATATATGAAATTTCAACATGATCGGCTAAGTAGTTTCGGAAATATGGCGTAGTAACAGAATTTTTGACTTTTCTACAGAAAAAAAAACCAAACTTCCGGTTGACTGATTTTAATGATTTAATTTTTCGTAACTAGGTATTGCTTTAAGGATTATAATATTACAATATTATGAAGATACCAAAAATGTAAAAGGCCGAAAAAAATAAATCTCGTTCTAATATCTCTTACCCCTTACGTGAAAATAATAGAAATTAAATTTCAGTATGATAGACTTTTTTCGGAGAAAAAATTAAAAACACCAAAAATCAATAGTAAAAGTACTACTTCCGGTTGGAAAAAAATGTTTAAAAATTTTATTATTTTGAGGGTGTTTACACATACATACTACATACATATGCAAAAGTTCAGTTTAATATGTATCATAGTTTTGCTGGAAAAACCTTTTAAAGATTACAAAGTACACATTAAGATTACATGTACAGTGGAGACATATGCCCTTACCCTCAATATACACACCTAACAATAAAGGAAAACAACGCACCAACAGCAGAGTGAACGCCAAAAGCAGCCCCTGTTGAGCAGCACCATCCAACGACTGATGTCCCAATCCTTTTCTTTAGGAATTGGCCCAATCTTATAGGAGAGGAGTTAAGACCTGTCGGTCTTTCACCAACGTACCTACTCACTAACCGAGTGTACTAACCGATAATTCAAATGTAAAACTTTTATACAGTGGAACCCCTTTATATCGTTCTCGCATGCATTGTTTTTCGCCTACATCGCTATTTTTTCATAGCCCCGGCCAAACACCCATAAGAACAGTGTTAAATAATCTCGCTTGCATCGTTCTCCTATATATCATTATTCTGTATCAATCGTCTAAATATTACGGTCCCGTCACAAATTTTACCATGATAGATCGTTTTTTTTTCTTTGTCACACGTGCGAGAACCCTGTCTTGACCAAAAGTCGGAAGCACCCCATTTTTTCTCGAAATTTCTAAACAATTACACTGTAGATTGCAATCTACACCAAAGTGGTGGAAGCAGGTATGTATGTATGTAGTTGTGCCTGACATTCCAAGAAAAAAAAACGGTACAAGTACTTTTTTTTTTGTTTACTCTACTGTTTCCGAATTTATTTGTACCTGATACCTACTTGCGCCCGATGTTTTAACCACGCACAAAAATACCACGCCAACAAGAAAGCATAGATGATCACAAACATTTTTATGGTTTTCTCGAGGACAATCGAGTCATTATGTAATGCAGCCAATGACACCAGCGAAGAAGAAGACGATGAAGATAATGAAGATAATGAATCTTTTCCGACATTTGCAGAAGCATTGATAGTGTAGGAGTTCCCCACTCCAGCCTCCGCATTCTGCGTGTGGCAGCACTGCGCTTCATCCCCGAACGCAGGGTGGCGGAACAGCAGTGACATACGGGTGTAGCCCGACAGAGCTTGTCTGCGCTCACATTGTAAATTCGTTCAAAAGTTTACTTAAGTATTTAATAAACTCGAAAAACAAAGTTTAAATTCGTAGACATTAGTTCCCATATCTACACACGATAACAATTATATTGGGTTGTATATTAATATTTTAAGTTTTTTATTGTATTTTTGTATTTTATTGTATATTTGTGTATATCATAATAATTATGATATACATATATTATTATATCACATATTATATGTTGTACAAATTTTGGGTAAAAAAAAAATAAATAAAATAAATTACGGCTCATAACTTGGAGCTCATACAGCTCATTCCATGGAAGACTATCATCCACACCACTTGTACCACAATTATACCGTCATAATAAAAAAAAACCACATATAACAACTAGTCGACTATCGTTATTGAACCTGGATAAACCTGAGCCAACTACACAACCACAACTGTAGACTTCAACGCTGGTAATCTGTCCGTGTATTTCTCGCGCCCACCACCCACCGGGAGATACATAACAATGTACATACATACATATGTATTACTGCAAGAGGTACATATCGTTAATTTGCAATGCTTTATGATATAATATATACATATTATGTAGAATTTTGATATGTATCTCAATTTTTACTTGTGCTTTCATTATTGTTGTTTTTTTATGAACGCATGTTTGAATAAACCAATTTCTCATTTTCTGAATTTTCGATTAATCACATATAAATAACACAGAAAGACCTTCACCTATTCAGTCGTGTTCCGTCCGTCTACCGACAAATTTCTGCTAATTTACTGATTTTGTATGATCAACCTGTGCCAATGAGAATGTTGACCAACTTGCAAGTTAGTAGTAATATTCAACCACTAACATTATGAAAAAAAGTAACTTTAAACTAAACTATGTACCTTAATTCAAAAACATTTCTAGTTAAATATTCACTGTTTTTTGAAGGTCGTTTTAATAATTATCACAATTAAAACGTTCAATATGGGATCGGTACAAAGTGCCATTATACCAAGTTCACGTTTAGAAGGTGAAAGGAAGATTGACACGATCACAAAGTTTCAAATCAAGCCCTGGACACACAATAGCTATTATTTTACGTAAGTTTACTGTTGCAATAAATAAATAATTATACTGCAAATTTAACGTGTTGTAGATTTTTTAAGTCGTCTGATCGTTGAAAATAATGCCATTTTCATAAGCTTGAGAGCTATTTCAATATTTGTAGATTACCAGAAATTATGGTCAAAATATAACCGTGACTCAAATAGAAAAGGAAGAATAAATAAACTCTATAAGTAGTCACGACATCATTATCTCATACTTGAACAAATATCTTATTTGCTTTTTTTAATGTACATACATTTTGCAAAGAAAATGAATGACTCACAAATCCATGTGGTATTATCGTGTAACTGTTATAAAACTAATTGATTCACGTTAACTATTAACGCACAATCAAAAGAGTTAGTTTTAATATAACCAATAAGTTAGTTTTCTCTATGTACATATGTATTATGTTATACTTCTCGCTAGGTCTACAAATTTCATTGGGGTTAGTGATTATTACAAAATTTCGAAATATACACTTTATAATTTTGTATGTGACAGGTACGAAACATCTTCTGGAAGTCAAAGAGAAGAGAGTGGCTTTCTTCAAAAAGCAAAAGATATTGATGACGTGTTGATTGTGAAAGGGTTTTATTCATACGTAGGACCAGACAATGAAATATATCGAGTTGATTATTTAGCAGATGAAAATGGTTATCATGCGTCGCAATCTCAACCCAAAATGAATCGAATTGAAGTAGAAGAAATCACTACAGCTATGGTAATAAGTTTTTTTTTTTACTTTTTAGTATTATAGATTTGTGTACCTACACAATTAAGGTTAAAACTGAAAATTATTCCAGGAGCTTATTCCAGTAGGTATCAAAAATAGGATTTTACCACCTGGTTTAATTGCTTCTCTGACTGGTTAAATTGTATCACTGTAATAAATTTCGTCCACCTCATTTTTATTTATATTCTCAATGATTTCGAAAATTAACTATTTTAAAATATCTATTATTATTGTAAATCATTTTATTATTTTATCTAATTAAAATACTACATGAAAATATTTTAGAATGATTTTTTTTTTATTATTTAAAATAACATAATATGTATATCTAATCATTTAACAATAATTATTATTTTCCATTCATCTTTTTTTCATTATACATATTTAATTACAAGATTGTTAAAAAAAATGTAAAATAAATCTTTCAGCAAATTATGTAGCATAAGTAATTTACTTTTCCTTATCACTTATTAAATAATAGTCATATCTAAAAATATATTCAAATTTGCAGAAAATATAAATGGTTGTAAAGTTGTAAAAAAAAAAAACAGTATAAATAGTAGTTGTTAAATGATTCAATGTACTTACCTATGTACATATATAAAATGTCAGTTAATTGTTCGTATACAAGTTATTGCAAAAAAAAGAAAGACATGCATAATTTTCCCACAAGTCGATAATGGCCTATACGAACTTTGTGGTCACCAATTATACAAAAGTTGTGGTCACCAATTATAGAAACGTTGTGGTTACCAGTTATAGGAACGCTGTAGGTGTGTCTGTGTGTGTAATGTTCATATTTTCATACAAAGTGGAATTTTGTATTTTTATTTATTTTTCAATGTACAGCAAATTATATATATAAATAAGTGTAAGTGGCACGTACATACATATGTACATAGATGCGTGTGACGAGTTAACTGCGTGTGGTCCAGAATAATGCTCCAACATTTACTTCTCGACGACTCGGCGATGATTTGGCGCTCATTGTTCGTCGAGGGCTGTTGTAGCAGCAGGCGATGGTGTTGGTCATTGATAGAGATGGTTCAGATGGTTTGAGAGACTGGAGAGAACTGACCAAGGGAGGATGAGCGTAGCGTTTTTAAATCATGTAAATGCGCGTTTACAATTAGATGCGCTAACAGGAAAGGGAAATCTTGCGAGTATTTTCATGAGTTCACGAAGTTCTTTCAACTCACGTTTATGATGAAAGAGTGTGTATGATACATCTTTCATCATACACAAGTGTGTATGATGAAAGAGGTCATGTTTAATGAATTCACTTTTCGGATGCTCTTCGTCCTATGCACTTGCTGCGCAGTTGATGCCTTTGTTCCTGGTGAGGTCATATTATGTAATAACGCATTTTTTATGGGTTTGCTCAAGATTTGTTTCCGGGTGATGTCATGGTGTAAAAGACACTTGTTTGTAATTGTACGTGTATTGACGAGTTGTAATTCGTACAGACATAAAACATTATTAATAAAAATATAATAAGCAACAAGTAGAAATGAATAGCCAAAATTGTATTCTAGAAGAACATGAAAAGAAAACGAAAGTACAGGTCCAAACTGGAATGAAATAATATAAATGAAATGTAACTTTAAAATTGACAATTTGAGATTCAAATTTATGATTTTTAGTATTTTTACAGAATTTAAGAAAGATCAAGAGTGACAATTTAAAATGATCCAAGCCTCGAGTATCTTATTATTATTTTAGGTTCTTGTCTGTTATATCCCCGCTGGAAGTAGGGATACCAACAAAAATGCTTCCCACCGTTTGACAATCCCCTACCTGAGAGTGTATTGGAGAAGCGTGTATATGTGCATTGTTTACATATAAATCTGACGTTTAAAGTATAAAATTGGGCAATAATTGAACTACGTTAATACATCAATGATTTACTTCTAGAGCAGGGCAGATAGTTTCTAGCAGGCAGATAGTCCAGACAGGGCAGATAGCAGGGCAGATAATCCAAGATGTACTCACTGGCCTATAGCAAAGTTACAGTTTGCTGCGAAGGTTCATTCTTCACTCGGTTGTTCATTGGATTCAAACTAGTAGTCCTAAACTCAAATGATTTTAAGTATAATCGTATCGGCTGTCGGCTGTCATCGTTCGTATATGGGAGCGCCGAGCTCGTCAAGGTCAAGGTATACCATAGCAGGGAACACTTGGAAGGTTATAAGACTATCTGCCCTGCTCTAGAAGTAAATGATTGATGTATTAACGTAGTTCAATTATTGCCCAATTTCATACTTGAAACGTCAGATCAGTATGTCAACAATGCACATATACACGCTTCTCCAATACACTCTCAGGGAGGCGATTGTCAAACGGTAGGAGGTGCAATCACTGGGGGTACTACTTCCGACGGGGACTTAGCAGACAAGTACCTTACTTTATTTTCTTTTAAAAATCATTCAAGAAATTTGTTCACGAAATATAAAATTTGTGAAAAAAATATCAGTCAATGGTCAACTATGGGCGCATTTAGGGATACGTAAATTTTTGACAGTTTGTAAACATAATTGTACAATTGGACTGGGTTGTGTTCAAATGCAACGATATTGGATTTTAGCGGAATTGGAAATACCTGATTATAAACAATATAATACATTGTAGTTGTTATCAGGTTATCACTGTTATCAGTTATCACCATCATCATTGTGCAAGCATCCAAAACGTTATACACTCCCTTTGTTGGCTTCTATTATTTTATCTTGGCAATTCTTAGAGGTATGTATTGCACTATTTAATCCATTTTAAGAACTTGTTATATTTATAATTCCAATACTCTGAAGATCCCATAATCCGATATTATTTTAAGTCTGAATTATTTCACTTTTTGTATTATTTTAACACTCAAGCAAAAACAAATAAACCTTGGTTAAAAAAATTGTATTGATTTGTGCATAACTTTCTTTGTCGATCGTTTTCTATTGATTCAAAACTTTTTGTTTTGTATTCATATACGAAATATACATATCATATGTATATTTCTACCTACCTTACCTACCGTACGTCCCGGTTTTAAGGTGCCTCCCGACTGGTTTGTCATTGATTTGGGAAAAAAATCTCGTCTGTGGCGTATTTTTATAAGATTTTGTACAAAATCTAGTGATTTTCTTATGAAAATAATTTAGATGCAAAATGTTCCTATTCAAGAAAATATTTCGCCTCTTGGGTGCATCTTTGCTCAAAATACGAAGTAATTTTTTTAAATTATTCATTTCCTCTAGTAATATCTTAAAGTGTTCCGATTTGAGAGAATAATAATATGGTAAGCCTAAGTACACATTAAGTATTGTTCTGCAAAAATTAGTTTTTAAACTTTTTGGCAAAAACCACCATTACTATGAATAGTAGCCAACGTGCCTGCCTGGCTAGCCGGCTCCCTGGATAGGCGGAAACGCTTGCATACACTCACGGCACATACACATACACGGCACATATGTACATATACATACTTATATTTATGTTCATACACTATAGGTATATATGTATGTACATAAATAATAACCACCCGATGACACAGTCAACAAGCAGTGACTATTATCATTAGAAAGATGATCGATTGAACTTAAAAATGATTTATTTTATCGCCGTAGATTTATTAGTTATATGAATTTTTGCAAACAAAACCGATTTTGAATGTCTAAATATAATAAATCATTATTTTACTGGACGTAGACAAAGCTGAAATCAAAATGATCGAGCCTGTATTGATTGTGCACGGGGGAGCGGGGAACATACCCGAAAACAGAGTTCCTGCTAAAATCAAAGGAGTTAAATTGGCCGCCTCTTTAGGCTACAAATCGCTACATTCTGGAGGATCCATTTTAGATGCCATCGAAATTGCCGTCAGATCTATGGAAGATGACGAAGCTTTCAATGCAGGTACGTATCTTGCCTATTCAAACGTTAAATATTTTAAGAATTTGCTATTAACTCTTTGTTTTATGTTCAGGGTACGGATCCGTTTTGAATCTTGACGCCGAAGTAGAAATGGAAGCCAGCATGCAGAGAGGCTCCGACTTGAGAGCAGGTTGTGTAACGCTCATACGAGATATTCGACACCCTATCAGTATAGCAAGACGTGTATTAGAAAAAACACCACACTCCATGTTAGGAGGTGATGGTGCCAGACGTTTTGCAATATCCGAAGTTAGACAAATACAAAATCATTATTATTGTTATGCAAGTTTATATATGTGCATACATAAAAGTAAAATAAATTTCAGGGTTTTGAAACTGTGCCTCCGTCTAGTTTGGTTACGGAAGCAGCTCTACAAGCATTAGATGACTTTCTGAACGGTGGAGGTGGTGCTCAAATTGAAATCGGACACCAAAAGGATGTAATGAATGATTCATATCGATGAATTTCATCATACATAGGCTTATCATATTATTTTTCTTTCAAACAAGGACACTTTGCATCTGAATTATTTGAATTTCATAAGAAAATCACTAGATTATGAACAAAACTAAAAAAAAAAATTCGCAACGGGCGATTTTTTTTCCAAACCACAGCATAATCTTTTATATCGAAACACCCACCCTGAAAAACTGAAAACACACGGATGAGCATTGTTCATTTTACGCGATCAACGTACCCACGCACGTGTTTCAGAAAGGGATATTATTTCTTTTAATGCAGTTTTTTTTAAGCATTTCTAATCTCTCGATAACCTAGTTAACTGTTATGCACTACCTCGGGAGTTCTTAACCTTATGCGCTGATTTCCTCCCTTGATAGTTAACACAATTCAATTCAATTCATTCCTCCCCCTTATCCTAAATTCATTGAACATTTTAATATATTTCAGTCTTTTAGGGCCAAATTAATGAGATTGTTGTTGCTGCTTTTGATCAACAACTGCCATTCAATAGATTCCAAGCCTTTGTCTTGATACTGACTAATTTTGAGAATCCAGATTCGCAAAGAAAGGTTGTAGCAAATGGAATTAAGACCGAAAGTGCTTTATTTGCCGAATTTGGATAGGTAACTGTTTGAGAGCACCAAATTTCATCAAGGATTTGATTTGTGAATTCTTACTTTAGCAGAGCTTTGTTCTGTCGTCCTTCTGCATGTTAGCATCATTTATTTTTTAAATCAGGTTGAAAGAAACCGTCAAAAAAATCGATTAGATTTTCGTAATCCCTCAAAATATCGCCTTGAATCTATTCTAGAAGCGTATCTAACGAATTATTACAATTTTTTGGGGAGACGCCTCGTTCATCCGTTGCAGACCTTTCACTCTTCCCTAGGAAGGAAAATACCATAGGCTAAGAACCCCTGCACTACCTGATCAACAATTGTCAGTAGCCTGCACTCTCCGCTAAAAGCATTTATGAGTGGATAGTATCTGCCCCAGATATCATTTGTCAATTTTCTAAAGAATGAAACGATAGACGCGTACAAAATGACAAACCGGTCGGGACGTGCCTTCAGGCCGGAACAAACCCGGTCAATCCGGGACGTATGGTAAACCTAATCATACATCACTTAGTGATATTTTTATTTTAAGAAAGCTGACGGTGTGGGTACAGTAGGTGCTGTAGCTATCGATGATCAGAGACAAATTGCTGTAGCTACATCGACAGGTGGAATGACCGGAAAATATGTAGGCCGAATAGGTGATACGCCTCAAATCGGAAGTGGCACATACGCCGATGATAATATCGGTGGAGTGTCAACAACAGGTCACACAAATAAACTTTTACTATTATTTACATGTTTACCGATAAGTCCTCATGTTTACCGTTTGCATTTAGGTCACGGAGAAACTATTCTCAAAGTTTGCCTGGCTCACAGCATCATCGTTGGTATGGAAAAAGGGTTGAGCGCTCAAGATGCAACCACAAAAGCCATTGATACCATGACCAGTCGATTTACAGAGACAGCTGGTGCTATAACTCTTTCTAACAAAGGAGACGTCGGGATGTATTTTAGTTCCAAAATGATGGCTTGGTGTTACATCAAAGCTGGGAAAATTCACTATGGAATTAAACCCAATGAGCATATTATCGAAGATTTTGACGTCAATGCAGCATAATAAATTATGATATAAAAATACATGCATAATAATCACAAAATTATTAATATATTTTCTAAATAAATTATTCGATGTAACGACTAAATTTATTATACAAAAACATACAAAGATTTTATTATAGATAAAATGTACACATTTTATTAATTTTATCCATCAACAACGAAATAACATAACAGAAAATTGATATGGATTCAATGATTTTTGCTGCACATTATATTTTACTTTCTCGTGCAAGTATAAAATTTAACGATACAAAGAGGTGCTCATGTATAAAAGAAAAACTTATAACAAAATGCAAATTCATAATAAAATTAACCGGCGAAATACACTTAAATTCGTCCAAGTACATAAATTGGATCAAGTGTGTACATATTATAATTATGATAAGTAATATTTGAATAATATCATTAAATTTTTATATCTATCTATTGAATGTTTCTTTAAAACAAACTACACAGAATTTAACAAAATCTCACAGCCTATATAATGTTCAAGCTAATGCTTCAACAAAATCGTTAAAATAAACAAAAATGATCTGCAATATTAAAAAAAAACATAGCTTTTAGTACGAGTTACAGATTTCATTACATTAAATACTAGATTTATCAATTATATAAAACAATTTTCTATAGAATAAATATGAGTTTTGCACGAAAATAAACTTATTAATATTGAGTGATTTTTATAAATATGAATTATGAATTAGTATTTGAAGATTAGAATGCATTTCTTCCTCGCTGTCTTGATTATACGGAGAATAGAGTTATTAATTGTCTCAAACATGTATATAAATACACCTCCAAACACTAAGAACTGGGAACGTCTTCACCAAAACAATGTTTTCTCTTAGGATCCCTATAAGAGTTTTCGTGATGGACACTCTGAGAGTTTGTACGGCATTTAGCCAAGCACAATTCGAAATGATCATTCACAGACGCGAACAGTACATTGTGTTGAACGGAAACTTTGTCCAAGATAGCTTCAAGAATTTCTTTCTGAAATGTAAAAAAATTAGTAATTTTTTAGCACAAAATCTGGACTTCTTAGAATCGTGTGACAAAAAAAATCTTAAATATTAAATTAACCTTATCTGGGTGAAGACAGCAAGCGACGCAATATTCATATATAACGCAACACCGTCTTTCGGAGCACGTTGCACACGAATATTGCTTTGTTGTATGCGATAGAGAATTGCAACAACCCGAAGACAGCACATCTGGTCGATGACAAACATATCCTGAACAAAAATAAATATTTTAGTGCGATTATTGGCGGGTCAATTTACAAAATTGAAGAGATGCAGTGTTTTTGTGCAGTGCAGACAAAATACCAACAGAATTTAGTTAAAATATACCAAAATTGCACTGCAGACGAAATTTTTCATTCAGTAAACGTGTATTCCATAGAAAAATCCCTTCCATCACTATTGGTAGTTTAATCGACACCTGTACTTATTTATTGGGTCAGAAACTTTTCCGATTTTCAATCAGTTATTTTAACCAAATGGTAGGTAATTTTAATACAGGCTCAGTGATCAGTAAAAATATTGAACGGTAAGTATAATTTTATATAAACGATCGATATGTAACTGTGAAATGGTTATTTACTAACCGTTTGTGAAAAAGTTACTTACCAAAATTATTTTTTTATGACCGTTTATACATATAATACTGACCATTTTCTTGGACAGTTACTGACCGTTTATTGATTTAAATACTGACCAATAAATTAATCAATTTTTCATTTTTCATGATTATAATGAAACTTTTAAACCTTCTTAGAGGCCTGAGCACACCAAAGCGAAATCGCTTGCGAAAATTTTAGAGCTCTATCGTCGATGATTCACACCAATGCGAATTATATCGGTGCGAGTGGGACGACGATAGAGGCGAAAATTTTCGCAAGTGATTTCGCTTCGGAGTGTTCGCGCCTTAAAGTTAAGAATGATTGTTCCCTTTTTAATTACTTTCGTGTCAAATTAATCCACAATTCTCATTCTACGAAAACCTTACTGAAAGATTGCAGGTCAAAACTTGCATGGCAGACAAAAAAATGTTGAAGTAATCTAATAAAACTGTCTGTATTTATGTAAAGTAAGACATAATGTATTGATTTTTAACGACGAAAATTTGATAAAAGACTACTTTGCTGGAATGAATGAGCTTTTTTAGCCAAATTGTCAAAATACCAAATCTTTTTTTCCACCCCAAGAAAACACTGCGTGTATGAAATAAAACAAACAGGCGTTAAAAAGCACATCATTCCAAATATAAGTTGATTATAATATTTTATAACGAAGTTGTTGACAATCATTTTGACACAAGGCAAGTCAAAATGACAGTTCAATGGCCTTTCTAATTAAATTTTGATGTTTAATAAAATTTGTCGATGACTTTCATCGGCTGTAATTACAGACTCAGTTACAACAATTCACCGAATATTTACGAAATGAATAAACCGCACCTCTATCGTCGACCACTAAAACTTTCCCTTGGATGGAATTTCGACAAGTGGTGCTCTCCACCGACGTCTCGTTGTGCTCCTGAAGGGTCCTCCATATGAACGGATGCTTCCTTTCCAATACGATATCTTGCATTTCCGAATCCACCGCATGGTTGTTCTGAAATCGAGCAACACTGACATGTAACGATAGTGATATGAAAGTGGGTGTGTGGTGTGTAATGGATTGTATAGACTGACGTCTCGCAGAAGGCTGACGATGCAGTATGAGAGCGAAGAGACGAAGATGACAGCCAGCACAAGGCGGCGCCGCATTAAACGCAGCGCCGCCCCTCCGCATCGCCACATCATTCAATCATCATCATCATTATTATTATAATCACTTCAGTTCACTCGACGACATGACGTGTGTGGCCATAACACCTACATAACACCTACATACCCACGCCGCCATCACTCAATCACCCCGCTTTTTCGAAGTTCGAATTTTTTACGTGAATACGTCTTACGCGGACCAGTATGGGGTACCAGTACGGAAACGGCGGTGTTACTTTTTGATGGGCATATATTCCAACACCATAACTTCGTTACTAATAACACGATTGACATGAATGTTGTTTTATTTGCTCGGGTATACGTCTACGATAAATTTCCAACCTTAGGTTCGCACCGCACATGCGCGAGGCGCGGGGGGGGGGGCGTATCTTCCAACGGCTATTTTGGACGTTTTTGTAAATTTCCAAGCAGTATATCTCACGACTTTGACGTGCTAGCGTGGCGATTTTGCTATAAAACAAAATATCTCTTCAAGATCTGTCGATATAAGCCGTAAAAAGTGAACTGTAATCAGTACCAACATGTCTGTGATAGAACGAGTGAGACGGTATCGGGAACATCAGAAAGTCTACGCAGCGCGCATGGAAAATAACGACGCGAGCACCTCGACGGCCACTGCTTACCACAGGCCAATGATAAATAAAATGGTTAACGATTACCTTATTCGTTATGCTAAATAAAAATATATCTATTAATGTTCCCCTTTTTTTTTTAATATCGTTTTTAGAGTTGAATAAATCCATGCTATATGTCGTGGTTCGCGCTCGGTTGTCGTGACTAAAAATGGCCCATTGCTGTTTTAATAATATTGAATTTTACGTGCGATGGCTATTTAGTTAAAGCTTGGTTTCGCAAGTGGCCACGGCCGCTTTTCAGGCATCTGTCAAATTGTTTATTTAAAATACATGGACGGGCAGCATAACCGATGGAACCCAGGGGTCTGATATAAATTGTACATACAGTTTTTAATTTTTTAGTCATTTATATTTTATATTTAATTAGATTACAAAAATCCATTTATATTCAAAAACTTGTCGAAGTGATTTTTAAACAGATTTATATTTTCAGAAGTAACTAGCTGATTTGGGAGGCGGTTCCAAACTTATACCACACTCTATTTGAAAAAAATTAGTCTCTGACAATTTTGTTAGATTTTGTTTGTCTCAGAGTATGACCTCTGAGATGAGCGTTTTCATTGAACGTGAGGAGGTTTTTACTTTATCCTAATCGGATAAAGTATTGTGATCGTGCGAAAATTCGACATTGAGATTTTGACTGATTTGTATCGGGTATCTGATACAAATCACGTTGATCTGCCCGATCACGTTTTCATGATTTCTGTAAAATGTCTGTATGCTGTGTACTTTTTAACTTTCTACTTTTTTCTCCGAAACTGTTAAGTCTTACAAGCTGAAATTTCATATCTATTATGTTCACGTAACATGTAAGAGATATTATGATTTTGGTCAACATACGCCAACCAGAAGTGGCAGTTTACTCTTGAACGATATTACGTTTTGTAAATTAGTAGCCTTAGAAATTAGTTTTTACCGCTTGGTTCAATTTGATCAAATGTAAAAAATGAACAAAGAATGTAACGATTGGGCTTAACAGTTAGTCATTGAAGATAATTATTTGGTGGAAATTTTATGTCATGAAAAATAAACAAATAAATTACTCCTTCAATATATTTATTAATGCGGTAACTTTAATGATAATGCAAGAAAAAAACAATGAAAGAAGAAAAATTATGGAGACATTGATTGCATCTTAGATTACTGTGAATTGGACCAGGCCGTAATTTGATTAATATTTCTGACATCAATGTCGATATTGAATCTCTCTGTTAAATGAAATTGCATAAGCGATTTTCTTTAAAAATATTCATTTCAGATTATTTTACAAAATAACTAAATATAGTAGTTATATTCCGTGTGTAATAAAAAATATGCTAAAAATAGTTATTTTCCATATACATATGTATGTATGTATGTAACAGCTACACGTTGACTGATTTATTTTCAAATTATTTAAATAAGACACATTTGGTATGGTAAAACGCAGTCAATTAGTTCCACATTGTATTTGAATACAAAGTTTAAAAGGCTTTCAATGTTTTCATCTGTAGAATCATGAATGAGTCTATATTGACTCATACATAAAGTACTGGATAATTTGGCATACGTAATTGAAATGCAAAATACTGTTAACATGAATTTTATTAGAAAAATACCATTTTATAAAATGTAAATGAATAAAAAAATCAGAAAATGTTGATAGTATAATTGATAAGTACATTTTATATATTGCAAATGTACTAATTATTTATTATTTCAGTCTCACATTTAATTCTTCTTGAATTGAATCATCCAAATGCATTATTAAATATTCTAACTTTATTATCTCCTGCCACTAATAGTAGCTTTCCTAAAAGGTCAAACTTTATATTTGTCACATCATCTGAAAAATAGTGAAATTCACAATGCATTATTCTGAAAGGTGTAAGAAATACTGAAAAAATTCTATCTAAAATATGTAATTACCCGAAAAAACATTATACACTGTTTCAATAAGATCTCCGCTTTGTGCCTTTATGACTTCTAAAGTGGTTCCTGTTCCTATAATTAAAATATCAGCCTTTGGAGAAAGTGATATGATAGACGGTGAGCTGCCTTGTGCGTAGGTTCCAGTGTTAATCAATTGCACCATTTCTCCTTTGACATAATCCACTAAAATTTGATTGCAAAACGCGTTAATAATGTCTGAAATAGAAGTAATATTGAACGAAAAACATTAAAACCTTTGGTATAAAATAATTTCCATGTGCCATCTTTTGATACGGTAGCCATATATGATGTGCCAGCATCGAATGCAACATCATAAACTCCTGAATTATGACCGGTCAATTCAAATGCTCGAACGACATGCTTAAATTTTCCTGTTTTGTCGAATACAACTTCCCAAACTTTTACATCCGGGACGAAGCCTGAAGCTGCAATAAAACGGGCACACGGAGAAATCTTCGCCTTCATTGTAGTCATCGTGTAAGTATCAATTCTAGCCAATTGCTCCCCTTTAAGACTCCATATTATTATGTCATTTTTAGTAGAGCATGACATCATGAAGCGTCCATTGCAAGCGATTCCAAAACCGACAATATCTTCAGCATGCACCTGAAAAATTTCATTTTCATTCATTTTAACAGGTTATCAATCAATAAAATACAAACTTATTAATACACCTATTTTATTGTACACATAAGATCCAGTGCACACAGATAAGCATGGAAAGATGTATGCTTGGTATAACAAGAAGAGATCGTAAGAGGAATACATGGGTAAGAAATATGACCAAAGTGGCAGATATACCGGAAAGTGTGAAAAAGTTGAAGTGGCAATGGGCTGGACACAGCGAGAAGAATGGATAGCAGATGGACGCGAAAAATACTGGAATGGTATACGAGAGGATGTGAAAGAAAGCAAGGTAGACCGAGTAAAGAATGGGCTGAGAATTGAGAAGAATGTGTGGAGTCAAGTGGATGCAGATTGCTTAAGACGGACGAATGGAAGAGGATTGGAGAGGCCTTCATCCAACAGTGGATGGTGAACGGCTGAAAATGATGATGATGATAAAAATATTGATATAAAATTTACCTTTTCAAATGTAATCGCTTTAGTGGTAATGCATGGTAGCCCGTCCTTCTTCTTTTCAATTTTGTATACTTCTATACAATTTTCCAAATATTTGTGAATGATGAAAGCCTTATCGTCTGGACTCCACGCAATGTGAGTACCATGATCAAATTCTATATTCACTCTCATAGACTTTCGCCCCTTTCCTTGGATATCTTTAATATCCCAAAAAAATACAGTTCGATCTGAAAATATAACAAGTTAATGTGATGAAAATATAAAAAAATGATATACTATTATATAATATTAATATAAAAAAAGCATTGTATACGTAGGGTCGTTATTTTGTTACTGTTTCGATGGTTTGTTGAAGCAATTATACTTAAGGTATAACATTATAAGTTCGCAAGTGCGTTTCTAGTGCAGAGAAAGTGACAGTGAATTCTGGCACGGAATGGTATTAGTTCAATAATACCGTTCTCTAACTATTATTGTCGGCGCACGCACACCAGTTTGTTCTTTTTGTAAATTACATACACAATTTGTACCTTACATAAAAGATATTCTTTCAATAATATCGCAACAATATTCATTTTTAACAAGAAAACAAGTGAGAGCCTCGAACGATTGTTACCGAAGCAATCAAAAACAATTTATCATTCACAAAGATCGTCGCATGTTTGACGATGTTTTCAAAACAATAGCGTTATTTGTAACCGTGGTGGGAGAGAGTAACAAGCAACAATGTCTTCATCAACATTAATTTCATGAAAATTATTATTTACACGTAAAGGCCAAAGCAATTCACAGTGAATCAACACCCAGACCATATACGTATATCTATACAATGTAGAAATTAAACAAATAGAATATCGTGATTTTATTATGTACAATTAAGAGCTTATGATCAGTGTGTATACACTTGGTATTGTATCGATAAGTTTATTATTGCATAAAAAAGAAACAGAGCCCCTGTGAAGAATCTCATAGTTTCGCAGTACAATGACTAGAAGAAAGTCTTCGATGAACAATATATGTATGTATGTAATAATTAACGACATGACATATCGTAAATTATAATACTTGGCCGACACGCAACACTTCACACAAAGATTCTACTATTTTTTAAATGAAAATTTGTGTGAAAAATATGACACTTCAACGCTAGACACTGTTCATTGAGAGAAAATGTTTGTGTACCACGAGTAAATATAATGATTTCTGTAAATATTGTAGGTGTTGATGGCGTATACGAAAGACAGCTGTCTCAGTGTACTACAGAAACCAAACGTCTTCCAATATAAAAATCTATCACGTCGCTTTAACGTTTAACAAAATTGTCCACATGAATTATTCAATTTACTTTCTACGGGTCGTTCGAGATAATTGAATATGTTCGCGTCGTTTCAAAACCGGACGAAATCCGCCTGAAAACATCGTCTTCCGTCAGCGCCGTTTTTGCAATACGAACGCTGATTATTCCCATTGTGAAGAAGAAGAGTTATCTGATCTTCTTATGCAAGTCATTGTAACTGGAAAGGAGACGTCTGAAGAAGAAAACTTTTGGCAAATGCTCGAGAGCATAATAGAAACAAGTCTCACGACTAAAAAAATACTTGGGTAATCACTATTAAAAATTCATTTGTGATGCATTTAGAGCGCGAAATATTAAAATGACAATAAGGTTTGGGGTTGGCGCGTAACCCAGTCTCATTGTTGAGATAGGTATGGAAAATTATATTCTTTGTGCAAATCGGTTAGGGATCTTCGTCGCCATGTCCACCTTGGGCACATATGAACTACCTTGAAGCGATCTAGGAAATGCGACGTGGATTCGTTTGAAATTCAGCTTATGGCATGTTAAATATTCAAGAATGAGTGACGACATGACGAATTGTGAATAATAGATACCATTTTAGTAACTTCAGAGGTATCGTGGGATTCAAGTTCAGATTCAAACGTTTACAGTCAATCAGTGCAACCAAATAGATTATAATGCAAAATTGACTCTTTCTTGTCAATAAGAATCCTCATCTCAAAAGTTTATTAGTTATGTACGTATGTACATACATACTTCAAATTAAAAATTGTAATATTCGACTAAAAATCCAAGACAAATATTTAAACACGAGATTTGGAAATAACTCAATCTGATATTCCCGGAAATAAGTTATGTGCGTAGATTAGGTACTATTTGAGCGTAAATTACGAAAGAATCACTCGAAGAAATAACGCGTTTCTTTGTCGACATTTTTGTCGCAATAACCTCAAATTATTGAACGTGACATTTTTTTTAAAAACGCTAATCGCAATAACGTAACAGTAATAAAACCGAACAAAAAATAAATAAAAGAAAAATATTTGCGTGACTTTTCCAAACTCTTCCGCGTAATAAGAGCGTCAATGTTAGAAAGTGAAGTAGAAAAAAATTAAAACGTTTTAGATTGATCATGGAAATAATGCTCCACTACTGTGGTACAAACATGCCTATATGTACGTATACGTATGTACATTGACGCAAGTTATCTAGGTACCCACTCTAGAATGAGTTTACGCGGGAAAATCAACTTCGATAGTTGTACGAAAGAAAGTAGGGGAAGGTGAATCACATTCATGTGTTTCGAACCGTTTCGCACAAAAATCGCAAAGCTATCCTTGCATCATATATACGACTAACTGGTTTCAACGTTGATCGCACATAACCGTTCAACAATTTTCAAATGAACCACGAAATTGTATAGGGAATCTGTGCCCTACTTACCATCTAAAACTGAAATATGTACGTTGAAAATGGGTAAAAAGGTAATGGGGGGCTTCTCAGGCGATATTTAATGACATAGCCAGTTTGCACTGTTGCATTCAATCACAGATGTTGCACTCAACGAAAATAGCACAGGTCATGTGTGGGCGATTGACCTAGAGGCAGGTCGTATCGCAACGTGCGTAAGGGCACGTTTTCCTGCAATATTTTTTTTTATTTATGGTCGAATTATACACTGGTTCTTGCTATAACCAAGTAGAGTACATATTGCGACCAAAGACCAGGAAAAATAGCAAGAGACAAGTTAACGAAAAGTGTACAATAGAATTTAAAGCTCGCAGTTCACACTATGACCTACGAAAGATGGAAGGCCCTGGAGGAACCTACTACATACATACATACATACTTGGGGGATTCTATACAAGAAGATTTATCTGACCGAATTAGTTAGCATGGTTTTTTGATAACACTTTACCGTCAAAAAGGCATTGGAGAGCATTGGGGTTGTCAACCACCTGTTCGCGATGTAAATATTATTGTTGATACAGTGCGGCTGATAAGAATTATATGGCAACATAATAATATTTGTAAAAAAAAAAACGTACGTACTATACGTGTATTTTACGCACAATCTCCAGTTCGAACCAGTATTTTCCGGTCGATTAAATTTCGTACGCTATCGACACTGCTATAATAAAATATACATCCATTCATTATTCATTCGCAGCACGCGCTCAAGTCAATGGTGATTCCATATATAGATATATGAAAAGAGTGAGGAAAAAAAGCATGTTGGATGTTGTAAATTGAGAAATTGACACCGTTATGATAATTAGCATTGTTAATCGGTTTGATTAAAGTCGATCAACGCGCCATCCGTGCAAATCCATAAACTGTCGCGGGTGAAACTGGTAAGAAGAGTGAAGAAAATCAAACACAAAGAACTTGAAGGTTTAACTGGAGGCGACGATGACCTGAACGTTCATCTCAATGCCGCACAAAGAGCATTGCATTCAAAATAATGTAATCTACATACATTTCAAACTTATGCATTGGGAAAAGCCATACAGCCCAACAAACGCATTTGTGTGAAAAGTGTTAATTATTGAATAAAAAAATAAACAATTTTTCCAAGAATGATACAGGAAGAGTTTTATGATACTCTCAAGCCTTAAAAATATTTAAAATATAGCCGATTTTGCACAACCTGGTAGCGTAAAACCATACAGCCGAACAAACGCATGTGTGTGAAAATTGTTAACTGTTGGATAAAAAAATAAAGAATTTTGCCAAGAATGATACAGGAAGGGTTTTATGATACTCTCAAGCCTTAAAAATATTTAAAATAAAGCCGATTTTGCACGGTATATTACGCTATCAGGCGCCATGTAAGTTATAGCGGAATGTGTTAGCATAATTTTCAGGGTCTCGCAAACAACATTACAATTCAAACGTCACCTGACAATTTTTCCGCAATACAAAACACGCGAGTATCCTTACGCATCTGAAATTGCACAGCACACGATTCCAATATATCACAGTTCGAAAAATGAAGTCATACTGGATAGTGATCACTTGATCAGCCTTGCTACTGCAGACAAAATATTTTTCTATCTTATACATACGTATGTATGTATGTATGTATATGTAGGTACATACGTTCAAAATGCGTGCGTGCGCGCGATGATTTCATCATTGTGCAACAAACACGCAACTTTCAACAAAACAGATGGCTGTCATTATCTTGGCGACAGTTCAACGTAAAAAGCTCACTTCATATTATGCCATCATAATCCGTGATTTGTATTCAAAATTAGGCAAACGATGATTTCGGAAAGTTTGATCACACCATTCAGAGCGAACACTGACGCGTGAGATTATTCCATTGAGGACAACTAAAAACCCACCTAAGCCTGAAAACGAAAGGACTTTGAAGCGCTGTATAAGTGTGCTAAAGCCACAAACTACACTTTGAAGCGTATTGCGGACGACCGATATACTTCTTAGCTATAATATATACTAATCAGGTTTCAGCATCAGGTTTCAACCGGCGGAAACCAGCAGTCGCGTGAAAGTCGCACCAACCCACCCACCCACTGTGAACGAATCGAAAGTGAAGCTAAGGATTTACTTGTACACCTCTCACCTTTCGCTATATATAGATATATACATACAGCTGATATTAGACGGCCATTTATCAATTTTATTGTGTCCTGAAAAAAATACAAGTAATTGTACGTCCTCTATGTACATACAATGGGCTGCCTACATATAAATAATATAATATGTTCGCGATGAGTATGCCATCCGAGTGTATAATCTGCAACCTTGTTTGGCGAACGACCTTCTCCGTGTTTAGGGCCGCAATTATACGACGACCTCCCTTGCATATCAACGATGCATTTTAGTTGCACATAATCCCAGTTGGGACGCCCTGGAATTGCATGGCTTAAATAGCTTTTAAAGCGATTGCACACGAGGCCGCTGGCTTATGAAAATTCCAAAGAACAAACGCGTATTTAATACGTCGACCCACCCCTATCCCCGTTTGGAAGAGTCATATTAAATATTTCATTAAAAATAAAACAGCGATAATCGCAAGATTAGCTCGTTATCGCATCTCACAGTTTGGCGTTGAGCGACATTGTGAATATAGTGAAAGTAGTTCAGAAACTGTAATAGAACTCGCACACTTATACGTACGCATATGTATGTACATACAAAGAAATGACACGGGCACGAAGTTATGTATGTACAAATATGTATTGATTACACACCAGAGATTCCAATAGCACAAACACGCCGTGTGTGAAAGAGATTTTGTTTTTTTTCGAAACCGACAAACGTAACTGAAATTTGTATTGTTTCAATGAAAATCATGCGAATGTATTACACTTTTTACTATACAGACATAATATGTATTATGTACCGTAACAGTGTTAAACCAAATTAAATACATCATAGTAATCGCACGATTGACGCATCACATATTGAAACAGACTAAACGCGAGTGTGCATACATCGATACATCAATATAAAGTTAATCTGTTTCTGAAAAGCTTTTGAGTCAAGTTTTGTAACAGAAAACGTGATACTATTTTGACAGTGGGTGCAGATTGAGATGAGATATTTTTTATTTACGACAATCTCCTGAAAAAGAAAAACATACTTGAAGCAAAAAATTCATTTCGACCAATTGTGAAAATCGTTTCGTGTGAAAGATTCAGCAAAATTATGTATATCAAATTTAACCGAACGTAATTAAAATACAAGTTCACATTTGGAATGGTTAAATTGAGCATACATTGAAACTTTCACTGAACTTCAAATAATATTGGATGGATTGAATTAAACTTATAAAAACATTTTTAAATAACTAGTTTATATGTATGTGTACATAGGATATGTGGATGTAACAGTGTCACACGCAGCTTGCCTAACTTGTTATTTATCCGAATTGATTGAAATGTCGATTAGAAGGTGATGCGAATACGACGTACCTACTCGAAGCACTTCAAAGTAGTATTTCTTTAGATGATTCTCCAAAGAATACATTGAAACGAGCTGCCAAAACTTTCTAAAAACTGTCGTCGTCACATCCATCTGCTTCTTTGCGAGTGACCATTACAATAATTACGCCGGAAAAGGCATTATTGTTATTATGCCATATTGAAAATAATAACGTTTTTCCAGTCATCGAACGGAGACGTCGGCAACACGCACTCTCATCATCGAAATCGATGTCAGCAATTTATTCATTAGTCGGGCTCGTTTAAGGCTATCGGCGATTCGACATCCTCATCGCACTATTGTCTTTTGGTGGAAGTGGGGGATTAGCATCGCCACGATTCGGCAGTCCGTGAAAACGAACGCAAATTTATAGGCGAAGTCATTCGAGAGTTTCAGTCCGTGTATCGCGAGAAATGGCGAAAGTCGAGAAACCGTGAACTTGACCGGGCAAATCGGCGAGTCCTCGACGAAGTGAGAGCAGAGGCATTAAAACGACAAGAGAGCAAACAAATCGGATGCACTTTGAGAGACACATCTCTTTGTTGCGTTAATAAAAGTAGAAAGTTGATCCAGATCGCGTCTACGCCGAGAACGAATTAATTTCTTTGTCAGCGGTCGCGTCTTTGTTCAAACTTTACGCGTGAAAGCAATATTCTCCTATCGGCACAATGCAATGGCGACAAATCCCAGTTGCGTTCACCATAATAGTCACAGTGCGTGTCGATAAGCATTTTAGAAAGGGCAATGGAGTCTTGAACCTCAATACGAGATGATTCACTCCTTTACTAAACAACGATCAATCAATCAACCAGCCTCGAAGCAGTCACTGAACTGTGTGGAAGTTTAAATACCGACATCGCGGTATTACCGCTCACAAAGAAGACACAGAAGGTACGTACATACATACGTCATTGTGTTAAAAATCAAAAGTATAAAAACGACGATGGAAATGGGAATAAATCATAAAACATGCAGTGTTTCGAAAGTTTGTCAAACATGTCCGTAAATGCATAACCTGTAATTGCAAGTATTAGAACCTTTTAAAAACTGGCACAAGTGAAAGCACGCATGAAATGTCCTCATCAACAATTCGCACACCGACTTCGATTATATAAACGGCTTGCTTTCTTAAAATTCAATCGACTACCTACCCGCGTCGCTAAAATACATTGCCGATGATGATTGTATGCACGTACATATGGTGTGTCCTTTCCAATTTAAAACTTTGCAAACGTGTAACGTTATAGCTATTATGTGCAGTGGTAGTAATCGTTATTCGGTCGAACGATCTCTCGTCCTCATCCGATGAGGTCGTACCGGAGCGATCTCACCACGCAAGGATAGTTCAAATGAAAAAAGTCCAACAAAAAATAAATCAATCTAAAAAAAACCAACGACCTCATACTCTATGGCGAAAATCGAAATTTGATCAGCGCCAAAATTTGGTGCAATAAATAATTTTTTTAAATAGATTCAGGGTCATGTCAATAATTTTCCTTTTTTTTTTGTATCATATTTCATATTTGATCAAAACGTATCATATTTACAAACAGCGCTATCTTAAGATCTGAAGTTGAAACAGACTCAAGATATACCTATAGATAGTAGCCCTTCAATGAAATTGGGGTCAAGTGGAGTGAAGACTTATAAACTATTTATATTAAATAAACTTTGTCGACTTTCAAATCAAAGGGTCGATACTAACATTACATACATATGTACCTACTATCATCATCATCATCATCATTTTCAGCCGTTCACCATCCACTGTTGGTTGAAGGCCTCTCCAATCCTCTTACATTCTTGTATCAACTTGACTCCACACATTCATCTCAATTCATCAGCCCATCGTCCACTCGGTCTACCTTGCTTTCTTACACACCCTCTCAGATACCATTCAAGTATTTCTCGCGTCCATCTGCCATCCATTCTTCTCGCTGTGTCCAACCCATTGCCACTTCAACCTTTTCACACGTTCCGTTATATCTGCCACTTTGGTCATGCTTCTTACCCATGTATTATTTCTCTTGCGATCTCTTCTTGTTATATCAAACATAAATCTTTCCATGCTTCTCTGTGTGCACTGGATCTTACTTAACATTCTAGAACATAACATATTATATTGTAAACAAATTAACAAAATGGAATTATTGCCTATCTATTCCTTATATATTATGCACACTACATAGCTGGATTGCCCACAATATGACGGTGGATTTTAACCTTCAACCGTGTGCGCTGGTTTGTACAATAACAGTACAGCTCATGGCTCGTTTGACAGTACGTGTGCCGTTGTCGACTCGAACCAGCTTTGACAGGTAGCGGTTTGTTACAATACACAGCAAAAAAATTGTTGCAATGCTAGTGCGACTGCAACGACCTAGACAGGCACGCAGGCAGACGCTTACGCTAATAGAGTTACTCCTTATGATACTGCGGTCTGATAGGGTAGTTGAATGGTAGCATACACAGTTATGATTCGACAGTTCCGTATCGAATTGTTTACTTGTGGGAAAACATGACGCTTTTTAGTTGATCAGAAGACAAAGCTATACTCTTTAAGTAATCTAACTTGGAAAATTGTATCCTAAATACAATGCACCATTGAAAATGATGGCGAAAAAGAATGCTGAAAAAGGAACTGGAAAAAAATGAGATTTGCGTGGAAGCGCGCGTGATTCGCAAGTGGGCCACCGTTTGCTCGATGGACAAAAAGCACCGTGACCAAAACGGTTAGTGAACAGTGAACAGAGTACTTCGAAGGCAAAATTTTCGAATAATGGCCGTGTCGAAAATTATGTATGTACGTTGGAGACACCACCCAGATAAGAAGACAATGGGACAGGCGTCCTTCCGTCACAACTTGTCAGCAAGGTCTTTTCGTCTCCGTGATTACCTTGTAATCACCAATCGATCACCATTTTATCGCCAAATTTCAAATCAGATTCTATTTTACAAGTCTATGTAAGTAGAAGCTCACAATATACTGAAGTAGATCCTATCTAACATAGCAGAGCGTGTTTCACGCTGAAATTAAGGTCGACTAGACGAAGTGGTGTCAGTTATAATAGAGCAAATCGACGTGCATTTATCACGAGGAAATTATTAGACTACATATAATCGATCCAACCTTTCTAATTTAAACTACAATGGGGAAATTGTGTATGTTACACGACAGATTCGTTTTCAGCGCATAGAGATAAGCTTTTTGACCGTGCGGATTAACGCAATGGAGAAATTGAAACAAACTTAGCGGGGTATCTCTAATCGAAAGTATTTGGCAAAATATTGCAGAAATTCTCATTGTATTCAATTTATTCACTTCACACGTCGTACAAAAGAAGCGATAAAGGGGTTATCGCAAAGTAAACTCGCACCATTATATAGCCAACGTTCGACAGAACAAACCAGGTGTGATCTTTGCTGCCGTTATTGTTGCTATATTTTTTTTTTCTTTATGATACAAAATACAATCTCGCATAACATGCGGGATAAAAAGCGCGAAGGTCGCAGTGATAACAACGGAAAGGAAATGAACATAGTGACCGCCAAAAGGGCAACGCCGCGTACTAAAATAGCAATGATAACAATGGTCACAGATGAGAATACGATATTGGCATACTGAAGTTCGGAGATTTAAAGCCGAAAGAAAAATATTAAATTCATCGGCCATTAATCAATCGGAATAATTCATATTTAGACGGTCAAGGTAAAAGGCAGTGGTATACTCGCAGCAGTTCCGAGAAAACCACTGACAATTCTCAGTAAGCATTATATTACATTCTGTATGAACAATGATATGGTGGCGCAACTCTAAAAGTATGCATGTATTTGCGATAAAACAATGCTGCATTTTTAACGACAAAACCGAAAATCCTTGAACGTGTCGCACATTTGCAACTATCTGCTAACGAACGACGAAGCACGTGATATTATAAAAACATGCTTCCAAAATAATGTTTAATTCAAAAGCAACTTAGGCTCAATGTCGTAAAAACATCAATAAAGGATAGAGAGAAACGATATAATATAATTATAACCTTTACTTCAAAATAATGAGGAAAATTCAAGTAAAACTCCATCCACAAAGATGTTGTTTTTGTATTACTATATACTGTTAGTGTCTGTCTGGGTCATTGCAGTTACGCCAGCCTTGCCAACATAACAAACAAAATTTATCTGTCAAAGTTAGTTCGAGTCGACAACGCGATTTTATTGCCACACACCCATTCAATCAACGTTACACTATACAATTGTTTCAAATACTGACGAACTGGCTAGGGGCTGTAATATTATTGAACAAACCAGCGCACATGGGTGGGGGTTAGGGTTAAGAATACATCGCCATACGACGGGTGGGTCAACCAGCTAGTTGTATAGTAAATTGCAAGTATTAAGTAATACACAGTTAATATCGTCAGAGATAAACGACAAATCGTGACGAGATACAGCAGATAAGAGATTCAAGAAGGCCACACAACGAAAAAGTATACATACAACCAGGAAAATTTACGAGGTCGCTATAATTATTATCATACTGACAAGTGCTAAAATGGCAATATCGTCATACAGTGCATCCGAAAGTCAATTTTATCAACAAACTAACGAATTAAATAAGCTTTCATTGTGGCAATCGGTGAAATTTGGTATCAAATCGAATACGGGTAATAAAATCAGCGTAGACAGAAAATTACACTGAGCACAAAAAAAACACGTTTTTGAGTTACCCGAACGGAGACCCAAAAATTATTAATAGTTCTGACCTGCCGAGTCCGAATATGAATATGATTTTTTTTTCGTTAGCTCTTGTTTATGAGATATGTATGTATGAGCGTTTAAAAAAATTGTCAATTTTTACATTTTTTTGACTTTTGCGGTCTTTAACTCAAAATCTAGTATCGTTGCGTTCAAAGTAAGTATTTTGGAATCAATAGTCAGGTGTTTTTTCTATTGATTTTGATATTTAATTGCTTCAAAATACTCATAATTATTTATTTAGCGAATTTTAAACGTCAAAAAAAAATTTTTTTTTTCCGTGCGGATCGAATTTTTTGCGAATCGAATTATTTATCTATGTTTGTATGTACATATGTATATGTTAAAGACCGCAAAAGTCAAAAAAAAAATGTAAAAATTGACCATTTTTTAAACGCTCATATCTCATAAACAAGAGCTAACCAACAAATTTCATTATCATATTCGGATTCAGTGGGCCAAACTTAGTAAAGACTAGTTTCCGCTCCGGTAGTTTTTTTTTTTTGCTCAGTGTTATCAACCGTCATTTTTGACGGAATAATAAATACACTAGTGTGAAAACAATCGCGAATAAGTATCATCAGATTTCGTAACGATTTCTCAGCTAGTCATGCGCCCGACGAAAGGTGTCGTACTTGATTTCCAATTACACTAATTGCTCACAAATTGTTTATAATTCGTACACACACACACACGAGTTGAAATTATCTAATTATTTATCATTACGGATTGAATATTATTCGCACTTTGAGCTGAAAAAGAGAAAATATTCAATTCGAACAACCATTGCGCAATCGAGTGCTCGTAAATTAATTGAAATCAGCGCAGCGTACTGTGGAACTGAAGGGTGGTGCATTGTTGAGTTTACATACATCTACAGATTTACGCAGATAAAAGATCTCAATTAAGCGATATTGGCGAGGTCGTTACTCAACCGGTGGTTCCTCGTATTGTGGTAACTTTTCGTCTATCCGATTGTGCAAATAAAATAACCGGCCCGAGGAAAACTTCACTCGTGACTCACATCCTGAGGAAAATCTGGGTCAACTTCACCTCGTTCGTATTGCTATGTCGAAGCGATTGCTCTGCTTGAAAATTTCTTATTGTTTGGTCTCATCTGTGACGGAGAAAAGGTACCCAAGCACTGTACAAATATGGTACGTTTTGTAGTTTTACAGTACCTGAGCAAAGAATTTACGCAATTTTCACACTTCTGTGAATCGGGTCGCATCGATCGAGAAGGCGATGAATCAATTGACTCTTGCAACGATACGAAAGAGATATTTTCTATGCAACTAATGCAAGTCCAGCGGAACGAGGAGTCCATGTCCGTGCAGACGGCGTAAGTTACGACACGTACACGTGGCGCCAAAACGTAACACGTTTTATGTAATGCCTGACGACCACGCCTATGGAGAAAGCCGATTGTGTCTCGGGTATCGAAAAGGCTTTAATGGACATGTGACATATCGGTGCTAACAATAAACTTTCATGTTATAGTATGTATTTAGAAAAGAAACAGAGGGAGAGATAGAGAGAGAGAGAGTAAACACGGACAATGCTAAAAGATAATATTGCAATAACATTGAATGTCAATGTTTTAAGCAGACGCAATATTACAATCAAACAATGTACTGTATATGTATATATATTTAATCGTGTCTTACTTCCTTATTTTTTCTAGCCCCAAAGGTTGAATATTTAAATTGTGTGACTATTCTGGCAAACTAAAACGCTGTACGTACAAACGAGGAAAATTTTAGTATGTATAGTAAATTTTTTTTTTTAAATAAACACGGAAAACCCACAAGTTCGTAGAAATAGTATTTGTATTACAATAGCTATTATCGATGAATAAAATATTTTTTTCCGTAATATGTGATGCAATGTGCTATTTTAATATTTATAAACAAAGTAAAAAATTTAATTTTGCTACGATTTCATATGCGCGAGTCGCGAGTCAAAATTCGTACGATTTACATAAATAACATAACATGCGATGAAATTATGTGTATCAATATGTATGTACATATGTACATACGATGTGACACACACATTCGAACAGATAATGGGATTTTGATTTGTGAGATTAAGTAAATTGGAAAAGGCTATTAAAGAATTATGTTGAATATAATATGACTAAATTTTCAATGAATCTACGGGGGATGAATTCGCTATTTTTAAAAAAGGCTCTTGCCTTTTTAAAAAACAGCGAGGAGTCTGTATCTTTACAGCTTGATACACAAATTTGACTCCCATACCATTTCAATAACTTCATACATAATTATCGGTATGAATAAATCATTTTGCCTTCTCCTACATTGTATGTACGAGTATGTACATATGTATGTAGTTCTGAACAAAATATACATCCAAATGGGAGAGCTATAGCGATATACATACATACATATGTACATGAACAGTAGAACCTCGATTATTCGGATTGTACAAAACAAATAATTTTAACAGACAAATATAGCGGATTATACGAATTTTATGCATAACACGTGATGGACAGTATACGGCTCATAGCCGTTTAGATTCAGGAAGTGGTTATTGTCTTCTGAAGCAGAAAACAACGAAATGAAGAAGTCGAAGTGTGTACATATTTTCATGTGGTTCATTCAAAAGCGATCATCTGGACAGCCAATATCTGGTCCATTATTACAAAAAAAGCGATATTTTTTAACACAAGATTGAATTGGAGATCCAAACTTCAAAGCAAGTTCGGGTTGGCTAGAAAAATTTCAAGGTTGATGTGGTCTAACTTACCCTCAGAGGAAGAAGACCAAGAAGACAAGAAGGAAATTGTCGATGGTGGGAATATTAGTCTAGTTATTAAAAATTCTGAAGCTTTTCAATGCTTAGATGTTGCTAAGTGCTTTGAGAGACAGAAAGAGTTTGACTCAAGACAACTGACATACATACAAAAGTATAGATGATATGACGACTTCGAAAAGGACAGCTACCTTTTAAGCAAAAATCAATAATTGAATTTCTCACAAAACTATAATTTTCTGGAGGTGTGTATTTGCATGTATTATGTGAAGCTACATATGTATGTATATTTCAATAACAAATATTCGTACTAGATGTATGAATTTTTTTCCTCTCGATTATCCGGACCATCTTAATCCAAGTTTAGTCCGGATAATCGAGGTTCTACTGTATAGGTACTCTTGCGCATTAAGCCTCGATTGTAGTAGATCAATCTCAATGAAAATCTTTCCACTGAGAGTCGAGTTACAGCATTCGAACGGATGAGGAAGGGAATCGACGCGTTTGAACCGGATATAACCGGCTTTAACTGCTACCTTAAGAGGAAGAAAACCTCACCGCGATACCTTTACATAAATACAATTAGGAAGTCATGAAAATCATGTGCAAACGCACACATACACACAATGTCAGTTTTTAACGTATTGCGCGACTCGACCGCATTTATGCAAATAGAAACGTCTCAACGAGTGTTGCAAGAGTGCGTGGACGCAACACACGTATAGAGTTAGTTAGTACATATGTACGTTCATATGTATGTATATATACGCTACATGTCCCTTACCAACTTTCACGAAACACGCTCTTTTATTTATAATATATATTTGTGTGTTTATTTTTCGCATGCTCCTTTGAGTCGTTGTGCGACGTTGGAAATTTGGCAACTATCTCCTTGTACGCGTAAAAATGTCGTTTGTTCGTAGAAACTCGCATTTAGATTTTGGCTAAAGTTTAACAAAAAAAGTGTGACATACGTACTCCGAATGAAATTTAGATACTAAAGAAAGCCACACACGTTGATATTGTTACCAAGGTATAGGGAAAAATCGTTGCCAATGAGTAGATGAAACTAATGTTTACAATAATATCCAGGTGCGATCGTTATTTGAATAGTTACCGGCAAAACACAATCGATTGAGGAACTAGCAAGGTTTCACCGTATTAAAGTATTTCCACCTTGAAAACCAACGATAATTGTGTGATTCAACACGCATTGTACTGCGAACAATATTGTCAAGGGAAAATGCCTCAAATACAGAACATAAATAAATTATTCGATATTAAAAACTTGCTGTTATAAACTACCTATGTATGTATGTAGATAAGAGCAAAGTTATGTGTGCGTGTTGTTTATTACATGAATGAAAACAAAACGCTGTGCGACTTTAGAAAACTATAAATTTTCACGATGAAAATGCACAATTTTACGAAGCGTCATTTGGAAACTTGAAAATGTGGCAATTACGGCTTTTTTCGAAATTCAATTCGATCGTTAAAATTTATTTGATAGGCAGAGCGGTCGTTTACTCAAATTTCGTCATTTTTATCGAATAATAAAAATAAATACAATATTACGCAAAAGTTTCATTCATTCGTCGTTTTGTATCCATTGTGCCACCGAAATCACCGATGCAAATATTCAAATGTTGACAGATTGAAATGTTATTTGAAGACCATTTTGATCCCTTGGATGTGATGAAAAAACTCACCGTAACATATTAACAATTCACTGAAAACGTACTCAAACAAGCACTCCACTTTCTGTTTAGCATCAAAACAAAATATATTAGTTATGTGTTGAATTACAGTGCATTCACAAACACATGAGACACAGTTCGCGTATTTTTCAAAAGCATATCGCCTCGTTATTGAAAAATAAATGTAAAACAATGTTGCTGAAAATTTTCAGTCGTTTTATGTATGTAGGTACATATTATTACTGCAAAAAAGTGTCGTGAAATCGACTACAGAAAAAAAATTACACAAAAGCGACGTGGAATTGCATTGTACATAGATATGTACGTTACCATCCCATAGCATAATTCATCATCTTACTTTATTTTTAGCTAATTTAACCACAAATAAATACAGTTTAAAAATTTGAACACACGGAGAACACATTCGTGTAAGATAAATAAATTTAAATGCGTCAAAAAATTTTATGAAAAAAATAAATCGAAATGCAAAAACATCGACCATGTGGTCCCTTGAGGCCATGACATCTTTGCGAACGACAACAACACGTATCTTGAAACGTCGACATTGTATAGTTATATTAGTGCACACGATATGCACATATCGAGTATCATTCATTGGACATGTACATATGATAGACGACATTGCATTAATACAGACAATGGATCATCACGCCAATGCACCGGAAAAACAACCCGACTTTATTATTATATACATAGCTACATATCGGGATCCCATTGTTTGCGAGAAAGCACGGAAATCGTTAATAATCCGGTGAGAAAACAATTCTCCGTAGATCGATCGCAAAGGAAAAGACGCAGCAATTGAGCTGTGATTAAAACGAAATAGATTAAGCGTAAAACAAGAAGAATAGTAGATTGCAGTGATCCCAAATAACGCACTAGACAATAAGTAATTGAATTATGTAGCTTCTCCGGTTACGTGTAAATAGATACTGGATACGCGGTCGCTAACGACTCACATAAGATACAATTCAAGAAAATAATCGAGTAATCCAATATTGCATTAGATTCTAATACAATAAATATAAAAAAGTATAATAGGAAATACAAATATGATACACGATGGAACGAGTAATGATAATTTATTGTGTATTATAAAAAATATTATGTGTTTAATAATGTACTTAAAATTTTAAGTATCAATAAAACGCTGAATAAACTTGAATCTTCATTATCAAATGGCATTTGAAAATCATAAAATTTTATCGCGCACGATTTCAAACGCAATTTGAGGATTAATTCTCTAAAATATCTCATTTGGGTGTAAAGAGCATTGAATTTTATAATAAACATTGATGTCATTTACATACCGTAAATGACGCTATCAAAGGCGATAATGTAAAGATACTTGAATTTCTTAACTTTTCGATAATAAATCTTATCTGCGAAATATTTACAAAAAAAAAAAAGGCACAAGTACTAAGGTCACAGTAGTACTAATAATCAATTATAATTACTGAATGTGTTATTGTGTAGTACATATGTATAACTTTTGTAATTTTCCTGAAAATTATTATAGCTTAAATTGCTCAATTCGTAGTTGTGAAACGTGTCATCGAGGTTATGTTTACATACATATATCGAATGTTAAATTGTAAAATCAATTTTCTGCAAAACGGTTGCTAAATTATTAAATTGAGATTGACGTGTTGACTGTCATGAACTCGTGAACATGTCAATTATCAAGTAAATAAATACAACTACTTACACATTTGTATGCACTTCTTAGTGGTAGTTAGTTGTATCGTTCTCAATGCGTCTATTTACCGATTCAACATTGTTTTCAGCACATGTCAAAGTCAGACATTTTCCGATGTATGCACAATGCAGATTGGGACAATTTGATGACTGGTTTACAAATTGACGCCGACAACTGACTAACATAAGCCATTTTTAAGATTTTGTAACTTATTTTTCACGAAAAACGACTACATACAACTGAATTTCAGTCATGTTTATTTGTTTGAAAAATTATTTATTATTTAAAATTATTGCCACTTTAAAATGCATCCAGACAAGTGTGGTAATTTATACGAACTAAAAATGGTATGCACTTGCACGAACATAACCTTGTCAAACTAAATATCGAATAGTTAAATATTGCATTCAACCTGAAAGAAAACATTATTGTTTCGAGTCTAAATAAAATGGTCGAGGTGTTGCAAATGGCCCTTATTTTTATTCAATTAATTTATTATGAATGAATAAGCTTCTATCCAGTATTCAATATAATTATTATGTATATTATACCTAAACACTCCGATTTTAATCCATTTAAGTTTTTCAACTTAAAGATACTGTATCAGAAGTGACCGAATTTATGTACCATGGTCAACGATTGTCATAAATAAGAGCGGATTGATTCTCTCTTAAAAATAACCTCAATTTAACGGACTCGTTCCCGCTGAACGAAGGTTTCGATTTCGCACACATGCATGTACTTTTAGAGACGATATCTCCAATGATGAAGTTTGAGCAATGGCTCGTTGCTCTTTTTCCAAGTAAAAGGTTGAGGCAACCGTCTGCAGGGCAAAGCCACAAAAGCCAATGATCTGACCTAGATTTTCATCGATGAGTACCTACGTAGGTATTCGTTGAAAACGATCAGTGGAAACGAAATGCATTCGCGGTAAGTTGTTTTAAGTCATTAGATAGCCTCGATCTGAATATTCGGAATTTTAACTTAGACTAATGGAAAATTCGAACGACGCGCGCGATATATCCTCACGTCCACGGGAAATATATTTATGATACAATTCACTATGTATTTAAAAAATACAGAATTGTATTTAGGAAACAAAGCCGAAAATATTATATATGTATGTACATTTGTGTGGTGGAGAAAACATGTTATTTTGCGGTTAAGCGTCAACACGATAACAACAACGCTTACATTTATGTTTTTCGTTAACGTTCCTATGGTTTTTTCAAATGAAACATGTTTTTATGAAGGAAATTTTTCAGGATTCCTCCAAACGTGTACACAGTTTGTTTGCGTCACAGTTTGCTTGCGCCTATTTGCGCAAAGGAATGATTCTTGCGAACGCATCATCTCAAGCTACACCATGAATACTAATTGAAACAATATTGTTCCGCACGCACAACTTATAAAAAAATATATTTTTCCTTTTATTTTCCAATCAAAAATGTTAAAAACAAGTATTTCAAATACAATAATATTGATACAGTAGATACAATCTTAATAAGAATTTAACAGATTGGCCGTAAACTAACGAGAATGGAATGTTATCAGTTTAATTTGGCAGTCATAGTAGTGATGACATTGAACTCGTCAAAGTAGATCTTTGATGCGTGTTAATCATTTTTAACGTACACAAACTTAAAACCATTTAGATAAAAATAAATACTAAATTAAATTAATACTATTACGCATCACAGTTTATAGAAAAATACTTAACAAATAAATGTTTTCATTTGATAATAAGCAATGAGTATGAGGAAAATGCGCAAAAAAAAAAATTCACCAACTTCCTAGATAAACTGGTCGTCGATAAAGATTCATTTATACGCATGGCTCTAAAATGTTAATAAACGATATAATATTATTTTACAATTTAAAAATACGCAATAAAATTGAGTATGTAAATATGCAGCATATCGTGTGTGAGCATTTTATATTGAGCTTTAAATAATTTGTACGTGAAGATAGTCTACAGCAAGTGCAGTCTATTAAATGCAAGTTGATTGCAAAAAAAAGACAAAAATTCGTAAATGTAGTAAAACTGGAAATTAAACGAGTGCATATGTACGGTATGACTGCGAAAGGGAAAAAAAACTCGAACAAGACGTAATAAAACGAAGAACATCCTTGCATGTTTCCATCGACGGATGGCTCTTAAAAGACGCCATTTTGAAAAGAAGTTACGCTTATTAATTCGAGGTGTCGTTTACAAATTGCTTACATTTTTGCGATAATCGAGACCAGTTGACAATTTGCGGCGAGCGCTTTTGATGCATCGCTAGAAGTCCATATTGCAACTCGTTGTGAAATCATCACATCAGAATCTCAAGTCCTTATATGAGAAACGAGCATCTGCCTATTGCATTATATTTTACTTTTGCTCTTTATATATTGATTTTTCAGGCATTGACATGACTTTGTACTCGAATAGACCAGCAGGATCATAATATGTATGATCAGGACTGAACTTTGCAGAGCTACATACATAGCTCTGCAAATTTTAGTCCCCATTAATCAAATGGTGGGTATACAAACAATAATTCAATTAGTAAGATTATTGACACGGAGAAATGTATACCTACTGGTCAAAATCTCACGGTCGACTTTTAACGCGATCGCAATACTTTCTCTATTATACGTCGGATATGGATAAATATGTACATATAGGAAACATGTGATGCACAATGATGAGCAGTTTTTTTTTTCTTTATTTATATTAATATTTTCGTGCACATTATATAAATTTAAGTCGTTATTCTCGGAGTGTGTAGAGCCGCACTATTGCATAAACATAATCTTGTGACTGGACTGGTCCGTATCTATTTTGGTACGAGAGGGTCACCGCTTGGCCGGAAAAACATATAGCGAAATTTTCCCACAACGGATGTGTCGTGGAAAACTATCGTGATTAGCGATAAAAACAAATTTACCCAAATGTTCTCCGAACACCGGGGAATTTTACGGTTTTCGGAAACTAGAATGGATTCGAACGAAGCCTGCGTTGTAAATATTCGTGTGAAATTTCTTCACAGTGTAAAACGGCCACTCTTGGATGCTTATTAACATCTCGTTCACTTATTAAAAGAAGTGTATGTACAGCGTGTCCCGTTTGTCCTTCGTCTGGTTGTATGTCTGTTTACAAATCGCACATTTGCTACGTATCGAAAAGTTCGTTGACACTTTACAATAATTTATATACGTTGATCATACTATTTTCAACGCATTCGTCATTGAAATGTCTCAATGGATAAATTATTGAACAGTTGGATTGGAATCAACAACTAACTACCAGGCTAATGACGTTGATGTATCACTGAGAGACAGCGTCAATCATAAAGGATTGGAATTTCAAAAGAGTTTCGCTGCATGTAATCTTTTCGATTGACAGCCGCTGTACAATAAAATATCAACAATAGATTGTCAACGAACAGTGCAATTAGCACATTGGTGTATATACGCATGTAATATGATGTAATACGATGTCTTTTTTGATAAATCAATCAGTAGATCTATCTAAATAACGGTATTTAACACTCCCATGTCATATGATCAACTGATGATAATGATAAATAAAAAAGGCGAATCGCCTTGGATGACAATTTACGATATTGACTGGTCTAGCACTTCGCTCCGATTTATTATGCAATGCAAAATGAGAACCAAATTCAGCATTTATCAATAACAGTAGATTTAAGTTGATAATCGTAATTTTTTATCGTTCGACCCGTTTATTTCCCATTTTGCGAAAAATACTGGTCGGACGTGTTTTCCCGTTATACCTAAACATTTGCGAATGCACAGTTGTTTATAAACTAAAAACAATACAATGACAGCAGTTAGTACCGGTTTGGCTTTTGAAAATGTTCAAAATTTATTGTAATTAAAATCGGACAATTGGACACATTCAACTCTGAATTGCTATCAACGTACACCTTCAATGGACATAAATGGCTGTTGAAAAATTGGATTAAAGCTTTGAAAGTTTTTTTGATTTTGAAGACAGGTAAAAGCGATGTAATCTTGCATATATATATATGTACGTACTTGAGAAAATTAAGATTCAATGCTCATTTATAATTCAAATCTGAATGCTATTGACTTGTCATAATCAAGAACTAATGAGCTTTGAAAATGTCTCAACAAAAACCTCAATAGAAAACAAATTACGATCGTACGAATATAATAAGTGTCTACCTACATATGTATCTAATCGAAGTTACGAACTACCGGTGGTCAAGGATTATGCAAGGCCAGTTAACCAGTATTTAAATTGCACACGGTGAGTTACGATGACATAATAATATTATTGTCTAAGCTTCCAAGCAATATATTTTTATACACTCGTCCCATACTATTAATTTTTTGCACCGATCCAAAGCCATCGACATACTAACTACTATCTACATATATGTACATATGTATGTATGTATGTATATGTAGCTTTTGACTTTCGCGAGTTTTAACGAGCGCATTGTGTCCACCGACCAAAACTGCATCGCGAAGACATGCAAGCTGTAATTTGTTTATATGTAATTACGATAAGGGATACCGTGATCATGTCGAATAATATATATATGTACATCTGTGACCGACCTTCAACCGTTATTTAATATTCTTGTCGAAGCGATTGAGTAAAAAATGGCATTGTCTTCTCGACGAACGGTAGACGACTCAAGGCGACAAAACCCATCTAAACAAACCGATACAGCCTTCCTCGATTGTTTACGTCACGATTTCTCAGATTTATCGAAAAACGCCGACAGAATCGCAAGAATCGGTCAAAGTATTTTCACCACTTTTCCTTGTCTAGCTAATGCAAAAACGCATACAATATGGGTGAAGGTTACGCACGACAATTGCAAACGCAGAATAATTAAATTTTATTTAACATACAAATTAAAATTCATTTCCGATATGAAAAAAGGTTTAGATTGGAGACGTGATTCATACATTTTGACAACTTATGCTGTAACGCCATGGACAAAAAGCAAATATTACATAATCTTCCCAAGCAGATATACCTAGGTATAATAATAATTTTTGTATGTACCTACCTATGTATGTATATATTAAAAAAAAAAAAATAGATAAATACAGGAAAACACGACCGCTAATTTATAGCACTACGATAGCTTTGACCATGAGATTTTGCCGTTGATGATCAATTGGTTCATTTATATCGCTTTTCAGTACATATTGTAAGATTCTGTGATTTAATCCTGTTCTAATTTATGGGTAACCATTAAAATTCTATGTAAATTCATCATTATGGTCTCTTAAATATAGGATCAAGTGAATGTATCGTAATAAGCACATGATTATGATTATTTCCTGCATCTTTAGGCGACATAATATTCAGTTTCAAGGAAAATTGATCTCTGAAAGGTGAGGTTGTCTCACTTAAGTACAGCAAAAGGACATTGCATTGTATGTACATAATATAGATTATAGACTACTACAGTAATGGAATACGTATATTGTTTAAAATATGTTTCTTTTTTGTTTTAGAAATTTTAAGAGACGTCTTCGTTAATTAGGAAATGAGTTTTGTACGTGTTTTTCTCTTTTGAGTTCAAAGCGTGAAAAATCTTCTTTAGACTTAACTTACCATAAATTTCTCAAATGACTTTAGAAGTTTCATTATATGTATGTGTACACAACGCAATTGTGGAATAGATACATATGTAGGTAGGATGCGTATGAAAAATGAAAAACTTTTCAAAACATTCAAATCGCAATTCAATACCTTATCGGAAAATCTATACAGGAAGCAGTTGAAATATGACACCTAGTATCGTAAATTTCTTTTTTTTTATACCTGAGTATACTTTATATTACGAACGAATCGTGATATTATGATAATCGAGTCCCATTTATGTATGTGTGTTTATTGCCCACATTGTTTCGAAATACGTCAAAAAATTATTAGCACATTACGCACACTCAATTTATACGCGACTTATGTGCATTTACAGGGTGTTTGTGAAACTTATTCGCAAGGCCAGCAATAAAATCGCAACAGTCAAATCCTCGGCCCCGTGGGCACCAGCCCACAAAACTCACTTCCTAACATATTAATCGCCAACTATTTACTATACAAATTTAGCATTGCGAATCGGATAAATGAGGAGAGGGGGGGGGGGGGGGGGGTTGTTCAGATTGTGGCTCGAAAGTCGACTGGTCAACTCTGGGAGATTTCGCAATGCAGCAAGTCGACTAATGAGCGTGAAATAAATTCATGACTTTTGACAATTTCAACACGCTCATCGGCACAGTTGAATCGATTAAATTATTCGAAGAAGGACGTACATAGACCAGTGGTTCAGCATCCAAGGATAACAAGCAATGCAGTTGAATCTTGTTTGATTCAAATAGCAAATGATGATCAATTGCATGTTTCAGAGTTGGTGAGAGAATTAGAAGCAAGAGGACGTTGGACAAAAGTTTAATGATTATTTTCTAATTAAGAGTTGTTTCCTTCTAATGCTCTCATGTGCTATTTTGTTCAAATTGGTACAATGAATTATATTATAATTTTACACAGATTCCCAATCTTTATCAAGTGACGAGCCCTTTTTATAAAAGCCAAATGACCCGCAACACCAATATATTCGCAAATGCAAAAAATATTATTCAAACATCAAGACACCGATTAAAAATGAAAATTGCATTATAGTCAATATTTTTTTTTAGTTTACTGTTTCAGTTGGCGACCACACAGAAAATCCTTCGCGACCCATAGGTTGGGAGCCCGTGTAAAATATAATAAGAATCTACATACATACGCACATACATATGTAAACGAGTACTAGAATAACTGCAGAAATTTTACCAATCGCAACAAAACATTTGTGTGTGTTGTTTGGAATGGGATGTAAATAGGGATAGATTTTCATCGTACTTTATATGAAGTGCAGTTTTAGTATGGGTTCGGGTGCAATGAAAAAAAATAAAAGAGATAATATTTGAGTAAATTGGACATGTATTCTCGAAGAAAACATCCAATTAGTATATAAAAATCGAAGGACGAATTGTAAATACGATCACATAGTAAATTAATAATTAATAATAACACAAGGAAAAAAATCACAAAATGAGTTTGAGTCCGAGGGTAGGCCGCTTAGAACACGACCGACACAACTGGAATCAACGCGAGTCTTGTCTCTCATCATCACACTACTTAACACACTCCAACCAATCGACCACTTTTGAGATTTCTCGTGAATTTGTACACTAACTTTTATCTTACATACATACTAAGAATTCGAATATCGTGTCTTTTCCGTTTTTAAATTCATCGTACGAACAGGAACAATAAAAAATAATACTATCATCTATTAACAAGATCACAATGGGTTCACGCGAACGCCGAACAGGACATGAAATCCCGCTGCACTCTCCATAGCATCAAATCGAGGGAGACTCGCGCGTCCTCGAGGGGACAATGCTGCGCTTGTTGCACATCGTGCTCCAAATGCTGTTGAGCTAAAGCGCGTAACGATCGTCTGAAAGGCAACCCTCTAGAATCGGGGAAGCTGACGGCCGTATCTACCACTCGTCCATGGAGGACTCGAAGAGCACGCAGGTCATTCTCGAGACCGTGCCCTACTAATATGGTACCAGCGTCAATGAGACCCATCAGGTCGTTCTGTACCTCCTTCAGCGACTTCGTGTTTTTTTGTAGGTGGCGAGCGCTGATTCCAGAAAACCTGGTATTATAATCGACTATGGGAGAATCGGGTCGGACATACGTGCTATATACCCTGCGTCCGTCAGCTCCTACTACCTCCACTTGAGCAACTTGCAGTCCAGCCGCTGTGTAGCACATTTCGCAATCGAGCGCTAGAACTCTTCGTCGTGGTGCCCCTGGTGCTCGAGGTTTCGTCCGTACGAAACCGTCCAAAGGACCGTTTAGTCCTGCACATGTCCCCGACCACACGTGGAGCGGTGCTCTGGAGCAGCCAGCAGCATCCGCGCTACCTCCACAACACGCCCAAGACCAAAAAGGCGCCGGAGAGGAAGTAGTAGTCACGTCTCTCCTCAAACGTCCCCAATGATGGCGACATCGCTCCCTAGTCAAATATTCTCCATTTGCTGTCAATAAGAATCCTCGGGTGCATCTGGCGCAGCGTCTCTCAACGCTCAAACGCAATTTTTCTTCTTCGCTGTCTGGATCGCTGTCCCCAGATCTGGGGCTTGAACTTCCCGATCCTCGTCCGCTGTCGTCTTCGCGAGACCATCTCGCACCGCCTACGCCAGCTGGTACGAATTCTCTAGCATTCACGTCGAAATGTCTCATCGGTGGGGTGAATTCAATGGCGTATATGAGAGCGCGTGCTGGATGCGAGGCGCTCTCGACTGGATAGCCCAAATTAGCGAGCTGCTCGTCAGTGAGAAGATACCGGCTAAGTAAACTAGCCAGGTCAGTTTCAATCAATTTGAGCTCGGCGAATCTGGGCAGAGGTCCTGGCGATGGCATATGAGGAGGTGGAGAGTTGGAGTTGGAGTCTTGTCTGGGTTCTCGGGCTGATCTCGGTTTACGGCGACGACGTGCAGCACGACGAGAGCCCGTTGGACTTCCTGGGGAACTTCCGTTTGGACTATCAGATGGACTGCGGTTCTCCTTTCCTCCTTCAGAACCGCTGCTGCTACTGGTCTCACCCAGGTCTGGTTGAGGTTCGTCTTCAAAGAACAAATCATCACCGTTAGACAAATCATAAACACAAAACGCACCACCACCACTAACGCAATATCCAATTGCAAATTTACTCCGGAACAAAATAATAATAATAAAATAAATATAAACACCCAACTATGTATGTATGTAAACCCTTGCAGACCCGGAGTCCAAAGATGCACAGATATTGCTTCAGTACAAAAATTCTTCAACATCAAAACATTAAATAATACGGTACACACATACATATATACAAATAAAGCATCTATAGACAATACAAACACCGATTCACATCCAATTATTAGTTTAATGTTTGTTAAATATGTTATTTACAAAAAAAAATGTGAGCAAATGTTAGTCGGAGGCGAAATAGCACACTGTCTAGCAGCTGTCGCGCGACAAGTGCATATGTAAATTAGAAAGGGTGACGTTGAGTGCGAAATGTGTATATGAAAGCGTATGTATCTAGTATCATTCGACAGGTGGAAAACTTGATTTGATGGATCCTGAAAGATTTGTTACGCAAAAAACGACGACGAAAAAATAGAAAGTGATTGGGGACACTCGCGATTTCGGCGCGTAAACAAACATCGACGCGAAAACGAGAGCCCCCGAGCACAAATTTTAATTGATACGGTGACATGGCACCGATGCATCCGAAAGTGCACGTCTCATTATTGCAATGTCATCTGAGAGCGGTCGATAAATTGCAACCTTGCCGATAAATTGTACATGCGCACGAGAGGGAAAAAAAGGCCCAGATGGGTTACAGTACCCGGCTATCGGGTACGTAGCAATTAAATGCGAATTTTACGCCAATGGCGAGCAGTACCATCGAAGCGATCAATTAATATGAAACTGGTATTTCCCCCATCTGCTTTCACCCGGTGTACTCGCACCGAGTATTGCCGATGCATTTTTGTTGAACTTGATATCGAAGAATTTCTTCGATGCATGTCGATCGCTATCGAACTACATAGTTTCAAATTTCCTTTCTACCGCGTCACGCTGCTATTGCTGCTTTAGAAACCTGATACAGTTCAACTAATCGAAAGCTCTGCATCACCAAAAAGGTAAAACGCCATTAAAACTTCACAAGCTTATCAATGATGAATTATAGAAAGCGTGTTTACAAGATGCTGGTGCATTATTATTGCAGAAATACCACAAAGGAAAACATTATCCATTTACCGAGAACAACACAGATGTATCAATACAGCAGCGTTGATTTTGCATGCTTTGACACAAAATATTTACACTAAAACGAACAATGGAAATGCAATCACAATACACGAATCCTATGCTGAAAGTGGATACATTAATCCAATTCTGATTGAAGATCAATATCATATACATAAATTTAAATCATCCATGTAAATTCAGGTGGTTTTTTTTTTTATTTTAGATAATTACGCTGTTAAAATGTATCGCTTATTCTTACGACTTGCTCCCATTAAAAACGAGATATCAACATCAATACGGAAATTCAATCGTCACAAATGAATTATCGCACAACCTTCGTTTGAAAACGACGTCTACTATACTATACTATACTATGTATAATATAATGTAAGAGTTATGCGATACCAATATTAAATGTTATAATGTTGTGCTTGCTGAAATTCATCTGAAAGTCGGAAAATTGCAATCTATTTTCGCCGTGAACGCACACGCACGTGCAGAAAGCGATGGCGCAATCGCAAAATCTTGGCAAATTTGCCTAATACATGGATAGCAAGCGATATGAATCGGTCGATAATTTCTACGATGACGAAGACGACGATGTTGACGATGATGATCACATGACAATTTACATAACTGTCTGTCCGGTCTGAGTTAACTGTACGCTAACGGCTAACCGCTAACTGTACACTGACATCAGTAACCGGTGGATGGACAGGGTCGCCGTAATTTCGTTCTGCATTTCATCGAAGACGAAAGCACGCTAGATTCCAATTTAAAATAAAAAGCATCCATCAGGCAAAACGGCACTTTCCAAACTGGCGCGAAGTTCATTTGTCATGACTACATTAACCTTTGCGTTTGAAAAGTGATGAACGATGTAGAATGAAAGTGCGTACAGACGGCGAGACGTTATAAGCATCTCTATAAACGGCAATGATGATATCAAAACAAGACTTAAAAAACCGTTAATTGAACACGTCAACATTTACGTTCCGACAAACGGTATGCAATTCCAAAAGTCCTAATTTGTCCATTGAAATTGTCCAGCGTTGACGTTAAAAGAGGAAATTCCACTTTTGCACGGTGCAGCATCTCAAAATTGATCACGAATAAAAAAAAGTCGTGAAAGTTTTGGCAACGACTTCTATATAACATTTGCATAAAGATTGCAAAACGTATTCGTCCATGAGCTCACATCTCGAGCTGATCCAAAACGACCCAAATACCGGAATCTGAGTTCGAACTACTTATTGCAACAGGAAATTGTGACAAATTCGAACTCTTCCGTTGATGATGACATCCGAGAGTGCTGACAAAATCGCAAAATGTAAACAAACACAACTTTCGCAATCGATTCGGAAATGAAATAGAATGCTGCGTAATGCAAAACAGGAAGGGATATCTGGTGTGACTTGGTCAACTGACTCACGGTCGTGACACGGTCATGGTGCTTGCTCATCGTTGCCCTGACTCATTATTTCGGTCAACAGACGGAATACAATGCAAAAGTGGACCAAGAGAGTGCGAAAGTCGAGGCAGCAATCCTGGGCTGTGGTGGCCAAGAGGTCTGCAAGTCACGTGGGCGATGAAATCCATTGTTATTTATGTATATTAGATCGTACACGAGGTAAATGGAGGTTTTAAGGTTGACGACATATTAATTCAACAAAAATGAGAATGAGATCATAACAATTAATAAAATAATAAAAATCCATACAATCATTTGAACTTCCCAATATGCGACACAACGTGCAATGTTAAAAGAGTTCAACATATTATTCAGAACAAACATGCTAGGAATGGTTTTAGTCCAGTATGCAGTTTTGTTTATGACGATAAATCTCATTCTAAGAAACTAACGATTATATAAATTAATCGTTGTTATGACCAATAAAAATTCATAACACCTACACCAAATTAACATAGACTGATAAGACACAATATTGAATAAATTAATCGTCAAATATCAAAACATCTGTACAATCAACGACAAATTCCAAGCAAACAATCCTGGGGGGTGGGGGGGGTGTACAAGAGAACATTGCATGCAAAACAGGGACAAGTAAGTGAAACTGTCGAGTGTAAATTTTGAATTGAGGACACGACCGAGATCCCTCCATACTGCACATTTAAATATATATTGAGTTAACCAGTAGAAATAAGCTATTGAATTGCTTTTATAAACTATGATGATAGCAGAGTGTAAGTTACAGTTAATATGTGTAAATGAGTCCATTCACAATAGCAATATTACTATGTTTAATTGTTATACAATTCACCAACGACAATGTGTGTAATTTGTTAACTACAAAATATGTGCATCGGATATGTAATTATGATGTTTAGTATTTATTACACAATAGTGACCCCGTACACAACATTACACAAACTACATAATAGAATCTATCAAATTGTAAGAAACCAGTTAGTTATTATAGCTTAGGAATGACAATTCACATAAATTAAGGTCAACAGACTGGTCATTTACAAATTCAAGAGATTTTTTTTGGTAAACAAACACTAACCAGCAAAGTATATGTATATTATAGCATTGAATTTAATTAGATTATAATATATACAAGTATTATTAGCATAAATTTACGCACAGAATGCAACAGAGGACTTCTATTAATGAATATATCGGTTATTATAGTTTCTGGCCGGTTTCCATACCAAAAATATGACGTTCAAAAACATGCCAAGTGTTTAATATTTACAAATAACGAGTCTTGGCATGTTTAGTGAACTGAAAACTAGTGAAATTTTCTATTTAAACATCGTTTAGAAACATACCTTCAGCGCAAGTGACTAAATATTTTCCGTCGCTGGAGCAGTCCATGCCTAAAATTTTCCCAGTGTGACCCATCAGATTGGTAGCTAGGAAAGGATGGTTGAAATTGTTCTTCACACTTTTCCAATGAGGGGTCGTATGTTTTTTTTTCTTGCTTTGTTTTGGGACCGGGGGTGCGGTCGGAGTCTTTTCTTTCACCGTTTCGTGAGATTTCTCATCTGTTAACAAACAAATTTCATATTAAAATCTAAAAAAAAACAAACAATCAGTCAATTTATAAACGCTTGAATGTATGTATAAAATAAAGCAAATGACTATCATAGTGATATTAATGTGTATGCTCAGCAGGAGACTGAAACATGTGTACATATCTAAGAATATCTACCGTTGAACCATATGAATTGTAACATGCCATGCACATGTTGAATGCAAGTTATATTCATACATCCTGCACAAACAAGAACTAATATTGAGACGCATATCTTATAATTTTACACTCAAATATATGGGTACTATTCAATATTGAAATTGTGAAACTCAACGTCAACATAATTAACTTTTACAAAAAAAAATTAATAAATTTTGTATACCTTGAAAGACAACAATAATTCTATTGAAAGATATAGTTAGAGACATCAACAATCATTTGTGAATGTTCAAATAAATTAGAATAAGATTACATAGCCGACATAATTTGGAGCAAGATGTATGAAATACAATTGATAATCCTCATATATTTCTTTGGGGTGTTGTTTTCAAAAAAAAAATCTTTGAATCAACTATGCATATAACGAGTCTAAACCACTTCGTCGTAGTTAAATGTAAATCAAACGTGTGTGATTTAAATTGAGTCAGTAGACATATGTACCATGTCAATAACCCTATCTGTCAAAATATTACAAAAATTTTAGAAATTTTCAAAAATTTATTCGAAAGTGAATGCACTTCGGTTGCAATAGAAACCCGAGGATTGAGCACGCAAATCGTCAGTTTATCGGCCGACCAATTTGTAGGTCAAAAAGCCATATAACGGCACGGGGCCGTTGCCGCCATTTTTGCTGCTGCAGCTGCATCATCATCGTCATCACCATCAGTCCAAGACATCGCAACATTATATGGCTCGGTAGAATCCCGAACGCATGACTCAGTTTAGTCATCGAGTCAGATCGCACGTGCCCAATTTCAAACACGCTATCCGCAAGCAAAAATAGACCGTATAGTTACGGGCTGTAGGATCATTTTTGCTTGCCGCGACCAAAACAAAACGTTGACAGCGATGCACACACGCAAAGGCGCCACGTGGTTTATTATTATTTTAATTTTTTTTTTTAAAACAATTTTTTTTATTTATCAATATTAATTGATGCTATTTCAGATGTGTGGTAGGTTTCGATGTTTGTTTGTGAGGTTAACGGTCGAATGCTTTTGCTTACTGGGGGTTGGGGTTGAAGCGGCCGCGTGGTGCCTGAGGGAGTTCAGTAGTAGCACCAAAAGATAGACGACGAGGCCCACTAGAGCTGTGAGGATCAGCTCTGGTGGCAGATGTGGAGGCAGACGCTCGCCGTGGCCAGACTCCATGTCGAGTGGCCCCACACGACACTTTGTATAACGAATAACCGGATAAAGTAAATGCGAGAGTTCGGTTCTGCGCCGGTCGACACACTGACGCCCGCTATACCGCCTGACTCACACGAGGGAGACCCCAAACGTAGAGTGGGGGGTATCTTTACACACAACCTCAACACATTTTCCACCAGAATTCGTCACTTTTTCCTCAAGCAGATGAAAATCCCCAGCAGGAGTCGAGGAAAACCAATTATAAACAAAAAAAAACAATAGACGAACAAAATCCACCGTCGTACAACTCAAATACAATTCATTTGCAACAGGCAATGTTCGATGTAGTAAAACGTCCAAAAATCGCACTTCACTTCCGAACCCGAAATTTCAAATAGTCGCCGCATTCGTGCGCCGCGAACTTTATACACTTTCGCCGAAGCACTTATGTAACTCGCGCGAATTTCACACGATGCTTCTTCGAGAGGAAATGGTACTTTTCGAAAAAAAAAAATTTTTTCAACATTCGAATCCGGTCAAAGTTGATGTATTTTTTTGATATGCAACAACAAATAATAAGACGATCGGTTTGGTGATCGCGACCGACATACAGACGGTGCTGAAGCGGAATGAACGTATAGGCGGTTGCGAGCAGCCCACAAACGTGGCCCCCACCATGTGCCATCTGATACATAAGCATGCTGTGTGAGACTTGAGACGTGAGACCGCTACCGAGATTGTCGACAAGAAAGAAAACACGTGGATAAGACGATAACCAACCACAAGAATGGTATCAACTATCAACCTCACTAACTGATATGGAATAAATATCAAACAAGATAAGAACAACCCGATCACAAATATTTACATGTATTTAAGTTATAAATATAAATGCATTTAGATATGACCTCAATTTATATTTTATTTTTTACATTTTTACATATGCATAACTTATTTCTGAACTGTAAAAGGATATATTATTTAATTCGAATGATGATTCGATGAATATGAAATGAACCAATATAGAACTTACTCGGTCTTCTCGCTGATGCGAACACGATTACTATGAACCGCAATAACGAGCCGAGATGACGCAATTGTCAATATTACACGTCGATGCAGAGCAATCCAAAAGCAACATTGCAACCAATGGAAAACTTGGCAAAATAAACGGGCAATTTTATTATTGTCAACGCTGAATGATCAAACGTCAATTGAAACGGTTCCAATGAAAACACCGCCGTTTTTTTTTTAAATTACGCATTTGCGGATCGACCGCGAATTTTTCATCTTCCGAGAGATCTAACGCAGCGGTTCCCGAATGGTGTTCCGCGGAACCTTGGGGTTCCGTAAGAGGCTCTCAGGGGTTCCATTCAAGATTTCCATGTTGTAAATCGTTTCACGTTTGATAGTACCAAACCTTCAACATTTACTGTATTGGAGTATGAAAATTTAATTGATATTAAAAATTCATCCACACTCCAACAACTTTTCGAATCAAAAGCTACCACGAACCTGAGCCAATTTTGGTTTGGCCTGAAAAACGAATACCCGGGTATCGCTGAAAAGGCTATCATGGCGTTACTCCCATTTGTGTCAACTTACAGATGCGAGGCTGGGTTTTCAGCTTACGCCTACACGAAAAATAAGTTTAGGAATAAGTTGAATGCTGCACCAGACCTCCGCATCCAATTGTCAAACATAAAACCTGACTTCAATGTTATTTTAAGGAAAACTATGAAAAGATTTCATTCATCACATTAAATAAATATCTTTTTGTTCCAACTAAATAAATATTTTTATCTTAAAAAGTCTTTCTTTTAAAGTCAAACTATACTTAGAAGATGCGGACACCAATCCAAAAAGCCTCAGTATGGTGTGATTTCACGTAAAAAAACAATGTTACAGTTAGTTTACTTCTTATTTAAGCTAGGGTTCCGCCCAAAAATGGTAAACCAAAAAGGGTTCCGTAGCCAAAAGAATTCGGGAACCGCTGATCTAACGTATACCGTAATAATCGTACACAAGAAAATTATGTAAAAAAACAACAACAACAACAGCCGAAAAGAATTTATATAACGGGTATTTTTCGCAGTGCCAGTCTGCCACTGACCACACGCAACGGACATATATTATATTCTGTACAGAAGTCATCTTTAATTTTCGGAAGGCCACCTCACACGTTCGTCATCGGCCGGAAATTTTGATGAAAAATTTTCACCACAATTACTCATCACGCCATTTCAACTTTTACCACTAAAGAATCAATGCATATCACTTGTGCACACACACATACACAAAACTGACGACAAATCACCGCTTTACACAAAATACTGTTGAATCAGCTGTCGTTACACTTCTGCGTAAAAAAAACTATACTAAAACAAGTTCAGATTCTTTGAATGGACACGTCAGTGATAGTGTCGCAAAAACAAAAAACTAAAACCAACATAAACAAGGAACAAACGCTCGCTATATCGCATCTCGCTAGACAAGCAAATATGTGTGTCACGAAAACACGATCTACGCAAATTTTCATATTAAAAGCGTTGTAATTATTTATTAATCGCTTTGTTTACACGTATATCACGAAACGTACAAAAAACCGCTTACTTTGCCGATGTATTGTTTCCACACAATAATATTGTGAATCGATAGGGACATCCACTAACGCGCAATAATTGAAAGCTGCGCGAAATAATCTACATGGTTACTGAAAACGACGACCTTCAAATATTTCCCGCCTTTGAAATCTTAAGTCTTATGTTATTACTTCTCTGACTATAAATATTTAGAGATAAATACTACACATAAGAACGTGTGAGACATAGCGAGAAATACTGGAATGGTATCCGAGAGGACGTGAAAGAAAGCAAGGTAGACCAGCATGGAAAGACGTATGCTCAGTATAACAAGAAGAGATCGCAAGAGGAATACACGGGTAAGAAGCATGACCAAAATGGCAGATATAGCGAAACGTGTGAAAAAGTTGAAGTGGCAATGGGCTGGAGTGGACACATGGCGGAAAGAATGGATGGCAGATTGAATGGTATGCGAGAGGATGTGAAAGAAAGCACGGTGGACCGAGTGGACGATGGGCTGATGAATTGAGAAGAATGTGTGCGAGTCGAGTGGATGCAGATTGCTCAAGCCAGACATGAATGGAAGAAGATCGGAGAGGCTTTCATCCAGCAGTGGTTGGTGAACGGCTGAAAATGATGATGACCACACAAAAGATCTTAAGTCTCTTTGTGTATGTCACAGTTAAGAATCGTATCAAAAACTGTTTCAAAAGTATCAACACGCTTCTTCTGCATTTTTCGTAGCCCGTAATTACTGCTATTGTTAGCTCACTCGTTAATTATAAACGCACGTTGATCTTCAAAAGGTGTGAATGTAAATATTATTAAAAAGAAAAACTAATTACGTAAAGCTTATATGGCGAGTCGAAACTGCGCATGAATTAAATCGAACGTGTACGAATCGATCGAAAGGATTATACAAGTAGCGTGTGTGTATGTGTGCATTTCAAATGGCGGATCACTTCTTCTTTTCGCGCCCGCGGCTGCGCGCAGGCCCTAACAACCCAGACAACGGCCATGCCACGTGAGAGGGAACAAAGGGGAAAATGTATTTTACTTGATATGGTTTTCCAGGCGTTTTCCACACCGGAAGCGGACGTGAAGAAACTTTTCGTGTCGGTGGGTGACGTGGCGATGGCGCACAAACACAACACCGCGTTCTTCTTCATGTCGGCGACTCGGCCAGCTCGACAAACGGAGCGAACTGAATGGCGTCTGGGGTGATTGTGAGTTGTGGCCGATCGCGCTTCCACCTGTTATCACTCGCCGAGTTGGTGGGTGACTAATCGATTGCGGGAAAACGACCCACGTCATCTCGGGGACGTCCAATATCGCTCGATAAACCGTGGATGACGCAACTGTCACTAAATATAATGTTATAATGCAGGCGGAATGGACGCCGCTCATAAATAAACTTGACCGAGGGCCTTGCTTCAACGCGAAAATGAGAGTTCGCTCGCTTTTGTACGGCAACTAATACATGTACAAAATCGAGAACGCACCGTTATTTCGCACACTTTATAAATTAACCGTTATAAAAAATTGTCAATACAAAAATGATTCCTTTGCTTATCGTGGGTTAGACCTCGGAATTTTGGATTGTCGAACCCTTTGCCGCAGGTATTGTATTTGGGTGTTGCCGTTCTCCGCCTGAATTTTCGTTCCAGATAATGAATATTATATATCTATTTATTAACTTAATTACGTCATTTTGATTTACTAGATGCACCTGCGAATGTGACGATTACGTAATTGAACAACATGACCTATCCCAAATGTTACCTACATATTTGAGTCAAACTCGTCAGACAACTCTATTGCCTCATTCATAGAAGATGTAAGATGATAAATGGCTTAATAAATTAATTAGATAAAATTAATGTTAATCACTACAGTGAAAATTCTGGGGAAAGGATCTGTTTTAACTGCTTTTGCAGAATTTTTTTACGTGCTCATAAAACACACGTGATGTATGGAATGATATTCAAAAATGAAATTCTATTTAAGGTTACCAGGATAGTTATTTTGCAATGTACCTAATTACTAGACCTCGAAATTTCGGATTCTCGAACCTTTTAGAGTACGAACATGAGTTCGAGTAACGGAATATCCTAAGAAGCTTTAAGGTCCAAAAGTTGTACGTTATCAAAAGCATTCATCTTTCCGCCGTCTAATCTCGATTTACACGGTAGATTGGTTCCACTAAATCGCCGTGTAAATTGAGACCCAACATAAAATGTGGATAGGTCTTAGGCTTGGTAATATGCAAACCGAAATTGGCTCGCAATTATTTGACCGCGTTAAGCCAAAAGCGTGCAAACCAAGCGCCGTATAAATCAATGGATCGGTGTACACTCATCGAATGGTTGCGACTCGATTTCGGTTTGCACGGCGAGGGTTTTTAAAATAAATTTTCCCAACATCTTGGGAAAACGAATATGACGAAGTTAATTCTAGTAGTGACCAACCGATAAATTCAACTGATAAATCCGTAAGTGAAAATTTTTTTCTCTATTATCAAATGATCAATATACGGAGAGCAATTTAATAGGTAGTATGTACAAGAAACTATGAATTTTTTTTCATATGATGAGAATTCAAGCAATACATATTTATTCACGTACATACATATTATGGGTAAAAAAAAAAAAAGGAAAAATTTAGATATTTATCAATATTGGATTGCACCGATCAAAGTCATCCATATTCATGAGGTTTTCAAAGTAGAAGTTTACCCTTGCGTAATGTGAAATTTCGCCGTCATAATATTGTTTTTACAATATTCATAGTGAAATTTCATCCGAGATCGGTCAACCGAAAACGGCGGCTCAATCTTGTGTCATATTAGATTTTGTCTAATGATAATAAAAAAAAGCCACTTTATTCAAATTTATAAAATTAATTTAAAAATAGAAAGTCGCACGTCGACTAAATTTTTCTTTATGTCGTTAATGTCAGTGCTCACAACTCATCTAAATTATTCGCGCAATGCGTAATTGAGAAAAGTCCTTTTCAATATATCCAGGTATATCGAAGTTCATAAAAGGCTTTCCAATTTCTCGGAATAACACATTGCAGTTGCTTCGCATTTAAGTGCTTTTCAGCTTTCTCTTTCCAATGTCAGGCAAAGTAAAAGTACCTACTATAGAGATTGAACTTCGAACGTTTCAAAACATTTCACATTGTACATTTGTACACAAAATATGTACATATGTATGTATGTACATATATTAAAATTACTTCATCGAATTAAATAGTTCAAGTTGAATACCCTATCTTTAAAAGTGCGAAATTATTATTCCATCCATTAGTGTCAATTTAATTTTTTTTTAATATTTCAACCTAAAAAAAACAAACCCTTTCTATACTTTCTGCCACTATACGCACTTATATTTAAAATAAATACAAAAGCCTTGATTTGTCGACAGATGCATAAATTAGACCTTGCGTACAAAACCTTTATGTACTGTAAAATTGTATTTTAAAATGCAATATGTAAACAGGTTACCGGTTTGATGACACTTTAGACAACGTGCAATTCGACACAAACGATTTGTTAACAATTATTAAAATATTCAATATTTTTAAAAATTAAACTTACAAAACTCATTTTGAAAATTACATGGTTACATAAAAAAAAATTACAGCTGATCATTGATTTTAATAGATTTAACATTATCGTAATGCAACGCGATATGTAAAAATTGTACGCTAATTATCACATTACACACATCGTGGGAAACAAAAACCTGCAATACTGTCAAGGTGATCATATTTTGCTTATGAAGAAATTTTGCATGCATCCATCGATCGAATTTCGTCGGAAAAGCGTTGGTGAATCACAAATTGTATGACTCGAAACGAATAATCAAAAGAATGATATACTGTCTCTGTTTATAAACAACGGTCATACGAGACGATCGGATGAAATATGTAAATTTGCATATGAAATTCGCACTTGCAACGACGCTCATCAGATTAAGTAAATATTTGAATCTCATGTGTGTGTTAGTCCAAATGTGGCCGATGAATAATGTTTGCATCGAACGGAAGTCTGGTCGATTTCAGTTGCATATTTTATCATCAGATACACACATATATGCGCCGTCTGAATCGACGTGGGTGCTCTAATCTGCCGTCAAAACATTCATAGCGAGGAAGACACGTTTAATATACAAGAAAAGAGGTCAAAAATCTGACGTGTTTTGGCTACATGGAAAATTCCGCGAACGCGACGTGCCAAAAAGCGCGTAGTTTTCACTAGAATTTACCAAAAAATTTTGCAAGGTCATCAAAAGGTAAAATTTCGGAGAAATTCATCAAACGGATAAAAGTAAGAAAAAATTAACAACTTAGCGAGAAATTATATATTTTGATCCATTTATGATACACGCTATACATATGTAGATATGTAAATTCATATTATGTATTTCACAAAATCGATACAATTCATAAAACTCGGAATTGAGCTTGATTGATTTATTAAATTACAAAATACTATTGAATTATTCATCTTGGAACCGAATTGCATTCTATAAATCAAAATTTTATTTATATTCAAAATCGGATTGATTTTCATTGGTCGAAAAATACTATTGTATGAATTGTGTCAAAGTTCACGAAACATCCGATCGATAAACAATTGTTTATTTGGCTAAGAACATTGAGAACGGAGACTAATACTTGAATAAAACAATGGGTCACCGGCACCTTATATTTTTAATAAAAACTATAACGTATAATAACATAAACCATTAATAAACAGGGTCAACCTCTCAAATGCGACATGTACGATGATAGCACATGGACAATATCAACAAAGCCAGACACAAGGACGCCTCTTATGTGTGTATAAAAAATATAATAATAATAAATAAAAAAACACTCATGTGTACATAGATAACGATTGATAACGATTTGGTTAATCTTTTAAAATTCAGTTCACTGAATGAGGTTATCATTATCACACTAGAAATAGGTACACCGTTGCATTGATTATTATTTAATATATGTATAGATCGCACGTGCGTTAAATCTGAATTTTTTAATATCCGATACAATTTAAATTACAATGAGAATACATTGCAAAGCAATTTAAATAAATTGCCTACGAGTGCGTGAAAAGTTTCGATATGACTAACCGCAGTGGAAAAAACGGTACACAACAATTAAAAGTGCAACAACCGATTGAGTAAAAGTAAAGTGCATTCACCGTAAAGCAAGCATCAGTATGCTAATGTGTTTGACTCTTTGTAGTCAAGGACGCCAGACAAGAAAGGTAGCGGAAAAAAAAACTATAATAACTGAGTAATTTACGGTGGTGGGCTTATTGTATGATGAATTTAAACGCACAATGCTAAAGAATCTAACGTACATATGCACATGTAATCAATATTAACTGTGACTTGAATCAACGACGACAACAACAGTATTGCCCGAAGATAAACGATTTGAATTGCAAAAGACAATGCTCGTTTACAGTGTGAGTACATAATGCAATAGATGCGTTAGTATTGAAATACGTATATAATAATAATTATTGAAATTATTATCATATACCAATAATTTATGCAAGCCTGTGCAGT